>CM076078.1:23507500-24707500 GCA_038088235.1 Zacco platypus | reverse complement strand
GACCTTGACATTTTTATACCTACTCATTGAATCTTTCTGAATTTAGGTCAGTCATTCAGAAATTCATATTTGACCAAATGTACTAATATCGGGCCCAAGAGTCGGCGATTTTGAACTTTCTATTTCTACCCAATAGACTCCTTCTGGTGATAAATTAGCCTTAGAGTAGCCAATACTTTACCCATTGGAAAAGTTTCAGTCCTTGATCTTGAAATTTCTATACCTACTTATTGACTCTTTCTGATGTTACATCGGTCATTCAAAAATCAATATTTGACCAAATGTACTAACACTGGGCCCAAGAGTCGTCTATTTTGAACTTTTTAGTTCTACCCTATTGACTTCTTCTGAAGATAGTTCAGTCAATTGTTGACCAACTGAAAATATTTCAGTCCTTGATCTTGAACTTTCTATTCCTACCCATTTGACTCCTTCTTGTGATACATTAGCCTTAGAGTAGCCAATATTTTACCCATTGGACATGTTTCAGTTATGGATCTTGAAATTTTTATACCTACTCATTGAATCTTTCTGAATTTAGGTCAGTCATTCAGAAATCCATATTTGACCAAATGTACTAATATTGGTTCCAAGAGTCGTCAATTTTGAACTTTCTATTTCTACCCAATAGACTCCTTCTTGTGATAAATTAGCCATAGAGTAGCCAATATTTGACCCATTGAACATGTTTCAGTCATGGATCTTGAAATTTCTATACCTACTTATTGACTCTTTCTGATGTTACATCGGTCATTCAAAAGTCAATATTTGACCAAATGTACTAATATCAGGCCCAAGAGTCGTCTATTTTGAACTTTTTAGTTCTACCCATTGACTCCTTCTGGAGATAGTTCAGCCAATTTTTGACCCACTGAAAATATTTCAGTCCTTGATCTTGAACTTTCTATTTCTACCCAGTTGACTCCTTCTTGTGATACATTAGCCTTAGAGTAGCCAATATTTTACATATTAGACATGTTTCAGTTATGGATCTTGAAACTTCTATACCTACTTATTGACTCTTTCTGATGTTATATCGGTCATTCAAAAGTCAATATTTAACCAAATGTACTACTATCGGGCCCAAGAGTCGTCTATGTTGAACTTTTTAGTTCTACCCTATTGACAACTTCTGGAGATAGTTCAGCCAATTTTTGACCCACTGAAAATATTTCAGTCCTTGATCTTGAACTTTCTATTTCTACCCAAATGACTCCTTCTGGTGATAAATTAGCGATAGAGTAGCCAATATTTGACCCATTCAACATGTTTCAGTAATGGATCTTGAAATTTCTATACCTACTTATTGACTCTTTCTGATGTTACATAGATCATTCAAAAGTCAATATTTGACCAAATGAAAAATGTTGAAGTTTGTATATCTACTCATTGACTCTTTCTGAATTTAGGTCAGTCATTCAGAAATCCATATTTGACAAATTGAACATGTTTCAGTCATAGATCTTGAAATTTCTATACCTACTTATTGACTCTTTCTGATGTTACATCGGTTATTCAAAAGTCAATATTTGACCAAATGTACTAATATCCGGCCCAAGAGTCGTCTATTTTGATTTTTTTAGTTCTACCCTTTGACTCCTTCTGGTGATAAATTAGCCATAGAGTAGCCAATATTTGACCCATTGAACATGTTTCAGTCATGGATCTTGAAATTTCTAATCCTACCCAATTGACTCCTTCTTGTGATACATTAGCATTAGAGTAGCCAATATTTTACCCATTGGACATGTTTCAGTTATGGATCTTGAAATTTTTATACCTACTCATTGAATCTTTCTGAATTTAGGTCAGTCATTCAGAAATCCATATTTGACCAAAAGTACTAATATCGGGCCCAACAGTCGTCGATTTTGAACTTTTTAGTTCTACCCATTGTCTCCTTCTGGAGATAGTTCAGCCAATTTTTGACCCACTGAAAATATTTCCGTCCTTGATCTTGAACTTTCTATTCATACCCAATTGACTCCTTCTGGTGATAAATTAGCGATAGAGTAGCCAATAATTGACCCATTGAACATGTTTCAGTCATGGATCTTGAAATTTCTATGCCTACTTATTGACTGTTTCTGATGTTACATTGGTCATTCAAAAGTCAATATTTGACCAAATGTACTAATATAAGGCCAAAGAGTCGTCGATTTTGAACTTTTTAGTTCTACCCTTTGACTCCTTCTTGAATAAATTAGCCATAGAGTAGCCAATATTTGACCCATTGAACATGTTTCAGTCAACGAGCTTGAAATTTCTATACCTACTTATTGACTCTTTCTGATGTTATATCGGTCATTCAAAAGTCAATATCTGACCAAATGTACTAATATCAGGCCCAAGAGTTGTCGATTTTGAACTTTTTAGTTCTACCCTATTGACTCCTTCTTGCGATAGTTCAGCCAATTTTTGACCCACTGAAAATATTTCAGTCCTTGATCTTGAACTTTCTATTTCTACCCAGTTGACTCCTTCTTGTGATACATTAGCCTTAGAGTAGCCAATATTTTACCTATTGAACATGTTTCAGTGATGGATCTTGAAATTTCTATACCTACTTATTGACTCTTTCTGATGTTACATCGGTCATTCAAAAGTCAATATTTGACCAAATGTACTAACACTGGGCCCAAGAGTCGTCTATTTTGAACTTTTTAGTTCTACCCTATTGACTCCTGGTGATAAATTAGCGATTTAGTAGCCAATAATTGACCCATTGAATATTTTTCAGTCATGGATCTTGAAATTTCTATTCCTACCCAATTGACTCCTTCTTTTGATACATTAGCCTTAGAGTAGCCAATATTTTACCCATTGGACATGTTTCAGTTATGGACCTTGACATTTTTATACCTACTCATTGAATCTTTCTGAATTTAGGTCAGTCATTCAGAAATTCATATTTGACCAAATGTACTAATATCGGGCCCAAGAGTCGGCGATTTTGAACTTTCTATTTCTACCCAATAGACTCCTTCTGGTGATAAATTAGCCTTAGAGTAGCCAATACTTTACCCATTGGAAAAGTTTCAGTCCTTGATCTTGAAATTTCTATACCTACTTATTGACTCTTTCTGATGTTACATCGGTCATTCAAAAATCAATATTTGACCAAATGTACTAACACTGGGCCCAAGAGTCGTCTATTTTGAACTTTTTAGTTCTACCCTATTGACTTCTTCTGAAGATAGTTCAGTCAATTGTTGACCAACTGAAAATATTTCAGTCCTTGATCTTGAACTTTCTATTCCTACCCATTTGACTCCTTCTTGTGATACATTAGCCTTAGAGTAGCCAATATTTTACCCATTGGACATGTTTCAGTTATGGATCTTGAAATTTTTATACCTACTCATTGAATCTTTCTGAATTTAGGTCAGTCATTCAGAAATCCATATTTGACCAAATGTACTAATATTGGTTCCAAGAGTCGTCAATTTTGAACTTTCTATTTCTACCCAATAGACTCCTTCTTGTGATAAATTAGCCATAGAGTAGCCAATATTTGACCCATTGAACATGTTTCAGTCATGGATCTTGAAATTTCTATACCTACTTATTGACTCTTTCTGATGTTACATCGGTCATTCAAAAGTCAATATTTGACCAAATGTACTAATATCAGGCCCAAGAGTCGTCTATTTTGAACTTTTTAGTTCTACCCATTGACTCCTTCTGGAGATAGTTCAGCCAATTTTTGTCCCACTGAAAATATTTCAGTCCTTGATCTTGAACTTTCTATTTCTACCCAGTTGACTCCTTCTTGTGATACATTAGCCTTAGAGTAGCCAATATTTTACATATTGGACATGTTTCAGTTATGGATCTTGAAACTTCTATACCTACTTATTGACTCTTTCTGATGTTATATCGGTCATTCAAAAGTCAATATTTGACCAAATGTACTAATATCAGGCCCAAGAGTAGTCGATTTTGAACTTTTTAGTTCTACCCTATTGACTCCTTCTTGCGATAGTTCAGCCAATTTTTGACCCACTGAAAATATTTCAGTCCTTGATCTTGAACTTTCTATTTCTACCCAGTTGACTCCTTCTTGTGATACATTAGCCTTAGAGTAGCCAATATTTTACATATTGGACATGTTTCAGTTATGGATCTTGAAACTTCTATACCTACTTATTGACTCTTTCTGATGTTATATCGGTCATTCAAAAGTCAATATTTGACCAAATGTACTAATATCAGGTCCAAGAGTAGTCGATTTTGAACTTTTTAGTTCTACCCTATTGACTCCTTCTTGTGATAGTTCAGCCAATTTTTGACCCACTGAAAATATTTCAGTCCTTGATCTTGAACTTTCTATTCATAGCCAATTGACTCCTTCTGGTGATAAATTAGCGATAGAGTAGCCAATAATTGACCCATTGAACATGTTTCAGTCATGGATCTTGAAATTTCTATACCTACTTATTGACTCTTTCTGATGTTACATCGGTCATTCAAAAGTCAATATTTGATGAAATGAACTAAAATCGGACCTAAGAGTCGTCTATTTTGAACTTTCTATTTCTACCCTATAGACTCCTTCTTGTGATAAATTAGCGATAGAGTAGCCAATATTTGACCCATTGAACATGTTTCAGTCATGGATCTTGAAATTTCTATACCTACTCATTGAATCTTTCTGAATTTAGGTCAGTCATTCAGAAATCCATATTTGACCAAAAGTACTAATATCGGGCCCAACAGTCGTCGATTTTGAACTTTTTAGTTCTACCCATTGTCTCCTTCTGGAGATAGTTCAGCCAATTTTTGACCCACTGAAAATATTTCAGTCCTTGATCTTGAACTTTCTATTCCTACCCAATTGACTCCTTCTTGTGATACATTAGCCTTAAAGAAGCCAATATTTTATCCATTGGACATGTTTCAGTTATGGATCTTGAAAATTTTATACCTACTCATTGAATCTTTCTGAATTTAGGTCAGTCATTCAGAAATCCATATTTGACCAAATGTACAAATATCGGGCCCAAGAGTCGTCGATTTTGAACTTTCTATTTCTACCCAATAGACTCCTTCTGGAGATAGTTCAGCCAATTTTTGACCCACTGAAAATATTTCAGTCCTTGATCTTGAACTTTATGTTCCTACCCAATTGACTCCTTCTTGTGATACATTAGCCTCAAAGAAGCCAATATTTTATCCATTGAACATGTTTCAGTGATGGATCTTGAAATTTCTATACCTACTTATTGACTCTTTCTGATGTTACATCGGTCATTCAAAAGTCAATATTTGACCAAATGTACTAACACTGGGCTCAAGAGTCGTCTATTTTGAACTTTTTAGTTCTACCCTATTGACTCCTGGTGATAAATTAGCGATTTAGTAGCCAATAATTGACCCATTGAATATTTTTCAGTCATGGATCTTGAAATTTCTATTCCTACCCAATTGACTCCTTCTTTTGATACATTAGCCTTAGAGTAGCCAATATTTTACCCATTGGACATGTTTCAGTTATGGACCTTGACATTTTTATACCTACTCATTGAATCTTTCTGAATTTAGGTCAGTCATTCAGAAATTCATATTTGACCAAATGTACTAATATCGGGCCCAAGAGTCGGCGATTTTGAACTTTCTATTTCTACCCAATAGACTCCTTCTGGTGATAAATTAGCCTTAGAGTAGCCAATACTTTACCCATTGGAAAAGTTTCAGTCCTTGATCTTGAAATTTCTATACCTACTTATTGACTCTTTCTGATGTTACATCGGTCATTCAAAAATCAATATTTGACCAAATGTACTAACACTGGGCCCAAGAGTCGTCTATTTTGAACTTTTTAGTTCTACCCTATTGACTTCTTCTGGAGATAGTTCAGTCAATTGTTGACCAACTGAAAATATTTCAGTCCTTGATCTTGAACTTTCTATTCCTACCCATTTCACTCCTTCTTGTGATACATTAGCCTTAGAGTAGCCAATATTTTACCCATTGGACATGTTTCAGTTATGGATCTTGAAATTTTTATACCTACTCATTGACTCTTTCTGAATTTAGGTCAGTCATTCAGAAATACATATTTGACCAAATGTACTACTATCGGGCCCAAGAGTCGTCTATGTTGAACTTTTTAGTTCTACCCTATTGACAACTTCTGGAGATAGTTCAGCCAATTTTTGACCCACTGAAAATATTTCAGTCCTTGATCTTGAACTTTCTATTTCTACCCAAATGACTCCTTCTGGTGATAAATTAGCGATAGAGTAGCCAATATTTGACCCATTCAACATGTTTCAGTAATGGATCTTGAAATTTCTATACCTACTTATTGACTCTTTCTGATGTTACATAGATCATTCAAAAGTCAATATTTGACCAAATGAAAAATGTTGAAGTTTGTATATCTACTCATTGACTCTTTCTGAATTTAGGTCAGTCATTCAGAAATCCATATTTGACAAATTGAACATGTTTCAGTCATAGATCTTGAAATTTCTATACCTACTTATTGACTCTTTCTGATGTTACATCGGTTATTCAAAAGTCAATATTTGACCAAATGTACTAATATCCGGCCCAAGAGTCGTCTATTTTGATTTTTTTAGTTCTACCCTTTGACTCCTTCTGGTGATAAATTAGCCATAGAGTAGCCAATATTTGACCCATTGAACATGTTTCAGTCATGGATCTTGAAATTTCTATTCCTACCCAATTGACTCCTTCTTGTGATACATTAGCATTAGAGTAGCCAATATTTTACCCATTGGACATGTTTCAGTTATGGATCTTGAAATTTTTATACCTACTCATTGAATCTTTCTGAATTTAGGTCAGTCATTCAGAAATCCATATTTGACCAAAAGTACTAATATCGGGCCCAACAGTCGTCGATTTTGAACTTTTTAGTTCTACCCATTGTCTCCTTCTGGAGATAGTTCAGCCAATTTTTGACCCACTGAAAATATTTCCGTCCTTGATCTTGAACTTTCTATTCATACCCAATTGACTCCTTCTGGTGATAAATTAGCGATAGAGTAGCCAATAATTGACCCATTGAACATGTTTCAGTCATGGATCTTGAAATTTCTATGCCTACTTATTGACTGTTTCTGATGTTACATTGGTCATTCAAAAGTCAATATTTGACCAAATGTACTAATATAAGGCCAAAGAGTCGTCGATTTTGAACTTTTTAGTTCTACCCTTTGACTCCTTCTTGAATAAATTAGCCATAGAGTAGCCAATATTTGTTCAAAAATCGCCCATTGAACATGTTTCAGTCAACGAGCTTGAAATTTCTATACCTACTTATTGACTCTTTCTGATGTTATATCGGTCATTCAAAAGTCAATATCTGACCAAATGTACTAATATCAGGCCCAAGAGTTGTCGATTTTGAACTTTTTAGTTCTACCCTATTGACTCCTTCTTGCGATAGTTCAGCCAATTTTTGACCCACTGAAAATATTTCAGTCCTTGATCTTGAACTTTCTATTTCTACCCAGTTGACTCCTTCTTGTGATACATTAGCCTTAGAGTAGCCAATATTTTACATATTGGACATGTTTCAGTTATGGATCTTGAAACTTCTATACCTACTTATTGACTCTTTCTGATGTTATATCGGTCATTCAAAAGTCAATATTTGACCAAATGTACTAATATCAGGCCCAGGAGTAGTAGATTTTGAACTTTTTAGTTCTACGCTATTGATTCCTTCTTGCGATAGTTCAGCCAATTTTTGACCCACTGAAAATATTTCAGTCCTTGATCTTGAACTTTCTATTCATACCCAATTGACTCCTTCTGGTGATAAATTAGCGATAGAGTAGCCAATAATTGACCCATTGAACATGTTTCAGTCATGGATCTTGAAATTTCTATGCCTACTTATTGACTCTTTCTGATGTTACATTCAAAAGTCAATATTTCACCAAATGTACTAATATCGGGCCCAAGAGTCGTCGATTTTGAACTTTCTATTTCTATCCAATTGACTGCATCTGGTGATAAATTACCTATAGAGTAGGCAATATTTGACCTATTGAACTTGTTTCAGTCATGGATCTTGAAATTTCTTTACCTACTTTTTGACTCTATCTGATGTTACATCGGTCATTAAAAAGTCAATATTTGACCAAATGTACTAATATCAGGCCCAAGAGTCGTCTATTTTGAACTTTTTAGTTCTACCCTATTGACTTCTCATGGCGATAGTTCAGCCAATTTTTGACCCACTGAAAATATTTCAGTCCTTGATCTTGAACTTTCTATTTCCTACCCAATTGACTCCTTCTTGTGATACATTAGCCTTAAAGAAGCCAATATTTTATCCATTGGACATGTTTCAGTTATGGATCTTGAAATTTTTATACCTACTCATTGAATCTTTCTGAATTTAGGTCAGTCATTCAAAAGTCAATATTTGACCAAATGTACTAACACTGGGCCCAAGAGTCGTCTATTTTGAACTTTTTAGTTCTACCCTATTGACTTCTTCTGGCGATAGTTCAGCCAATTTTTGACCCACTGAAAATGTTTCAGTCCTTGATCTTGAACTTTCTATTCCTACCCAATTGACTCCTTCTTGTGATACATTAGCCTTAAAGAAGCCAATATTTTATCCATTGGACATGTTTCAGTTATGGATCTTGAAATTTTTACACCTACTCATTGAATCTTTCTGAATTTAGATCAGTCATTCAAAAATCCATATTTGACCAAATGTACTAATATCGGGCCCAAGAGTCGTCGATTTTGAACTTTCTATTTCTACCCAATAGACTCCTTCTTGTGATAAATTAGCCATAGAGTAGCCAATATTTGACCCATTGAACATGTTTCGGTGATGGATCTTGAAATTTCTATACCTACTTATTGACTCTTTCTGATGTTACATCGGTCATTCAAAAGTCAATATTTCACCAAATGTATTAATATCGTGCCCAAGAGTAGTCTATTTTGAACTTTTCAGTTCTACCCTTTGACTCCTTCTGGTGATAAATTAGCCATAGAGTAGCCAATAATTGACCCATTGAACATGTTTCAGTCATGGATCTTGAAATTTTTATACCTACTCATTGATTCTTTCTGAATTTAGGTAAGTCATTCAGAAATCCATGTATTACCAAATGTACTAATATCAGGCCCAAGAGTCGTCGATTTTGAACTTTTTAGTTCTACCCTTTGACTCCTTCTGGTGATAAATTAGCCATAGAGTAGCCAATATTTGACCCATTGAACATGTTTCAGTCAACGAGCTTGAAATTTCTATACCTACTTATTGACTCTTTCTGATGTTATATCGGTCATTCAAAAGTCAATATCTGACCAAATGTACTAATATCAGGCCCAAGAGTTGTCGATTTTGAACTTTTTAGTTCTACCCTATTGATTCCTTCTTGTGATAGTTCAGCCAATTTTTGACCCACTGAAAATATTTCAGTCCTTGATCTTGAACTTTCTATTCATAGCCAATTGACTCCTTCTGGTGATAAATTAGCGATAGAGTAGCCAATAATTGACCCATTGAACATGTTTCAGTCATGGATCTTGAAATTTCTATGCCTACTTATTGACTCTTTCTGATGTTACATCGGTCATTCAAAAGTCAATATTTCACCAAATGTACTAATATCGGGCCCAAGAGTCGTCGATTTTGAACTTTCTATTTCTATCCAATTGACTCCATCTGGTGATAAATTAGCTATAGAGTAGGCAATATTTGACCTACTGAACATGTTTCAGTCATGGATCTTGAAATTTCTATACCTACTTTTTGACTCTATCTGATGTTACATCGGTCATTCAAAAGTCAATATTTGACCAAATGTACTAATATCAGGCCCAAGAGTCGTCTATTTTGAACTTTTTAGTTCTACCCTATTGACTTCTCATGGCGATAGTTCAGCCAATTTTTGACCCACTGAAAATATTTCAGTCCTTGATCTTGAAATTTCTATTCCTACCCAATTGACTCCTTCTTTTGATACATTAGCCTTAGAGTAGCCAATATTTTACCCATTGGACATGTTTCAGTTATGGACCTTGACATTTTTATACCTACTCATTGAATCTTTCTGAATTTTGGTCAGTCATTCAGAAATTCATATTTGACCAAATGTACTAATATCGGGCCCAAGAGTCGTCGATTTTGAACTTTCATTTCTACCCAATAGACTCCTTCTTGTGATAAATTAGCCATAGAGTAGCGAATATTTGACCCATTGAACATGTTTCAGTCATCGATCTTGAAATTTCTATACCTACTTATTGACTCTTTCTGATGTTACATCGGTCATTCAAAAGTCAATATTTGACCAAATGTACTAATATCAGGCCCAAGAGTCGTCTATTTTGAATTTTTTAGTTCTACCCATTGACTCCTTCTGGAGATAGTTCAGCCAATTTTTGACTCACTGAAAATATTTCAGTCCTTGATCTTGAACTTTCTATTCCTACCCAATTGACTCCTTCTTGTGATACATTAGCCTTAAAGAAGCCAATATTTTATCCATTGGACATGTTTCAGTTATGGATCTTGAAATTTTTACACCTACTCATTGAATCTTTCTGATGTTACATCGGTCATTCAAAAGACAATATTTGACCAAATGTACTAAAATCGGGCCCAAGAGTCATCGATTTTGAACTTTTTAGTTCTACCCTTTGACTCCTTCTGGTGATAAATTAGCCATAGAGTAGCCAATATTTGACCCATTGAACATGTTTCAGTCAACGAGCTTGAAATTTCTTAACCTACTTATAGACTCTTTCTGATGTTATATCGGTCATTCAAAAGTCAATATCTGACCAAATGTACTAATATCAGGCCCAAGAGTTGTCGATTTTGAACTTTTTAGTTCTACCATATTGATTCCTTCTGGAGATAGTTCAGCCAATTTTTGACCCACTGAAAAAGTTTCAGTCCTTGATCTTGAACTTTCTATTCCTACCCAATTGACTCCTTCTTTTGATACATTAGCATTAGAGTAGCCAATATTTTACCTATTGAACATGTTTCAGTCATGGATCTTGAAATTTCTATACCTACTTATTGACTCTTTCTGATGTTACATCGGTCATTCAAAAGTCAATATTTCACCAAATGTACTAATATCGGGCCCAAGAGTCGTCTATTTTGAACTTTTTAGTTCTACCCTATTGACTCCTGGTGATAAATTAGCGATTTAGTAGCCAATAATTGACTCATTGAACATGTTTCAGTCCTTGATCTTGAAATTTCTATTCATACCCAATTGACTCCTTCTTTTGATACATTAGCCTTAGAGTAGCCAATATTTTACCCATTGGACATGTTTCAGTTATGGACCTTGACATTTTTATACCTACTCATTGAATCTTTCTGAATTTAGGTCAATCATTCAAAAGTCAATATTTGACCAAATGTACTAACACTGGGCCCAAGAGTCGTCTATTTTGAACTTTTTAGTTCTACCCTATTGACTTCTTCTGGCGATAGTTCAGCCAATTTTTGACCCACTGAAAATGTTTCAGTCCTTGATCTTGAACTTTCTATTCCTACCCAATTGACTCCTTCTTGTGATACATTAGCCTTAAAGAAGCCAATATTTTATCCATTGGACATGTTTCAGTTATGGATCTTGAAATTTTTACACCTACTCATTGAATCTTTCTGAATTTAGATCAGTCATTCAAAAATCCATATTTGACCAAATGTACTAATATCGGGCCCAAGAGTCGTCGATTTTGAACTTTCTATTTCTACCCAATAGACTCCTTCTTGTGATAAATTAGCCATAGAGTAGCCAATATTTGACCCATTGAACATGTTTCGGTGATGGATCTTGAAATTTCTATACCTACTTATTGACTCTTTCTGATGTTACATCGGTCATTCAAAAGTCAATATTTCACCAAATGTATTAATATCGGGCCCAAGAGTAGTCTATTTTGAACTTTTTAGTTCTACCCTTTGACTCCTTCTGGTGATAAATTAGCCATAGAGTAGCCAATAATTGACCCATTGAACATGTTTCAGTCATGGATCTTGAAATTTCTTTACCTACTTATAGACTCTTTCTGATGTTATATCGGTCATTCAAAAGTCAATATCTGACCAAATGTACTAATATCAGGCCCAAGAGTTGTCGATTTTGAACTTTTTAGTTCTACCATATTGATTCCTTCTGGAGATAGTTCAGCCAATTTTTGACCCACTGAAAATGTTTCAGTCCTTGATCTTGAACTTTCTATTCCTACCCAATTGACTCCTTCTTTTGATACATTAGCATTAGAGTAGCCAATATTTTACCTATTGAACATGTTTCAGTCATGGATCTTGAAATTTCTATACCTACTTATTGACTCTTTCTGATGTTACATCGGTCATTCAAAAGTCAATATTTCACCAAATGTACTAATATCGGCCCAAGAGTCGTCTATTTCGAACTTTTTAGTTCTACCCTATTGACTCCTGGTGATAAATTAGCGATTTAGTAGCCAATAATTGACTCATTGAACATGTTTCAGTCCTTGATCTTGAAATTTCTATTCCTACCCAATTGACTCCTTCTTTTGATACATTAGCCTTAGAGTAGCCAATATTTTACCCATTGGACATGTTTCAGTTATGGACCTTGACATTTTTATACCTACTCATTGAATCTTTCTGAATTTAGGTCAGTCATTCAGAAATTCATATTTGACAAAATGTACTAATATCGGGCCCAAGAGTCGTCGATTTTGAACTTTCATTTCTACCCAATAGACTCCTTCTTGTGATAAATTAGCCATAGAGTAGCCAATATTTGACCCATTGAACTTGTTTCAGTCATGGATCTTGAAATTTCTATACCTACTTATTGACTCTTTCTGATGTTACATCGGTCATTCAAAAGTCAATATTTGACCAAATGTACTAATATCAGGCCCAAGAGTCGTCTATTTTGAATTTTTTAGTTCTACCCATTGACTCCTTCTGGAGATAGTTCAGCCAATTTTTGACTCACTGAAAATATTTCAGTCCTTGATCTTGAACTTTCTATTCCTACCCAATTGACTCCTTCTTGTGATACATTAGCCTTAAAGAAGCCAATATTTTATCCATTGGACATGTTTCAGTTATGGATCTTGAAATTTTTACACCTACTCATTGAATCTTTCTGATGTTACATCGGTCATTCAAAAGACAATATTTGACCAAATGTACTAAAATCGGGCCCAAGAGTCATGGATTTTGAACTTTTTAGTTCTACCCTTTGACTCCTTCTGGTGATAAATTAGCCATAGAGTAGCCAATATTTGACCCATTGAACATGTTTCAGTCAACGATCTTGAAATTTCTATACCTACTTATAGACTCTTTCTGATGTTATATCGGTCATTCAAAAGTCAATATCTGACCAAATGTACTAATATCAGGCCCAAGAGTTGTCGATTTTGAACTTTTTAGTTCTACCATATTGATTCCTTCTGGAGATAGTTCAGCCAATTTTTGACCCACTGAAAATCTTTCAGTCCTTGATCTTGAACTTTCTATTCCTACCCAATTGACTCCTTCTTTTGATACATTAGCATTAGAGTAGCCAATATTTTACCTATTGAACATGTTTCAGTTATGGATCTTGAAATTTCTATACCTACTTATTGACTCTTTCTGATGTTACATCGGTCATTCAAAAGTCAATATTTCACCAAATGTACTAATATCGGGCCCAAGAGTCGTCTATTTCGAACTTTTTAGTTCTACCCTATTGACTCCTGGTGATAAATTAGCGATTTAGTAGCCAATAATTGACTCATTGAACATGTTTCAGTCCTTGATCTTGAAATTTCTATTCCTATCCAATTGACTCCTTCTTTTGATACATTAGCCTTAGAGTAGCCAATATTTTACCCATTGGACATGTTTCAGTTATGGACCTTGACATTTTTATACCTACTCATTGAATCTTTCTGAATTTTGGTCAGTCATTCAGAAATTCATATTTGACCAAATGTACTAATATCGGGCCCAAGAGTCGTCGATTTTGAACTT
Organism: Zacco platypus; assembly: GCA_038088235.1. Taxonomy (NCBI): domain Eukaryota; kingdom Metazoa; phylum Chordata; class Actinopteri; order Cypriniformes; family Xenocyprididae; genus Zacco; species Zacco platypus. The sequence continues at coordinate 24,693,498 of CM076078.1, read as the reverse complement.
TCATTTCTACCCAATAGACTCCTTCTTGTGATAAATTAGCCATAGAGTAGCGAATATTTGACCCATTGAACATGTTTCAGTCATCGATCTTGAAATTTCTATACCTACTTATTGACTCTTTCTGATGTTACATCGGTCATTCAAAAGTCAATATTTGACCAAATGTACTAATATCAGGCCCAAGAGTCGTCTATTTTGAATTTTTTAGTTCTACCCATTGACTCCTTCTGGAGATAGTTCAGCCAATTTTTGACTCACTGAAAATATTTCAGTCCTTGATCTTGAACTTTCTATTCCTACCCAATTGACTCCTTCTTGTGATACATTAGCCTTAAAGAAGCCAATATTTTATCCATTGGACATGTTTAAGTTATGGATCTTGAAATTTTTACACCTACTCATTGAATCTTTCTGATGTTACATCGGTCATTCAAAAGACAATATTTGACCAAATGTACTAAAATCGGGCCCAAGAGTCATCGATTTTGAACTTTTTAGTTCTACCCTTTGACTCCTTCTGGTGATAAATTAGCCATAGAGTAGCCAATATTTGACCCATTGAACATGTTTCAGTCAACGAGCTTGAAATTTCTTAACCTACTTATAGACTCTTTCTGATGTTATATCGGTCATTCAAAAGTCAATATCTGACCAAATGTACTAATATCAGGCCCAAGAGTTGTCGATTTTGAACTTTTTAGTTCTACCATATTGATTCCTTCTGGAGATAGTTCAGCCAATTTTTGACCCACTGAAAAAGTTTCAGTCCTTGATCTTGAACTTTCTATTCCTACCCAATTGACTCCTTCTTTTGATACATTAGCATTAGAGTAGCCAATATTTTACCTATTGAACATGTTTCAGTCATGGATCTTGAAATTTCTATACCTACTTATTGACTCTTTCTGATGTTACATCGGTCATTCAAAAGTCAATATTTCACCAAATGTACTAATATCGGGCCCAAGAGTCGTCTATTTTGAACTTTTTAGTTCTACCCTATTGACTCCTGGTGATAAATTAGCGATTTAGTAGCCAATAATTGACTCATTGAACATGTTTCAGTCCTTGATCTTGAAATTTCTATTCCTACCCAATTGACTCCTTCTTTTGATACATTAGCCTTAGAGTAGCCAATATTTTACCCATTGGACATGTTTCAGTTATGGACCTTGACATTTTTATACCTACTCATTGAATCTTTCTGAATTTAGGTCAGTCATTCAGAAATTCATATTTGACCAAATGTACTAATATCGGGCCCAAGAGTCGTCGATTTTGAACTTTCATTTCTACCCAATAAACTCCTTCTTGTGATAAATTAGCCATAGAGTAGCCAATATTTGACCCATTGAACATGTTTCAGTCATGGATCTTGAAATTTCTATACCTACTTATTGACTCTTTCTGATGTTACATCGGTCATTCAAAAGTCAATATTTGACCAAATATACTAATATCAGGCCCAAGAGTCGTCTATTTTGAATTTTTTAGTTCTACCCATTGACTCCTTCTGGAGATAGTTCAGCCAATTTTTGACTCACTGAAAATATTTCAGTCCTTGATCTTGAACTTTCTATTCCTACCCAATTGACTCCTTCTTGTGATACATTAGCCTTAAAGAAGCCAATATTTTATCCATTGGACATGTTTCAGTTATGGATCTTGAAATTTTTACACCTACTCATTGAATCTTTCTGAATTTAGGTCAATCATTCAAAAGTCAATATTTGACCAAATGTACTAACACTGGGCCCAAGAGTCGTCTATTTTGAACTTTTTAGTTCTACCCTATTGACTTCTTCTGGCGATAGTTCAGCCAATTTTTGACCCACTGAAAATGTTTCAGTCCTTGATCTTGAACTTTCTATTCCTACCCAATTGACTCCTTCTTGTGATACATTAGCCTTAAAGAAGCCAATATTTTATCCATTGGACATGTTTCAGTTATGGATCTTGAAATTTTTACACCTACTCATTGAATCTTTCTGAATTTAGATCAGTCATTCAAAAATCCATATTTGACCAAATGTACTAATATCGGGCCCAAGAGTCGTCGATTTTGAACTTTCTATTTCTACCCAATAGACTCCTTCTTGTGATAAATTAGCCATAGAGTAGCCAATATTTGACCCATTGAACATGTTTCGGTGATGGATCTTGAAATTTCTATACCTACTTATTGACTCTTTCTGATGTTACATCGGTCATTCAAAAGTCAATATTTCACCAAATGTATTAATATCGGGCCCAAGAGTAGTCTATTTTGAACTTTTTAGTTCTACCCTTTGACTCCTTCTGGTGATAAATTAGCCATAGAGTAGCCAATAATTGACCCATTGAACATGTTTCAGTCATGGATCTTGAAATTTCTTTACCTACTTATAGACTCTTTCTGATGTTATATCGGTCATTCAAAAGTCAATATCTGACCAAATGTACTAATATCAGGCCCAAGAGTTGTCGATTTTGAACTTTTTAGTTCTACCATATTGATTCCTTCTGGAGATAGTTCAGCCAATTTTTGACCCACTGAAAATGTTTCAGTCCTTGATCTTGAACTTTCTATTCCTACCCAATTGACTCCTTCTTTTGATACATTAGCATTAGAGTAGCCAATATTTTACCTATTGAACATGTTTCAGTCATGGATCTTGAAATTTCTATACCTACTTATTGACTCTTTCTGATGTTACATCGGTCATTCAAAAGTCAATATTTCACCAAATGTACTAATATCGGCCCAAGAGTCGTCTATTTCGAACTTTTTAGTTCTACCCTATTGACTCCTGGTGATAAATTAGCGATTTAGTAGCCAATAATTGACTCATTGAACATGTTTCAGTCCTTGATCTTGAAATTTCTATTCCTACCCAATTGACTCCTTCTTTTGATACATTAGCCTTAGAGTAGCCAATATTTTACCCGATGGACATGTTTCAGTTATGGACCTTGACATTTTTATACCTACTCATTGAATCTTTCTGAATTTAGGTCAGTCATTCAGAAATTCATATTTGACAAAATGTACTAATATCGGGCCCAAGAGTCGTCGATTTTGAACTTTCATTTCTACCCAATAGACTCCTTCTTGTGATAAATTAGCCATAGAGTAGCCAATATTTGACCCATTGAACTTGTTTCAGTCATGGATCTTGAAATTTCTATACCTACTTATTGACTCTTTCTGATGTTACATCGGTCATTCAAAAGTCAATATTTGACCAAATGTACTAATATCAGGCCCAAGAGTCGTCTATTTTGAATTTTTTAGTTCTACCCATTGACTCCTTCTGGAGATAGTTCAGCCAATTTTTGACTCACTGAAAATATTTCAGTCCTTGATCTTGAACTTTCTATTCCTACCCAATTGACTCCTTCTTGTGATACATTAGCCTTAAAGAAGCCAATATTTTATCCATTGGACATGTTTCAGTTATGGATCTTGAAATTTTTACACCTACTCATTGAATCTTTCTGATGTTACATCGGTCATTCAAAAGACAATATTTGACCAAATGTACTAAAATCGGGCCCAAGAGTCATGGATTTTGAACTTTTTAGTTCTACCCTTTGACTCCTTCTGGTGATAAATTAGCCATAGAGTAGCCAATATTTGACCCATTGAACATGTTTCAGTCAACGATCTTGAAATTTCTATACCTACTTATAGACTCTTTCTGATGTTATATCGGTCATTCAAAAGTCAATATCTGACCAAATGTACTAATATCAGGCCCAAGAGTTGTCGATTTTGAACTTTTTAGTTCTACCATATTGATTCCTTCTGGAGATAGTTCAGCCAATTTTTGACCCACTGAAAATCTTTCAGTCCTTGATCTTGAACTTTCTATTCCTACCCAATTGACTCCTTCTTTTGATACATTAGCATTAGAGTAGCCAATATTTTACCTATTGAACATGTTTCAGTTATGGATCTTGAAATTTCTATACCTACTTATTGACTCTTTCTGATGTTACATCGGTCATTCAAAAGTCAATATTTCACCAAATGTACTAATATCGGGCCCAAGAGTCGTCTATTTCGAACTTTTTAGTTCTACCCTATTGACTCCTGGTGATAAATTAGCGATTTAGTAGCCAATAATTGACTCATTGAACATGTTTCAGTCCTTGATCTTGAAATTTCTATTCCTATCCAATTGACTCCTTCTTTTGATACATTAGCCTTAGAGTAGCCAATATTTTACCCATTGGACATGTTTCAGTTATGGACCTTGACATTTTTATACCTACTCATTGAATCTTTCTGAATTTAGGTCAGTCATTCAGAAATTCATATTTGACCAAATGTACTAATATCGGGCCCAAGAGTCGTCGATTTTGAACTTTCATTTCTACCCAATAGACTCCTTCTTGTGATAAATTAGCCATAGAGTAGCCAATATTTGACCCATTGAACATGTTTCAGTCATGGATCTTGAAATTTCTATACCTACTTATTGACTCTTTCTGATGTTACATCGGTCATTCAAAAGTCAATATTTGACCAAATGTACTAATATCAGGCCCAAGAGTCGTCTATTTTGAATTTTTTAGTTCTACCCATTGACTCCTTCTGGAGATAGTTCAGCCAATTTTTGACCCACTGAAAATATTTCAGTCCTTGATCTTGAACTTTCTATTTCTACCCAGTTGACTCCTTGTTGTGATACATTAGCCTTAGAGTAGCCAATATTTTACATATTGGACATGTTTCAGTTATGGATCTTGAAACTTCTATACCTACTTATTGACTCTTTCTGATGTTATATCGGTCATTCAAAAGTCAATATTTGACCAAATGTACTAATATGAGGCCCAAGAGTAGTCGATTTTGAACTTTTTAGTTCTACCCTATTGACTCCTTCTTGCGATAGTTCAGCCAATTTTTGACCCACTGAAAATATTTCAGTCCTTGATCTTGAACTTTCTATTTCTACCCAGTTGACTCCTTCTTGTGATACATTAGCCTTAGAGTAGCCAATATTTTACATATTGGACATGTTTCAGTTATGGATCTTGAAACTTCTATACCTACTTATTGACTCTTTCTGATGTTATATCGGTCATTCAAAAGTCAATATTTGACCAAATGTACTAATATCAGGCCCAAGAGTAGTCGATTTTGAACATTTTAGTTCTACCCTATTGACTCCTTCTTGTGATAGTTCAGCCAATTTTTGACCCACTGAAAATATTTCAGTCCTTGATCTTGAACTTTCTTTTCATACCCAATTGACTCCTTCTGGTGATAAATTAGCGATAGAGTAGCCAATAATTGACCCATTGAACATGTTTCAGTCATGGATCTTGAAATTTCTATGCCTACTTATTGACTCTTTCTGATGTTACATCGGTCATTCAAAAGTCAATATTTGACCAAATGTACTAATATCAGGCCCAAGAGTCGTCTATTTTGAACTTTCTATTTCTACCCAATAGACTCCTTCTTGTGATAAATTAGCCATAGAGTAGCCAATATTTGGCCCATTGAACATGTTTCAGTCATGGATCTTGAAATTTCTATACCAACTTATTGACTCTTTCTGATGTTACATCGGTCATTCAAAAGTCAATATTTGATGAAATGAACTAAAATCGGGCCCAAGAGTCGTCTATTTTGAACTTTTTAGTTCTACCCATTGACTCCTTCTGGAGATAGTTCAGCCAATTTTTGACCCACTGAAAATATTTCAGTCTTTGATCTTGAACTTTCTATTCCTACCCAATTGACTCCTTCTTGTGATACATTAGCATTAGAGTAGCCAATATTTTACCTATTGAACATGTTTCAGTGATGTATCTTGAAATTTCTATACCTACTTATTGACTCTTTCTGATGTTACATCGGTCATTCAAAAGTCAATATTTGACCAAATGTACTAACACTGGTTCCAAGAGTCGTCTATTTTGAACTTTTTAGTTCTACCCTATTGACTTCTTCTGGCGATAGTTCAGCCAATTTTTGACCCACTGAAAATGTTTCAGTCCTTGATCTTGAACTTTCTATTTCCTACCCAATTGACTCCTTCTTTTGATACATTAGCATTAGAGTAGCCAATATTTTACCTATTGAACATTTTTCAGTCATGGATCTTGAAATTTCTATACCTACTTATTGACTCTTTCTGATGTTACATCGGTCATTCAAAAGTCAATATTTCACCAAATGTACTAATATCCGGCCCAAGAGTCGTCGATTTTGAACTTTCTATTTCTTCCCAATAGACTCCTTCTTGTGATAAATTAGCCATAGAGTAGCCAATATTTGACCCATTGAACATGTTTCAGTCATGGATCTTGAAATTTCTATACCTACTTATTGACTCTTTCTGATGTTACATCGGTCATTCAAAAGTCAATATTTGACCAAATGTACTAATATCAGGCCCAAGAGTCGTCTATTTTGAACTTTTTAGTTCTACCCATTGACTCCTTCTGGAGATAGTTCAGCCAATTTTTGACTCACTGAAAATATTTCAGTCCTTGATCTTGAACTTTCTATTCCTACCCAATTGACTCCTTCTTGTGATACATTAGCCTTAAAGAAGCCAATATTTTATCCATATGACATGTTTCAGTTATGGATCTTGAAATTTTTACACCTACTCATTGAATCTTTCTGATGTTATATCGGTCATTCACAAGTCAATATCTGACCAAATGTACTAATATCAGGCCCAAGAGTTGTCGATTTTGAACTTTTTAGTTCTACCCTATTGATTACTTCTGGAGATAGTTCAGCCAATTTTTGACCCACTGAAAATATTTCAGTCCTTGATCTTGAACTTTCTATTTCTACCCAGTTGACTCCTTCTTGTGATACATTAGCCTTAGAGTAGCCAATATTTTACATATTGGACATGTTTCAGTTATGGATCTTGAAACTTCTATACCTACTTATTGACTCTTTCTGATGTTATATCGGTCATTCAAAAGTCAATATTTGACCAAATGTACTAATATCAGGCCCAAGAGTAGTCGATTTTGAACTTTTTAGTTCTACCCTATTGACTCCTTCTTGCTGAACTATCGTTCAGCCAATTTTTGACCCACTGAAAATATTTCAGTCCTTGATCTTGAACTTTCTATTTCTACCCAGTTGACTCCTTCTTGTGATACATTAGCCTTAGAGTAGCCAATATTTTACATATTGGACATGTTTCAGTTATGGATCTTGAACCTTCTATACCTACTTATTGACTCTTTCTGATGTTATATCGGTCATTCAAAAGTCAATATTTGACCAAATGTACTAATATCAGGCCCAAGAGTAGTCGATTTTGAACTTTTTAGTTCTACCCTATTGACTCCTTCTTGCTGAACTATCGTTCAGCCAATTTTTGACCCACTGAAAATATTTCAGTCCTTGATCTTGAACTTTCTATTTCTACCCAGTTGACTCCTTCTTGTGATACATTAGCCTTAGAGTAGCCAATATTTTACATATTGGACATGTTTCAGTTATGGATCTTGAACCTTCTATACCTACTTATTGACTCTTTCTGATGTTATATCGGTCATTCAAAAGTCAATATTTGACCAAATGTACTAATATCAGGCCCAAGAGTAGTCGATTTTGAACTTTTTAGTTCTACCCATTGACTCCTTCTGGAGATAGTTCAGCCAATTTTTGACTCACTGAAAATATTTCAGTCCTTGATCTTGAACTTTCTATTCCTACCCAATTGACTCCTTCTTGTGATACATTAGCCTTAAAGAAGCCAATATTTTATCCATTGGACATGTTTCAGTTATGGATCTTGAAATTTTTACACCTACTCATTGAATCTTTCTGAATTTAGGTCAATCATTCAAAAGTCAATATTTGACCAAATGTACTAACACTGGGCCCAAGAGTCGTCTATTTTGAACTTTTTAGTTCTACCCTATTGACTTCTTCTGGCGATAGTTCAGCCAATTTTTGACCCACTGAAAATGTTTCAGTCCTTGATCTTGAACTTTCTATTCCTACCCAATTGACTCCTTCTTGTGATACATTAGCCTTAAAGAAGCCAATATTTTATCCATTGGACATGTTTCAGTTATGGATCTTGAAATTTTTACACCTACTCATTGAATCTTTCTGAATTTAGATCAGTCATTCAAAAATCCATATTTGACCAAATGTACTAATATCGGGCCCAAGAGTCGTCGATTTTGAACTTTCTATTTCTACCCAATAGACTCCTTCTTGTGATAAATTAGCCATAGAGTAGCCAATATTTGACCCATTGAACATGTTTCGGTGATGGATCTTGAAATTTCTATACCTACTTATTGACTCTTTCTGATGTTACATCGGTCATTCAAAAGTCAATATTTCACCAAATGTATTAATATCGGGCCCAAGAGTAGTCTATTTTGAACTTTTTAGTTCTACCCTTTGACTCCTTCTGGTGATAAATTAGCCATAGAGTAGCCAATAATTGACCCATTGAACATGTTTCAGTCATGGATCTTGAAATTTCTTTACCTACTTATAGACTCTTTCTGATGTTATATCGGTTATTCAAAAGTCAATATCTGACCAAATGTACTAATATCAGGCCCAAGAGTTGTCGATTTTGAACTTTTTAGTTCTACCATATTGATTCCTTCTGGAGATAGTTCAGCCAATTTTTGACCCACTGAAAATGTTTCAGTCCTTGATCTTGAACTTTCTATTCCTACCCAATTGACTCCTTCTTTTGATACATTAGCATTAGAGTAGCCAATATTTTACCTATTGAACATGTTTCAGTCATGGATCTTGAAATTTCTATACCTACTTATTGACTCTTTCTGATGTTACATCGGTCATTCAAAAGTCAATATTTCACCAAATGTACTAATATCGGCCCAAGAGTCGTCTATTTCGAACTTTTTAGTTCTACCCTATTGACTCCTGGTGATAAATTAGCGATTTAGTAGCCAATAATTGACTCATTGAACATGTTTCAGTCCTTGATCTTGAAATTTCTATTCCTACCCAATTGACTCCTTCTTTTGATACATTAGCCTTAGAGTAGCCAATATTTTACCCATTGGACATGTTTCAGTTATGGACCTTGACATTTTTATACCTACTCATTGAATCTTTCTGAATTTAGGTCAGTCATTCAGAAATTCATATTTGACAAAATGTACTAATATCGGGCCCAAGAGTCGTCGATTTTGAACTTTCATTTCTACCCAATAGACTCCTTCTTGTGATAAATTAGCCATAGAGTAGCCAATATTTGACCCATTACACTTGTTTCAGTCATGGATCTTGAAATTTCTATACCTACTTATTGACTCTTTCTGATGTTACATCGGTCATTCAAAAGTCAATATTTGACCAAATGTACTAATATCAGGCCCAAGAGTCGTCTATTTTGAATTTTTTAGTTCTACCCATTGACTCCTTCTGGAGATAGTTCAGCCAATTTTTGACTCACTGAAAATATTTCAGTCCTTGATCTTGAACTTTCTATTCCTACCCAATTGACTCCTTCTTGTGATACATTAGCCTTAAAGAAGCCAATATTTTATCCATTGGACATGTTTCAGTTATGGATCTTGAAATTTTTACACCTACTCATTGAATCTTTCTGATGTTACATCGGTCATTCAAAAGACAATATTTGACCAAATGTACTAAAATCGGGCCCAAGAGTCATGGATTTTGAACTTTTTAGTTCTACCCTTTGACTCCTTCTGGTGATAAATTAGCCATAGAGTAGCCAATATTTGACCCATTGAACATGTTTCAGTCAACGATCTTGAAATTTCTATACCTACTTATAGACTCTTTCTGATGTTATATCGGTCATTCAAAAGTCAATATCTGACCAAATGTACTAATATCAGGCCCAAGAGTTGTCGATTTTGAACTTTTTAGTTCTACCATATTGATTCCTTCTGGAGATAGTTCAGCCAATTTTTGACCCACTGAAAATGTTTCAGTCCTTGATCTTGAACTTTCTATTCCTACCCAATTGACTCATTCTTTTGATACATTAGCATTAGAGTAGCCAATATTTTACCTATTGAACATGTTTCAGTTATGGATCTTGAAATTTCTATACCTACTTATTGACTCTTTCTGATGTTACATCGGTCATTCAAAAGTCAATATTTCACCAAATGTACTAATATCGGGCCCAAGAGTCGTCTATTTCGAACTTTTTAGTTCTACCCTATTGACTCCTTGTGATAAATTAGCGATTTAGTAGCCAATAATTGACTCATTGAACATGTTTCAGTCCTTGATCTTGAAATTTCTATTCCTATCCAATTGACTCCTTCTTTTGATACATTAGCCTTAGAGTAGCCAATATTTTACCCATTGGACATGTTTCAGTTATGGACCTTGACATTTTTATACCTACTCATTGAATCTTTCTGAATTTAGGTCAGTCATTCAGAAATTCATATTTGACCAAATGTACTAATATCGGGCCCAAGAGTCGTCGATTTTGAACTTTCATTTCTACCCAATAGACTCCTTCTTGTGATAAATTAGCCATAGAGTAGCCAATATTTGACCCATTGAACATGTTTCAGTCATGGATCTTGAAACTTCTATACCTACTTATTGACTCTTTCTGATGTTATATCGGTCATTCAAAAGTCAATATTTGACCAAATGTACTAATATGAGGCCCAAGAGTAGTCGATTTTGAACTTTTTAGTTCTACCCTATTGACTCCTTCTTGCGATAGTTCAGCCAATTTTTGACCCACTGAAAATATTTCAGTCCTTGATCTTGAACTTTCTATTTCTACCCAGTTGACTCCTTCTTGTGATACATTAGCCTTAGAGTAGCCAATATTTTACATATTGGACATGTTTCAGTTATGGATCTTGAAACTTCTATACCTACTTATTGACTCTTTCTGATGTTATATCGGTCATTCAAAAGTCAATATTTGACCAAATGTACTAATATCAGGCCCAAGAGTAGTCGATTTTGAACATTTTAGTTCTACCCTATTGACTCCTTCTTGTGATAGTTCAGCCAATTTTTGACCCACTGAAAATATTTCAGTCCTTGATCTTGAACTTTCTTTTCATACCCAATTGACTCCTTCTGGTGATAAATTAGCGATAGAGTAGCCAATAATTGACCCATTGAACATGTTTCAGTCATGGATCTTGAAATTTCTATGCCTACTTATTGACTCTTTCTGATGTTACATCGGTCATTCAAAAGTCAATATTTGACCAAATGTACTAATATCAGGCCCAAGAGTCGTCTATTTTGAACTTTCTATTTCTACCCAATAGACTCCTTCTTGTGATAAATTAGCCATAGAGTAGCCAATATTTGGCCCATTGAACATGTTTCAGTCATGGATCTTGAAATTTCTATACCAACTTATTGACTCTTTCTGATGTTACATCGGTCATTCAAAAGTCAATATTTGATGAAATGAACTAAAATCGGGCCCAAGAGTCGTCTATTTTGAACTTTTTAGTTCTACCCATTGACTCCTTCTGGAGATAGTTCAGCCAATTTTTGACCCACTGAAAATATTTCAGTCTTTGATCTTGAACTTTCTATTCCTACCCAATTGACTCCTTCTTGTGATACATTAGCATTAGAGTAGCCAATATTTTACCTATTGAACATGTTTCAGTGATGTATCTTGAAATTTCTATACCTACTTATTGACTCTTTCTGATGTTACATCGGTCATTCAAAAGTCAATATTTGACCAAATGTACTAACACTGGTTCCAAGAGTCGTCTATTTTGAACTTTTTAGTTCTACCCTATTGACTTCTTCTGGCGATAGTTCAGCCAATTTTTGACCCACTGAAAATATTTCAGTCTTTGATCTTGAACTTTCTATTCCTACCCAATTGACTCCTTCTTGTGATACATTAGCATTAGAGTAGCCAATATTTTACCTATTGAACATGTTTCAGTGATGTATCTTGAAATTTCTATACCTACTTATTGACTCTTTCTGATGTTACATCGGTCATTCAAAAGTCAATATTTGACCAAATGTACTAACACTGGTTCCAAGAGTCGTCTATTTTGAACTTTTTAGTTCTACCCTATTGACTTCTTCTGGCGATAGTTCAGCCAATTTTTGACCCACTGAAAATGTTTCAGTCCTTGATCTTGAACTTTCTATTTCCTACCCAATTGACTCCTTCTTTTGATACATTAGCATTAGAGTAGCCAATATTTTACCTATTGAACATTTTTCAGTCATGGATCTTGAAATTTCTATACCTACTTATTGACTCTTTCTGATGTTACATCGGTCATTCAAAAGTCAATATTTCACCAAATGTACTAATATCCGGCCCAAGAGTCGTCGATTTTGAACTTTCTATTTCTTCCCAATAGACTCCTTCTTGTGATAAATTAGCCATAGAGTAGCCAATATTTGACCCATTGAACATGTTTCAGTCATGGATCTTGAAATTTCTATACCTACTTATTGACTCTTTCTGATGTTACATCGGTCATTCAAAAGTCAATATTTGACCAAATGTACTAATATCAGGCCCAAGAGTCGTCTATTTTGAACTTTTTAGTTCTACCCATTGACTCCTTCTGGAGATAGTTCAGCCAATTTTTGACTCACTGAAAATATTTCAGTCCTTGATCTTGAACTTTCTATTCCTACCCAATTGACTCCTTCTTGTGATACATTAGCCTTAAAGAAGCCAATATTTTATCCATATGACATGTTTCAGTTATGGATCTTGAAATTTTTACACCTACTCATTGAATCTTTCTGATGTTATATCGGTCATTCACAAGTCAATATCTGACCAAATGTACTAATATCAGGCCCAAGAGTTGTCGATTTTGAACTTTTTAGTTCTACCCTATTGATTACTTCTGGAGATAGTTCAGCCAATTTTTGACCCACTGAAAATATTTCAGTCCTTGATCTTGAACTTTCTATTTCTACCCAGTTGACTCCTTCTTGTGATACATTAGCCTTAGAGTAGCCAATATTTTACATATTGGACATGTTTCAGTTATGGATCTTGAAACTTCTATACCTACTTATTGACTCTTTCTGATGTTATATCGGTCATTCAAAAGTCAATATTTGACCAAATGTACTAATATCAGGCCCAAGAGTAGTCGATTTTGAACTTTTTAGTTCTACCCTATTGACTCCTTCTTGCTGAACTATCGTTCAGCCAATTTTTGACCCACTGAAAATATTTCAGTCCTTGATCTTGAACTTTCTATTTCTACCCAGTTGACTCCTTCTTGTGATACATTAGCCTTAGAGTAGCCAATATTTTACATATTGGACATGTTTCAGTTATGGATCTTGAACCTTCTATACCTACTTATTGACTCTTTCTGATGTTATATCGGTCATTCAAAAGTCAATATTTGACCAAATGTACTAATATCAGGCCCAAGAGTAGTCGATTTTGAACTTTTTAGTTCTACCCTATTGACTCCTTCTTGCTGAACTATCGTTCAGCCAATTTTTGACCCACTGAAAATATTTCAGTCCTTGATCTTGAACTTTCTATTTCTACCCAGTTGACTCCTTCTTGTGATACATTAGCCTTAGAGTAGCCAATATTTTACATATTGGACATGTTTCAGTTATGGATCTTGAACCTTCTATACCTACTTATTGACTCTTTCTGATGTTATATCGGTCATTCAAAAGTCAATATTTGACCAAATGTACTAATATCAGGCCCAAGAGTAGTCGATTTTGAACTTTTTAGTTCTACCCTATTGACTCCTTCTTGTGATAGTTCAGCCAATTTTTGACCCACTGAAAATATTTCAGTCCTTGATCTTGAACTTTCTATTCATAGCCAATTGACTCCTTCTGGTGATAAATTAGCGATAGAGTAGCCAATAATTGACCCATTGAACATGTTTCAGTCATGGATCTTGAAATTTCTATACCTACTTATTGACTCTTTCTGATGTTACATCGGTCATTCAAAAGTCAATATTTGATGAAATGAACTAAAATCGGGCCCAAGAGTCGTCTATTTTGAACTTTCTATTTCTACCCTATAGACTCCTTCTTGTGATAAATTAGCGATAGAGTAGCCAATATTTGACCCATTGAACATGTTTCAGTCATGGATCTTGAAATTTCTATACCTACTCATTGAATCTTTCTGAATTTAGGTCAGTCATTCAGAAATCCATATTTGACCAAAAGTACCAATATCGGGCCCAACAGTCGTCGATTTTGAACTTTTTAGTTCTACCCATTGTCTCCTTCTGGAGATAGTTCAGCCAATTTTTGACCCACTGAAAATATTTCAGTCCTTGATCTTGAACTTTCTATTCCTACCCAATTGACTCCTTCTTGTGATACATTAGCCTTAAAGAAGCCAATATTTTATCCATTGGACATGTTTCAGTTATGGATCTTGAAATTTTTATACCTACTCATTGAATCTTTCTGATTTTAGGTCAGTCATTCAGAAATCCATATTTGACCAAATGTACTAATATCGGGCCCAAGAGTCGTCAATTTTGAACTTTCTATTTCTACCCAATAGACTCCTTCTGGAGATAGTTCAGCCAATTTTTGACCCACTGAAAATATTTCAGTCCTTGATCTTGAACTTTATGTTCCTACCCAATTGACTCCTTCTTGTGATACATTAGCATTAGAGTAGCCAATATTTTACCTATTGAACATGTTTCAGTGATGGATCTTGAAATTTCTATACCTACTTATTGACTCTTTCTGATGTTACATCGGTCATTCAAAAGTCAATATTTGACCAAATGTACTAACACTGGGCCCAAGAGTCGTCTATTTTGAACTTTTTAGTTCTACCCTATTGACTTCTTCTGGCGATAGTTCAGCCAATTTTTGACCCACTGAAAATGTTTCAGTCCTTGATCTTGAACTTTCTATTCCTACCCAATTGACTCCTTCTTTTGATACATTAGCATTAGAGTAGCCAATATTTTACCTATTGAACATGTTTCAGTCATGGATCTTGAAATTTCTATACCTACTTATTGACTCTTTCTGATGTTACATCGGTCATTCAAAAGTCAATATTTCACCAAATGTACTAATATCGGGCCCAAGTGTCGTCGATTTTGAACTTTCTATTTATACCCAATAGACTCCTTCTTGTGATAAATTAGCCATAGAGTAGCCAATATTTGACCCATTGAACATGTTTCAGTCATGGATCTTGAAATTTCTATACCTACTTATTGACTCTTTCTCATGTTACATCGGTCATTCAAAAGTCAATATTTGACCAAATGTACTAATATCAGGCCCAAGAGTCGTCTATTTTGAATTTTTTAGTTCTACCCATTGACTCCTTCTGGAGATAGTTCAGCCAATTTTTGACTCACTGAAAATATTTCAGTCCTTGATCTTGAACTTTCTGTTCCTACCCAATTGACTCCTTCTTGTAATACATTAGCCTTGAAGAAGCCAATATTTTATCCATTGGACATGTTTCAGTTATGGATCTTGAAATTTCTATACCTACTTATAGGCTCTTTCTGATGTTATATCGGTCATTCAAAAGTCAATATCTGACCAAATGTACTAATATCAGGCCCAAGAGTTGTCGATTTTGAACTTTTTAGTTCTACCCTATTGACTCCTTCTTGCGATAGTTCAGCCAATTTTTGACCCACTGAAAATATTTCAGTCCTTGATCTTGAACTTTCTATTTCTACCCAGTTGACTCCTTCTTGTGATACATTAGCCTTAGAGTAGCCAATAATTGACCCATTGAACATGTTTCAGTCATGGATCTTGAAACTTCTATACCTACTTATTGACTCTTTCTGATGTTATATCGGTCATTCAAAAGTCAATATTTGATGAAATGAACTAAAATCGGGCCCAAGAGTCGTCTATTTTGAACTTTCTATTTCTACCCTATAGACTCCTTCTTGTGATAAATTAGCGATAGAGTAGCCAATATTTGACCCATTGAACATGTTTCAGTCATGAATCTTGAAATTTCTATACCTACTCATTGAATCTTTCTGAATTTAGGTCAGTCATTCAGAAATCCATATTTGACCAAAAGTACCAATATCGGGCCCAACAGTCGTCGATTTTGAACTTTTTAGTTCTACCCATTGTCTCCTTCTGGAGATAGTTCAGCCAATTTTTGACCCACTGAAAATATTTCAGTCCTTGATCTTGAACTTTCTATTCCTACCCAATTGACTCCTTCTTGTGATACATTAGCCTTAAAGAAGCCAATATTTTATCCATTGGACATGTTTCAGTTATGGACCTTGACATTTTTATACCTACTCATTGAATCTTTCTGAATTTAGGTCAGTCATTCAGAAATTCATATTTGACCAAATGTACTAATATCGGGCCCAAGAGTCGTCGATTTTGAACTTTCATTTCTACCCAATAGACTCCTTCTTGTGATAAATTAGCCATAGAGTAGCCAATATTTGACCCATTGAACATGTTTCAGTCATGGATCTTGAAATTTCTATACCTACTTATTGACTCTTTCTGATGTTACATCGGTCATTCAAAAGTCAATATTTGACCAAATGTACTAATATCAGGCCCAAGAGTCGTCTATTTTGAATTTTTTAGTTCTACCCATTGACTCCTTCTGGAGATAGTTCAGCCAATTTTTGACCCACTGAAAATATTTCAGTCCTTGATCTTGAACTTTCTATTTCTACCCAGTTGACTCCTTGTTGTGATACATTAGCCTTAGAGTAGCCAATATTTTACATATTGGACATGTTTCAGTTATGGATCTTGAAACTTCTATACCTACTTATTGACTCTTTCTGATGTTATATCGGTCATTCAAAAGTCAATATTTGACCAAATGTACTAATATCAGGCCCAAGAGTAGTCGATTTTGAACATTTTAGTTCTACCCTATTGACTCCTTCTTGTGATAGTTCAGCCAATTTTTGACCCACTGAAAATATTTCAGTCCTTGATCTTGAACTTTCTTTTCATACCCAATTGACTCCTTCTGGTGATAAATTAGCGATAGAGTAGCCAATAATTGACCCATTGAACATGTTTCAGTCATGGATCTTGAAATTTCTATGCCTACTTATTGACTCTTTCTGATGTTACATCGGTCATTCAAAAGTCAATATTTGACCAAATGTACTAATATCAGGCCCAAGAGTCGTCTATTTTGAACTTTCTATTTCTACCCAATAGACTCCTTCTTGTGATAAATTAGCCATAGAGTAGCCAATATTTGGCCCATTGAACATGTTTCAGTCATGGATCTTGAAATTTCTATACCAACTTATTGACTCTTTCTGATGTTACATCGGTCATTCAAAAGTCAATATTTGATGAAATGAACTAAAATCGGGCCCAAGAGTCGTCTATTTTGAACTTTTTAGTTCTACCCATTGACTCCTTCTGGAGATAGTTCAGCCAATTTTTGACCCACTGAAAATATTTCAGTCTTTGATCTTGAACTTTCTATTCCTACCCAATTGACTCCTTCTTGTGATACATTAGCATTAGAGTAGCCAATATTTTACCTATTGAACATGTTTCAGTGATGTATCTTGAAATTTCTATACCTACTTATTGACTCTTTCTGATGTTACATCGGTCATTCAAAAGTCAATATTTGACCAAATGTACTAACACTGGTTCCAAGAGTCGTCTATTTTGAACTTTTTAGTTCTACCCTATTGACTTCTTCTGGCGATAGTTCAGCCAATTTTTGACCCACTGAAAATGTTTCAGTCTTTGATCTTGAACTTTCTATTTCCTACCCAATTGACTCCTTCTTTTGATACATTAGCATTAGAGTAGCCAATATTTTACCTATTGAACATTTTTCAGTCATGGATCTTGAAATTTCTATACCTACTTATTGACTCTTTCTGATGTTACATCGGTCATTCAAAAGTCAATATTTCACCAAATGTACTAATATCCGGCCCAAGAGTCGTCGATTTTGAACTTTCTATTTCTTCCCAATAGACTCCTTCTTGTGATAAATTAGCCATAGAGTAGCCAATATTTGACCCATTGAACATGTTTCAGTCATGGATCTTGAAATTTCTATACCTACTTATTGACTCTTTCTGATGTTACATCGGTCATTCAAAAGTCAATATTTGACCAAATGTACTAATATCAGGCCCAAGAGTCGTCTATTTTGAACTTTTTAGTTCTACCCATTGACTCCTTCTGGAGATAGTTCAGCCAATTTTTGACTCACTGAAAATATTTCAGTCCTTGATCTTGAACTTTCTATTCCTACCCAATTGACTCCTTCTTGTGATACATTAGCCTTAAAGAAGCCAATATTTTATCCATATGACATGTTTCAGTTATGGATCTTGAAATTTTTACACCTACTCATTGAATCTTTCTGATGTTATATCGGTCATTCACAAGTCAATATCTGACCAAATGTACTAATATCAGGCCCAAGAGTTGACGATTTTGAACTTTTTAGTTCTACCCTATTGATTACTTCTGGAGATAGTTCAGCCAATTTTTGACCCACTGAAAATATTTCAGTCCTTGATCTTGAACTTTCTATTTCTACCCAGTTGACTCCTTCTTGTGATACATTAGCCTTAGAGTAGCCAATATTTTACATATTGGACATGTTTCAGTTATGGATCTTGAAACTTCTATACCTACTTATTGACTCTTTCTGATGTTATATCGGTCATTCAAAAGTCAATATTTGACCAAATGTACTAATATCAGGCCCAAGAGTAGTCGATTTTGAACTTTTTAGTTCTACCCTATTGACTCCTTCTTGCTGAACTATCGTTCAGCCAATTTTTGACCCACTGAAAATATTTCAGTCCTTGATCTTGAACTTTCTATTTCTACCCAGTTGACTCCTTCTTGTGATACATTAGCCTTAGAGTAGCCAATATTTTACATATTGGACATGTTTCAGTTATGGATCTTGAACCTTCTATACCTACTTATTGACTCTTTCTGATGTTATATCGGTCATTCAAAAGTCAATATTTGACCAAATGTACTAATATCAGGCCCAAGAGTAGTCGATTTTGAACTTTTTAGTTCTACCCTATTGACTCCTTCTTGTGATAGTTCAGCCAATTTTTGACCCACTGAAAATATTTCAGTCCTTGATCTTGAACTTTCTATTCATAGCCAATTGACTCCTTCTGGTGATAAATTAGCGATAGAGTAGCCAATAATTGACCCATTGAACATGTTTCAGTCATGGATCTTGAAATTTCTATACCTACTTATTGACTCTTTCTGATGTTACATCGGTCATTCAAAAGTCAATATTTGATGAAATGAACTAAAATCGGGCCCAAGAGTCGTCTATTTTGAACTTTCTATTTCTACCCTATAGACTCCTTCTTGTGATAAATTAGCGATAGAGTAGCCAATATTTGACCCATTGAACATGTTTCAGTCATGGATCTTGAAATTTCTATACCTACTCATTGAATCTTTCTGAATTTAGGTCAGTCATTCAGAAATCCATATTTGACCAAAAGTACCAATATCGGGCCCAACAGTCGTCGATTTTGAACTTTTTAGTTCTACCCATTGTCTCCTTCTGGAGATAGTTCAGCCAATTTTTGACCCACTGAAAATATTTCAGTCCTTGATCTTGAACTTTCTATTCCTACCCAATTGACTCCTTCTTGTGATACATTAGCCTTAAAGAAGCCAATATTTTATCCATTGGACATGTTTCAGTTATGGATCTTGAAATTTTTATACCTACTCATTGAATCTTTCTGATTTTAGGTCAGTCATTCAGAAATCCATATTTGACCAAATGTACTAATATCGGGCCCAAGAGTCGTCAATTTTGAACTTTCTATTTCTACCCAATAGACTCCTTCTGGAGATAGTTCAGCCAATTTTTGACCCACTGAAAATATTTCAGTCCTTGATCTTGAACTTTATGTTCCTACCCAATTGACTCCTTCTTGTGATACATTAGCATTAGAGTAGCCAATATTTTACCTATTGAACATGTTTCAGTGATGGATCTTGAAATTTCTATACCTACTTATTGACTCTTTCTGATGTTACATCGGTCATTCAAAAGTCAATATTTGACCAAATGTACTAACACTGGGCCCAAGAGTCGTCTATTTTGAACTTTTTAGTTCTACCCTATTGACTTCTTCTGGCGATAGTTCAGCCAATTTTTGACCCACTGAAAATGTTTCAGTCCTTGATCTTGAACTTTCTATTCCTACCCAATTGACTCCTTCTTTTGATACATTAGCATTAGAGTAGCCAATATTTTACCTATTGAACATGTTTCAGTCATGGATCTTGAAATTTCTATACCTACTTATTGACTCTTTCTGATGTTACATCGGTCATTCAAAAGTCAATATTTCACCAAATGTACTAATATCGGGCCCAAGTGTCGTCGATTTTGAACTTTCTATTCATACCCAATAGACTCCTTCTTGTGATAAATTAGCCATAGAGTAGCCAATATTTGACCCATTGAACATGTTTCAGTCATGGATCTTGAAATTTCTATACCTACTTATTGACTCTTTCTCATGTTACATCGGTCATTCAAAAGTCAATATTTGACCAAATGTACTAATATCAGGCCCAAGAGTCGTCTATTTTGAATTTTTTAGTTCTACCCATTGACTCCTTCTGGAGATAGTTCAGCCAATTTTTGACTCACTGAAAATATTTCAGTCCTTGATCTTGAACTTTCTATTCCTACCCAATTGACTCCTTCTTGTAATACATTAGCCTTGAAGAAGCCAATATTTTATCCATTGGACATGTTTCAGTTATGGATCTTGAAATTTCTATACCTACTTATAGGCTCTTTCTGATGTTATATCGGTCATTCAAAAGTCAATATCTGACCAAATGTACTAATATCAGGCCCAAGAGTTGTCGATTTTGAACTTTTTAGTTCTACCCTATTGACTCCTTCTTGCGATAGTTCAGCCAATTTTTGACCCACTGAAAATATTTCAGTCCTTGATCTTGAACTTTCTATTTCTACCCAGTTGACTCCTTCTTGTGATACATTAGCCTTAGAGTAGCCAATAATTGACCCATTGAACATGTTTCAGTCATGGATCTTGAAACTTCTATACCTACTTATTGACTCTTTCTGATGTTATATCGGTCATTCAAAAGTCAATATTTGATGAAATGAACTAAAATCGGGCCCAAGAGTCGTCTATTTTGAACTTTCTATTTCTACCCTATAGACTCCTTCTTGTGATAAATTAGCGATAGAGTAGCCAATATTTGACCCATTGAACATGTTTCAGTCATGAATCTTGAAATTTCTATACCTACTCATTGAATCTTTCTGAATTTAGGTCAGTCATTCAGAAATCCATATTTGACCAAAAGTACCAATATCGGGCCCAACAGTCGTCGATTTTGAACTTTTTAGTTCTACCCATTGTCTCCTTCTGGAGATAGTTCAGCCAATTTTTGACCCACTGAAAATATTTCAGTCCTTGATCTTGAACTTTCTATTCCTACCCAATTGACTCCTTCTTGTGATACATTAGCCTTAAAGAAGCCAATATTTTATCCATTGGACATGTTTCAGTTATGGATCTTGAAATTTTTATACCTACTCATTGAATCTTTCTGATTTTAGGTCAGTCATTCAGAAATCCATATTTGACCAAATGTACTAACACTGGGCCCAAGAGTCGTCTATTTTGAACTTTTTAGTTTTACCCTATTGACTTCTTCTGGCGATAGTTCAGCCAATTTTTGACCCACTGAAAATGTTTCAGTCCTTGATCTTGAACTTTCTATTCCTACCCAATTGACTCCTTCTTTTGATACATTAGCATTAGAGTAGCCAATATTTTACCTATTGAACATGTTTCAGTCATGGATCTTGAAATTTCTATACCTACTTATTGACTCTTTCTGATGTTACATCGGTCATTCAAAAGTCAATATTTCACCGAATGTACTAATATCGGGCCCAAGAGTCGTCGATTTTGAACTTTCTATTTATACCCAATAGACTCCTTCTTGTGATAAATTAGCCATAGAGTAGCCAATATTTTACATATTGGACATGTTTCAGTTATGGATCTTGAAACTTCTATACCTACTTATTGACTCTTTCTGATGTTATATCGGTCATTCAAAAGTCAATATTTGACCAAATGTACTAATATCAGGCCCAAGAGTCGTCTATTTTGAATTTTTTAGTTCTACCCATTGACTCCTTCTGGAGATAGTTCAGCCAATTTTTGACTCACTGAAAATATTTCAGTCCTTGATCTTGAACTTTCTATTCCTACCCAATTGACTCCTTCTTGTAATACATTAGCCTTGAAGAAGCCAATATTTTATCCATTGGACATGTTTCAGTTATGGATCTTGAAATTTCTATACCTACTTATAGGCTCTTTCTGATGTTATATCGGTCATTCAAAAGTCAATATCTGACCAAATGTACTAATATCAGGCCCAAGAGTTGTCGATTTTGAACTTTTTAGTTCTACCCTATTGACTCCTTCTTGCGATAGTTCAGCCAATTTTTGACCCACTGAAAATATTTCAGTCCTTGATCTTGAACTTTCTATTTCTACCCAGTTGACTCCTTCTTGTGATACATTAGCCTTAGAGTAGCCAATAATTGACCCATTGAACATGTTTCAGTCATGGATCTTGAAACTTCTATACCTACTTATTGACTCTTTCTGATGTTATATCGGTCATTCAAAAGTCAATATTTGATGAAATGAACTAAAATCGGGCCCAAGAGTCGTCTATTTTGAACTTTCTATTTCTACCCTATAGACTCCTTCTTGTGATAAATTAGCGATAGAGTAGCCAATATTTGACCCATTGAACATGTTTCAGTCATGAATCTTGAAATTTCTATACCTACTCATTGAATCTTTCTGAATTTAGGTCAGTCATTCAGAAATCCATATTTGACCAAAAGTACCAATATCGGGCCCAACAGTCGTCGATTTTGAACTTTTTAGTTCTACCCATTGTCTCCTTCTGGAGATAGTTCAGCCAATTTTTGACCCACTGAAAATATTTCAGTCCTTGATCTTGAACTTTCTATTCCTACCCAATTGACTCCTTCTTGTGATACATTAGCCTTAAAGAAGCCAATATTTTATCCATTGGACATGTTTCAGTTATGGATCTTGAAATTTTTATACCTACTCATTGAATCTTTCTGATTTTAGGTCAGTCATTCAGAAATCCATATTTGACCAAATGTACTAACACTGGGCCCAAGAGTCGTCTATTTTGAACTTTTTAGTTTTACCCTATTGACTTCTTCTGGCGATAGTTCAGCCAATTTTTGACCCACTGAAAATGTTTCAGTCCTTGATCTTGAACTTTCTATTCCTACCCAATTGACTCCTTCTTTTGATACATTAGCATTAGAGTAGCCAATATTTTACCTATTGAACATGTTTCAGTCATGGATCTTGAAATTTCTATACCTACTTATTGACTCTTTCTGATGTTACATCGGTCATTCAAAAGTCAATATTTCACCGAATGTACTAATATCGGGCCCAAGAGTCGTCGATTTTGAACTTTCTATTTATACCCAATAGACTCCTTCTTGTGATAAATTAGCCATAGAGTAGCCAATATTTTACATATTGGACATGTTTCAGTTATGGATCTTGAAACTTCTATACCTACTTATTGACTCTTTCTGATGTTATATCGGTCATTCAAAAGTCAATATTTGACCAAATGTACTAATATCAGGCCCAAGAGTAGTCGATTTTGAACTTTTTAGTTCTACCCTATTGACTCCTTCTTGTGATAGTTCAGCCAATTTTTGACCCACTGAAAATATTTCAGTCCTTGATCTTGAACTTTCTATTCATAGCCAATTGACTCCTTCTGGTGATAAATTAGCGATAGAGTAGCCAATAATTGACCCATTGAACATGTTTCAGTCATGGATCTTGAAATTTCTATACCTACTTATTGACTCTTTCTGATGTTACATCGGTCATTCAAAAGTCAATATTTGATGAAATGAACTAAAATCGGGCCCAAGAGTCGTCTATTTTGAACTTTCTATTTCTACCCTATAGACTCCTTCTTGTGATAAATTAGCGATAGAGTAGCCAATATTTGACCCATTGAACATGTTTCAGTCATGGATCTTGAAATTTCTATACCTACTCATTGAATCTTTCTGAATTTAGGTCAGTCATTCAGAAATCCATATTTGACCAAAAGTACCAATATCGGGCCCAACAGTCGTCGATTTTGAACTTTTTAGTTCTACCCATTGTCTCCTTCTGGAGATAGTTCAGCCAATTTTTGACCCACTGAAAATATTTCAGTCCTTGATCTTGAACTTTCTATTCCTACCCAATTGACTCCTTCTTGTGATACATTAGCCTTAAAGAAGCCAATATTTTATCCATTGGACATGTTTCAGTTATGGATCTTGAAATTTTTATACCTACTCATTGAATCTTTCTGAATTTAGGTCAGTCATTCAGAAATCCATATTTGACCAAATGTACTAATATCGGGCCCAAGAGTCGTCGATTTTGAACTTTCTATTTCTACCCAATAGACTCCTTCTGGAGATAGTTCAGCCAATTTTTGACCCACTGAAAATATTTCAGTCCTTGATCTTGAACTTTATGTTCCTACCCAATTGACTCCTTCTTGTGATACATTAGCATTAGAGTAGCCAATATTTTACCTATTGAACATGTTTCAGTGATGGATCTTGAAATTTCTATACCTACTTATTGACTGTTTCTGATGTTACATCGGTCATTCAAAAGTCAATATTTGACCAAATGTACTAACACTGGGCCCAAGAGTCGTCTATTTTGAACTTTTTAGTTCTACCCTATTGACTTCTTCTGGCGATAGTTCAGCCAATTTTTGACCCACTGAAAATGTTTCAGTCCTTGATCTTGAACTTTCTATTCCTACCCAATTGACTCCTTCTTTTGATACATTAGCATTAGAGTAGCCAATATTTTACCTATTGAACATGTTTCAGTCATGGATCTTGAAATTTCTATACCTACTTATTGACTCTTTCTGATGTTACATCGGTCATTCAAAAGTCAATATTTCACCAAATGTACTAATATCGGGCCCAAGAGTCGTCGATTTTGAACTTTCTATTTATACCCAATAGACTCCTTCTTGTGATAAATTAGCCATAGAGTAGCCAATATTTGACCCATTGAACATGTTTCAGTCATGGATCTTGAAATTTCTATACCTACTTATTGACTCTTTCTCATGTTACATCGGTCATTCAAAAGTCAATATTTGACCAAATGTACTAATATCAGGCCCAAGAGTCGTCTATTTTGAATTTTTTAGTTCTACCCATTGACTCCTTCTGGAGATAGTTCAGCCAATTTTTCACTCACTGAAAATATTTCAGTCCTTGATCTTGAACTTTCTATTCCTACCCAATTGACTCCTTCTTGTACTACATTAGCCTTGAAGAAGCCAATATTTTATCCATTGGACATGTTTCAGTTATGGATCTTGAAATTTCTATACCTACTTATAGGCTCTTTCTGATGTTATATCGGTCATTCAAAAGTCAATATCTGACCAAATGTACTAATATCAGGCCCAAGAGTTGTCGATTTTGAACTTTTTAGTTCTACCCTATTGACTCCTTCTTGCGATAGTTCAGCCAATTTTTGACCCACTGAAAATATTTCAGTCCTTGATCTTGAACTTTCTATTTCTACCCAGTTGACTCCTTCTTGTGATACATTAGCCTTAGAGTAGCCAATATTTTACATATTGGACATGTTTCAGTTATGGATCTTGAAACTTCTATACCTACTTATTGACTCTTTCTGATGTTATATCGGTCATTCAAAAGTCAATATTTGACCAAATGTACTAATATCAGGCCCAAGAGTAGTCGAATTTGAACTTTTTAGTTCTACCCTATTGACTCCTTCTTGTGATAGTTCAGCCAATTTTTGACCCACTGAAAATATTTCAGTCCTTGATCTTGAACTTTCTATTCATAGCCAATTGACTCCTTCTGGTGATAAATTAGCGATAGAGTAGCCAATAATTGACCCATTGAACATGTTTCAGTCATGGATCTTGAAATTTCTATACCTACTTAGTGACTCTTTCTGATGTTACATCGGTCATTCAAAAGTCAATATTTGATGAAATGAACTAAAATCGGGCCCAAGAGTCGTCTATTTTGAACTTTCTATTTCTACCCTATAGACTCCTTCTTGTGATAAATTAGCGATAGAGTAGCCAATATTTGACCCATTGAACATGTTTCAGTCATGGATCTTGAAATTTCTATACCTACTCATTGAATCTTTCTGAATTTAGGTCAGTCATTCAGAAATCCATATTTGACCAAAAGTACCAATATCGGGCCCAACAGTCGTCGATTTTGAACTTTTTAGTTCTACCCATTGTCTCCTTCTGGAGATAGTTCAGCCAATTTTTGACCCACTGAAAATATTTCAGTCCTTGATCTTGAACTTTCTATTCCTACCCAATTGACTCCTTCTTGTGATACATTAGCCTTAAAGAAGCCAATATTTTATCCATTGGACATGTTTCAGTTATGGATCTTGAAATTTTTATACCTACTCATTGAATCTTTCTGATTTTAGGTCAGTCATTCAGAAATCCATATTTGACCAAATGTACTAATATCGGGCCCAAGAGTCGTTAATTTTGAACTTTCTATTTCTACCCAATAGACTCCTTCTGGAGATAGTTCAGCCAATTTTTGACCCACTGAAAATATTTCAGTCCTTGATCTTGAACTTTATGTTCCTACCCAATTGACTCCTTCTTGTGATACATTAGCATTAGAGTAGCCAATATTTTACCTATTGAACATGTTTCAGTGATGGATCTTGAAATTTCTATACCTACTTATTGACTCTTTCTGATGTTACATCGGTCATTCAAAAGTCAATATTTGACCAAATGTACTAACACTGGGCCCAAGAGTCGTCTATTTTGAACTTTTTAGTTCTACCCTATTGACTTCTTCTGGCGATAGTTCAGCCAATTTTTGACCCACTGAAAATGTTTCAGTCCTTGATCTTGAACTTTCTATTCCTACCCAATTGACTCCTTCTTTTGATACATTAGCATTAGAGTAGCCAATATTTTACCTATTGAACATGTTTCAGTCATGGATCTTGAAATTTCTATACCTACTTATTGACTCTTTCTGATGTTACATCGGTCATTCAAAAGTCAATATTTCACCAAATGTACTAATATCGGGCCCAAGAGTCGTCGATTTTGAACTTTCTATTTATACCCAATAGACTCCTTCTTGTGATAAATTAGCCATAGAGTAGCGAATATTTGACCCATTGAACATGTTTCAGTCATGAATCTTGAAATTTCTATACCTACTCATTGAATCTTTCTGAATTTAGGTCAGTCATTCAGAAATCCATATTTGACCAAAAGTACCAATATCGGGCCCAACAGTCGTCGATTTTGAACTTTTTAGTTCTACCCATTGTCTCCTTCTGGAGATAGTTCAGCCAATTTTTGACCCACTGAAAATATTTCAGTCCTTGATCTTGAACTTTCTATTCCTACCCAATTGACTCCTTCTTGTGATACATTAGCCTTAAAGAAGCCAATATTTTATCCATTGGACATGTTTCAGTTATGGATCTTGAAATTTTTATACCTACTCATTGAATCTTTCTGAATTTAGGTCAGTCATTCAGAAATCCATATTTGACCAAATGTACTAACACTGGGCCCAAGAGTCGTCTATTTTGAACTTTTTAGTTTTACCCTATTGACTTCTTCTGGCGATAGTTCAGCCAATTTTTGACCCACTGAAAATGTTTCAGTCCTTGATCTTGAACTTTCTATTCCTACCCAATTGTCTCCTTCTTTTGATACATTAGCATTAGAGTAGCCAATATTTTACCTATTGAACATGTTTCAGTCATGGATCTTGAAATTTCTATACCTACTTATTGACTCTTTCTGATGTTACATCGGTCATTCAAAAGTCAATATTTCACCAAATGTACTAATATCGGGCCCAAGAGTCGTCGATTTTGAACTTTCTATTTATACCCAATAGACTCCTTCTTGTGATAAATTAGCCATAGAGTAGCCAATATTTTACATATTGGACATGTTTCAGTTATGGATCTTGAAACTTCTATACCTACTTATTGACTCTTTCTGATGTTATATCGGTCATTCAAAAGTCAATATTTGACCAAATGTACTAATATCAGGCCCAAGAGTAGTCGATTTTGAACTTTTTAGTTCTACCCTATTGACTCCTTCTTGTGATAGTTCAGCCAATTTTTGACCCACTGAAAATATTTCAGTCCTTGATCTTGAACTTTCTATTTCTACCCAGTTGACTCCTTCTTGTGATACATTAGCCTTAGAGTAGCCAATAATTGACCCATTGAACATGTTTCAGTCATGGATCTTGAAATTTCTATACCTACTTATTGACTCTTTCTGATGTTACATCGGTCATTCAAAAGTCAATATTTGATGAAATGAACTAAAATCGGGCCCAAGAGTCGTCTATTTTGAACTTTCTATTTCTACCCTATAGACTCCTTCTTGTGATAAATTAGCGATAGAGTAGCCAATATTTGACCCATTGAACATGTTTCAGTCATGGATCTTGAAATTTCTATACCTACTCATTGAATCTTTCTGAATTTAGGTCAGTCATTCAGAAATCCATATTTGACCAAAAGTACCAATATCGGGCCCAACAGTCGTCGATTTTGAACTTTTTAGTTCTACCCATTGTCTCCTTCTGGAGATAGTTCAGCCAATTTTTGACCCACTGAAAATATTTCAGTCCTTGATCTTGAACTTTCTATTCCTACCCAATTGACTCCTTCTTGTGATACATTAGCCTTAAAGAAGCCAATATTTTATCCATTGGACATGTTTCAGTTATGGATCTTGAAATTTTTATACCTACTCATTGAATCTTTCTGAATTTAGGTCAGTCATTCAGAAATCCATATTTGACCAAATGTACTAATATCGGGCCCAAGAGTCGTCGATTTTGAACTTTCTATTTCTACCCAATAGACTCCTTCTGGAGATAGTTCAGCCAATTTTTGACCCACTGAAAATATTTCAGTCCTTGATCTTGAACTTTATGTTCCTACCCAATTGACTCCTTCTTGTGATACATTAGCATTAGAGTAGCCAATATTTTACCTATTGAACATGTTTCAGTGATGGATCTTGAAATTTCTATACCTACTTATTGACTGTTTCTGATGTTACATCGGTCATTCAAAAGTCAATATTTGACCAAATGTACTAACACTGGGCCCAAGAGTCGTCTATTTTGAACTTTTTAGTTCTACCCTATTGACTTCTTCTGGCGATAGTTCAGCCAATTTTTGACCCACTGAAAATGTTTCAGTCCTTGATCTTGAACTTTCTATTCCTACCCAATTGACTCCTTCTTTTGATACATTAGCATTAGAGTAGCCAATATTTTACCTATTGAACATGTTTCAGTCATGGATCTTGAAATTTCTATACCTACTTATTGACTCTTTCTGATGTTACATCGGTCATTCAAAAGTCAATATTTCACCAAATGTACTAATATCGGGCCCAAGAGTCGTCGATTTTGAACTTTCTATTTATACCCAATAGACTCCTTCTTGTGATAAATTAGCCATAGAGTAGCCAATATTTGACCCATTGAACATGTTTCAGTCATGGATCTTGAAATTTCTATACCTACTTATTGACTCTTTCTCATGTTACATCGGTCATTCAAAAGTCAATATTTGACCAAATGTACTAATATCAGGCCCAAGAGTCGTCTATTTTGAATTTTTTAGTTCTACCCATTGACTCCTTCTGGAGATAGTTCAGCCAATTTTTCACTCACTGAAAATATTTCAGTCCTTGATCTTGAACTTTCTATTCCTACCCAATTGACTCCTTCTTGTACTACATTAGCCTTGAAGAAGCCAATATTTTATCCATTGGACATGTTTCAGTTATGGATCTTGAAATTTCTATACCTACTTATAGGCTCTTTCTGATGTTATATCGGTCATTCAAAAGTCAATATCTGACCAAATGTACTAATATCAGGCCCAAGAGTTGTCGATTTTGAACTTTTTAGTTCTACCCTATTGACTCCTTCTTGCGATAGTTCAGCCAATTTTTGACCCACTGAAAATATTTCAGTCCTTGATCTTGAACTTTCTATTTCTACCCAGTTGACTCCTTCTTGTGATACATTAGCCTTAGAGTAGCCAATATTTTACATATTGGACATGTTTCAGTTATGGATCTTGAAACTTCTATACCTACTTATTGACTCTTTCTGATGTTATATCGGTCATTCAAAAGTCAATATTTGACCAAATGTACTAATATCAGGCCCAAGAGTAGTCGAATTTGAACTTTTTAGTTCTACCCTATTGACTCCTTCTTGTGATAGTTCAGCCAATTTTTGACCCACTGAAAATATTTCAGTCCTTGATCTTGAACTTTCTATTCATAGCCAATTGACTCCTTCTGGTGATAAATTAGCGATAGAGTAGCCAATAATTGACCCATTGAACATGTTTCAGTCATGGATCTTGAAATTTCTATACCTACTTAGTGACTCTTTCTGATGTTACATCGGTCATTCAAAAGTCAATATTTGATGAAATGAACTAAAATCGGGCCCAAGAGTCGTCTATTTTGAACTTTCTATTTCTACCCTATAGACTCCTTCTTGTGATAAATTAGCGATAGAGTAGCCAATATTTGACCCATTGAACATGTTTCAGTCATGGATCTTGAAATTTCTATACCTACTCATTGAATCTTTCTGAATTTAGGTCAGTCATTCAGAAATCCATATTTGACCAAAAGTACCAATATCGGGCCCAACAGTCGTCGATTTTGAACTTTTTAGTTCTACCCATTGTCTCCTTCTGGAGATAGTTCAGCCAATTTTTGACCCACTGAAAATATTTCAGTCCTTGATCTTGAACTTTCTATTCCTACCCAATTGACTCCTTCTTGTGATACATTAGCCTTAAAGAAGCCAATATTTTATCCATTGGACATGTTTCAGTTATGGATCTTGAAATTTTTATACCTACTCATTGAATCTTTCTGATTTTAGGTCAGTCATTCAGAAATCCATATTTGACCAAATGTACTAATATCGGGCCCAAGAGTCGTTAATTTTGAACTTTCTATTTCTACCCAATAGACTCCTTCTGGAGATAGTTCAGCCAATTTTTGACCCACTGAAAATATTTCAGTCCTTGATCTTGAACTTTATGTTCCTACCCAATTGACTCCTTCTTGTGATACATTAGCATTAGAGTAGCCAATATTTTACCTATTGAACATGTTTCAGTGATGGATCTTGAAATTTCTATACCTACTTATTGACTCTTTCTGATGTTACATCGGTCATTCAAAAGTCAATATTTGACCAAATGTACTAACACTGGGCCCAAGAGTCGTCTATTTTGAACTTTTTAGTTCTACCCTATTGACTTCTTCTGGCGATAGTTCAGCCAATTTTTGACCCACTGAAAATGTTTCAGTCCTTGATCTTGAACTTTCTATTCCTACCCAATTGACTCCTTCTTTTGATACATTAGCATTAGAGTAGCCAATATTTTACCTATTGAACATGTTTCAGTCATGGATCTTGAAATTTCTATACCTACTTATTGACTCTTTCTGATGTTACATCGGTCATTCAAAAGTCAATATTTCACCAAATGTACTAATATCGGGCCCAAGAGTCGTCGATTTTGAACTTTCTATTTATACCCAATAGACTCCTTCTTGTGATAAATTAGCCATAGAGTAGCGAATATTTGACCCATTGAACATGTTTCAGTCATGAATCTTGAAATTTCTATACCTACTCATTGAATCTTTCTGAATTTAGGTCAGTCATTCAGAAATCCATATTTGACCAAAAGTACCAATATCGGGCCCAACAGTCGTCGATTTTGAACTTTTTAGTTCTACCCATTGTCTCCTTCTGGAGATAGTTCAGCCAATTTTTGACCCACTGAAAATATTTCAGTCCTTGATCTTGAACTTTCTATTCCTACCCAATTGACTCCTTCTTGTGATACATTAGCCTTAAAGAAGCCAATATTTTATCCATTGGACATGTTTCAGTTATGGATCTTGAAATTTTTATACCTACTCATTGAATCTTTCTGAATTTAGGTCAGTCATTCAGAAATCCATATTTGACCAAATGTACTAACACTGGGCCCAAGAGTCGTCTATTTTGAACTTTTTAGTTTTACCCTATTGACTTCTTCTGGCGATAGTTCAGCCAATTTTTGACCCACTGAAAATGTTTCAGTCCTTGATCTTGAACTTTCTATTCCTACCCAATTGTCTCCTTCTTTTGATACATTAGCATTAGAGTAGCCAATATTTTACCTATTGAACATGTTTCAGTCATGGATCTTGAAATTTCTATACCTACTTATTGACTCTTTCTGATGTTACATCGGTCATTCAAAAGTCAATATTTCACCAAATGTACTAATATCGGGCCCAAGAGTCGTCGATTTTGAACTTTCTATTTATACCCAATAGACTCCTTCTTGTGATAAATTAGCCATAGAGTAGCCAATATTTTACATATTGGACATGTTTCAGTTATGGATCTTGAAACTTCTATACCTACTTATTGACTCTTTCTGATGTTATATCGGTCATTCAAAAGTCAATATTTGACCAAATGTACTAATATCAGGCCCAAGAGTAGTCGATTTTGAACTTTTTAGTTCTACCCTATTGACTCCTTCTTGTGATAGTTCAGCCAATTTTTGACCCACTGAAAATATTTCAGTCCTTGATCTTGAACTTTCTATTTCTACCCAGTTGACTCCTTCTTGTGATACATTAGCCTTAGAGTAGCCAATAATTGACCCATTGAACATGTTTCAGTCATGGATCTTGAAACTTCTATACCTACTTATTGACTCTTTCTGATGTTATATCGGTCATTCAAAAGTCAATATTTGATGAAATGAACTAAAATCGGGCCCAAGAGTCGTCTATTTTGAACTTTCTATTTCTACCCTATAGACTCCTTCTTGTGATAAATTAGCGATAGAGTAGCCAATATTTGACCCATTGAACATGTTTCAGTCATGAATCTTGAAATTTCTATACCTACTCATTGAATCTTTCTGAATTTAGGTCAGTCATTCAGAAATCCATATTTGACCAAAAGTACCAATATCGGGCCCAACAGTCGTCGATTTTGAACTTTTTAGTTCTACCCATTGTCTCCTTCTGGAGATAGTTCAGCCAATTTTTGACCCACTGAAAATATTTCAGTCCTTGATCTTGAACTTTCTATTCCTACCCAATTGACTCCTTCTTGTGATACATTAGCCTTAAAGAAGCCAATATTTTATCCATTGGACATGTTTCAGTTATGGATCTTGAAATTTTTATACCTACTCATTGAATCTTTCTGAATTTAGGTCAGTCATTCAGAAATCCATATTTGACCAAATGTACTAACACTGGGCCCAAGAGTCATCTATTTTGAACTTTTTAGTTTTACCCTATTGACTTCTTCTGGCGATAGTTCAGCCAATTTTTGACCCACTGAAAATGTTTCAGTCCTTGATCTTGAACTTTCTATTCCTACCCAATTGACTCCTTCTTTTGATACATTAGCATTAGAGTAGCCAATATTTTACCTATTGAACATGTTTCAGTCATGGATCTTGAAATTTCTATACCTACTTATTGACTCTTTCTGATGTTACATCGGTCATTCAAAAGTCAATATTTCACCAAATGTACTAATATCGGGCCCAAGAGTCGTCGATTTTGAACTTTCTATTTATACCCAATAGACTCCTTCTTGTGATAAATTAGCCATAGAGTAGCCAATATTTGACCCATTGAACATGTTTCAGTCATGGATCTTGAAATTTCTATACCTACTTATTGACTCTTTCTCATGTTACATCGGTCATTCAAAAGTCAATATTTGACCAAATGTACTAATATCAGGCCCAAGAGTCGTCTATTTTGAATTTTTTAGTTCTACCCATTGAGTCCTTCTGGAGATAGTTCAGCCAATTTTTGACTCACTGAAAATATTTCAGTCCTTGATCTTGAACTTTCTATTCCTACCCAATTGACTCCTTCTTGTAATACATTAGCCTTGAAGAAGCCAATATTTTATCCATTGGACATGTTTCAGTTATGGATCTTGAAATTTCTATACCTACTTATTGACTCTTTCTGATGTTATATCGGTCATTCAAAAGTCAATATTTGACCAAATGTACTAATATCAGGCCCAAGAGTAGTCGATTTTGAACTTTTTAGTTCTACCCTATTGACTCCTTCTTGTGATAGTTCAGCCAATTTTTGACCCACTGAAAATATTTCAGTCCTTGATCTTGAACTTTCTATTCATAGCCAATTGACTCCTTCTGGTGATAAATTAGCGATAGAGTAGCCAATAATTGACCCATTGAACATGTTTCAGTCATGGATCTTGAAATTTCTATACCTACTTATTGACTCTTTCTGATGTTACATCGGTCATTCAAAAGTCAATATTTGATGAAATGAACTAAAATCGGGCCCAAGAGTCGTCTATTTTGAATTTTTTAGTTCTACCCATTGACTCCTTCTGGAGATAGTTCAGCCAATTTTTCACTCACTGAAAATATTTCAGTCCTTGATCTTGAACTTTCTATTCCTACCCAATTGACTCCTTCTTGTAATACATTAGCCTTGAAGAAGCCAATATTTTATCCATTGGACATGTTTCAGTTATGGATCTTGAAATTTCTATACCTACTTATAGGCTCTTTCTGATGTTATATCGGTCATTCAAAAGTCAATATCTGACCAAATGTACTAATATCAGGCCCAAGAGTTGTCGAATTTGAACTTTTTAGTTCTACCCTATTGACTCCTTCTTGCGATAGTTCAGCCAATTTTTGACCCACTGAAAATATTTCAGTCCTTGATCTTGAACTTTCTATTTCTACCCAGTTGATTCCTTCTTGTGATACATTAGCCTTAGAGTAGCCAATATTTTACATATTGGACATGTTTCAGTTATGGATCTTGAAACTTCTATACCTACTTATTGACTCTTTCTGATGTTATATCGGTCATTCAAAAGTCAATATTTGACCAAATGTACTAATATCAGGCCCAAGAGTTGTCGATTTTGAACTTTTTAGTTCTACCCTATTGACTCCTTCTTGCGATAGTTCAGCCAATTTTTGACCCACTGAAAATATTTCAGTCCTTGATCTTGAACTTTCTATTTCTACCCAGTTTACTCCTTCTTGTGATACATTAGCCTTAGAGTAGCCAATAATTGACCCATTGAACATGTTTCAGTCATGGATCTTGAAACTTCTATACCTACTTATTGACTCTTTCTGATGTTATATCGGTCATTCAAAAGTCAATATTTGATGAAATGAACTAAAATCGGGCCCAAGAGTCGTCTATTTTGAACTTTCTATTTCTACCCTATAGACTCCTTCTTGTGATAAATTAGCGATAGAGTAGCCAATATTTGACCCATTGAACATGTTTCAGTCATGGATCTTGAAATTTCTATACCTACTCATTGAATCTTTCTGAATTTAGGTCAGTCATTCAGAAATCCATATTTGACCAAATGTACTAACACTGGGCCCAAGAGTCGTCTATTTTGAACTTTTTAGTTTTACCCTATTGACTTCTTCTGGCGATAGTTCAGCCAATTTTTGACCCACTGAAAATGTTTCAGTCCTTGATCTTGAACTTTCTATTCCTACCCAATTGACTCCTTCTTTTGATACATTAGCATTAGAGTAGCCAATATTTTACCTATTGAACATGTTTCAGTCATGGATCTTGAAATTTCTATACCTACTTATTGACTCTTTCTGATGTTACATCGGTCATTCAAAAGTCAATATTTCACCAAATGTACTAATATCGGGCCCAAGAGTCGTCGATTTTGAACTTTCTATTTATACCCAATAGACTCCTTCTTGTGATAAATTAGCCATAGAGTAGCCAATATTTTACATATTGGACATGTTTCAGTTATGGATCTTGAAACTTCCATACCTACTTATTGACTCTTTCTGATGTTATATCGGTCATTCAAAAGTCAATATTTGACCAAATGTACTAATATCAGGCCCAAGAGTAGTCGATTTTGAACTTTTTAGTTCTACCCTATTGACTCCTTCTTGTGATAGTTCAGCCAATTTTTGACCCACTGAAAATATTTCAGTCCTTGATCTTGAACTTTCTATTCATAGCCAATTGACTCCTTCTTGTGATACATTAGCCTTAAAGAAGCCAATATTTTATCCATTGGACATGTTTCAGTTATGGATCTTGAAATTTTTATACCTACTCATTGAATCTTTCTGAATTTAGGTCAGTCATTCAGAAATCCATATTTGACCAAATGTACTAATATCGGGCCCAAGAGTCGTCGATTTTGAACTTTCTATTTCTACCCAATAGACTCCTTCTGGAGATAGTTCAGCCAATTTTTGACCCACTGAAAACATTTCAGTCCTTGATCTTGAACTTTATGTTCCTACCCAATTGACTCCTTCTTGTGATACATTAGCATTAGAGTAGCCAATATTTTACCTATTGAACATGTTTCAGTGATGGATCTTGAAATTTCTATACCTACTTATTGACTCTTTCTGATGTTACATCGGTCATTCAAAAGTCAATATTTGATGAAATGAACTAAAATCGGGCCCAAGAGTCGTCTATTTTGAACTTTCTATTTCTACCCTATAGACTCCTTCTTGTGATAAATTAGCGATAGAGTAGCCAATATTTGACCCATTGAACATGTTTCAGTCATGGATCTTGAAATTTCTATACCTACTCATTGAATCTTTCTGAATTTAGGTCAGTCATTCAGAAATCCATATTTGACCAAAAGTACCAATATCGGGCCCAACAGTCGTCGATTTTGAACTTTTTAGTTCTACCCATTGTCTCCTTCTGGAGATAGTTCAGCCAATTTTTGACCCACTGAAAATATTTCAGTCCTTGATCTTGAACTTTCTATTCCTACCCAATTGACTCCTTCTTGTGATACATTAGCCTTAAAGAAGCCAATATTTTATCCATTGGACATGTTTCAGTTATGGATCTTGAAATTTTTATACCTACTCATTGAATCTTTCTGAATTTAGGTCAGTCATTCAGAAATCCATATTTGACCAAATGTACTAATATCGGGCCCAAGAGTCGTCGATTTTGAACTTTCTATTTCTACCCAATAGACTCCTTCTGGAGATAGTTCAGCCAATTTTTGACCCACTGAAAATATTTCAGTCCTTGATCTTGAACTTTATGTTCCTACCCAATTGACTCCTTCTTGTGATACATTAGCATTAGAGTAGCCAATATTTTACCTATTGAACATGTTTCAGTGATGGATCTTGAAATTTCTATACCTACTTATTGACTGTTTCTGATGTTACATCGGTCATTCAAAAGTCAATATTTGACCAAATGTACTAACACTGGGCCCAAGAGTCGTCTATTTTGAACTTTTTAGTTCTACCCTATTGACTTCTTCTGGCGATAGTTCAGCCAATTTTTGACCCACTGAAAATGTTTCAGTCCTTGATCTTGAACTTTCTATTCCTACCCAATTGACTCCTTCTTTTGATACATTAGCATTAGAGTAGCCAATATTTTACCTATTGAACATGTTTCAGTCATGGATCTTGAAATTTCTATACCTACTTATTGACTCTTTCTGATGTTACATCGGTCATTCAAAAGTCAATATTTCACCAAATGTACTAATATCGGGCCCAAGAGTCGTCGATTTTGAACTTTCTATTTATACCCAATAGACTCCTTCTTGTGATAAATTAGCCATAGAGTAGCCAATATTTGACCCATTGAACATGTTTCAGTCATGGATCTTGAAATTTCTATACCTACTTATTGACTCTTTCTCATGTTACATCGGTCATTCAAAAGTCAATATTTGACCAAATGTACTAATATCAGGCCCAAGAGTCGTCTATTTTGAATTTTTTAGTTCTACCCATTGACTCCTTCTGGAGATAGTTCAGCCAATTTTTCACTCACTGAAAATATTTCAGTCCTTGATCTTGAACTTTCTATTCCTACCCAATTGACTCCTTCTTGTAATACATTAGCCTTGAAGAAGCCAATATTTTATCCATTGGACATGTTTCAGTTATGGATCTTGAAATTTCTATACCTACTTATAGGCTCTTTCTGATGTTATATCGGTCATTCAAAAGTCAATATCTGACCAAATGTACTAATATCAGGCCCAAGAGTTGTCGATTTTGAACTTTTTAGTTCTACCCTATTGACTCCTTCTTGCGATAGTTCAGCCAATTTTTGACCCACTGAAAATATTTCAGTCCTTGATCTTGAACTTTCTATTTCTACCCAGTTGACTCCTTCTTGTGATACATTAGCCTTAGAGTAGCCAATAATTGACCCATTGAACATGTTTCAGTCATGGATCTTGAAACTTCTATACCTACTTATTGACTCTTTCTGATGTTATATCGGTCATTCAAAAGTCAATATTTGATGAAATGAACTAAAATCGGGCCCAAGAGTCGTCTATTTTGAACTTTCTATTTCTACCCTATAGACTCCTTCTTGTGATAAATTAGCGATAGAGTAGCCAATATTTGACCCATTGAACATGTTTCAGTCATGAATCTTGAAATTTCTATACCTACTCATTGAATCTTTCTGAATTTAGGTCAGTCATTCAGAAATCCATATTTGACCAAAAGTACCAATATCGGGCCCAACAGTCGTCGATTTTGAACTTTTTAGTTCTACCCATTGTCTCCTTCTGGAGATAGTTCAGCCAATTTTTGACCCACTGAAAATATTTCAGTCCTTGATCTTGAACTTTCTATTCCTACCCAATTGACTCCTTCTTGTGATACATTAGCCTTAAAGAAGCCAATATTTTATCCATTGGACATGTTTCAGTTATGGATCTTGAAATTTTTATACCTACTCATTGAATCTTTCTGAATTTAGGTCAGTCATTCAGAAATCCATATTTGACCAAATGTACTAACACTGGGCCCAAGAGTCATCTATTTTGAACTTTTTAGTTTTACCCTATTGACTTCTTCTGGCGATAGTTCAGCCAATTTTTGACCCACTGAAAATGTTTCAGTCCTTGATCTTGAACTTTCTATTCCTACCCAATTGACTCCTTCTTTTGATACATTAGCATTAGAGTAGCCAATATTTTACCTATTGAACATGTTTCAGTCATGGATCTTGAAATTTCTATACCTACTTATTGACTCTTTCTGATGTTACATCGGTCATTCAAAAGTCAATATTTCACCAAATGTACTAATATCGGGCCCAAGAGTCGTCGATTTTGAACTTTCTATTTATACCCAATAGACTCCTTCTTGTGATAAATTAGCCATAGAGTAGCCAATATTTGACCCATTGAACATGTTTCAGTCATGGATCTTGAAATTTCTATACCTACTTATTGACTCTTTCTCATGTTACATCGGTCATTCAAAAGTCAATATTTGACCAAATGTACTAATATCAGGCCCAAGAGTCGTCTATTTTGAATTTTTTAGTTCTACCCATTGAGTCCTTCTGGAGATAGTTCAGCCAATTTTTGACTCACTGAAAATATTTCAGTCCTTGATCTTGAACTTTCTATTCCTACCCAATTGACTCCTTCTTGTAATACATTAGCCTTGAAGAAGCCAATATTTTATCCATTGGACATGTTTCAGTTATGGATCTTGAAATTTCTATACCTACTTATTGACTCTTTCTGATGTTATATCGGTCATTCAAAAGTCAATATTTGACCAAATGTACTAATATCAGGCCCAAGAGTAGTCGATTTTGAACTTTTTAGTTCTACCCTATTGACTCCTTCTTGTGATAGTTCAGCCAATTTTTGACCCACTGAAAATATTTCAGTCCTTGATCTTGAACTTTCTATTCATAGCCAATTGACTCCTTCTGGTGATAAATTAGCGATAGAGTAGCCAATAATTGACCCATTGAACATGTTTCAGTCATGGATCTTGAAATTTCTATACCTACTTATTGACTCTTTCTGATGTTACATCGGTCATTCAAAAGTCAATATTTGATGAAATGAACTAAAATCGGGCCCAAGAGTCGTCTATTTTGAATTTTTTAGTTCTACCCATTGACTCCTTCTGGAGATAGTTCAGCCAATTTTTCACTCACTGAAAATATTTCAGTCCTTGATCTTGAACTTTCTATTCCTACCCAATTGACTCCTTCTTGTAATACATTAGCCTTGAAGAAGCCAATATTTTATCCATTGGACATGTTTCAGTTATGGATCTTGAAATTTCTATACCTACTTATAGGCTCTTTCTGATGTTATATCGGTCATTCAAAAGTCAATATCTGACCAAATGTACTAATATCAGGCCCAAGAGTTGTCGAATTTGAACTTTTTAGTTCTACCCTATTGACTCCTTCTTGCGATAGTTCAGCCAATTTTTGACCCACTGAAAATATTTCAGTCCTTGATCTTGAACTTTCTATTTCTACCCAGTGGATTCCTTCTTGTGATACATTAGCCTTAGAGTAGCCAATATTTTACATATTGGACATGTTTCAGTTATGGATCTTGAAACTTCTATACCTACTTATTGACTCTTTCTGATGTTATATCGGTCATTCAAAAGTCAATATTTGACCAAATGTACTAATATCAGGCCCAAGAGTTGTCGATTTTGAACTTTTTAGTTCTACCCTATTGACTCCTTCTTGCGATAGTTCAGCCAATTTTTGACCCACTGAAAATATTTCAGTCCTTGATCTTGAACTTTCTATTTCTACCCAGTTTACTCCTTCTTGTGATACATTAGCCTTAGAGTAGCCAATAATTGACCCATTGAACATGTTTCAGTCATGGATCTTGAAACTTCTATACCTACTTATTGACTCTTTCTGATGTTATATCGGTCATTCAAAAGTCAATATTTGATGAAATGAACTAAAATCGGGCCCAAGAGTCGTCTATTTTGAACTTTCTATTTCTACCCTATAGACTCCTTCTTGTGATAAATTAGCGATAGAGTAGCCAATATTTGACCCATTGAACATGTTTCAGTCATGGATCTTGAAATTTCTATACCTACTCATTGAATCTTTCTGAATTTAGGTCAGTCATTCAGAAATCCATATTTGACCAAATGTACTAACACTGGGCCCAAGAGTCGTCTATTTTGAACTTTTTAGTTTTACCCTATTGACTTCTTCTGGCGATATTTCAGCCAATTTTTGACCCACTGAAAATGTTTCAGTCCTTGATCTTGAACTTTCTATTCCTACCCAATTGACTCCTTCTTTTGATACATTAGCATTAGAGTAGCCAATATTTTACATATTGGACATGTTTCAGTTATGGATCTTGAAACTTCCATACCTACTTATTGACTCTTTCTGATGTTATATCGGTCATTCAAAAGTCAATATTTGACCAAATGTACTAATATCAGGCCCAAGAGTAGTCGATTTTGAACTTTTTAGTTCTACCCTATTGACTCCTTCTTGTGATAGTTCAGCCAATTTTTGACCCACTGAAAATATTTCAGTCCTTGATCTTGAACTTTCTATTCATAGCCAATTGACTCCTTCTTGTGATACATTAGCCTTAAAGAAGCCAATATTTTATCCATTGGACATGTTTCAGTTATGGATCTTGAAATTTTTATACCTACTCATTGAATCTTTCTGAATTTAGGTCAGTCATTCAGAAATCCATATTTGACCAAATGTACTAATATCGGGCCCAAGAGTCGTCGATTTTGAACTTTCTATTTCTACCCAATAGACTCCTTCTGGAGATAGTTCAGCCAATTTTTGACCCACTGAAAACATTTCAGTCCTTGATCTTGAACTTTATGTTCCTACCCAATTGACTCCTTCTTGTGATACATTAGCATTAGAGTAGCCAATATTTTACCTATTGAACATGTTTCAGTGATGGATCTTGAAATTTCTATACCTACTTATTGACTCTTTCTGATGTTACATCGGTCATTCAAAAGTCAATATTTGACCAAATGTACTAACACTGGGCCCAAGAGTCGTCTATTTTGAACTTTTTAGTTCTACCCTATTGACTTCTTCTGGCGATAGTTCAGCCAATTTTTGACCCACTGAAAATGTTTCAGTCCTTGATCTTGAACTTTCTATTCCTACCCAATTGACTCCTTCTGGTGATAAATTAGC
Organism: Zacco platypus; assembly: GCA_038088235.1. Lineage (NCBI taxonomy): Eukaryota > Metazoa > Chordata > Actinopteri > Cypriniformes > Xenocyprididae > Zacco > Zacco platypus. The sequence continues at coordinate 24,651,260 of CM076078.1, read as the reverse complement.
GATAGAGTAGCCAATAATTGACCCATTGAACATGTTTCAGTCATGGATCTTGAAATTTTTATACCTACTCATTGAATCTTTGTGAATTTAGGTCAGTCATTCAGAAATCCATATTTGACCAAATGTACTAATATCGGGCCCAAGAGTCGTCGATTTTGAACTTTCTATTTCTACCCAATAGACTCCTTCTGGAGATAGTTCAGCCAATTTTTGACCCACTGAAAACATTTCAGTCCTTGATCTTGAACTTTATGTTCCTACCCAATTGACTCCTTCTTGTGATACATTAGCATTAGAGTAGCCAATATTTTACCTATTGAACATGTTTCAGTGATGGATCTTGAAATTTCTATACCTACTTATTGACTCTTTCTGATGTTACATCGGTCATTCAAAAGTCAATATTTGACCAAATGTACTAACACTGGGCCCAAGAGTCGTCTATTTTGAACTTTTTAGTTCTACCCATTGACTCCTTCTGGAGATAGTTCAGCCAATTTTTGACCCACTGAAAATGTTTCAATCCTTGATCTTGAACTTTCTATTCCTACCCAATTGACTCCTTCTTTTGATACATTAGCATTAGAGTAGCCAATATTTTACCTATTGAACATGTTTCAGTCATGGATCTTGAAATTTCTTTACCTACTTATTGACTCTTTCTGTTGTTACATCGGTCATTCAAAAGTCAATATTTCACCAAATGTACTAATATCGGTTCCAAGAGTCGTCAATTTTGAACTTTCTATTTCTACCCAATAGACTCCTTCTTGTGATAAATTAGCCATAGAGTAGCCAATATTTGACCCATTGAACATGTTTCAGTCATGGATCTTGAAATTTCTATACCTACTTATTGACTCTTTCTGATGTTACATCGGTCATTCAAAAGTCAATATTTCACCAAATGTACTAATATCGGGCCCAAGAGTCGTCTATTTTGAACTTTTTAGTTCTACCCTATTGACTCCTGGTGATAAATTAGCGATTTAGTAGCCAATAATTGACCAATTGAACATGTTTCAGTCATGGATTTTGAAATTTCTATGCCTACTTATTGACTCTTTCTGATGTTACATCGGTCATTCAAAAGTCAATATTTGATGAAATGAACTAAAATCGGGCCCAAGAGTCGTCTATTTTGAACTTTCTATTTCTACCCTATAGACTCCTTCTTGTGATAAATTAGCGATAGAGTAGCCAATATTTTACCTATTGAACATGTTTCAGTCATGGATCTTGAAATTTCTTTACCTACTTATTGACTCTTTCTGTTGTTACATCGGTCATTCAAAAGTCAATATTTCACCAAATGTACAAATATCGGTTCCAAGAGTCGTCAATTTTGAACTTTCTATTCCTACCCAATTGACTCCTTCTTTTGATACATTAGCATTAGAGTAGCCAATATTTTACCTATTGAACATGTTTCAGTCATGGATCTTGAAATTTCTTTACCTACTTATTGACTCTTTCTGTTGTTACATCGGTCATTCAAAAGTCAATATTTCACCAAATGTACTAATATCGGTTCCAAGAGTCGTCAATTTTGAACTTTCTATTTCTACCCAATAGACTCCTTCTTGTGATAAATTAGCCATAGAGTAGCCAATATTTGACCCATTGAACATGTTTCAGTCATGGATCTTGAAATTTCTATACCTACTTATTGACTCTTTCTGATGTTACATCGGTCATTCAAAAGTCAATATTTCACCAAATGTACTAATATCGGGCCCAAGAGTCGTCTATTTTGAACTTTTTAGTTCTACCCTATTGACTCCTGGTGATAAATTAGCGATTTAGTAGCCAATAATTGACCCATTGAACATGTTTCAGTCATGGATTTTGAAATTTCTATGCCTACTTATTGACTCTTTCTGATGTTACATCGGTCATTCAAAAGTCAATATTTGATGAAATGAACTAAAATCGGGCCCAAGAGTCGTCTATTTTGAACTTTCTATTTCTACCCTATAGACTCCTTCTTGTGATAAATTAGCGATAGAGTAGCCAATATTTGACCCATTGAACATGTTTCAGTCATGGATCTTGAAATTTCTATACCTACTCATTGAATCTTTCTGAATTTAGGTCAGTCATTCAGAAATCCATATTTGACCAAAAGTACCAATATCGGGCCCAACAGTCGTCGATTTTGAACTTTTTAGTTCTACCCATTGTCTCCTTCTGGAGATAGTTCAGCCAATTTTTGACCCACTGAAAATATTTCAGTCCTTGATCTTGAACTTTCTATTCCTACCCAATTGACTCCTTCTTGTGATACATTAGCCTTAAAGAAGCCAATATTTTATCCATTGGACATGTTTCAGTTATGGATCTTGAAATTTTTATACCTACTCATTGAATCTTTCTGAATTTAGGTCAGTCATTCAGAAATCCATATTTGACCAAATGTACTAATATTGGGCCCAAGAGTCGTCGATTTTGAACTTTCTATTTCTACCCAATAGACTCCTTCTGGAGATAGTTCAGCCAATTTTTGACCCACTGAAAACATTTCAGTCCTTGATCTTGAACTTTATGTTCCTACCCAATTGACTCCTTCTTGTGATACATTAGCATTAGAGTAGCCAATATTTTACCTATTGAACATGTTTCAGTGATGGATCTTGAAATTTCTATACCTACTTATTGACTCTTTCTGATGTTACATCGGTCATTCAAAAGTCAATATTTGACCAAATGTACTAACACTGGGCCCAAGAGTCGTCTATTTTGAACTTTTTAGTTCTACCCTATTGACTTCTTCTGGCGATAGATCAGCCAATTTTTGACCCACTGAAAATGTTTCAGTCCTTGATCTTGAACTTTCTATTCCTACCCAATTGACTCCTTCTGGTGATAAATTAGCGATAGAGTAGCCAATAATTGACCCATTGAACATGTTTCAGTCATGGATCTTGAAATTTCTATGCCTACTTATTGACTCTTTCTGATGTTACATCGGTCATTCAAAAGTCAATATTTCACCAAATGTACTAATATCGGGCCCAAGAGTCGTCGATTTTGAACTTTCTATTTCTACCCAATAGACTCCTTCTTGTGATAAATTAGCGATAGAGTAGCCAAAATTTGACCCATTGAACATGTTTCAGTCATGGATCTTGAAATTTCTATACCTACTTATTGACTCTTTCTGATATTACATCGGTCATTCAAAAGTCAATATTTGACCAAAAGTACCAATATCGGGCCCAAGAGTCGTCGATTTTGAACTTTCTATTTATACCCAATAGACTCCTTCTTGTGATAAATTAGCCATAGAGTAGCCAATATTTTACATATTGGACATGTTTCAGTTATGGATCTTGAAACTTCCATACCTACTTATTGACTCTTTCTGATGTTATATCGGTCATTCAAAAGTCAATATTTGACCAAATGTACTAATATCAGGCCCAAGAGTAGTCGATTTTGAACTTTTTAGTTCTACCCTATTGACTCCTTCTTGTGATAGTTCAGCCAATTTTTGACCCACTGAAAATATTTCAGTCCTTGATCTTGAACTTTCTATTCATAGCCAATTGACTCCTTCTTGTGATACATTAGCCTTAAAGAAGCCAATATTTTATCCATTGGACATGTTTCAGTTATGGATCTTGAAATTTTTATACCTACTCATTGAATCTTTCTGAATTTAGGTCAGTCATTCAGAAATCCATATTTGACCAAATGTACTAATATCGGGCCCAAGAGTCGTCGATTTTGAACTTTCTATTTCTACCCAATAGACTCCTTCTGGAGATAGTTCAGCCAATTTTTGACCCACTGAAAACATTTCAGTCCTTGATCTTGAACTTTATGTTCCTACCCAATTGACTCCTTCTTGTGATACATTAGCATTAGAGTAGCCAATATTTTACCTATTGAACATGTTTCAGTGATGGATCTTGAAATTTCTATACCTACTTATTGACTCTTTCTGATGTTACATCGGTCATTCAAAAGTCAATATTTGACCAAATGTACTAACACTGGGCCCAAGAGTCGTCTATTTTGAACTTTTTAGTTCTACCCTATTGACTTCTTCTGGCGATAGTTCAGCCAATTTTTGACCCACTGAAAATGTTTCAGTCCTTGATCTTGAACTTTCTATTCCTACCCAATTGACTCCTTCTGGTGATAAATTAGCGATAGAGTAGCCAATAATTGACCCATTGAACATGTTTCAGTCATGGATCTTGAAATTTTTATACCTACTCATTGAATCTTTGTGAATTTAGGTCAGTCATTCAGAAATCCATATTTGACCAAATGTACTAATATCGGGCCCAAGAGTCGTCGATTTTGAACTTTCTATTTCTACCCAATAGACTCCTTCTGGAGATAGTTCAGCCAATTTTTGACCCACTGAAAACATTTCAGTCCTTGATCTTGAACTTTATGTTCCTACCCAATTGACTCCTTCTTGTGATACATTAGCATTAGAGTAGCCAATATTTTACCTATTGAACATGTTTCAGTGATGGATCTTGAAATTTCTATACCTACTTATTGACTCTTTCTGATGTTACATCGGTCATTCAAAAGTCAATATTTGACCAAATGTACTAACACTGGGCCCAAGAGTCGTCTATTTTGAACTTTTTAGTTCTACCCATTGACTCCTTCTGGAGATAGTTCAGCCAATTTTTGACCCACTGAAAATGTTTCAGTCCTTGATCTTGAACTTTCTATTCCTACCCAATTGACTCCTTCTTTTGATACATTAGCATTAGAGTAGCCAATATTTTACCTATTGAACATGTTTCAGTCATGGATCTTGAAATTTCTTTACCTACTTATTGACTCTTTCTGTTGTTACATCGGTCATTCAAAAGTCAATATTTCACCAAATGTACTAATATCGGTTCCAAGAGTCGTCAATTTTGAACTTTCTATTTCTACCCAATAGACTCCTTCTTGTGATAAATTAGCCATAGAGTAGCCAATATTTGACCCATTGAACATGTTTCAGTCATGGATCTTGAAATTTCTATACCTACTTATTGACTCTTTCTGATGTTACATCGGTCATTCAAAAGTCAATATTTCACCAAATGTACTAATATCGGGCCCAAGAGTCGTCTATTTTGAACTTTTTAGTTCTACCCTATTGACTCCTGGTGATAAATTAGCGATTTAGTAGCCAATAATTGACCAATTGAACATGTTTCAGTCATGGATTTTGAAATTTCTATGCCTACTTATTGACTCTTTCTGATGTTACATCGGTCATTCAAAAGTCAATATTTGATGAAATGAACTAAAATCGGGCCCAAGAGTCGTCTATTTTGAACTTTCTATTTCTACCCTATAGACTCCTTCTTGTGATAAATTAGCGATAGAGTAGCCAATATTTTACCTATTGAACATGTTTCAGTCATGGATCTTGAAATTTCTTTACCTACTTATTGACTCTTTCTGTTGTTACATCGGTCATTCAAAAGTCAATATTTCACCAAATGTACAAATATCGGTTCCAAGAGTCGTCAATTTTGAACTTTCTATTCCTACCCAATTGACTCCTTCTTTTGATACATTAGCATTAGAGTAGCCAATATTTTACCTATTGAACATGTTTCAGTCATGGATCTTGAAATTTCTTTACCTACTTATTGACTCTTTCTGTTGTTACATCGGTCATTCAAAAGTCAATATTTCACCAAATGTACTAATATCGGTTCCAAGAGTCGTCAATTTTGAACTTTCTATTTCTACCCAATAGACTCCTTCTTGTGATAAATTAGCCATAGAGTAGCCAATATTTGACCCATTGAACATGTTTCAGTCATGGATCTTGAAATTTCTATACCTACTTATTGACTCTTTCTGATGTTACATCGGTCATTCAAAAGTCAATATTTCACCAAATGTACTAATATCGGGCCCAAGAGTCGTCTATTTTGAACTTTTTAGTTCTACCCTATTGACTCCTGGTGATAAATTAGCGATTTAGTAGCCAATAATTGACCCATTGAACATGTTTCAGTCATGGATTTTGAAATTTCTATGCCTACTTATTGACTCTTTCTGATGTTACATCGGTCATTCAAAAGTCAATATTTGATGAAATGAACTAAAATCGGGCCCAAGAGTCGTCTATTTTGAACTTTCTATTTCTACCCTATAGACTCCTTCTTGTGATAAATTAGCGATAGAGTAGCCAATATTTGACCCATTGAACATGTTTCAGTCATGGATCTTGAAATTTCTATACCTACTCATTGAATCTTTCTGAATTTAGGTCAGTCATTCAGAAATCCATATTTGACCAAAAGTACCAATATCGGGCCCAACAGTCGTCGATTTTGAACTTTTTAGTTCTACCCATTGTCTCCTTCTGGAGATAGTTCAGCCAATTTTTGACCCACTGAAAATATTTCAGTCCTTGATCTTGAACTTTCTATTCCTACCCAATTGACTCCTTCTTGTGATACATTAGCCTTAAAGAAGCCAATATTTTATCCATTGGACATGTTTCAGTTATGGATCTTGAAATTTTTATACCTACTCATTGAATCTTTCTGAATTTAGGTCAGTCATTCAGAAATCCATATTTGACCAAATGTACTAATATTGGGCACAAGAGTCGTCGATTTTGAACTTTCTATTTCTACCCAATAGACTCCTTCTGGAGATAGTTCAGCCAATTTTTGACCCACTGAAAACATTTCAGTCCTTGATCTTGAACTTTATGTTCCTACCCAATTGACTCCTTCTTGTGATACATTAGCATTAGAGTAGCCAATATTTTACCTATTGAACATGTTTCAGTGATGGATCTTGAAATTTCTATACCTACTTATTGACTCTTTCTGATGTTACATCGGTCATTCAAAAGTCAATATTTGACCAAATGTACTAACACTGGGCCCAAGAGTCGTCTATTTTGAACTTTTTAGTTCTACCCTATTGACTTCTTCTGGCGATAGATCAGCCAATTTTTGACCCACTGAAAATGTTTCAGTCCTTGATCTTGAACTTTCTATTCCTACCCAATTGACTCCTTCTGGTGATAAATTAGCGATAGAGTAGCCAATAATTGACCCATTGAACATGTTTCAGTCATGGATCTTGAAATTTCTATGCCTACTTATTGACTCTTTCTGATGTTACATCGGTCATTCAAAAGTCAATATTTCACCAAATGTACTAATATCGGGCCCAAGAGTCGTCGATTTTGAACTTTCTATTTCTACCCAATAGACTCCTTCTTGTGATAAATTAGCGATAGAGTAGCCAAAATTTGACCCATTGAACATGTTTCAGTCATGGATCTTGAAATTTCTATACCTACTTATTGACTCTTTCTGATATTACATCGGTCATTCAAAAGTCAATATTTGACCAAAAGTACCAATATCGGGCCCAACAGTCGTCGATTTTGAACTTTTTAGTTCTACCCATTGTCTCCTTCTGGAGATAGTTCAGCCAATTTTTGACCCACTGAAAATATTTCAGTCCTTGATCTTGAACTTTCTATTCCTACCCAATTGACTCCTTCTTGTGATACATTAGCCTTAAAGAAGCCAATATTTTATCCATTGGACATGTTTCAGTTATGGATCTTGAAATTTTTATACCTACTCATTGAATCTTTCTGAATTTAGGTCAGTCATTCAGAAATCCATATTTGACCAAATGTACTAATATCGGGCCCAAGAGTCGTCGATTTTGAACTTTCTATTTCTACCCAATAGACTCCTTCTGGAGATAGTTCAGCCAATTTTTGACCCACTGAAAACATTTCAGTCCTTGATCTTGAACTTTATGTTCCTACCCAATTGACTCCTTCTTGTGATACATTAGCATTAGAGTAGCCAATATTTTACCTATTGAACATGTTTCAGTGATGGATCTTGAAATTTCTATACCTACTTATTGACTCTTTCTGATGTTACATCGGTCATTCAAAAGTCAATATTTGACCAAATGTACTAACACTGGGCCCAAGAGTCGTCTATTTTGAACTTTTTAGTTCTACCCATTGACTCCTTCTGGAGATAGTTCAGCCAATTTTTGACCCACTGAAAATGTTTCAGTCCTTGATCTTGAACTTTCTATTCCTACCCAATTGACTCCTTCTTTTGATACATTAGCATTAGAGTAGCCAATATTTTACCTATTGAACATGTTTCAGTCATGGATCTTGAAATTTCTTTACCTACTTATTGACTCTTTCTGTTGTTACATCGGTCATTCAAAAGTCAATATTTCACCAAATGTACTAATATCGGTTCCAAGAGTCGTCAATTTTGAACTTTCTATTTCTACCCAATAGACTCCTTCTTGTGATAAATTAGCCATAGAGTAGCCAATATTTGACCCATTGAACATGTTTCAGTCATGGATCTTGAAATTTCTATACCTACTTATTGACTCTTTCTGATGTTACATCGGTCATTCAAAAGTCAATATTTCACCAAATGTACTAATATCGGGCCCAAGAGTCGTCTATTTTGAACTTTTTAGTTCTACCCTATTGACTCCTGGTGATAAATTAGCGATTTAGTAGCCAGTAATTGACCCATTGAACATGTTTCAGTCATGGATTTTGAAATTTCTATACCTACTTATTGACTGTTTCTGATATTACATCGGTCATTCAAAAGTCAATATTTGACCAAATGTACTAATATCGGGCCCAAGAGTCGTCTATTTTGAACTTTTTAGTTCTACCCTATTGACTCCTTCTGGTATAAATTAGCGATTTAGTAGCCAATAATTGACCCATTGAACATGCTTCAGTCATGGATCTTGAAATTTCTATACCTACTTATTGACACTTTCTGATGTTACATCGGTCATTCAAAAGTCAATATTTGACCAAATGTACTAACACCTGGCCCAAGAGTCGTCTATTTTGAAATTTTTAGTTCTACCCTTTGACTCCTTCTGGTGATAAATTAGCCATAGAGTAGCCAATATTTGACCCATTGAACATGTTTCAGTCAACGAGCTTGAAATTTCTATACCTACTTATTGACTCTTTCTGATGTTATATCGGTCATTCAAAAGTCAATATCTGACCAAATGTACTAATATCAGGCCCAAGAGTTGTCGATTTTGAACTTTTTAGTTCTACCCTATTGATTCCTTCTGGAGATAGTTCAGCCAATTTTTGACTCACTGAAAATATTTCAGTCCTTGATCTTGAACTTTCTATTCCTACCCAATTGACTCCTTCTTGTGATACATTAGCCTTAAAGAAGCCAATATTTTATCCATTGGACATGTTTCAGTTATGGATTTTGAAATTTTTACACCTACTCATTGAACCTTTCTGATGTTACATTGGTCATTCAAAAGACAATATTTGACCAAATGTACTAAAATCGGGCCCAAGAGTCGTCGATTTTGAACTTTTTAGTTCTACCCTTTGACTCCTTCTGGTGATAAATTAGCCATAGAGTGGCCAATATTTGACCCATTGAACATGTTTCAGTTATGGATCTTGAAACTTCTATACCTACTTATTGACTCTTTCTGATGTTATATCGGTCATTCAAAAGTCAATATTTGACCAAATGTACTAATATCAGGCCCAAGAGTAGTCGATTTTGAACTTTTTAGTTCTACCCTATTGACTCCTTCTTGCGATAGTTCAGCCAATTTTTGACCCACTGAAAATATTTCAGTCCTTGATCTTGAACTTTCTATTTCTACCCAGTTGACTCCTTCTTGTGATACATTAGCCTTAGAGTAGCCAATATTTTACATATTGGACATGTTTCAGTTATGGATCTTGAAACTTCTATACCTACTTATTGACTCTTTCTGATGTTACATCGGTCATTCAAAAGTCAATATTTGACCAAATGTACTAACACTGGGCCCAAGAGTCGTCTATTTTGAACTTTTTAGTTCTACCCTATTGACTTCTTCTGGCGATAGTTCAGCCAATTTTTGACCCACTGAAAATGTTTCAGTCCTTGATCTTGAACTTTCTATTCCTACCCAATTGACTCCTTCTGGTGATAAATTAGCGATAGAGTAGCCAATAATTGACCCATTGAACATGTTTCAGTCATGGATCTTGAAATTTCTATGCCTACTTATTGACTCTTTCTGATGTTACATCGGTCATTCAAAAGTCAATATTTCACCAAATGTACTAATATCGGGCCCAAGAGTCGTCGATTTTGAACTTTCTATTTCTACCCAATAGACTCCTTCTTGTGATAAATTAGCGATAGAGTAGCCAAAATTTGACCCATTGAACATGTTTCAGTCATGGATCTTGAAATTTCTATACCTACTTATTGACTCTTTCTGATATTACATCGGTCATTCAAAAGTCAATATTTGACCAAAAGTACCAATATCGGGCCCAACAGTCGTCGATTTTGAACTTTTTAGTTCTACCCATTGTCTCCTTCTGGAGATAGTTCAGCCAATTTTTGACCCACTGAAAATATTTCAGTCCTTGATCTTGAACTTTCTATTCCTACCCAATTGACTCCTTCTTGTGATACATTAGCCTTAAAGAAGCCAATATTTTATCCATTGGACATGTTTCAGTTATGGATCTTGAAATTTTTATACCTACTCATTGAATCTTTCTGAATTTAGGTCAGTCATTCAGAAATCCATATTTGACCAAATGTACTAATATCGGGCCCAAGAGTCGTCGATTTTGAACTTTCTATTTCTACCCAATAGACTCCTTCTGGAGATAGTTCAGCCAATTTTTGACCCACTGAAAACATTTCAGTCCTTGATCTTGAACTTTATGTTCCTACCCAATTGACTCCTTCTTGTGATACATTAGCATTAGAGTAGCCAATATTTTACCTATTGAACATGTTTCAGTGATGGATCTTGAAATTTCTATACCTACTTATTGACTCTTTCTGATGTTACATCGGTCATTCAAAAGTCAATATTTGACCAAATGTACTAACACTGGGCCCAAGAGTCGTCTATTTTGAACTTTTTAGTTCTACCCATTGACTCCTTCTGGAGATAGTTCAGCCAATTTTTGACCCACTGAAAATGTTTCAGTCCTTGATCTTGAACTTTCTATTCCTACCCAATTGACTCCTTCTTTTGATACATTAGCATTAGAGTAGCCAATATTTTACCTATTGAACATGTTTCAGTCATGGATCTTGAAATTTCTTTACCTACTTATTGACTCTTTCTGTTGTTACATCGGTCATTCAAAAGTCAATATTTCACCAAATGTACTAATATCGGTTCCAAGAGTCGTCAATTTTGAACTTTCTATTTCTACCCAATAGACTCCTTCTTGTGATAAATTAGCCATAGAGTAGCCAATATTTGACCCATTGAACATGTTTCAGTCATGGATCTTGAAATTTCTATACCTACTTATTGATTCTTCCTGATGTTACATCGGTCATTCAAAAGTCAATATTTCACCAAATGTACTAATATCGGGCCCAAGAGTCGTCTATTTTGAACTTTTTAGTTCTACCCTATTGACTCCTGGTGATAAATTAGCGATTTAGTAGCCAATAATTGACCCATTGAACATGTTTCAGTCATGGATTTTGAAATTTCTATGCCTACTTATTGACTCTTTCTGATGTTACATCGGTCATTCAAAAGTCAATATTTGATGAAATGAAATAAAATCGGGCCCAAGAGTCGTCTATTTTGAACTTTCTATTTCTACCCTATAGACTCCTTCTTGTGATAAATTAGCGATAGAGTAGCCAATATTTTACCTATTGAACATGTTTCAGTCATGGATCTTGAAATTTCTTTACCTACTTATTGACTCTTTCTGTTGTTACATCGGTCATTCAAAAGTCAATATTTCACCAAATGTACAAATATCGGTTCCAAGAGTCGTCAATTTTGAACTTTCTATTCCTACCCAATTGACTCCTTCTTTTGATACATTAGCATTAGAGTAGCCAATATTTTACCTATTGAACATGTTTCAGTCATGGATCTTGAAATTTCTTTACCTACTTATTGACTCTTTCTGTTGTTACATCGGTCATTCAAAAGTCAATATTTCACCAAATGTACTAATATCGGTTCCAAGAGTCGTCAATTTTGAACTTTCTATTTCTACCCAATAGACTCCTTCTTGTGATAAATTAGCCATAGAGTAGCCAATATTTGACCCATTGAACATGTTTCAGTCATGGATCTTGAAATTTCTATACCTACTTATTGACTCTTTCTGATGTTACATCGGTCATTCAAAAGTCAATATTTCACCAAATGTACTAATATCGGGCCCAAGAGTCGTCTATTTTGAACTTTTTAGTTCTACCCTATTGACTCCTGGTGATAAATTAGCGATTTAGTAGCCAATAATTGACCCATTGAACATGTTTCAGTCATGGATTTTGAAATTTCTATGCCTACTTATTGACTCTTTCTGATGTTACATCGGTCATTCAAAAGTCAATATTTGATGAAATGAACTAAAATCGGGCCCAAGAGTCGTCTATTTTGAACTTTCTATTTCTACCCTATAGACTCCTTCTTGTGATAAATTAGCGATAGAGTAGCCAATATTTGACCCATTGAACATGTTTCAGTCATGGATCTTGAAATTTCTATACCTACTCATTGAATCTTTCTGAATTTAGGTCAGTCATTCAGAAATCCATATTTGACCAAAAGTACCAATATCGGGCCCAACAGTCGTCGATTTTGAACTTTTTAGTTCTACCCATTGTCTCCTTCTGGAGATAGTTCAGCCAATTTTTGACCCACTGAAAATATTTCAGTCCTTGATCTTGAACTTTCTATTCCTACCCAATTGACTCCTTCTTGTGATACATTAGCCTTAAAGAAGCCAATATTTTATCCATTGGACATGTTTCAGTTATGGATCTTGAAATTTCTATACCTACTTATTGACTCTTTCTGATGTTACATCGGTCATTCAAAAGTCAATATTTGACCAAATGTACTAACACTGGGCCCAAGAGTCGTCTATTTTGAACTTTTTAGTTCTACCCTATTGACTTCTTCTGGCGATAGATCAGCCAATTTTTGACCCACTGAAAATGTTTCAGTCCTTGATCTTGAACTTTCTATTCCTACCCAATTGACTCCTTCTGGTGATAAATTAGCGATAGAGAAGCCAATAATTGACCCATTGAACATGTTTCAGTCATGGATCTTGAAATTTCTATGCCTACTTATTGACTCTTTCTGATGTTACATCGGTCATTCAAAAGTCAATATTTCACCAAATGTACTAATATCGGGCCCAAGAGTCGTCGATTTTGAACTTTCTATTTCTACCCAATAGACTCCTTCTTGTGATAAATTAGCGATAGAGTAGCCAAAATTTGACCCATTGAACATGTTTCAGTCATGGATCTTGAAATTTCTATACCTACTTATTGACTCTTTCTGATATTACATCGGTCATTCAAAAGTCAATATTTGACCAAAAGTACCAATATCGGGCCCAACAGTCGTCGATTTTGAACTTTTTAGTTCTACCCATTGTCTCCTTCTGGAGATAGTTCAGCCAATTTTTGACCCACTGAAAATATTTCAGTCCTTGATCTTGAACTTTCTATTCCTACCCAATTGACTCCTTCTTGTGATACATTAGCCTTAAAGAAGCCAATATTTTATCCATTGGACATGTTTCAGTTATGGATCTTGAAATTTTTATACCTACTCATTGAATCTTTCTGAATTTAGGTCAGTCATTCAGAAATCCATATTTGACCAAATGTACTAATATCGGGCCCAAGAGTCGTCGATTTTGAACTTTCTATTTCTACCCAATAGACTCCTTCTGGAGATAGTTCAGCCAATTTTTGACCCACTGAAAACATTTCAGTCCTTGATCTTGAACTTTATGTTCCTACCCAATTGACTCCTTCTTGTGATACATTAGCATTAGAGTAGCCAATATTTTACCTATTGAACATGTTTCAGTGATGGAGCTTGAAATTTCTATACCTACTTATTGACTCTTTCTGATGTTACATCGGTCATTCAAAAGTCAATATTTGACCAAATGTACTAACACTGGGCCCAAGAGTCGTCTATTTTGAACTTTTTAGTTCTACCCATTGACTCCTTCTGGAGATAGTTCAGCCAATTTTTGACCCACTGAAAATGTTTCAGTCCTTGATCTTGAACTTTCTATTCCTACCCAATTGACTCCTTCTTTTGATACATTAGCATTAGAGTAGCCAATATTTTACCTATTGAACATGTTTCAGTCATGGATCTTGAAATTTCTTTACCTACTTATTGACTCTTTCTGTTGTTACATCGGTCATTCAAAAGTCAATATTTCACCAAATGTACTAATATCGGTTCCAAGAGTCGTCAATTTTGAACTTTCTATTTCTACCCAATAGACTCCTTCTTGTGATAAATTAGCCATAGAGTAGCCAATATTTGACCCATTGAACATGTTTCAGTCATGGATCTTGAAATTTCTATACCTACTTATTGACTCTTTCTGATGTTACATCGGCCATTCAAAAGTCAATATTTCACCAAATGTACTAATATCGGGCCCAAGAGTCGTCTATTTTGAACTTTTTAGTTCTACCCTATTGACTCCTGGTGATAAATTAGCGATTTAGTAGCCAGTAATTGACCCATTGAACATGTTTCAGTCATGGATTTTGAAATTTCTATACCTACTTATTGACTGTTTCTGATATTACATCGGTCATTCAAAAGTCAATATTTGACCAAATGTACTAATATCGGGCCCAAGAGTCGTCTATTTTGAACTTTTTAGTTCTACCCTATTGACTCCTTCTGGTATAAATTAGCGATTTAGTAGCCAATAATTGACCCATTGAACATGCTTCAGTCATGGATCTTGAAATTTCTACACCTACTTATTGACACTTTCTGATGTTACATCGGTCATTCAAAAGTCAATATTTGACCAAATGTACTAACACCTGGCCCAAGAGTCGTCTATTTTGAAATTTTTAGTTCTACCCTTTGACTCCTTCTGGTGATAAATTAGCCATAGAGTAGCCAATATTTGACCCATTGAACATGTTTCAGTCAACGAGCTTGAAATTTCTATACCTACTTATTGACTCTTTCTGATGTTATATCGGTCATTCAAAAGTCAATTTCTGACCAAATGTACTAATATCAGGCCCAAGAGTTGTCGATTTTGAACTTTTTAGTTCTACCCTATTGATTCCTTCTGGAGATAGTTCAGCCAATTTTTGACTCACTGAAAATATTTCAGTCCTTGATCTTGAACTTTCTATTCCTACCCAATTGACTCCTTCTTGTGATACATTAGCCTTAAAGAAGCCAATATTTTATCCATTGGACATGTTTCAGTTATGGATTTTGAAATTTTTACACCTACTCATTGAATCTTTCTGATGTTACATTGGTCATTCAAAAGACAATATTTGACCAAATGTACTAAAATCGGGCCCAAGAGTCGTCGATTTTGAACTTTTTAGTTCTACCCTTTGACTCCTTCTGGTGATAAATTAGCCATAGAGTGGCCAATATTTGACCCATTGAACATGTTTCAGTTATGGATCTTGAAACTTCTATACCTACTTATTGACTCTTTCTGATGTTATATCGGTCATTCAAAAGTCAATATTTGACCAAATGTACTAATATCAGGCCCAAGAGTAGTCGATTTTGAACTTTTTAGTTCTACCCTATTGACTCCTTCTTGCGATAGTTCAGCCAATTTTTGACCCACTGAAAATATTTCAGTCCTTGATCTTGAACTTTCTATTTCTACCCAGTTGACTCCTTCTTGTGATACATTAGCCTTAGAGTAGCCAATATTTTACATATTGGACATGTTTCAGTTATGGATCTTGAAACTTCTATACCTACTTATTGACTCTTTCTGATGTTACATCGGTCATTCAAAAGTCAATATTTCACCAAATGTACTAATATCGGGCCCAAGAGTCGTCGATTTTGAACTTTCTATTTCTACCCAATAGACTCCTTCTTGTGATAAATTAGCGATAGAGTAGCCAAAATTTGACCCATTGAACATGTTTCAGTCATGGATCTTGAAATTTCTATACCTACTTATTGACTCTTTCTGATATTACATCGGTCATTCAAAAGTCAATATTTGACCAAAAGTACCAATATCGGGCCCAACAGTCGTCGATTTTGAACTTTTTAGTTCTACCCATTGTCTCCTTCTGGAGATAGTTCAGCCAATTTTTGACCCACTGAAAATATTTCAGTCCTTGATCTTGAACTTTCTATTCCTACCCAATTGACTCCTTCTTGTGATACATTAGCCTTAAAGAAGCCAATATTTTATCCATTGGACATGTTTCAGTTATGGATCTTGAAATTTTTATACCTACTCATTGAATCTTTCTGAATTTAGGTCAGTCATTCAGAAATCCATATTTGACCAAATGTACTAATATCGGGCCCAAGAGTCGTCGATTTTGAACTTTCTATTTCTACCCAATAGACTCCTTCTGGAGATAGTTCAGCCAATTTTTGACCCACTGAAAACATTTCAGTCCTTGATCTTGAACTTTATGTTCCTACCCAATTGACTCCTTCTTGTGATACATTAGCATTAGAGTAGCCAATATTTTACCTATTGAACATGTTTCAGTGATGGATCTTGAAATTTCTATACCTACTTATTGACTCTTTCTGATGTTACATCGGTCATTCAAAAGTCAATATTTGACCAAATGTACTAACACTGGGCCCAAGAGTCGTCTATTTTGAACTTTTTAGTTCTACCCATTGACTCCTTCTGGAGATAGTTCAGCCAATTTTTGACCCACTGAAAATGTTTCAGTCCTTGATCTTGAACTTTCTATTCCTACCCAATTGACTCCTTCTTTTGATACATTAGCATTAGAGTAGCCAATATTTTACCTATTGAACATGTTTCAGTCATGGATCTTGAAATTTCTTTACCTACTTATTGACTCTTTCTGTTGTTACATCGGTCATTCAAAAGTCAATATTTCACCAAATGTACTAATATCGGTTCCAAGAGTCGTCAATTTTGAACTTTCTATTTCTACCCAATAGACTCCTTCTTGTGATAAATTAGCCATAGAGTAGCCAATATTTGACCCATTGAACATGTTTCAGTCATGGATCTTGAAATTTCTATACCTACTTATTGATTCTTCCTGATGTTACATCGGTCATTCAAAAGTCAATATTTCACCAAATGTACTAATATCGGGCCCAAGAGTCGTCTATTTTGAACTTTTTAGTTCTACCCTATTGACTCCTGGTGATAAATTAGCGATTTAGTAGCCAATAATTGACCCATTGAACATGTTTCAGTCATGGATTTTGAAATTTCTATGCCTACTTATTGACTCTTTCTGATGTTACATC
Organism: Zacco platypus; assembly: GCA_038088235.1. NCBI lineage: Eukaryota > Metazoa > Chordata > Actinopteri > Cypriniformes > Xenocyprididae > Zacco > Zacco platypus. The sequence continues at coordinate 24,633,944 of CM076078.1, read as the reverse complement.
GGTCATTCAAAAGTCAATATTTGATGAAATGAACTAAAATCGGGCCCAAGAGTCGTCTATTTTGAACTTTCTATTTCTACCCTATAGACTCCTTCTTGTGATAAATTAGCGATAGAGTAGCCAATATTTTACCTATTGAACATGTTTCAGTCATGGATCTTGAAATTTCTTTACCTACTTATTGACTCTTTCTGTTGTTACATCGGTCATTCAAAAGTCAATATTTCACCAAATGTACAAATATCGGTTCCAAGAGTCGTCAATTTTGAACTTTCTATTCCTACCCAATTGACTCCTTCTTTTGATACATTAGCATTAGAGTAGCCAATATTTTACCTATTGAACATGTTTCAGTCATGGATCTTGAAATTTCTTTACCTACTTATTGACTCTTTCTGTTGTTACATCGGTCATTCAAAAGTCAATATTTCACCAAATGTACTAATATCGGTTCCAAGAGTCGTCAATTTTGAACTTTCTATTTCTACCCAATAGACTCCTTCTTGTGATAAATTAGCCATAGAGTAGCCAATATTTGACCCATTGAACATGTTTCAGTCATGGATCTTGAAATTTCTATACCTACTTATTGACTCTTTCTGATGTTACATCGGTCATTCAAAAGTCAATATTTCACCAAATGTACTAATATCGGGCCCAAGAGTCGTCTATTTTGAACTTTTTAGTTCTACCCTATTGACTCCTGGTGATAAATTAGCGATTTAGTAGCCAATAATTGACCCATTGAACATGTTTCAGTCATGGATTTTGAAATTTCTATGCCTACTTATTGACTCTTTCTGATGTTACATCGGTCATTCAAAAGTCAATATTTGATGAAATGAACTAAAATCGGGCCCAAGAGTCGTCTATTTTGAACTTTCTATTTCTACCCTATAGACTCCTTCTTGTGATAAATTAGCGATAGAGTAGCCAATATTTGACCCATTGAACATGTTTCAGTCATGGATCTTGAAATTTCTATACCTACTCATTGAATCTTTCTGAATTTAGGTCAGTCATTCAGAAATCCATATTTGACCAAAAGTACCAATATCGGGCCCAACAGTCGTCGATTTTGAACTTTTTAGTTCTACCCATTGTCTCCTTCTGGAGATAGTTCAGCCAATTTTTGACCCACTGAAAATATTTCAGTCCTTGATCTTGAACTTTCTATTCCTACCCAATTGACTCCTTCTGGTGATAAATTAGCGATAGAGTAGCCAATAATTGACCCATTGAACATGTTTCAGTCATGGATCTTGAAATTTCTATGCCTACTTATTGACTCTTTCTGATGTTACATCGGTCATTCAAAAGTCAATATTTCACCAAATGTACTAATATCGGGCCCAAGAGTCGTCGATTTTGAACTTTCTATTTCTACCCAATAGACTCCTTCTTGTGATAAATTAGCGATAGAGTAGCCAAAATTTGACCCATTGAACATGTTTCAGTCATGGATCTTGAAATTTCTATACCTACTTATTGACTCTTTCTGATATTACATCGGTCATTCAAAAGTCAATATTTGACCAAAAGTACCAATATCGGGCCCAACAGTCGTCGATTTTGAACTTTTTAGTTCTACCCATTGTCTCCTTCTGGAGATAGTTCAGCCAATTTTTGACCCACTGAAAATATTTCAGTCCTTGATCTTGAACTTTCTATTCCTACCCAATTGACTCCTTCTTGTGATACATTAGCCTCAAAGAAGCCAATATTTTATCCATTGGACATGTTTCAGTTATGGATCTTGAAATTTTTATACCTACTCATTGAATCTTTCTGAATTTAGGTCAGTCATTCAGAAATCCATATTTGACCAAATGTACTAATATCGGGCCCAAGAGTCGTTGATTTTGAACTTTCTATTTCTACCCAATAGACTCCTTCTGGAGATAGTTCAGCCAATTTTTGACCCACTGAAAACATTTCAGTCCTTGATCTTGAACTTTATGTTCCTACCCAATTGACTCCTTCTTGTGATACATTAGCATTAGAGTAGCCAATATTTTACCTATTGAACATGTTTCAGTGATGGATCTTGAAATTTCTATACCTACTTATTGACTCTTTCTGATGTTACATCGGTCATTCAAAAGTCAATATTTGACCAAATGTACTAACACTGGGCCCAAGAGTCGTCTATTTTGAACTTTTTAGTTCTACCCATTGACTCCTTCTGGAGATAGTTCAGCCAATTTTTGACCCACTGAAAATGTTTCAGTCCTTGATCTTGAACTTTCTATTCCTACCCAATTGACTCCTTCTTTTGATACATTAGCATTAGAGTAGCCAATATTTTACCTATTGAACATGTTTCAGTCATGGATCTTGAAATTTCTTTACCTACTTATTGACTCTTTCTGTTGTTACATCGGTCATTCAAAAGTCAATATTTCACCAAATGTACTAATATCGGTTCCAAGAGTCGTCAATTTTGAACTTTCTATTTCTACCCAATAGACTCCTTCTTGTGATAAATTATCCATAGAGTAGCCAATATTTGACCCATTGAACATGTTTCAGTCATGGATCTTGAAATTTCTATACCTACTTATTGACTCTTTCTGATGTTACATCGGTCATTCAAAAGTCAATATTTCACCAAATGTACTAATATCGGTTCCAAGAGTCGTCAATTTTGAACTTTCTATTTCTACCCAATAGACTCCTTCTGGTGATAAATTAGCGATAGAGTAGCCAATAATTGACCCATTGAACATGTTTCAGTCATGGATCTTGAAATTTCTATGCCTACTTATTGACTCTTTCTGATGTTACATCGGTCATTCAAAAGTCAATATTTCACCAAATGTACTAATATCGGGCCCAAGAGTCGTCGATTTTGAACTTTCTATTTCTACCCAATAGACTCCTTCTTGTGATAAATTAGCGATAGAGTAGCCAAAATTTGACCCATTGAACATGTTTCAGTCATGGATCTTGAAATTTCTATACCTACTTATTGACTCTTTCTGATATTACATCGGTCATTCAAAAGTCAATATTTGACCAAAAGTACCAATATCGGGCCCAACAGTCGTCGATTTTGAACTTTTTAGTTCTACCCATTGTCTCCTTCTGGAGATAGTTCAGCCAATTTTTGACCCACTGAAAATATTTCAGTCCTTGATCTTGAACTTTCTATTCCTACCCAATTGACTCCTTCTTGTGATACATTAGCCTCAAAGAAGCCAATATTTTATCCATTGGACATGTTTCAGTTATGGATCTTGAAATTTTTATACCTACTCATTGAATCTTTCTGAATTTAGGTCAGTCATTCAGAAATCCATATTTGACCAAATGTACTAATATCGGGCCCAAGAGTCGTTGATTTTGAACTTTCTATTTCTACCCAATAGACTCCTTCTGGAGATAGTTCAGCCAATTTTTGACCCACTGAAAACATTTCAGTCCTTGATCTTGAACTTTATGTTCCTACCCAATTGACTCCTTCTTGTGATACATTAGCATTAGAGTAGCCAATATTTTACCTATTGAACATGTTTCAGTGATGGATCTTGAAATTTCTATACCTACTTATTGACTCTTTCTGATGTTACATCGGTCATTCAAAAGTCAATATTTGACCAAATGTACTAACACTGGGCCCAAGAGTCGTCTATTTTGAACTTTTTAGTTCTACCCATTGACTCCTTCTGGAGATAGTTCAGCCAATTTTTGACCCACTGAAAATGTTTCAGTCCTTGATCTTGAACTTTCTATTCCTACCCAATTGACTCCTTCTTTTGATACATTAGCATTAGAGTAGCCAATATTTTACCTATTGAACATGTTTCAGTCATGGATCTTGAAATTTCTTTACCTACTTATTGACTCTTTCTGTTGTTACATCGGTCATTCAAAAGTCAATATTTCACCAAATGTACTAATATCGGGCCCAAGAGTCGTCGATTTTGAACTTTCTATTTCTACCCAATAGACTCCTTCTTGTGATAAATTAGCGATAGAGTAGCCAAAATTTGACCCATTGAACATGTTTCAGTCATGGATCTTGAAATTTCTATACCTACTTATTGACTCTTTCTGATATTACATCGGTCATTCAAAAGTCAATATTTGACCAAAAGTACCAATATCGGGCCCAACAGTCGTCGATTTTGAACTTTTTAGTTCTACCCATTGTCTCCTTCTGGAGATAGTTCAGCCAATTTTTGACCCACTGAAAATATTTCAGTCCTTGATCTTGAACTTTCTATTCCTACCCAATTGACTCCTTCTTGTGATACATTAGCCTCAAAGAAGCCAATATTTTATCCATTGGACATGTTTCAGTTATGGATCTTGAAATTTTTATACCTACTCATTGAATCTTTCTGAATTTAGGTCAGTCATTCAGAAATCCATATTTGACCAAATGTACTAATATCGGGCCCAAGAGTCGTTGATTTTGAACTTTCTATTTCTACCCAATAGACTCCTTCTGGAGATAGTTCAGCCAATTTTTGACCCACTGAAAACATTTCAGTCCTTGATCTTGAACTTTATGTTCCTACCCAATTGACTCCTTCTTGTGATACATTAGCATTAGAGTAGCCAATATTTTACCTATTGAACATGTTTCAGTGATGGATCTTGAAATTTCTATACCTACTTATTGACTCTTTCTGATGTTACATCGGTCATTCAAAAGTCAATATTTGACCAAATGTACTAACACTGGGCCCAAGAGTCGTCTATTTTGAACTTTTTAGTTCTACCCATTGACTCCTTCTGGAGATAGTTCAGCCAATTTTTGACCCACTGAAAATGTTTCAGTCCTTGATCTTGAACTTTCTATTCCTACCCAATTGACTCCTTCTTTTGATACATTAGCATTAGAGTAGCCAATATTTTACCTATTGAACATGTTTCAGTCATGGATCTTGAAATTTCTTTACCTACTTATTGACTCTTTCTGTTGTTACATCGGTCATTCAAAAGTCAATATTTCACCAAATGTACTAATATCGGTTCCAAGAGTCGTCAATTTTGAACTTTCTATTTCTACCCAATAGACTCCTTCTTGTGATAAATTAGCCATAGAGTAGCCAATATTTGACCCATTGAACATGTTTCAGTCATGGATCTTGAAATTTCTATACCTACTTATTGACTCTTTCTGATGTTACATCGGTCATTCAAAAGTCAATATTTCACCAAATGTACTAATATCGGGCCCAAGAGTCGTCTATTTTGAACTTTTTAGTTCTACCCTATTGACTCCTGGTGATAAATTAGCGATTTAGTAGCCAGTAATTGACCCATTGAACATGTTTCAGTCATGGATTTTGAAATTTCTATACCTACTTATTGACTGTTTCTGATATTACATCGGTCATTCAAAAGTCAATATTTGACCAAATGTACTAATATCGGGCCCAAGAGTCGTCTATTTTGAACTTTTTAGTTCTACCCTATTGACTCCTTCTGGTATAAATTAGCGATTTAGTAGCCAATAATTGACCCATTGAACATGCTTCAGTCATGGATCTTGAAATTTCTATACCTACTTATTGACACTTTCTGATGTTACATCGGTCATTCAAAAGTCAATATTTGACCAAATGTACTAACACCTGGCCCAAGAGTCGTCTATTTTGAAATTTTTAGTTCTACCCTTTGACTCCTTCTGGTGATAAATTAGCCATAGAGTAGCCAATATTTGACCCATTGAACATGTTTCAGTCAACGAGCTTGAAATTTCTATACCTACTTATTGACTCTTTCTGATGTTATATCGGTCATTCAAAAGTCAATATCTGACCAAATGTACTAATATCAGGCCCAAGAGTTGTCGATTTTGAACTTTTTAGTTCTACCCTATTGATTCCTTCTGGAGATAGTTCAGCCAATTTTTGACTCACTGAAAATATTTCAGTCCTTGATCTTGAACTTTCTATTCCTACCCAATTGACTCCTTCTTGTGATACATTAGCCTTAAAGAAGCCAATATTTTATCCATTGGACATGTTTCAGTTATGGATTTTGAAATTTTTACACCTACTCATTGAATCTTTCTGATGTTACATTGGTCATTCAAAAGACAATATTTGACCAAATGTACTAAAATCGGGCCCAAGAGTCGTCGATTTTGAACTTTTTAGTTCTACCCTTTGACTCCTTCTGGTGATAAATTAGCCATAGAGTGGCCAATATTTGACCCATTGAACATGTTTCAGTTATGGATCTTGAAACTTCTATACCTACTTATTGACTCTTTCTGATGTTATATCGGTCATTCAAAAGTCAATATTTGACCAAATGTACTAATATCAGGCCCAAGAGTAGTCGATTTTGAACTTTTTAGTTCTACCCTATTGACTCCTTCTTGCGATAGTTCAGCCAATTTTTGACCCACTGAAAATATTTCAGTCCTTGATCTTGAACTTTCTATTTCTACCCAGTTGACTCCTTCTTGTGATACATTAGCCTTAGAGTAGCCAATATTTTACATATTGGACATGTTTCAGTTATGGATCTTGAAACTTCTATACCTACTTATTGACTCTTTCTGATGTTACATCGGTCATTCAAAAGTCAATATTTGACCAAATGTACTAACACTGGGCCCAAGAGTCGTCTATTTTGAACTTTTTAGTTCTACCCTATTGACTTCTTCTGGCGATAGTTCAGCCAATTTTTGACCCACTGAAAATGTTTCAGTCCTTGATCTTGAACTTTCTATTCCTACCCAATTGACTCCTTCTGGTGATAAATTAGCGATAGAGTAGCCAATAATTGACCCATTGAACATGTTTCAGTAATGGATCTTGAAATTTCTATGCCTACTTATTGACTCTTTCTGATGTTACATCGGTCATTCAAAAGTCAATATTTCACCAAATGTACTAATATCGGGCCCAAGAGTCGTCGATTTTGAACTTTCTATTTCTACCCAATAGACTCCTTCTTGTGATAAATTAGCGATAGAGTAGCCAAAATTTGACCCATTGAACATGTTTCAGTCATGGATCTTGAAATTTCTATACCTACTTATTGACTCTTTCTGATATTACATCGGTCATTCAAAAGTCAATATTTGACCAAAAGTACCAATATCGGGCCCAACAGTCGTCGATTTTGAACTTTTTAGTTCTACCCATTGTCTCCTTCTGGAGATAGTTCAGCCAATTTTTGACCCACTGAAAATATTTCAGTCCTTGATCTTGAACTTTCTATTCCTACCCAATTGACTCCTTCTTGTGATACATTAGCCTTAAAGAAGCCAATATTTTATCCATTGGACATGTTTCAGTTATGGATCTTGAAATTTTTATACCTACTCATTGAATCTTTCTGAATTTAGGTCAGTCATTCAGAAATCCATATTTGACCAAATGTACTAATATCGGGCCCAAGAGTCGTCGATTTTGAACTTTCTATTTCTACCCAATAGACTCCTTCTGGAGATAGTTCAGCCAATTTTTGACCCACTGAAAACATTTCAGTCCTTGATCTTGAACTTTATGTTCCTACCCAATTGACTCCTTCTTGTGATACATTAGCATTAGAGTAGCCAATATTTTACCTATTGAACATGTTTCAGTGATGGATCTTGAAATTTCTATACCTACTTATTGACTCTTTCTGATGTTACATCGGTCATTCAAAAGTCAATATTTCACCAAATGTACTAATATCGGTTCCAAGAGTCGTCAATTTTGAACTTTCTATTTCTACCCAATAGACTCCTTCTTGTGATAAATTAGCCATAGAGTAGCCAATATTTGACCCATTGAACATGTTTCAGTCATGGATCTTGAAATTTCTATACCTACTTATTGACTCTTTCTGATGTTACATCGGTCATTCAAAAGTCAATATTTCACCAAATGTACTAATATCGGGCCCAAGAGTCGTCTATTTTGAACTTTTTAGTTCTACCCTATTGACTCCTGGTGATAAATTAGCGATTTAGTAGCCAGTAATTGACCCATTGAACATGTTTCAGTCATGGATTTTGAAATTTCTATACCTACTTATTGACTGTTTCTGATATTACATCGGTCATTCAAAAGTCAATATTTGACCAAATGTACTAATATCGGGCCCAAGAGTCGTCTATTTTGAACTTTTTAGTTCTACCCTATTGACTCCTTCTGGTATAAATTAGCGATTTAGTAGCCAATAATTGACCCATTGAACATGCTTCAGTCATGGATCTTGAAATTTCTATACCTACTTATTGACACTTTCTGATGTTACATCGGTCATTCAAAAGTCAATATTTGACCAAATGTACTAACACCTGGCCCAAGAGTCGTCTATTTTGAAATTTTTAGTTCTACCCTTTGACTCCTTCTGGTGATAAATTAGCCATAGAGTAGCCAATATTTGACCCATTGAACATGTTTCAGTCAACGAGCTTGAAATTTCTATACCTACTTATTGACTCTTTCTGATGTTATATCGGTCATTCAAAAGTCAATATCTGACCAAATGTACTAATATCAGGCCCAAGAGTTGTCGATTTTGAACTTTTTAGTTCTACCCTATTGATTCCTTCTGGAGATAGTTCAGCCAATTTTTGACTCACTGAAAATATTTCAGTCCTTGATCTTGAACTTTCTATTCCTACCCAATTGACTCCTTCTTGTGATACATTAGCCTTAAAGAAGCCAATATTTTATCCATTGGACATGTTTCAGTTATGGATTTTGAAATTTTTACACCTACTCATTGAATCTTTCTGATGTTACATTGGTCATTCAAAAGACAATATTTGACCAAATGTACTAAAATCGGGCCCAAGAGTCGTCGATTTTGAACTTTTTAGTTCTACCCTTTGACTCCTTCTGGTGATAAATTAGCCATAGAGTGGCCAATATTTGACCCATTGAACATGTTTCAGTTATGGATCTTGAAACTTCTATACCTACTTATTGACTCTTTCTGATGTTATATCGGTCATTCAAAAGTCAATATTTGACCAAATGTACTAATATCAGGCCCAAGAGTAGTCGATTTTGAACTTTTTAGTTCTACCCTATTGACTCCTTCTTGCGATAGTTCAGCCAATTTTTGACCCACTGAAAATATTTCAGTCCTTGATCTTGAACTTTCTATTTCTACCCAGTTGACTCCTTCTTGTGATACATTAGCCTTAGAGTAGCCAATATTTTACATATTGGACATGTTTCAGTTATGGATCTTGAAATTTCTATACCTACTTATTGACTCTTTCTGATGTTATATCGGTCTTTCAAAAGTCAATATCTGACCAAATGTACTAATATCAGGCCCAAGAGTTGTCGATTTTGAACTTTTTAGTTCTACCCTATTGATTCCTTCTGGAGATAGTTCAGCCAATTTTTGACCAACTGAAAATATTTCAGTCCTTGATCTTCAACTTTCTATTTCTACCCAGTTGACTCCTTCTTGTGATATATTAGCCTTAGAGTAGCCAATATTTTACATATTGGACATGTTTCAGTTATGGATCTTGAAACTTCTATACCTACTTATTGACTCTTTCTGATGTTATATCGGTCATTCAAAAGTCAATATTTGACCAAATGTACTAATATCAGGCCCAAGAGTAGTCGATTTTGAACTTTTTAGTTCTACCCTATTGACTCCTTCTTGGGATAGTTCAGCCAATTTTTGACCCACTGAAAATATTTCAGTCCTTGATCTTGAACTTTCTATTTCTACCCAGTTGACTCCTTCTTGTGATACATTAGCCTTAGAGTAGCCAATATTTTACATATTGGACATGTTTCAGTTATGGATCTTGAAACTTCTATACATACTTATTGACTCTTTCTGATGTTATATCGGTCATTCAAAAGTCAATATTTGACCAAATGTACTAATATCAGGCCCAAGAGTAGTCGATTTTTTTAACTTTTTAGTTCTACCCTATTGACTCCTTCTTGTGATAGTTCAGCCAATTTTTGACCCACTGAAAATATTTCAGTCCTTGATCTTGAACTTTCTATTCATACCCAATTGACTCCTTCTGGTGATAAATTAGCGATAGAGTAGCCAATAATTGACCCATTGAACATGTTTCAGTCATGGATCTTGAAATTTCTATACCTACTTATTGACTCTTTCTGATGTTATATCGGTCATTCAAAAGTCAATATTTGACCAAATGTAAAAATATCAGGCCCAAGAGTCGTCGATTTTGAACATTTTAGTTCTACCCTACTGACTCCTTCTGGAGATAGTTCAGCCAATTTTTGACCCACTGAAAATATTTCAGTCCTTGATTTTGAACTTTCTACTTCTACCCAACTGACTCCTTCTTGTGATACATTAGCCATAGAGTAGCCAATATTTTACCCATTGGACATGTTTCTGTTATGGATCTTAAAATTTCTATACCTAGTCATTGACTCCTTTTGAATTTAGGTCAGTCATTCAGAAATCCATATTTGACCAAATGTACTAAAATCGGGCCAAGGAGTCGTCTATTTTGAACTTTTTAGTTCTACCCTTTGACTCCTTCTGGTGATAATTTAGCCATAGAGTAGCCAATATTTGACCCATTGAATATTTTTCAGTCATGGATCTTGAAATTTCTATACCTTCTTATTGACTCTTTCTGATGTTATATCGGTCATTCAAAAGTCAATATTTGACCAAATGTACTAAAATCGGGCCAAGGAGTCGTCTATTTTGAACTTTTTAGTTCTACCCTTTGACTCCTTCTGGTGATAAATTAGCCATAGAGTAGCCAATATTTGACCCATTGAACATGTTTCAGTCAACGAGCTTGAAATTTCTATACCTACTTATTGACTCTTTCTGATGTTATATCGGTCATTCAAAAGTCAATATCTGACCAAATGTACTAATATCAGGCCCAAGAGTTGTCGATTTTGAACTTTTTAGTTCTACCCTATTGATTCCTTCTGGAGATAGTTCAGCCAATTTTTGACTCACTGAAAATATTTCAGTCCTTGATCTTGAACTTTCTATTCCTACCCAATTGACTCCTTCTTGTGATACATTAGCCTTAAAGAAGCCAATATTTTATCCATTGGACATGTTTCAGTTATGGATTTTGAAATTTTTACACCTACTCATTGAATCTTTCTGATGTTACATTGGTCATTCAAAAGACAATATTTGACCAAATGTACTAAAATCGGGCCCAAGAGTCGTCGATTTTGAACTTTTTAGTTCTACCCTTTGACTCCTTCTGGTGATAAATTAGCCATAGAGTGGCCAATATTTGACCCATTGAACATGTTTCAGTTATGGATCTTGAAACTTCTATACCTACTTATTGACTCTTTCTGATGTTATATCGGTCATTCAAAAGTCAATATTTGACCAAATGTACTAATATCAGGCCCAAGAGTAGTCGATTTTGAACTTTTTAGTTCTACCCTATTGACTCCTTCTTGCGATAGTTCAGCCAATTTTTGACCCACTGAAAATATTTCAGTCCTTGATCTTGAACTTTCTATTTCTACCCAGTTGACTCCTTCTTGTGATACATTAGCCTTAGAGTAGCCAATATTTTACATATTGGACATGTTTCAGTTATGGATCTTGAAATTTCTATACCTACTTATTGACTCTTTCTGATGTTATATCGGTCTTTCAAAAGTCAATATCTGACCAAATGTACTAATATCAGGCCCAAGAGTTGTCGATTTTGAACTTTTTAGTTCTACCCTATTGATTCCTTCTGGAGATAGTTCAGCCAATTTTTGACCAACTGAAAATATTTCAGTCCTTGATCTTCAACTTTCTATTTCTACCCAGTTGACTCCTTCTTGTGATATATTAGCCTTAGAGTAGCCAATATTTTACATATTGGACATGTTTCAGTTATGGATCTTGAAACTTCTATACCTACTTATTGACTCTTTCTGATGTTATATCGGTCATTCAAAAGTCAATATTTGACCAAATGTACTAATATCAGGCCCAAGAGTAGTCGATTTTGAACTTTTTAGTTCTACCCTATTGACTCCTTCTTGGGATAGTTCAGCCAATTTTTGACCCACTGAAAATATTTCAGTCCTTGATCTTGAACTTTCTATTTCTACCCAGTTGACTCCTTCTTGTGATACATTAGCCTTAGAGTAGCCAATATTTTACATATTGGACATGTTTCAGTTATGGATCTTGAAACTTCTATACATACTTATTGACTCTTTCTGATGTTATATCGGTCATTCAAAAGTCAATATTTGACCAAATGTACTAATATCAGGCCCAAGAGTAGTCGATTTTTTTAACTTTTTAGTTCTACCCTATTGACTCCTTCTTGTGATAGTTCAGCCAATTTTTGACCCACTGAAAATATTTCAGTCCTTGATCTTGAACTTTCTATTCATACCCAATTGACTCCTTCTGGTGATAAATTAGCGATAGAGTAGCCAATAATTGACCCATTGAACATGTTTCAGTCATGGATCTTGAAATTTCTATACCTACTTATTGACTCTTTCTGATGTTATATCGGTCATTCAAAAGTCAATATTTGACCAAATGTAAAAATATCAGGCCCAAGAGTCGTCGATTTTGAACATTTTAGTTCTACCCTACTGACTCCTTCTGGAGATAGTTCAGCCAATTTTTGACCCACTGAAAATATTTCAGTCCTTGATTTTGAACTTTCTACTTCTACCCAACTGACTCCTTCTTGTGATACATTAGCCATAGAGTAGCCAATATTTTACCCATTGGACATGTTTCTGTTATGGATCTTAAAATTTCTATACCTAGTCATTGACTCCTTTTGAATTTAGGTCAGTCATTCAGAAATCCATATTTGACCAAATGTACTAAAATCGGGCCAAGGAGTCGTCTATTTTGAACTTTTTAGTTCTACCCTTTGACTCCTTCTGGTGATAATTTAGCCATAGAGTAGCCAATATTTGACCCATTGAATATTTTTCAGTCATGGATCTTGAAATTTCTATACCTTCTTATTGACTCTTTCTGATGTTATATCGGTCATTCAAAAGTCAATATTTGACCAAATGTACTAAAATCGGGCCAAGGAGTCGTCTATTTTGAACTTTTTAGTTCTACCCTTTGACTCCTTCTGGTGATAAATTAGCCATAGAGTAGCCAATATTTGACCCATTGAACATGTTTCAGTCAACGAGCTTGAAATTTCTATACCTACTTATTGACTCTTTCTGATGTTATATCGGTCATTCAAAAGTCAATATCTGACCAAATGTACTAATATCAGGCCCAAGAGTTGTCGATTTTGAACTTTTTAGTTCTACCCTATTGATTCCTTCTGGAGATAGTTCAGCCAATTTTTGACTCACTGAAAATATTTCAGTCCTTGATCTTGAACTTTCTATTCCTACCCAATTGACTCCTTCTTGTGATACATTAGCCTTAAAGAAGCCAATATTTTATCCATTGGACATGTTTCAGTTATGGATTTTGAAATTTTTACACCTACTCATTGAATCTTTCTGATGTTACATTGGTCATTCAAAAGACAATATTTGACCAAATGTACTAAAATCGGGCCCAAGAGTCGTCGATTTTGAACTTTTTAGTTCTACCCTTTGACTTCTTCTGGTGATAAATTAGCCATAGAGTGGCCAATATTTGACCCATTGAACATGTTTCAGTTATGGATCTTGAAACTTCTATACCTACTTATTGACTCTTTCTGATGTTATATCGCTCATTCAAAAGTCAATATTTGACCAAATGTACTAATATCAGGCCCAAGAGTAGTCGATTTTGAACTTTTTAGTTCTACCCTATTGACTCCTTCTTGCGATAGTTCAGCCAATTTTTGACCCACTGAAAATATTTCAGTCCTTGATCTTGAACTTTCTATTTCTACCCAGTTGACTCCTTCTTGTGATACATTAGCCTTAGAGTAGCCAATATTTTACATATTGGACATGTTTCAGTTATGGATCTTGAAACTTCTATACCTACTTATTGACTCTTTCTGATGTTATATCGGTCTTTCAAAAGTCAATATCTGACCAAATGTACTAATATCGGGCCAAGGAGTCGTCTATTTTGAACTTTTTAGTTCTACCCTTTGACTCCTTCTGGTGATAATTTAGCCATAGAGTAGCCAATATTTGACCCATTGAATATTTTTCAGTCATGGATCTTGAAATTTCTATACCTACTTATTGACTCTTTCTGATGTTATATCGGTCATTCAAAAGTCAATATTTGACCAAATGTACTAAAATCGGGCCAAGGAGTCGTCTATTTTGAACTTTTTAGTTCTACCCTTTGACTCCTTCTGGTGATAAATTAGCCATAGAGTAGCCAATATTTGACCCATTGAACATGTTTCAGTCAACGAGCTTGAAATTTCTATACCTACTTATTGACTCTTTCTGATGTTATATCGGTCATTCAAAAGTCAATATCTGACCAAATGTACTAATATCAGGCCCAAGAGTTGTCGATTTTGAACTTTTTAGTTCTACCCTATTGATTCCTTCTGGAGATAGTTCAGCCAATTTTTGACTCACTGAAAATATTTCAGTCCTTGATCTTGAACTTTCTATTCCTACCCAATTGACTCCTTCTTGTGATACATTAGCCTTAAAGAAGCCAATATTTTATCCATTGGACATGTTTCAGTTATGGATCTTGAAATTTTTACACCTACTCATTGAATCTTTCTGATGTTACATCGGTCATTCAAAAGACAATATTTGACCAAATGTACTAAAATCGGGCCCAAGAGTCATCGATTTTGAACTTTTTAGTTCTACCCTCTGACTCCTTCTGGTGATAAATTAGCCATAGAGTAGCCAATATTTGACCCATTGAACATGTTTCAGTCAACGAGCTTGAAATTTCTATACCTACTTATTGACTCTTTCTGATGTTATATCGGTCATTCAAAAGTCAATATCTGACCAAATGTACTAATATCAGGCCCAAGAGTAGTCGATTTTGAACTTTCTATTTCTACCCAATAGACTCCTTCTTGTGATAAATTAGCGATAGAGTAGCCAAAATTTGACCCATTGAACATGTTTCAGTCATGGATCTTGAAATTTCTATACCTACTTATTGACTCTTTCTGATATTACATCGGTCATTCAAAAGTCAATATTTGACCAAAAGTACCAATATCGGGCCCAACAGTCGTCGATTTTGAACTTTTTAGTTCTACCCATTGTCTCCTTCTGGAGATAGTTCAGCCAATTTTTGACCCACTGAAAATATTTCAGTCCTTGATCTTGAACTTTCTATTCCTACCCAATTGACTCCTTCTTGTGATACATTAGCCTTAAAGAAGCCAATATTTTATCCATTGGACATGTTTCAGTTATGGATCTTGAAATTTTTATACCTACTCATTGAATCTTTCTGAATTTAGGTCAGTCATTCAGAAATCCATATTTGACCAAATGTACTAATATCGGGCCCAAGAGTCGTCGATTTTGAACTTTCTATTTCTACCCAATAGACTCCTTCTGGAGATAGTTCAGCCAATTTTTGACCCACTGAAAACATTTCAGTCCTTGATCTTGAACTTTATGTTCCTACCCAATTGACTCCTTCTTGTGATACATTAGCATTAGAGTAGCCAATATTTTACCTATTGAACATGTTTCAGTGATGGATCTTGAAATTTCTATACCTACTTATTGACTCTTTCTGATGTTACATCGGTCATTCAAAAGTCAATATTTGACCAAATGTACTAACACTGGGCCCAAGAGTCGTCTATTTTGAACTTTTTAGTTCTACCCATTGACTCCTTCTGGAGATAGTTCAGCCAATTTTTGACCCACTGAAAATGTTTCAGTCCTTGATCTTGAACTTTCTATTCCTACCCAATTGACTCCTTCTTTTGATACATTAGCATTAGAGTAGCCAATATTTTACCTATTGAACATGTTTCAGTCATGGATCTTGAAATTTCTTTACCTACTTATTGACTCTTTCTGTTGTTACATCGGTCATTCAAAAGTCAATATTTCACCAAATGTACTAATATCGGTTCCAAGAGTCGTCAATTTTGAACTTTCTATTTCTACCCAATAGACTCCTTCTTGTGATAAATTAGCCATAGAGTAGCCAATATTTGACCCATTGAACATGTTTCAGTCATGGATCTTGAAATTTCTATACCTACTTATTGACTCTTTCTGATGTTACATCGGTCATTCAAAAGTCAATATTTCACCAAATGTACTAATATCGGGCCCAAGAGTCGTCTATTTTGAACTTTTTAGTTCTACCCTATTGACTCCTGGTGATAAATTAGCGATTTAGTAGCCAGTAATTGACCCATTGAACATGTTTCAGTCATGGATTTTGAAATTTCTATACCTACTTATTGACTGTTTCTGATATTACATCGGTCATTCAAAAGTCAATATTTGACCAAATGTACTAATATCGGGCCCAAGAGTCGTCTATTTTGAACTTTTTAGTTCTACCCTATTGACTCCTTCTGGTATAAATTAGCGATTTAGTAGCCAATAATTGACCCATTGAACATGCTTCAGTCATGGATCTTGAAATTTCTATACCTACTTATTGACACTTTCTGATGTTACATCGGTCATTCAAAAGTCAATATTTGACCAAATGTACTAACACCTGGCCCAAGAGTCGTCTATTTTGAAATTTTTAGTTCTACCCTTTGACTCCTTCTGGTGATAAATTAGCCATAGAGTAGCCAATATTTGACCCATTGAACATGTTTCAGTCAACGAGCTTGAAATTTCTATACCTACTTATTGACTCTTTCTGATGTTATATCGGTCATTCAAAAGTCAATATCTGACCAAATGTACTAATATCAGGCCCAAGAGTTGTCGATTTTGAACTTTTTAGTTCTACCCTATTGATTCCTTCTGGAGATAGTTCAGCCAATTTTTGACTCACTGAAAATATTTCAGTCCTTGATCTTGAACTTTCTATTCCTACCCAATTGACTCCTTCTTGTGATACATTAGCCTTAAAGAAGCCAATATTTTATCCATTGGACATGTTTCAGTTATGGATTTTGAAATTTTTACACCTACTCATTGAATCTTTCTGATGTTACATTGGTCATTCAAAAGACAATATTTGACCAAATGTACTAAAATCTGGCCCAAGAGTCGTCGATTTTGAACTTTTTAGTTCTACCCTTTGACTCCTACTGGTGATAAATTAGCCATAGAGTGGCCAATATTTGACCCATTGAACATGTTTCAGTTATGGATCTTGAAACTTCTATACCTACTTATTGACTCTTTCTGATGTTATATCGGTCATTCAAAAGTCAATATTTGACCAAATGTACTAATATCAGGCCCAAGAGTAGTCGATTTTGAACTTTTTAGTTCTACCCTATTGACTCCTTCTTGCGATAGTTCAGCCAATTTTTGACCCACTGAAAATATTTCAGTCCTTGATCTTGAACTTTCTATTTCTACCCAGTTGACTCCTTCTTGTGATACATTAGCCTTAGAGTAGCCAATATTTTACATATTGGACATGTTTCAGTTATGGATCTTGAAACTTCTATACCTACTTATTGACTCTTTCTGATGTTATATCGGTCTTTCAAAAGTCAATATCTGACCAAATGGACTAATATCAGGCCCAAGAGTTGTCGATTTTGAACTTTTTAGTTCTACCCTATTGATTCCTTCTGGAGATAGTTCAGCCAATTTTTGACCAACTGAAAATATTTCAGTCCTTGATCTTCAACTTTCTATTTCTACCCAGTTGACTCCTTCTTGTGATATATTAGCCTTAGAGTAGCCAATATTTTACATATTGGACATGTTTCAGTTATGGATCTTGAAACTTCTATACCTACTTATTGACTCGTTCTGATGTTATATCGGTCATTCAAAAGTCAATATTTGACCAAATGTACTAATATCAGGCCCAAGAGTAGTCGATTTTGAACTTTTTAGTTCTACCCTATTGACTCCTTCTTGGGATAGTTCAGCCAATTTTTGACCCACTGAAAATATTTCAGTCCTTGATCTTGAACTTTCTATTTCTACCCAGTTGACTCCTTCTTGTGATACATTAGCCTTAGAGTAGCCAATATTTTACATATTGGACATGTTTCAGTTATGGATCTTGAAACTTCTATACATACTTATTGACTCTTTCTGATGTTATATCGGTCATTCAAAAGTCAATATTTGACCAAATGTACTAATATCAGGCCCAAGAGTAGTCGATTTTTTTAACTTTTTAGTTCTACCCTATTGACTCCTTCTTGTGATAGTTCAGCCAATTTTTGACCCACTGAAAATATTTCAGTCCTTGATCTTGAACTTTCTATTCATACCCAATTGACTCCTTCTGGTGATAAATTAGCGATAGAGTAGCCAATAATTGACCCATTGAACATGTTTCAGTCATGGATCTTGAAATTTCTATACCTACTTATTGACTCTTTCTGATGTTATATCGGTCATTGAAAAGTCAATATTTGACCAAATGTAAAAATATCAGGCCCAAGAGTCGTCGATTTTGAACATTTTAGTTCTACCCTACTGACTCCTTCTGGAGATAGTTCAGCCAATTTTTGACCCACTGAAAATATTTCAGTCCTTGATTTTGAACTTTCTACTTCTACCCAACTGACTCCTTCTTGTGATACATTAGCCATAGAGTAGCCAATATTTTACCCATTGGACATGTTTCTGTTATGGATCTTAAAATTTCTATACCTAGTCATTGACTCCTTTTGAATTTAGGTCAGTCATTCAGAAATCCATATTTGACCAAATGTACTAAAATCGGGCCAAGGAGTCGTCTATTTTGAACTTTTTAGTTCTACCCTTTGACTCCTTCTGGTGATAAATTAGCCATAGAGTAGCCAATATTTGACCCATTGAACATGTTTCAGTCAACGAGCTTGAAATTTCTATACCTACTTATTGACTCTTTCTGATGTTATATCGGTCATTCAAAAGTCAATATCTGACCAAATGTACTAATATCAGGCCCAAGAGTTGTCGATTTTGAACTTTTTAGTTCTACCCTATTGATTCCTTCTGGAGATAGTTCAGCCAATTTTTGACTCACTGAAAATATTTCAGTCCTTGATCTTGAACTTTCTATTCCTACCCAATTGACTCCTTCTTGTGATACATTAGCCTTAAAGAAGCCAATATTTTATCCATTGGACATGTTTCAGTTATGGATCTTGAAATTTTTACACCTACTCATTGAATCTTTCTGATGTTACATCGGTCATTCAAAAGACAATATTTGACCAAATGTACTAAAATCGGGCCCAAGAGTCATCGATTTTGAACTTTTTAGTTCTACCCTCTGACTCCTTCTGGTGATAAATTAGCCATAGAGTAGCCAATATTTGACCCATTGAACATGTTTCAGTCAACGAGCTTGAAATTTCTATACCTACTTATTGACTCTTTCTGATGTTATATCGGTCATTCAAAAGTCAATATCTGACCAAATGTACTAATATCAGGCCCAAGAGTTGTCGATTTTGAACTTTTTAGTTCAACCCTATTGATTCCTTCTGGAGATAGTTCAGCCAATTTTTGACCCACTGAAAATATTTCAGTCCTTGACCTTGAACTTTCTATTTCTACCCAGTTGACTCCTTCTTTTGATACATTAGCCTTAGAGTAGCCAATATTTTACATATTGGACATGTTTCAGTCATGGATCTTGAAACTTCTATACCTACTTATTGACTCTTTCTGATGTTATATCGGTCATTCAAAAGTCAATATTTGACCAAATGTACTAATATCAGGCCCAAGAGTAGTCGATTTTGAACTTTTTAGTTCTACCCTATTGACTCCTTCTTGCGATAGTTCAGCCAATTTTTGACCCACTGAAAATATTTCAGACCTTGATCTTGAACTTTCTATTCATAGCCAATTGACTCCTTCTGGTGATAAATTAGCAATAGAGTAGCCAATAATTGACCCATTGAACATGTTTCAGTCATGGATCTTGAAACTTCTATGCCTACTTATCGACTCTTTCTGATGTTACATCGGTCATTCAAAAGTCAATATTTCACCAAATGTACTAATATCGGGCCCAAGAGTCGTCGATTTTGAACTTTCTATTTCTACCCAATAGACTCCTTCTTGTGATAAATTAGCGATAGAGTAGCCAATATTTGACCCATTGAACATGTTTCAGTCATGGATCTTGAAATTTCTATACCTACTTATTGACTCTTTCTGTTGTTACATCGGTCATTCAAAAGTCAATATTTCACCAAATGTACTAATATCGGTTCCAAGAGTCGTCAATTTTGAACTTTCTATTTCTACCCAATAGACTCCTTCTGGTGATAAATTAGCCATAGAGTAGCCAATATTTGACCCATTGAACATGTTTCAGTCATGGATCTTGAAATTTCTATACCTACTTATTGACTCTTTCTGATGTTACATCGGTCATTCAAAAGTCAATATTTCACCAAATGTACTAATATCGGGCCCAAGAGTCGTCTATTTTGAACTTTTTAGTTCTACCCTATTGACTCCTGGTGATAAATTAGCGATTTAGTAGCCAATAATTGACCCATTGAACATGTTTCAGTCATGGATTTTGAAATTTCTATACCTACTTATTGACTGTTTCTGATATTACATCGGTCATTCAAAAGTCAATATTTGACCAAATGTACTAATATCGGGCCCAAGAGTCGTCTATTTTGAACTTTTTAGTTCTACCCTATTGACTCCTTCTGGTATAAATTAGCGATTTAGTAGCCAATAATTGACCCATTGAACATGCTTCAGTCATGGATCTTGAAATTTCTATACCTACTTATTGACACTTTCTGATGTTACATCGGTCATTCAAAAGTCAATATTTGACCAAATGTACTAACACTGGGCCCAAGAGTCGTCTATTTTGAACTTTTTAGTTCTACCCTTTGACTCCTTCTGGTGATAAATTAGCCATAGAGTAGCCAATATTTGGCCCATTGAACATGTTTCAGTCATGGATCTTGAAATTTCTATACCTACTTATTGACTCTTTCTGATGTTACATCGGTCATTCAAAAGTCAATATTTGATGAAATGAACTAAAATCGGGCCCAAGAGTCGTCTATTTTGAACTTTTTAGTTCTACCCATTGACTCCTTCTGGAGATAGTTCAGCCAATTTTTGACCCACTGAAAATATTTCAGTCCTAGATCTTGAACTTTCTATTCCTACCCAATTGACTCCTTCTTGTGATACATTAGCATTAGAGTAGCCAATATTTTACCTATTGAACATGTTTCAGTGATGGATCTTGAAATTTCTATACCTACTTATTGACTCTTTCTGATGTTACATCGGTCATTCAAAAGTCAATATTTGACCAAATGTACTAACACTGGGCCCAAGAGTCGTCTATTTTGAACTTTTTAGTTCTACCCTATTGACTTCTTCTGGCGATAGTTCAGACAATTTTTGACCCACTGAAAATGTTTCAGTCCTTGATCTTGAACTTTCTATTCCTACCCAATTGACTCCTTCTTTTGATACATTAGCATTAGAGTAGCCAATATTTTACCTATTGAACATGTTTCAGTCATGGATCTTGAAATTTCTATACCTACTTATTGACTCTTTCTGATGTTACATCGGTCATTCAAAAGTCAATATTTCACCAAATGTACTAATATCGGGCCCAAGAGTCGTCGATTTTGAACTTTCTATTTATACCCAATAGACTCTTTCTTGTGATAAATTAGCCATAGAGTAGCCAATATTTGACCCATTGAACATGTTTCAGTCATGGATCTTGAAATTTCTATACCTACTTATTGACTCTTTCTCATGTTACATCGGTCATTCAAAAGTCAATATTTGACCAAATGTACTAATATCAGGCCCAAGAGTCGTCTATTTTGAATTTTTTAGTTCTACCCATTGACTCCTTCTGGAGATAGTTCAGCCAATTTTTGACTCACTGAAAATATTTCAGTCCTTGATCTTGAACTTTCTATTCCTACCCAATTGACTCCTTCTTGTAATAAATTAGCCTTAAAGAAGCCAATATTTTATCCATTGGACATGTTTCAGTTATGGATCTTGAAATTTTTACACCTACTCATTGAATCTTTCTGATGTTACATCGGTCATTCAAAAGACAATATTTGACCAAATGTACTAAAATCGGGCCCAAGAGTCATCGATTTTGAACTTTTTAGTTCTACCCTCTGACTCCTTCTGGTGATAAATTAGCCATAGAGTAGCCAATATTTGACCCATTGAACATGTTTCAGTCAACGAGCTTGAAATTTCTATACCTACTTATTGACTCTTTCTGATGTTATATCGGTCATTCAAAAGTCAATATCTGACCAAATGTACTAATATCAGGCCCAAGAGTTGTCGATTTTGAACTTTTTAGTTCTACCCTATTGATTCCTTCTGGAGATAGTTCAGCCAATTTTTGACCCACTGAAAATATTTCAGTCCTTGACCTTGAACTTTCTATTTCTACCCAGTTGACTCCTTCTTTTGATACATTAGCCTTAGAGTAGCCAATATTTTACATATTGGACATGTTTCAGTCATGGATCTTGAAACTTCTATACCTACTTATTGACTCTTTCTGATGTTATATCGGTCATTCAAAAGTCAATATTTGACCAAATGTACTAATATCAGGCCCAAGAGTCATCTATTTTGAACTTTTTAGTTCTACCCATTGACTCCTTCTGGAGATAGTTCAGCCAATTTTTGACCCACTGAAAATATTTCAGTCCTTGATCTTGAACTTTATGTTCCTACCCAATTGACTCCATCTTGTGATACATTAGCATTAGAGTAGCCAATATTTTACCTATTGAACATGTTTCAGTGATGGATCTTGAAATTTCTATACCTACTTATTGACTCTTTCTGATGTTACATCGGTCATTCAAAAGTCAATATTTCACCAAATGTACTAATATCGGGCCCAAGAGTCGTCGATTTTGAACTTTCTATTTCTACCCAATAGACTCCTTCTTGTGATAAATTAGCGATAGAGAAGCCAATATTTGACCCATTGAACATGTTTCAGTCATGGATCTTGAAATTTCTATACCTACTTATTGACTCTTTCTGATATTACATCGGTCATTCAAAAGTCAATATTTGACCAAATGTACTAATATCCGGCCCAAGAGTCGTCTATTTTTATTTTTTTAGTTCTACCCTTTGACTCCTTCTGGTGATAAATTAGCCATAGAGTAGCCAATATTTGACCCATTGAACATGTTTCAGTCATGGATCTTGAAATTTCTATTCCTACCCAATTGACTCCTTCTTGTGATACATTAGCATTAGAGTAGCCAATATTTTACCCATTGGACATGTTTCAGTTATGGATCTTGACATTTTTATACCTACTCATTGAATCTTTCTGAATTTAGGTCAGTCATTCAGAAATCCATATTTGACCAAAAGTACCAATATCGGGCCCAACAGTCGTCGATTTTGAACTTTTTAGTTCTACCCATTGTCTCCTTCTGGAGATAGTTCAGCCAATTTTTGACCCACTGAAAATATTTCAGTCCTTGATCTTGAACTTTCTATTCCTACCCAATTGACTCCTTCTTGTGATACATTAGCCTTAAAGAAGCCAATATTTTATCCACTGGACATGTTTCAGTTATGGATCTTGAAATTTTTATACCTACTCATTGAATCTTTCTGAATTTAGGTCAGTCATTACGAAATCCATATTTGACCAAATGTACTAATATCGGGCCCAAGAGTCGTCGATTTTGAACTTTCTATTTCTACCCAATAGACTTCTTCTTGTGATAAATTAGCCTTAGAGTAGCCAATATTTGACCCATTTAACATGTTTCAGTCATGGATCTTGAAATTTCTATACCTACTTATTGACTCTTTCTGATGTTACATCGGTCTTCAAAAGTCAATATTTGACGGAATGAACTAAAATCGGGCCCAAGAGTCATCTATTTTGAACTTTTTAGTTCTACCCATTGACTCCTTCTGGAGATAGTTCAGCCAATTTTTGACCCACTGAAAATATTTCAGTCCTTGATCTTGAACTTTATGTTCCTACCCAATTGACTCCTTCTTGTGATTCATTAGCATTAGAGTAGCCAATATTTTACCTATTGAACATGTTTCAGTGATGGATCTTGAAATTTCTATAACTACTTATTGACTCTTACTGATGTTACATCGGTCATTCAAAAGTCAATATTTGACCAAATGTACTAACACTGGGCCCAAGAGTCGTCTATTTTGAACTTTTTAGTTCTACCCTATTGACTTCTTCTGGCGATAGTTCAGCCAATTTTTGACCCACTGAAAATGTTTCAGTCCTTGATCTTGAACTTTCTATTCCTACCCAATTGACTCCTTCTTGTGATACATTAGCCTTAAAGAAGCCAATATTTTATCCATTGGACATGTTTCAGTTATGGATTTTGAAATTTTTACACCTACTCATTGAATCTTTCTGATGTTACATTGGTCATTCAAAAGACAATATTTGACCAAATGTACTAAAATCGGGCCCAAGAGTCGTCGATTTTGAACTTTTTAGTTCTACCCTTTGACTCCTTCTGGTGATAAATTAGCCATAGAGTGGCCAATATTTGACCCATTGAACATGTTTCAGTTATGGATCTTGAAACTTCTATACCTACTTATTGACTCTTTCTGATGTTATATCGGTCATTCAAAAGTCAATATTTGACCAAATGTACTAATATCAGGCCCAAGAGTAGTCGATTTTGAACTTTTTAGTTCTACCCTATTGACTCCTTCTTGCGATAGTTCAGCCAATTTTTGACCCACTGAAAATATTTCAGTCCTTGATCTTGAACTTTCTATTTCTACCCAGTTGACTCCTTCTTGTGATACATTAGCCTTAGAGTAGCCAATATTTTACATATTGGACATGTTTCAGTTATGGATCTTGAAACTTCTATACATACTTATTGACTCTTTCTGATGTTATATCGGTCATTCAAAAGTCAATATTTGACCAAATGTACTAATATCAGGCCCAAGAGTAGTCGATTTTTTTAACTTTTTAGTTCTACCCTATTGACTCCTTCTTGTGATAGTTCAGCCAATTTTTGACCCACTGAAAATATTTCAGTCCTTGATCTTGAACTTTCTATTCATACCCAATTGACTCCTTCTGGTGATAAATTAGCGATAGAGTAGCCAATAATTGACCCATTGAACATGTTTCAGTCATGGATCTTGAAATTTCTATACCTACTTATTGACTCTTTCTGATGTTATATCGGTCATTCAAAAGTCAATATTTGACCAAATGTACTAAAATCGGGCCAAGGAGTCGTCTATTTTGAACTTTTTAGTTCTACCCATTGACTCCTTCTGGAGATAGTTCAGCCAATTTTTGACCCACTGAAAATATTTCAGTCCTTGATTTTGAACTTTCTATTCCTACCCAATTGACTCCTTCTTTTGATACATTAGCATTAGAGTAGCCAATATTTTACCTATTGAACATGTTTCAGTCATGGATCTTGAAATTTCTATACCTACTTATTGACTCTTTCTGATGTTACATCGGTCATTCAAAAGTCAATATTTCACCAAATGTACTAATATCGGGCCCAAGAGTCGTCGATTTTGAACTTTCTATTTCTTCCCAATAGACTCCTTCTTGTGATAAATTAGCCATAGAGTAGCCAATATTTGACCCATTGAACATGTTTCAGTCATGGATCTTGAAATTTCTATACCTACTTATTGACTCTTTCTGATGTTACATCGGTCATTCAAAAGTCAATATTTGACCAAATGTACTAATATCAGGCCCAAGAGTCGTCTATTTTGAACTTTTTAGTTCTACCCATTGACTCCTTCTGGAGATAGTTCAGCCAATTTTTGACCAACTGAAAATATTTCAGTCCTTGATCTTCAACTTTCTATTTCTACCCAGTTGACTCCTTCTTGTGATATATTAGCCTTAGAGTAGCCAATATTTTACATATTGGACATGTTTCAGTTATGGATCTTGAAACTTCTATACCTACTTATTGACTCTTTCTGATGTTATATCGGTCATTCAAAAGTCAATATTTGACCAAATGTACTAATATCAGGCCCAAGAGTAGTCGATTTTGAACTTTTTAGTTCTACCCTATTGACTCCTTCTTGGGATAGTTCAGCCAATTTTTGACCCACTGAAAATATTTCAGTCCTTGATCTTGAACTTTCTATTTCTACCCAGTTGACTCCTTCTTGTGATACATTAGCCTTAGAGTAGCCAATATTTTACATATTGGACATGTTTCAGTTATGGATCTTGAAACTTCTATACATACTTATTGACTCTTTCTGATGTTATATCGGTCATTCAAAAGTCAATATTTGACCAAATGTACTAATATCAGGCCCAAGAGTAGTCGATTTTTTTAACTTTTTAGTTCTACCCTATTGACTCCTTCTTGTGATAGTTCAGCCAATTTTTGACCCACTGAAAATATTTCAGTCCTTGATCTTCAACTTTCTATTCATACCCAATTGACTCCTTCTGGTGATAAATTAGCGATAGAGTAGCCAATAATTGACCCATTGAACATGTTTCAGTCATGGATCTTGAAATTTCTATACCTACTTATTGACTCTTTCTGATGTTATATCGGTCATTCAAAAGTCAATATTTGACCAAATGTAAAAATATCAGGCCCAAGAGTCGTCGATTTTGAACATTTTAGTTCTACCCTACTGACTCCTTCTGGAGATAGTTCAGCCAATTTTTGACCCACTGAAAATATTTCAGTCCTTGATTTTGAACTTTCTACTTCTACCCAACTGACTCCTTCTTGTGATACATTAGCCATAGAGTAGCCAATATTTTACCCATTGGACATGTTTCTGTTATGGATCTTAAAATGTCTATACCTAGTCATTGACTCCTTTTGAATTTAGGTCAGTCATTCAGAAATCCATATTTGACCAAATGTACTAAAATCGGGCCAAGGAGTCGTCTATTTTGAACTTTTTAGTTCTACCCTTTGACTCCTTCTGGTGATAATTTAGCCATAGAGTAGCCAATATTTGACCCATTGAATATTTTTCAGTCATGGATCTTGAAATTTCTATACCTACTTATTGACTCTTTCTGATGTTATATCGGTCATTCAAAAGTCAATATTTGACCAAATGTACTAAAATCGGGCCAAGGAGTCGTCTATTTTGAACTTTTTAGTTCTACCCTTTGACTCCTTCTGGTGATAAATTAGCTATAGAGTAGCCAATATTTGACCCATTGAACATGTTTCAGTCAACGAGCTTGAAATTTCTATACCTACTTATTGACTCTTTCTGATGTTATATCGGTCATTCAAAAGTCAATATCTGACCAAATGTACTAATATCAGGCCCAAGAGTTGTCGATTTTGAACTTTTTAGTTCTACCCTATTGATTCCTTCTGGAGATAGTTCAGCCAATTTTTGACTCACTGAAAATATTTCAGTCCTTGATCTTGAACTTTCTATTCCTACCCAATTGACTCCTTCTTGTGATACATTAGCCTTAAAGAAGCCAATATTTTATCCATTGGACATGTTTCAGTTATGGATTTTGAAATTTTTACACCTACTCATTGAATCTTTCTGATGTTACATTGGTCATTCAAAAGACAATATTTGACCAAATGTACTAAAATCGGGCCCAAGAGTCGTCGATTTTGAACTTTTTAGTTCTACCCTTTGACTCCTTCTGGTGATAAATTAGCCATAGAGTGGCCAATATTTGACCCATTGAACATGTTTCAGTCATGGATCTTGAAATTTCTATACCTACTTATTGACTCTTTCTGATGTTACATCGGTCATTCAAAAGTCAATATTTGACCAAATGTACTAATATCAGGCCCAAGAGTCGTCTATTTTGAATTTTTTAGTTCTACCCATTGACTCCTACTGGAGATAGTTCAGCCAATTTTTGACTCACTGAAAATATTTCAGTCCTTGATCTTGAACTTTCTATTCCTACCCAATTGACTCCTTCTTGTAATAAATTAGCCTTAAAGAAGCCAATATTTTATCCATTGGACATGTTTCAGTTATGGATCTTGAAATTTTTACACCTACTCATTGAATCTTTCTGATGTTACATCGGTCATTCAAAAGACAATATTTGACCAAATGTACTAAAATCGGGCCCAAGAGTCATCGATTTTGAACTTTTTAGTTCTACCCTCTGACTCCTTCTGGTGATAAATTAGCCATAGAGTAGCCAATATTTGACCCATTGAACATGTTTCAGTCAACGAGCTTGAAATTTCTATACCTACTTATTGACTCTTTCTGATGTTATATCGGTCATTCAAAAGTCAATATCTGACCAAATGTACTAATATCAGGCCCAAGAGTTGTCGATTTTGAACTTTTTAGTTCTACCCTATTGATTCCTTCTGGAGATAGTTCAGCCAATTTTTGACCCACTGAAAATGTTTCAGTCCTTGACCTTGAACTTTCTATTTCTACCCAGTTGACTCCTTCTTTTGATACATTAGCCTTAGAGTAGCCAATATTTTACATATTGGACATGTTTCAGTCATGGATCTTGAAACTTCTATACCTACTTATTGACTCTTTCTGATGTTATATCGGTCATTCAAAAGTCAATATTTGACCAAATGTACTAATATCAGGCCCAAGAGTAGTCGATTTTGAACTTTTTAGTTCTACCCTATTGACTCCTTCTGGAGATAGTTCAGCCAATTTTTGACCCACTGAAAATATTTCAGTCCTTGATCTTGAACTTTCTATTCCTACCCAATAGACTCCTTCTTGTGATAAATTAGCGATAGAGTAGCCAATATTTGACCCATTGAACATGTTTCAGTCATGGATCTTGAAATTTCTATACCTACTTATTGACTCTTTCTGTTGTTACATCGGTCATTCAAAAGTCAATATTTCACCAAATGTACTAATATCGGTTCCAAGAGTCGTCAATTTTGAACTTTCTATTTCTACCCAATAGACTCCTTCTTGTGATAAATTAGCCATAGAGTAGCCAATATTTGACCCATTGAACATGTTTCAGTCATGGATCTTGAAATTTCTATACCTACTTATTGACTCTTTCTGATGTTACATCGGTCATTCAAAAGTCAATATTTCACCAAATGTACTAATATCGGGCCCAAGAGTCGTCTATTTTGAACTTTTTAGTTCTACCCTATTGACTCCTTCTGGTATAAATTAGCGATTTAGTAGCCAATAATTGACCCATTGAACATGCTTCAGTCATGGATCTTGAAATTTCTATACCTACTTATTGACACTTTCTGATGTTACATCGGTCATTCAAAAGTCAATATTTGACCAAATGTACTAACACTGGGCCCAAGAGTCGTCTATTTTGAACTTTTTAGTTCTACCCTTTGACTCCTTCTGGTGATAAATTAGCCATAGAGTAGCCAATATTTGGCCCATTGAACATGTTTCAGTCATGGATCTTGAAATTTCTATACCTACTTATTGACTCTTTCTGATGTTACATCGGTCATTCAAAAGTCAATATTTGATGAAATGAACTAAAATCGGGCCCAAGAGTCGTCTATTTTGAACTTTTTAGTTCTACCCATTGACTCCTTCTGGAGATAGTTCAGCCAATTTTTGACCCACTGAAAATATTTCAGTCCTAGATCTTGAACTTTCTATTCCTACCCAATTGACTCCTTCTTGTGATACATTAGCATTAGAGTAGCCAATATTTTACCTATTGAACATGTTTCAGTGATGGATCTTGAAATTTCTATACCTACTTATTGACTCTTTCTGATGTTACATCGGTCATTCAAAAGTCAATATTTGACCAAATGTACTAACACTGGGCCCAAGAGTCGTCTATTTTGAACTTTTTAGTTCTACCCTATTGACTTCTTCTGGCGATAGTTCAGACAATTTTTGACCCACTGAAAATGTTTCAGTCCTTGATCTTGAACTTTCTATTCCTACCCAATTGACTCCTTCTTTTGATACATTAGCATTAGAGTAGCCAATATTTTACCTATTGAACATGTTTCAGTCATGGATCTTGAAATTTCTATACCTACTTATTGACTCTTTCTGATGTTACATCGGTCATTCAAAAGTCAATATTTCACCAAATGTACTAATATCGGGCCCAAGAGTCGTCGATTTTGAACTTTCTATTTATACCCAATAGACTCTTTCTTGTGATAAATTAGCCATAGAGTAGCCAATATTTGACCCATTGAACATGTTTCAGTCATGGATCTTGAAATTTCTATACCTACTTATTGACTCTTTCTCATGTTACATCGGTCATTCAAAAGTCAATATTTGACCAAATGTACTAATATCAGGCCCAAGAGTCGTCTATTTTGAATTTTTTAGTTCTACCCGTTGACTCCTTCTGGAGATAGTTCAGCCAATTTTTGACTCACTGAAAATATTTCAGTCCTTGATCTTGAACTTTCTATTCCTACCCAATTGACTCCTTCTTGTAATAAATTAGCCTTAAAGAAGCCAATATTTTATCCATTGGACATGTTTCAGTTATGGATCTTGAAATTTTTACACCTACTCATTGAATCTTTCTGATGTTACATCGGTCATTCAAAAGACAATATTTGACCAAATGTACTAAAATCGGGCCCAAGAGTCATCGATTTTGAACTTTTTAGTTCTACCCTCTGACTCCTTCTGGTGATAAATTAGCCATAGAGTAGCCAATATTTGACCCATTGAACATGTTTCAGTCAACGAGCTTGAAATTTCTATACCTACTTATTGACTCTTTCTGATGTTATATCGGTCATTCAAAAGTCAATATCTGACCAAATGTACTAATATCAGGCCCAAGAGTTGTCGATTTTGAACTTTTTAGTTCTACCCTATTGATTCCTTCTGGAGATAGTTCAGCCAATTTTTGACCCACTGAAAATATTTCAGTCCTTGACCTTGAACTTTCTATTTCTACCCAGTTGACTCCTTCTTTTGATACATTAGCCTTAGAGTAGCCAATATTTTACATATTGGACATGTTTCAGTCATGGATCTTGAAACTTCTATACCTACTTATTGACTCTTTCTGATGTTATATCGGTCATTCAAAAGTCAATATTTGACCAAATGTACTAATATCAGGCCCAAGAGTCATCTATTTTGAACTTTTTAGTTCTACCCATTGACTCCTTCTGGAGATAGTTCAGCCAATTTTTGACCCACTGAAAATATTTCAGTCCTTGATCTTGAACTTTATGTTCCTACCCAATTGACTCCATCTTGTGATACATTAGCATTAGAGTAGCCAATATTTTACCTATTGAACATGTTTCAGTGATGGATCTTGAAATTTCTATACCTACTCATTGAATCTTTCTGAATTTAGGTCAGTCATTCAGAAATCCATATTTGACCAAAAGTACCAATATCGGGCCCAACAGTCGTCGATTTTGAACTTTTTAGTTCTACCCATTGTCTCCTTCTGGAGATAGTTCAGCCAATTTTTGACCCACTGAAAATATTTCAGTCCTTGATCTTGAACTTTCTATTCCTACCCAATTGACTCCTTCTTGTGATACATTAGCCTTAAAGAAGCCAATATTTTATCCACTGGACATGTTTCAGTTATGGATCTTGAAATTTTTATACCTACTCATTGAATCTTTCTGAATTTAGGTCAGTCATTCAGAAATCCATATTTGACCAAATGTACTAATATCGGGCCCAAGAGTCGTCGATTTTGAACTTTCTATTTCTACCCAATAGACTTCTTCTTGTGATAAATTAGCCTTAGAGTAGCCAATATTTGACCCATTGAACATGTTTCAGTCATGGATCTTGAAATTTCTATACCTACTTATTGACTCTTTCTGATGTTACATCGGTCTTCAAAAGTCAATATTTGACGGAATGAACTAAAATCGGGCCCAAGAGTCATCTATTTTGAACTTTTTAGTTCTACCCATTGACTCCTTCTGGAGATAGTTCAGCCAATTTTTGACCCACTGAAAATATTTCAGTCCTTGATCTTGAACTTTATGTTCCTACCCAATTGACTCCTTCTTGTGATTCATTAGCATTAGAGTAGCCAATATTTTACCTATTGAACATGTTTCAGTGATGGATCTTGAAATTTCTATAACTACTTATTGACTCTTACTGATGTTACATCGGTCATTCAAAAGTCAATATTTGACCAAATGTACTAACACTGGGCCCAAGAGTCGTCTATTTTGAACTTTTTAGTTCTACCCTATTGACTTCTTCTGGCGATAGTTCAGCCAATTTTTGACCCACTGAAAATGTTTCAGTCCTTGATCTTGAACTTTCTATTCCTACCCAATTGACTCCTTCTTGTGATACATTAGCCTTAAAGAAGCCAATATTTTATCCATTGGACATGTTTCAGTTATGGATTTTGAAATTTTTACACCTACTCATTGAATCTTTCTGATGTTACATTGGTCATTCAAAAGACAATATTTGACCAAATGTACTAAAATCGGGCCCAAGAGTCGTCGATTTTGAACTTTTTAGTTCTACCCTTTGACTCCTTCTGGTGATAAATTAGCCATAGAGTGGCCAATATTTGACCCATTGAACATGTTTCAGTTATGGATCTTGAAACTTCTATACCTACTTATTGACTCTTTCTGATGTTATATCGGTCATTCAAAAGTCAATATTTGACCAAATGTACTAATATCAGGCCCAAGAGTAGTCGATTTTGAACTTTTTAGTTCTACCCTATTGACTCCTTCTTACGATAGTTCAGCCAATTTTTGACCCACTGAAAATATTTCAGTCCTTGATCTTGAACTTTCTATTCCTACCCAATTGACTCCTTCTTGTGATACATTAGCCTTAAAGAAGCCAATATTTTATCCACTGGACATGTTTCAGTTATGGATCTTGAAATTTTTATACCTACTCATTGAATCTTTCTGAATTTAGGTCAGTCATTCAGAAATCCATATTTGACCAAATGTACTAATATCGGGCCCAAGAGTCGTCGATTTTGAACTTTCTATTTCTACCCAATAGACTTCTTCTTGTGATAACTTAGCCTTAGAGTAGCCAATATTTGACCCATTGAACATGTTTCAGTCATGGATCTTGAAATTTCTATACCTACTTATTGACTCTTTCTGATGTTACATCGGTCTTCAAAAGTCAATATTTGACGGAATGAACTAAAATCGGGCCCAAGAGTCATCTATTTTGAACTTTTTAGTTCTACCCATTGACTCCTTCTGGAGATAGTTCAGCCAATTTTTGACCCACTGAAAATATTTCAGTCCTTGATCTTGAACTTTATGTTCCTACCCAATTGACTCCTTCTTGTGATTCATTAGCATTAGAGTAGCCAATATTTTACCTATTGAACATGTTTCAGTGATGGATCTTGAAATTTCTATAACTACTTATTGACTCTTACTGATGTTACATCGGTCATTCAAAAGTCAATATTTGACCAAATGTACTAACACTGGGCCCAAGAGTCGTCTATTTTGAACTTTTTAGTTCTACCCTATTGACTTCTTCTGGCGATAGTTCAGCCAATTTTTGACCCACTGAAAATGTTTCAGTCCTTGATCTTGAACTTTCTATTCCTACCCAATTGACTCCTTCTTGTGATACATTAGCCTTAAAGAAGCCAATATTTTATCCATTGGACATGTTTCAGTTATGGATTTTGAAATTTTTACACCTACTCATTGAATCTTTCTGATGTTACATTGGTCATTCAAAAGACAATATTTGACCAAATGTACTAAAATCGGGCCCAAGAGTCGTCGATTTTGAACTTTTTAGTTCTACCCTTTGACTCCTTCTGGTGATAAATTAGCCATAGAGTGGCCAATATTTGACCCATTGAACATGTTTCAGTTATGGATCTTGAAACTTCTATACCTACTTATTGACTCTTTCTGATGTTATATCGGTCATTCAAAAGTCAATATTTGACCAAATGTACTAATATCAGGCCCAAGAGTAGTCGATTTTGAACTTTTTAGTTCTACCCTATTGACTCCTTCTTACGATAGTTCAGCCAATTTTTGACCCACTGAAAATATTTCAGTCCTTGATCTTGAACTTTCTATTTCTACCCAGTTGACTCCTTCTTGTGATACATTAGCCTTAGAGTAGCCAATATTTTACATATTGGACATGTTTCAGTTATGGATCTTGAAACTTCTATACATACTTATTGACTCTTTCTGATGTTATATCGGTCATTCAAAAGTCAATATTTGACCAAATGTACTAATATCAGGCCCAAGAGTAGTCGATTTTTTTAACTTTTTAGTTCTACCCTATTGACTCCTTCTTGTGATAGTTCAGCCAATTTTTGACCCACTGAAAATATTTCAGTCCTTGATCTTGAACTTTCTATTCATACCCAATTGACTCCTTCTGGTGATAAATTAGCGATAGAGTAGCCAATAATTGACCCATTGAACATGTTTCAGTCATGGATCTTGAAATTTCTATACCTACTTATTGACTCTTTCTGATGTTATATCGGTCATTCAAAAGTCAATATTTGACCAAATGTAAAAATATCAGGCCCAAGAGTCGTCGATTTTGAACATTTTAGTTCTACCCTACTGACTCCTTCTGGAGATAGTTCAGCCAATTTTTGACCCACTGAAAATATTTCAGTCCTTGATTTTGAACTTTCTACTTCTACCCAACTGACTCCTTCTTGTGATACATTAGCCATAGAGTAGCCAATATTTTACCCATTGGACATGTTTCTGTTATGGATCTTAAAATTTCTATACCTAGTCATTGACTCCTTTTGAATTTAGGTCAGTCATTCAGAAATCCATATTTGACCAAATGTACTAAAATCGGGCCAAGGAGTCGTCTATTTTGAACTTTTTAGTTCTACCCTTTGACTCCTTCTGGTGATAAATTAGCCATAGAGTAGCCAATATTTGACCCATTGAACATGTTTCAGTCATGGATCTTGAAATTTCTATACCTACTTATTGACTCTTTCTGATGTTACATCGGTCATTCAAAAGTCAATATTTGACCAAATGTACTAATATCAGGCCCAAGAGTCGTCTATTTTGAACTTTTTAGTTCTACCCATTGACTCCTTCTGGAGATAGTTCAGCCAATTTTTGACTCACTGAAAATATTTCAGTCCTTGATCTTGAACTTTCTATTCCTACCCAATTGACTCCTTCTTGTGATACATTAGCCTTAAAGAAGCC
This sequence comes from Zacco platypus, assembly GCA_038088235.1. Taxonomy (NCBI): domain Eukaryota; kingdom Metazoa; phylum Chordata; class Actinopteri; order Cypriniformes; family Xenocyprididae; genus Zacco; species Zacco platypus. Next base: position 24,598,822 of record CM076078.1, on the reverse strand, counting down.
AATATTTTATCCATTGGACATGTTTCAGTTATGGATCTTGAAATTTTTACACCTACTCATTGAATCTTTCTGATGTTATATCGGTCATTCAAAAGTCAATATCTGACCAAATGTACTAATATCAGGCCCAAGAGTTGTCGATTTTGAACTTTTTAGTTCTACCCTATTGATTCCTTCTGGAGATAGTTCAGCCAATTTTTGACCCACTGAAAATATTTCAGTCCTTGATCTTGAACTTTCTATTTCTACCCAGTTGACTCCTTCTTGTGATACATTAGCCTTAGAGTAGCCAATATTTTACATATTGGACATGTTTCAGTTATGGATCTTGAAACTTCTATACCTACTTATTGACTCTTTCTGATGTTATATCGGTCATTCAAAAGTCAATATTTGACCAAATGTACTAATATCAGGCCCAAGAGTAGTCGATTTTGAACTTTTTAGTTCTACCCTATTGACTCCTTCTTGCGATGGTTCAGCCAATTTTTGACCCACTGAAAATATTTCAGTCCTTGATCTTGAACTTTCTATTTCTACCCAGTTGACTCCTTCTTGTGATACATTAGCCTTAGAGTAGCCAATATTTTACATATTGGACATGTTTCAGTTATGGATCTTGAAACTTCTATACCTACTTATTGACTCTTTCTGATGTTATAACGACATTCAAAAGTCAATATTTGACCAAATGTACTAATATCAGGCCCAAGAGTAGTCGATTTTGAACATTTTAGTTCTTCCCTATTGACTCCTTCTTGTGATAGTTCAGCCAATTTTTGACCGACTGAAAATATTTCAGTCCTTGATCTTGAACTTTCTATTCATAGCCAATTGACTCCTTCTGGTGATAAATTAGCGATAGAGTAGCCAATAATTGACCCATTGAACATGTTTCAGTCATGTATCTTGAAATTTCTATGCCTACTTATTGACTCTTTCTGATGTTACATCGGTCATTCAAAAGTCAATATTTCACCAAATGTACTAATATCGGGCCCAAGAGTCGTCGATTTTGAACTTTCTATTTCTACCCAATAGACTCCTTCTTGTGACAAATTAGCGATAGAGTAGTCAATATTTGACCCATTGAACATGTTTCAGTCATGGATTTCGAAATTTCTATACCTACTTATTGACTCTTTCTGATATTACATCGGTCATTCAAAAGTCAATATTTCACCAAATGTACTAATATCGGGCCCAAGAGTCGTCTATTTTGAACTTTCTATTTCTACCCAATAGACTCCTTCTTGTGATAAATTAGCCATAGAGTAGCCAATATTTGGCCCATTGAACATGTTTCAGTCATGGATCTTGAAATTTCTATACCTACTTATTGACTCTTTCTGATGTTACATCGGTCATTCAAAAGTCAATATTTGATGAAATGAACTAAAATCGGGCCCAAGAGTCGTCTATTTTGAACTTTTTAGTTCTACCCATTGACTCCTTCTGGAGATAGTTCAGCCAATTTTTGACCCACTGAAAATATTTCAGTCCTAGATCTTGAACTTTCTATTCCTACCCAATTGACTCCTTCTTGTGATACATTAGCATTAGAGTAGCCAATATTTTACCTATTGAAAATGTTTCAGTGATGGATCTTGAAATTTCTATACCTACTTATTGACTCTTTCTGATGTTACATCGGTCATTCAAAAGTCAATATTTGACCAAATGTACTAACACTGGGCCCAAGAGTCGTCTATTTTGAACTTTTTAGTTCTACCCTATTGACTTCTTCTGGCGATAGTTCAGCCAATTTTTGACCCACTGAAAATGTTTCAGTCCTTGATCTTGAACTTTCTATTCCTACCCAATTGACTCCTTCTTTTGATACATTAGCATTAGAGTAGCCAATATTTTACCTATTGAACATGTTTCAGTCATGGATCTTGAAATTTCTATACCTACTTATTGACTCTTTCTGATGTTACATCGGTCATTCAAAAGTCAATATTTCACCAAATGTACTAATATCGGGCCCAAGAGTCGTCGATTTTGAACTTTCTATTTATACCCAATAGACTCTTTCTTGTGATAAATTAGCCATAGAGTAGCCAATATTTGACCCATTGAACATGTTTCAGTCATGGATCTTGAAATTTCTATACCTACTTATTGACTCTTTCTCATGTTACATCGGTCATTCAAAAGTCAATATTTGACCAAATGTACTAATATCAGGCCCAAGAGTCGTCTATTTTGAATTTTTTAGTTCTACCCATTGACTCCTTCTGGAGATAGTTCAGCCAATTTTTGACTCACTGAAAATATTTCAGTCCTTGTTCTTGAACTTTCTATTCCTACCCAATTGACTCCTTCTTGTAATAAATTAGCCTTAAAGAAGCCAATATTTTATCCATTGGACATGTTTCAGTTATGGATCTTGAAATTTTTACACCTACTCATTGAATCTTTCTGATGTTACATCGGTCATTCAAAAGACAATATTTGACCAAATGTACTAAAATCGGGCCCAAGAGTCATCGATTTTGAACTTTTTAGTTCTACCCTCTGACTCCTTCTGGTGATAAATTAGCCATAGAGTAGCCAATATTTGACCCATTGAACATGTTTCAGTCAACGAGCTTGAAATTTCTATACCTACTTATTGACTCTTTCTGATGTTATATCGGTCATTCAAAAGTCAATATCTGACCAAATGTACTAATATCAGGCCCAAGAGTTGTCGATTTTGAACTTTTTAGTTCTACCCTATTGATTCCTTCTGGAGATAGTTCAGCCAATTTTTGACCCACTGAAAATATTTCAGTCCTTGACCTTGAACTTTCTATTTCTACCCAGTTGACTCCTTCTTTTGATACATTAGCCTTAGAGTAGCCAATATTTTACATATTGGACATGTTTCAGTCATGGATCTTGAAACTTCTATACCTACTTATTGACTCTTTCTGATGTTATATCGGTCATTCAAAAGTCAATATTTGACCAAATGTACTAATATCAGGCCCAAGAGTAGTCGATTTTGAACTTTTTAGTTCTACCCTATTGACTCCTTCTTGCGATAGTTCAGCCAATTTTTGACCCACTGAAAATATTTCAGTCCTTGATCTTGAACTTTCTATTCATAGCCAATTGACTCCTTCTGGTGATAAATTAGCGATAGAGTAGCCAATAAATGACCCATTGAACATGTTTCAGTCATGGATCTTGAAATTTCTATGCCTACTTATTGACTCTTTCTGATGTTACATCGGTCATTCAAAAGTCAATATTTCACCAAATGTACTAATATCGGGCCCAAGAGTCGTCGATTTTGAACTTTCTATTTCTACCCAATAGACTCCTTCTTGTGATAAATTAGCGATAGAGTAGCCAATATTTGACCCATTGAACATGTTTCAGTCATGGATCTTGAAATTTCTATACCTACTTATTGACTCTTTCTGATATTACATCGGTCATTCAAAAGTCAATATTTGACCAAATGTACTAATATCCGGCCCAAGAGTCGTCTATTTTTATTTTTTTAGTTCTACCCTTTGACTCCTTCTGGTGATAAATTAGCCATAGAGTAGCCAATATTTGACCCATTGAACATGTTTCAGTCATGGATCTTGAAATTTCTATTCCTACCCAATTGACTCCTTCTTGTGATACATTAGCATTAGAGTAGCCAATATTTTACCCATTGGACATGTTTCAGTTATGGATCTTGAAATTTTCATACCTACTCATTGAATCTTTCTGAATTTAGGTCAGTCATTCAGAAATCCATATTTGACCAAAAGTACCAATATCGGGCCCAACAGTCGTCGATTTTGAACTTTTTAGTTCTACCCATTGTCTCCTTCTGGAGATAGTTCAGCCAATTTTTGACCCACTGAAAATATTTCAGTCCTTGATCTTGAACTTTCTATTCCTACCCAATTGACTCCTTCTTGTGATACATTAGCCTGAAAGAAGCCAATATTTTATCCACTGGACATGTTTCAGTTATGGATCTTGAAATTTTTATACCTACTCATTGAATCTTTCTGAATTTAGGTCAGTCATTCAGAAATCCATATTTGACCAAATGTACTAATATCGGGCCCAAGAGTCGTCGATTTTGAACTTTCTATTTCTACCCAATAGACTTCTTCTTGTGATAAATTAGCCTTAGAGTAGCCAATATTTGACCCATTGAACATGTTTCAGTCATGGATCTTGAAATTTCTATACCTACTTATTGACTCTTTCTGATGTTACATCGGTCTTCAAAAGTCAATATTTGACCGAATGAACTAAAATCGGGCCCAAGAGTCATCTATTTTGAACTTTTTAGTTCTACCCATTGACTCCTTCTGGAGATAGTTCAGCCAATTTTTGACCCACTGAAAATATTTCAGTCCTTGATCTTGAACTTTATGTTCCTACCCCATTGACTCCTTCTTGTGATACATTAGCATTAGAGTAGCCAATATTTTACCTATTGAACATGTTTCAGTGATGGATCTTGAAATTTCTATACCTACTTATTGACTCTTTCTGATGTTACATCGGTCATTCAAAAGTCAATATTTGACCAAATGTACTAACACTGGGCCCAAGAGTCGTCTATTTTGAACTTTTTAGTTCTACCCTATTGACTTCTTCTGGCGATAGTTCAGCCAATTTTTGACCCACTGAAAATGTTTCAGTCCTTGATCTTGAACTTTCTATTCCTACCCAATTGACTCCTTCTTTTGATACATTAGCATTAGAGTAGCCAATATTTTACCTATTGAACATGTTTCAGTCATGGATCTTGAAATTTCTATACCTACTTATTGACTCTTTCTGATGTTACATCGGTCATTCAAAAGTCAATATTTCACCAAATGTACTAATATCAGGCCCAAGAGTAGTCGATTTTGAACATTTTAGTTCTACCCTATTGACTCCTTCTTGTGATAGTTCAGCCAATTTTTGACCCACTGAAAATATTTCAGTCCTTGATCTTGAACTTTCTATTCATAGCCAATTGACTCCTTCTGGTGATAAATTAGCCTTAAAGAAGCCAATATTTTATCCATTGCACATGTTTCAGTTATGGATCTTGAAATTTTTACACCTACTCATTGAATCTTTCTGATGTTACATCGGTCATTCAAAAGACAATATTTGACCAAATGTACTAAAATCGGGCCCAAGAGTCATCGATTTTGAACTTTTTAGTTCTACCCTCTGACTCCTTCTGGTGATAAATTAGCCATAGAGTAGCCAATATTTGACCCATTGAACATGTTTCAGTCAACGAGCTTGAAATTTCTATACCTACTTATTGACTCTTTCTGATGTTATATCGGTCATTCAAAAGTCAATATCTGACCAAATGTACTAATATCAGGCCCAAGAGTTGTCGATTTTGAACTTTTTAGTTCTACCCTATTGATTCCTTCTGGAGATAGTTCAGCCAATTTTTGACCCACTGAAAATATTTCAGTCCTTGACCTTGAACTTTCTATTTCTACCCAGTTGACTCCTTCTTTTGATACATTAGCCTTAGAGTAGCCAATATTTTACATATTGGACATGTTTCAGTCATGGATCTTGAAACTTCTATACCTACTTATTGACTCTTTCTGATGTTATATCGGTCATTCAAAAGTCAATATTTGACCAAATGTACTAATATCAGGCCCAAGAGTAGTCGATTTTGAACTTTTTAGTTCTACCCTATTGACTCCTTCTTGCGATAGTTCAGCCAATTTTTGACCCACTGAAAATATTTCAGTCCTTGATCTTGAACTTTCTATTCATAGCCAATTGACTCCTTCTGGTGATAAATTAGCGATAGAGTAGCCAATAATTGACCCATTGAACATGTTTCAGTCATGGATCTTGAAACTTCTATGCCTACTTATTGATTCTTTCTGATGTTACATCGGTCATTCAAAAGTCAATATTTCACCAAATGTACTAATATCGGGCCCAAGAGTCGTCGATTTTGAACTTTCTATTTCTACCCAATAGACTCCTTCTTGTGATAAATTAGCGATAGAGTAGCCAATATTTGACCCATTGAACATGTTTCAGTCATGGATCTTGAAATTTCTATACCTACTTATTGACTCTTTCTGTTGTTACATCGGTCATTCAAAAGTCAATATTTCACCAAATGTACTAATATCGGGCCCAAGAGTCGTCGATTTTGAACTTTCTATTTCTACCCAATAGACTCCTTCTTGTGATAAATTAGCGATAGAGTAGCCAATATTTGACCCATTGAACATGTTTCAGTCATGGATCTTGAAATTTCTATACCTACTTATTGACTCTTTCTGATATTACATCGGTCATTCAAAAGTCAATATTTGACCAAATGTACTAATATCCGGCCCAAGAGTCGTCTATTTTTATTTTTTTAGTTCTACCCTTTGACTCCTTCTGGTGATAAATTAGCCATAGAGTAGCCAATATTTGACCCATTGAACATGTTTCAGTCATGGATCTTGAAATTTCTATTCCTACCCAATTGACTCCTTCTTGTGATACATTAGCATTAGAGTAGCCAATATTTTACCCATTGGACATGTTTCAGTTATGGATCTTGAAATTTTTATACCTACTCATTGAATCTTTCTGAATTTAGGTCAGTCATTCAGAAATCCATATTTGACCAAAAGTACCAATATCGGGCCCAACAGTCGTCGATTTTGAACTTTTTAGTTCTACCCATTGTCTCCTTCTGGAGATAGTTCAGCCAATTTTTGACCCACTGAAAATATTTCAGTCCTTGATCTTGAACTTTCTATTCCTACCCAATTGACTCCTTCTTGTGATACATTAGCCTTAAAGAAGCCAATATTTTATCCACTGGACATGTTTCAGTTATGGATCTTGAAATTTTTATACCTACTCATTGAATCTTTCTGAATTTATGTCAGTCATTCAGAAATCCATATTTGACCAAATGTACTAATATCGGGCCCAAGAGTCGTCGATTTTGAACTTTCTATTTCTACCCAATAGACTTCTTCTTGTGATAAATTAGCCTTAGAGTAGCCAATATTTGACCCATTGAACATGTTTCAGTCATGGATCTTGAAATTTCTATACCTACTTATTGACTCTTTCTGATGTTACATCGGTCTTCAAAAGTCAATATTTGACGGAATGAACTAAAATCGGGCCCAAGAGTCATCTATTTTGAACTTTTTAGTTCTACCCATTGACTCCTTCTGGAGATAGTTCAGCCAATTTTTGACCCACTGAAAATATTTCAGTCCTTGATCTTGAACTTTATGTTCCTACCCAATTGACTCCTTCTTGTGATACATTAGCATTAGAGTAGCCAATATTTTACCTATTGAACATGTTTCAGTGATGGATCTTGAAATTTCTATACCTACTTATTGACTCTTTTTGATGTTACATCGGTCATTCAAAAGTCAATATTTGACCAAATGTACTAACACTGGGCCCAAGAGTCGTCTATTTTGAACTTTTTAGTTCTACCCTATTGACTTCTTCTGGCGATAGTTCAGCCAATTTTTGACCCACTGAAAATGTTTCAGTCCTTGATCTTGAACTTTCTATTCCTACCCAATTGACTCCTTCTTTTGATACATTAGCATTAGAGTAGCCAATATTTTACCTATTGAACATGTTTCAGTCATGGATCTTGAAATTTCTATACCTACTTATTGACTCTTTCTGATGTTACATCGGTCATTCAAAAGTCAATATTTCACCAAATGTACTAATATCAGGCCCAAGAGTAGTCGATTTTGAACATTTTAGTTCTACCCTATTGACTCCTTCTTGTTCAGCCAATTTTTGACCCACTGAAAATATTTCAGTCCTTGATCTTGAACTTTCTATTCATAGCCAATTGACTCCTTCTGGTGATAAATTAGCGATAGAGTAGCCAATATTTGACCCATTGAACATGTTTCAATCATGGATCTTGAAATTTCTATACCTACTTATTGACTCTTTCTGATATTACATCGGTCATTCAAAAGTCAATATTTCACCAAATGTACTAATATCGGGCCCAAGAGTCGTCTATTTTGAACTTTTTAGTTCTACCCTATTGACTTCTTCTGGCGATAGTTCAGCCAATTTTTGACCCACTGAAAATGTTTCAGTCCTTGATCTTGAACTTTCTATTCCTACCCAATTGACTCCTTCTTTTGATACATTAGCATTAGAGTAGCCAATATTTTACCTATTGAACATGTTTCAGTCATGGATCTTGAAATTTCTATACCTACTTATTGACTCTTTCTGATGTTACATCGGTCATTCAAAAGTCAATATTTCACCAAATGTACTAATATCGGGCCCAAGAGTCGTCGATTTTGAACTTTCTATTTATACCCAATAGACTCTTTCTTGTGATAAATTAGCCATAGAGTAGCCAATATTTGACCCATTGAACATGTTTCAGTCATGGATCTTGAAATTTCTATACCTACTTATTGACTCTTTCTCATGTTACATCGGTCATTCAAAAGTCAATATTTGACCAAATGTACTAATATCAGGCCCAAGAGTCGTCTATTTTGAATTTTTTAGTTCTACCCATTGACTCCTTCTGGAGATAGTTCAGCCAATTTTTGACTCACTGAAAATATTTCAGTCCTTGATCTTGAACTTTCTATTCCTACCCAATTGACTCCTTCTTGTAATACATTAGCCTTAAAGAAGCCAATATTTTATCCATTGAACATGTTTCAGTCATGGATCTTGAAGATTCTATACCTACTTATTGACTCTTTCTGATATTACATCGGTCATTCAAAAGTCAATATTTCACCAAATGTACTAATATCGGGCCCAAGAGTCGTCTATTTTGAACTTTCTATTTCTACCCAATAGACTCCTTCTTGTGATAAATTAGCCATAGAGTAGCCAATATTTGGCCCATTGAACATGTTTCAGTCATGGATCTTGAAATTTCTATACCTACTTATTGACTCTTTCTGATGTTACATCGGTCATTCAAAAGTCAATATTTGACCAATTGTACTAACACTGGGCCCAAGAGTCGTCTATTTTGAACTTTTTAGTTCTACCCTATTGACTTCTTCTGGCGATAGTTCAGCCAATTTTTGACCCACTGAAAATGTTTCAGTCCTTGATCTTGAACTTTCTATTCCTACCCAATTGACTCCTTCTTTTGATACATTAGCATTAGAGTAGCCAATATTTTACCTATTGAACATGTTTCAGTCATGGATCTTGAAATTTCTATACCTACTTATTGACTCTTTCTGATGTTACATCGGTCATTCAAAAGTCAATATTTCACCAAATGTACTAATATCGGGCCCAAGAGTCGTCGATTTTGAACTTTCTATTTATACCCAATAGACTCTTTCTTGTGATAAATTAGCCATAGAGTAGCCAATATTTGACCCATTGAACATGTTTCAGTCATGGATCTTGAAATTTCTATACCTACTTATTGACTCTTTCTCATGTTACATCGGTCATTCAAAAGTCAATATTTGACCAAATGTACTAATATCAGGCCCAAGAGTCGTCTATTTTGAATTTTTTAGTTCTACCCATTGACTCCTTCTGGAGATAGTTCAGCCAATTTTTGACTCACTGAAAATATTTCAGTCCTTGATCTTGAACTTTCTATTCCTACCCAATTGACTCCTTCTTGTAATACATTAGCCTTAAAGAAGCCAATATTTTATCCATTGGACATGTTTCAGTCATGGATCTTGAAATTTCTATGCCTACTTATTGACTCTTTCTGATGTTACATCGGTCATTCAAAAGTCAATATTTCACCAAATGTACTAATATCGGGCCCAAGAGTCGTCGATTTTGAACTTTCTATTTCTACCCAATAGACTCCTTCTTGTGATAAATTAGCGATAGAGTAGCCAATATTTGACCCATTGAACATGTTTCAGTCATGGATCTTGAAATTTCTATACCTACTTATTGACTCTTTCTGTTGTTACATCGGTCATTCAAAAGTCAATATTTCACCAAATGTACTAATATCGGTTCCAAGAGTCGTCAATTTGAACTTTCTATTTCTACCCAATAGACTCCTTCTTGTGATAAATTAGCCATAGAGTAGCCAATATTTGACCCATTGAACATGTTTCAGTCATGGATCTTGAAATTTCTATACCTACTTATTGACTCTTTCTGATGTTACATCGGTCATTCAAAAGTCAATATTTCACCAAATGTACTAATATCGGGCCCAAGAGTCGTCTATTTTGAACTTTTTAGTTCTACCCTATTGACTCCTGGTGATAAATTAGCGATTTAGTAGCCAATAATTGACCCATTGAACATGTTTCAGTCATGGATTTTGAAATTTCTATACCTACTTATTGACTGTTTCTGATATTACATCGGTCATTCAAAAGTCAATATTTGACCAAATGTACTAATATCGGGCCCAAGAGTCGTCTATTTTGAACTTTTTAGTTCTACCCTATTGACTCCTTCTGGTGATAAATTAGCCATAGAGTGGCCAATATTTGACCCATTGAACATGTTTCAGTTATGGATCTTGAAACTTCTATACCTACTTATTGACTCTTTCTGATGTTATATCGGTCATTCAAAAGTCAATATTTGACCAAATGTACTAATATCAGGCCCAAGAGTAGTCGATTTTGAACTTTTTAGTTCTACCCTATTGACTCCTTCTTGCGATAGTTCAGCCAATTTTTGACCCACTGAAAATATTTCAGTCCTTGATCTTGAACTTTCTATTTCTACCCAGTTGACTCCTTCTTGTGATACATTAGCCTTAGAGTAGCCAATATTTTACATATTGGACATGTTTCAGTTATGGATCTTGAAACTTCTATACATACTTATTGACTCTTTCTGATGTTATATCGGTCATTCAAAAGTCAATATTTGACCAAATGTACTAATATCAGGCCCAAGAGTAGTCGATTTTTTTAACTTTTTAGTTCTACCCTATTGACTCCTTCTTGTGATAGTTCAGCCAATTTTTGACCCACTGAAAATATTTCAGTCCTTGATCTTGAACTTTCTATTCATACCCAATTGACTCCTTCTGGTGATAAATTAGCGATAGAGTAGCCAATAATTGACCCATTGAACATGTTTCAGTCATGGATCTTGAAATTTCTATACCTACTTATTGACTCTTTCTGATGTTATATCGGTCATTCAAAAGTCAATATTTGACCAAATGTAAAAATATCAGGCCCAAGAGTCGTCGATTTTGAACATTTTAGTTCTACCCTACTGACTCCTTCTGGAGATAGTTCAGCCAATTTTTGACCCACTGAAAATATTTCAGTCCTTGATTTTGAACTTTCTACTTCTACCCAACTGACTCCTTCTTGTGATACATTAGCCATAGAGTAGCCAATATTTTACCCATTGGACATGTTTCTGTTATGGATCTTAAAATTTCTATACCTAGTCATTGACTTCTTTTGAATTTAGGTCAGTCATTCAGAAATCCATATTTGACCAAATGTACTAAAATCGGGCCAAGGAGTCGTCTATTTTGAACTTTTTAGTTCGACCCTTTGACTCCTTCTGATGATAATTTAGCCATAGAGAAGCCAATATTTGACCCATTGAATATTTTTCAGTCATGGATCTTGAAATTTCTATACCTACTTATTGACTCTTTCTGATGTTATATCGGTCATTCAAAAGTCAATATTTGACCAAATGTACTAATATCGGGCCCAAGAGTCGTCGATTTTGAACTTTCTATTTATACCCAATAGACTCTTTCTTGTGATAAATTAGCCATAGAGTAGCCAATATTTGACCCATTGAACATGTTTCAGTCATGGATCTTGAAATTTCTATACCTACTTATTGACTCTTTCTCATGTTACATCGGTCATTCAAAAGTCAATATTTGACCAAATGTACTAATATCAGGCCCAAGAGTCGTCTATTTTGAATTTTTTAGTTCTACCCATTGACTCCTTCTGGAGATAGTTCAGCCAATTTTTGACTCACTGAAAATATTTCAGTCCTTGATCTTGAACTTTCTATTCCTACCCAATTGACTCCTTCTTGTAATAAATTAGCCTTAAAGAAGCCAATATTTTATCCATTGGACATGTTTCAGTTATGGATCTTGAAATTTTTACACCTACTCATTGAATCTTTCTGATGTTACATCGGTCATTCAAAAGACAATATTTGACCAAATGTACTAAAATCGGGCCCAAGAGTCATCGATTTTGAACTTTTTAGTTCTACCCTCTGACTCCTTCTGGTGATAAATTAGCCATAGAGTAGCCAATATTTGACCCACTGAACATGTTTCAGTCAACGAGCTTGAAATTTCTATACCTACTTATTGACTCTTTCTGATGTTATATCGGTCATTCAAAAGTCAATATCTGACCAAATGTACTAATATCAGGCCCAAGAGTTGTCGATTTTGAACTTTTTAGTTCTACCCTATTGATTCCTTCTGGAGATAGTTCAGCCAATTTTTGACCCACTGAAAATATTTCAGTCCTTGACCTTGAACTTTCTATTTCTACCCAGTTGACTCCTTCTTTTGATACATTAGCCTTAGAGTAGCCAATATTTTACATATTGGACATGTTTCAGTCATGGATCTTGAAACTTCTATACCTACTTATTGACTCTTTCTGATGTTATATCGGTCATTCAAAAGTCAATATTTGACCAAATGTACTAATATCAGGCCCAAGAGTAGTCGATTTTGAACTTTTTAGTTCTACCCTATTGACTCCTTCTTGCGATAGTTCAGCCAATTTTTGACCCACTGAAAATATTTCAGTCCTTGATCTTGAACTTTCTATTCATAGCCAATTGACTCCTTCTGGTGATAAATTAGCGATAGAGTAGCCAATAATTGACCCATTGAACATGTTTCAGTCATGGATCTTGAAATTTCTATGCCTACTTATTGACTCTTTCTGATGTTACATCGGTCATTCAAAAGTCAATATTTCACCAAATGTACTAATATCGGGCCCAAGAGTCGTCGATTTTGAACTTTCTATTTCTACCCAATAGACTCCTTCTTGTGATAAATTAGCGATAGAGTAGCCAATATTTGACCCATTGAACATGTTTCAGTCATGGATCTTGAAATTTCTATACCTACTTATTGACTCTTTCTGATATTACATCGGTCATTCAAAAGTCAATATTTGACCAAATGTACTAATATCCGGCCCAAGAGTCGTCTATTTTTATTTTTTTAGTTCTACCCTTTGACTCCTTCTGGTGATAAATTAGCCATAGAGTAGCCAATATTTGACCCATTGAACATGTTTCAGTCATGGATCTTGAAATTTCTATTCCTACCCAATTGACTCCTTCTTGTGATACATTAGCATTAGAGTAGCCAATATTTTACCCATTGGACATGTTTCAGTTATGGATCTTGAAATTTTTATACCTACTCATTGAATCTTTCTGAATTTAGGTCAGTCATTCAGAAATCCATATTTGACCAAAAGTACCAATATCGGGCCCAACAGTCGTCGATTTTGAACTTTTTAGTTCGACCCATTGTCTCCTTCTGGAGATAGTTCAGCCAATTTTTGACCCACTGAAAATATTTCAGTCCTTGATCTTGAACTTTCTATTCCTACCCAATTGACTCCTTCTTGTGATACATTAGCCTTAAAGAAGCCAATATTTTATCCACTGGACATGTTTCAGTTATGGATCTTGAAATTTTTATACCTACTCATTGAATCTTTCTGAATTTAGGTCAGTCATTCAGAAATCCATATTTGACCAAATGTACTAATATCGGGCCCAAGAGTCGTCGATTTTGAACTTTCTATTTCTACCCAATAGACTTCTTCTTGTGATAAATTAGCCTTAGAGTAGCCAATATTTGACCCATTGAACATGTTTCAGTCATGGATCTTGAAATTTCTATACCTACTTATTGACTCTTTCTGATGTTACATCGGTCTTCAAAAGTCAATATTTGACGGAATGAACTAAAATCGGGCCCAAGAGTCATCTATTTTGAACTTTTTAGTTCTACCCATTGACTCCTTCTGGAGATAGTTCAGCCAATTTTTGACCCACTGAAAATATTTCAGTCCTTGATCTTGAACTTTATGTTCCTACCCAATTGACTCCATCTTGTGATACATTAGCATTAGAGTAGCCAATATTTTACCTATTGAACATGTTTCAGTGATGGATCTTGAAATTTCTATACCTACTTATTGACTCTTTCTGATGTTACATCGGTCATTCAAAAGTCAATATTTGACCAAATGTACTAACACTGGGCCCAAGAGTCGTCTATTTTGAACTTTTTAGTTCTACCCTATTGACTTCTTCTGGCGATAGTTCAGCCAATTTTTGACCCACTGAAAATGTTTCAGTCCTTGATCTTGAACTTTCTATTCCTACCCAATTGACTCCTTCTTTTGATACATTAGCATTAGAGTAGCCAATATTTTACCTATTGAACATGTTTCAGTCATGGATCTTGAAATTTCTATACCTACTTATTGACTCTTTCTGATGTTACATCGGTCATTCAAAAGTCAATATTTCACCAAATGTACTAATATCAGGCCCAAGAGTAGTCGATTTTGAACATTTTAGTTCTACCCTATTGACTCCTTCTTGTGATAGTTCAGCCAATTTTTGACCCACTGAAAATATTTCAGTCCTTGATCTTGAACTTTCTATTCATAGCCAATTGACTCCTTCTGGTGATAAATTAGCGATAGAGTAGCCAATATTTGACCCATTGAACATGTTTCAGTCATGGATCTTGAAATTTCTATACCTACTTATTGACTCTTTCTGATATTACATCGGTCATTCAAAAGTCAATATTTCACCAAATGTACTAATATCGGGCCCAAGAGTCGTCTATTTTGAACTTTCTATTTCTACCCAATAGACTCCTTCTTGTGATAAATTAGCCATAGAGTAGCCAATATTTGGCCCATTGAACATGTTTCAGTCATGGATCTTGAAATTTCTATACCTACTTATTGACTCTTTCTGATGTTACATCGGTCATTCAAAAGTCAATATTTGACCAAATGTACTAACACTGGGCCCAAGAGTCGTCTATTTTGAACTTTTTAGTTCTACCCTATTGACTTCTTCTGGCGATAGTTCAGCCAATTTTTGACCCACTGAAAATGTTTCAGTCCTTGATCTTGAACTTTCTATTCCTACCCAATTGACTCCTTCTTTTGATACATTAGCATTAGAGTAGCCAATATTTTACCTATTGAACATGTTTCAGTCATGGATCTTGAAATTTCTATACCTACTTATTGACTCTTTCTGATGTTACATCGGTCATTCAAAAGTCAATATTTCACCAAATGTACTAATATCGGGCCCAAGAGTCGTCGATTTTGAACTTTCTATTTATACCCAATAGACTCTTTCTTGTGATAAATTAGCCATAGAGTAGCCAATATTTGACCCATTGAACATGTTTCAGTCATGGATCTTGAAATTTCTATACCTACTTATTGACTCTTTCTCATGTTACATCGGTCATTCAAAAGTCAATATTTGACCAAATGTACTAATATCAGGCCCAAGAGTCGTCTATTTTGAATTTTTTAGTTCTACCCATTGACTCCTTCTGGAGATAGTTCAGCCAATTTTTGACTCACTGACAATATTTCAGTCCTTGATCTTGAACTTTCTATTCCTACCCAATTGACTCCTTCTTGTAATACATTAGCCTTAAAGAAGCCAATATTTTATCCATTGGACATGTTTCAGTCATGGATCTTGAAATTTCTATGCCTACTTATTGACTCTTTCTGATGTTACATCGGTTATTCAAAAGTCAATATTTCACCAAATGTACTAATATCGGGCCCAAGAGTCGTCGATTTTGAACTTTCTATTTCTACCCAATAGACTCCTTCTTGTGATAAATTAGCGATAGAGTAGCCAATATTTGACCCATTGAACATGTTTCAGTCATGGATCTTGAAATTTCTATACCTACTTATTGACTCTTTCTGTTGTTACATCGGTCATTCAAAAGTCAATATTTCACCAAATGTACTAATATCGGTTCCAAGAGTCGTCAATTTTGAACTTTCTATTTCTACCCAATAGACTCCTTCTTGTGATAAATTAGCCATAGAGTAGCCAATATTTGACCCATTGAACATGTTTCAGTCATGGATCTTGAAATTTCTATACCTACTTATTGACTCTTTCTGATGTTACATCGGTCATTCAAAAGTCAATATTTCACCAAATGTACTAATATCGGGCCCAAGAGTCGTCTATTTTGAACTTTTTAGTTCTACCCTATTGACTCCTGGTGATAAATTAGCGATTTAGTAGCCAATAATTGACCCATTGAACATGTTTCAGTCATGGATTTTGAAATTTCTATACCTACTTATTGACTGTTTCTGATATTACATCGGTCATTCAAAAGTCAATATTTGACCAAATGTAAAAATATCAGGCCCAAGAGTCGTCGATTTTGAACATTTTAGTTCTACCCTACTGACTCCTTCTGGAGATAGTTCAGCCAATTTTTGACCCACTGAAAATATTTCAGTCCTTGATCTTGAACTTTCTATTCATACCCAATTGACTCCTTCTGGTGATAAATTAGCGATAGAGTAGCCAATAATTGACCCATTGAACATGTTTCAGTCATGGATCTTGAAATTTCTATACCTACTTATTGACTCTTTCTGATGTTATATCGGTCATTCAAAAGTCAATATTTGACCAAATGTAAAAATATCAGGCCCAAGAGTCGTCGATTTTGAACATTTTAGTTCTACCCTACTGACTCCTTCTGGAGATAGTTCAGCCAATTTTTGACCCACTGAAAATATTTCAGTCCTTGATTTTGAACTTTCTACTTCTACCCAACTGACTCCTTCTTGTGATACATTAGCCATAGAGTAGCCAATATTTTACCCATTGGACATGTTTCTGTTATGGATCTTAAAATTTCTATACCTAGTCATTGACTTCTTTTGAATTTAGGTCAGTCATTCAGAAATCCATATTTGACCAAATGTACTAAAATCGGGCCAAGGAGTCGTCTATTTTGAACTTTTTAGTTCGACCCTTTGACTCCTTCTGATGATAATTTAGCCATAGAGAAGCCAATATTTGACCCATTGAATATTTTTCAGTCATGGATCTTGAAATTTCTATACCTACTTATTGACTCTTTCTGATGTTATATCGGTCATTCAAAAGTCAATATTTGACCAAATGTACTAATATCGGGCCCAAGAGTCGTCTATTTTGAACTTTTTAGTTCTACCCTATTGACTCCTGGTGATAAATTAGCGATTTAGTAGCCAATAATTGACCCATTGAACATGTTTCAGTCATGGATTTTGAAATTTCTATACCTACTTATTGACTGTTTCTGATGTTACATCGGTCATTAAAAAGTCAATATTTGACCAAATGTACTAATATCGGGCCCAAGAGTCGTCTATTTTGAACTTTTTAGTTCTACCCTATTGACTCCTTCTGGTATAAATTAGCGATTTAGTAGCCAATAATTGACCCATTGAACATGTTTCAGTCCTTGATCTTGAAATTTCTATTCCTACCCAATTAACTCCTTCTTTTGATACATTAGCCTTAGAGTAGCCAATATTTTACCCATTGGACATGTTTCAGTTATGGACCTTGACATTTTTATACCTACTCATTGAATCTTTCTGAATTTAGGTCAATCATTCAGAAATTCATATTTGACCAAATGTACTAATATCGGGCCCAAGAGTCGTCGATTTTGAACTTTCTATTTCTACCCAATAGACTCCTTCTTGTGATAAATTAGCGATAGAGTAGCCAATATTTGACCCATTGAATATTTTTCAGTCATGGATCTTGAAATTTCTATACCTACTTATTGACTCTTTCTGATGTTATATCTGTCATTCAAAAGTCAATATTTGACCAAATGTAAAAATATCAGGCCCAAGAGTCGTCGATTTTGAACAATTTAGTTCTACCCTACTGACTCCTTCTGGAGATAGTTCAGCCAATTTTTGACCCACTGAAAATATTTCAGTCCTTGATTTTGAACTTTCTACTTCTACCCAACTGACTCCTTCTTGTGATACATTAGCCATAGAGTAGCCAATATTTTACATATTGGACATGTTTCTGTTATGGATCTTAAAATTTCTATACCTAGTCATTGACTTCTTTTGAATTTAGGTCAGTCATTCAGAAATCCATATTTGACCAAATGTACTAAAATCGGGCCAAGGAGTCGTCTATTTGAACTTTTTAGTTCTACCCTTTGACTCCTTCTGATGATAATTTAGCCATAGAGTAGCCAAAATTTGACCCATTGAATATTTTTCAGTCATGGATCTTGAAATTTCTATACCTACTTATTGACTCTTTCTGATGTTATATCGGTCATTAAAAAGTCAATATTTGACCAAATGTACTAATATCGGGCCCAAGAGTCGTCTATTTTGAACTTTTTAGTTCTACCCTATTGACTCCTTCTGGTATAAATTAGCGATTTAGTAGCCAATAATTGACCCATTGAACATGTTTCAGTCCTTGATCTTGAAATTTCTATTCCTACCCAATTAACTCCTTCTTTTGATACATTAGCCTTAGAGTAGCCAATATTTTACCCATTGGACATGTTTCAGTTATGGACCTTGACATTTTTATACCTACTCATTGAATCTTTCTGAATTTAGGTCAATCATTCAGAAATTCATATTTGACCAAATGTACTAATATCGGGCCCAAGAGTCGTCGATTTTGAACTTTCTATTTCTACCCAATAGACTCCTTCTTGTGATAAATTAGCGATAGAGTAGCCAATATTTGACCCATTGAATATTTTTCAGTCATGGATCTTGAAATTTCTATACCTACTTATTGACTCTTTCTGATGTTATATCGGTCATTCAAAAGTCAATATTTGACCAAATGTAAAAATATCAGGCCCAAGCGTCGTCGATTTTGAACATTTTAGTTCTACCCTACTGACTCCTTCTGGAGATAGTTAAGCCAATTTTTGACCCACTGAAAATATTTCAGTCCTTGATCTTGAACTTTCTATTTCTACCCAGTTGACTCCTTCTTGTGATACATTAGCCTTAGAGTAGCCGATATTTTACATATTGGACATGTTTCAGTTATGGATCTTGAAACTTCTATACCTACTTATTGACTCTTTCTGATTTTATATCGGTCATTCAAAAGTCAATATTTGACCAAATGTACTAATATCTGGCCCAAGAGTCGTCGATTTTGAACTTTTTAGTTCTACCCTATTGACTCCTTCTTGTGATAGTTCAGCCAATTTTTGACCGACTGAAAATATTTCAGTCCTTGATCTTGAACTTTCTATTCATAGCCAATTGACTCCTTCTGGTGATAAATTAGCGATAGAATAGCCAATAATTGACCCATTGAACATGTTTCAGTCATGGATCTTGAAATTTCTATGCCTACTTATTGACTCTTTCTGATGTTACATCGGTCATTCAAAAGTCAATATTTCACCAAATGTACTAATATCGGGCCCAAGAGTCGTCGATTTTGAACTTTCTATTTCTACCCAATAGACTCCTTCTTGTGATAAATTAGCGATAGAGTAGCCAATATTTGACCCATTGAACATGTTTCAGTCATGGATTTTGAAATTTCTATACCTACTTATTGACTGTTTCTGATGTTACATCGGTCATTCAAAAGTCAATATTTGACCAAATGTACTAATATCAGGCCCAAGAGTCATCTATTTTGAATTTTTTAGTTCTACCCTTTGACTCCTTCTGGAGATAGTTCAGCCAATTTTTGACCCACTGAAAATATTTCAGTCCTTGATCTTGAACTTTATATTCCTACCCAATTGACTCCTTCTTGTGATACATTAGCCTTAGAGTTGCCAATATTTTACCCATTGGACATGTTTCAGTTATGGATCTTGAAACTTCTATACCCTACTTATTGACTCTTTCTGATGTTATATCGGTCATTTAAAAGTCAATATTTGACCAAATGTACTAACACTGGGCCCAAGAGTCGTCTATTTTGAACTTTTTAGTTCTACCCTATTGACTTCTTCTGGCGATAGTTCAGCCAATTTTTGACCCACTGAAAATGTTTCAGTCCTTGATCTTGAACTTTCTATTCCTACCCAATTGACTCTTTCTTTTGATACATTAGCATTAGAGTAGCCAATATTTTAGCTATTGAACATGTTTCAGTCATGGATCTTGAAATTTCTATACCTACTTATTGACTGTTTCTGATGTTACATCGGTCATTCAAAAGTCAATATTTCACCAAATGTACTAATATCGGGCCCAAGAGTCGTCTATTTTGAACTTTTTAGTTCTACCCTATTGACTCCTGGTGATAAATTAGCGATTTAGTAGCCAATAATTGACCCATTGAACATGTTTCAGTCATGGATTTTGAAATTTCTATACCTACTTATTGACTGTTTCTGATGTTACATCGGTCATTAAAAAGTCAATATTTGACCAAATGTACTAATATCGGGCCCAAGAGTCGTCTATTTTGAACTTTTTAGTTGTACCCTATTGACTCCTTCTGGTATAAATTAGCGATTTAGTAGCCAATAATTGACCCATTGAACATGTTTCAGTCATGGATTTTGAAATTTCTATACCTACTTATTGACTGTTTCTGATGTTACATCGGTCATTAAAAAGTCAATATTTGACCAAATGTACTAATATCGGGCCCAAGAGTCGTCTATTTTGAACTTTTTAGTTCTACCCTATTGACTCCTTCTGGTATAAATTAGCGATTTAGTAGCCAATAATTGACCCATTGAACATGTTTCAGTCCTTGATCTTGAAATTTCTATTCCTACCCAATTAACTCCTTCTTTTGATACATTAGCCTTAGAGTAGCCAATATTTTACCCATTGGACATGTTTCAGTTATGGACCTTGACATTTTTATACCTACTCATTGAATCTTTCTGAATTTAGGTCAATCATTCAGAAATTCATATTTGACCAAATGTACTAATATCGGGCCCAAGAGTCGTCGATTTTGAACTTTCTATTTCTACCCAATAGACTCCTTCTTGTGATAAATTAGCGATAGAGTAGCCAATATTTGACCCATTGAATATTTTTCAGTCATGGATCTTGAAATTTCTATACCTACTTATTGACTCTTTCTGATGTTATATCGGTCATTCAAAAGTCAATATTTGACCAAATGTAAAAATATCAGGCCCAAGCGTCGTCGATTTTGAACATTTTAGTTCTACCCTACTGACTCCTTCTGGAGATAGTTAAGCCAATTTTTGACCCACTGAAAATATTTCAGTCCTTGATCTTGAACTTTCTATTTCTACCCAGTTGACTCCTTCTTGTGATACATTAGCATTAGAGTAGCCAATATTTTACCTATTGAACATGTTTCAGTGATGGATCTTGAAATTTCTATACCTACTTATTGACTCTTTCTGATTTTATATCGGTCATTCAAAAGTCAATATTTGACCAAATGTACTAATATCTGGCCCAAGAGTCGTCGATTATGAACTTTTTAGTTCTACCCTTTGACTCCTTCTGGTGATAAATTAGCGATAGAGTAGCCAATATTTGACCCATTGAACATGTTTCAGTCATGGATCTTGAAATTTCTATACCTACTTATTGACTCTTTCTGATGTTATATCGGTCATTAAAAAGTCAATATTTGACCAAATGTACTAAAATCGGGCCCAAGAGTCGTCGATTTTGAACTTTTTAGTTCTACCCTTTGACTCCTTCTGGTATAAATTAGCGATTTAGTAGCCAATAATTGACCCATTGAACATGTTTCAGTCCTTGATCTTGAAATTTCTATTCCTACCCAATTATCTCCTTCTTTTGATACATTAGCCTTAGAGTAGCCAATATTTTACCCATTGGACATGTTTCAGTTATGGACCTTGACATTTTTATACCTACTCATTGAATCTTTCTGAAATTAGGTCAATCATTCAGAAATTCATATTTGACCAAATGTACTAATATCGGGCCCAAGAGTCGTCGATTTTGAACTTTCTATTTCTACCCAATAGACTCCTTCTTGTGATAAATTAGCGATAGAGTAGCCAATATTTGACCCATTGAATATTTTTCAGTCATGGATCTTGAAATTTCTATACCTACTTATTGACTCTTTCTGATGTTATATCGGTCATTCAAAAGTCAATATTTGACCAAATGTAAAAATATCAGGCCCAAGCGTCGTCGATTTTGAACATTTTAGTTCTACCCTACTGACTCCTTCTGGAGATAGTTAAGCCAATTTTTGACCCACTGAAAATATTTCAGTCCTTGATCTTGAACTTTCTATTTCTACCCAGTTGACTCCTTCTTGTGATACATTAGCATTAGAGTAGCTAATATTTTACCTATTGAACATGTTTCAGTGATGGATCTTGAAATTTCTATACCTACTTATTGACTCTTTCTGATTTTATATCGGTCATTCAAAAGTCAATATTTGACCAAATGTACTAATATCTGGCCCAAGAGTAGTCGATTTTGAACTTTTTAGTTCTACCCTATTGACTCCTTCTTGTGATAGTTCAGCCAATTTTTGACCGACTGAAAATATTTCAGTCCTTGATCTTGAACTTTCTATTCATAGCCAATTGACTCCTTCTGGTGATAAATTAGCGATAGAATAGCCAATAATTGACCCATTGAACATGTTTCAGTCATGGATCTTGAAATTTCTATGCCTACTTATTGACTCTTTCTGATGTTACATCGGTCATTCAAAAGTCAATATTTCACCAAATGTACTAATATCGGGCCCAAGAGTCGTCGATTTTGAACTTTCTATTTCTACCCAATAGACTCCTTCTTGTGATAAATTAGCGATAGAGTAGCCAATATTTGACCCATTGAACATGTTTCAGTCATGGATCTTGAAATTTCTATACCTACTTATTGACTCTTTCTGATGTTACATCGGTCATTCAAAAGTCAATATTTGACCAAATGTACTAAAATCGGGCCCAAGAGTCGTCGATTTTGAACTTTTTAGTTCTACCCTTTGACTCCTTCTGGTGATAAATTAGCCATAGAGTAGCCAATAATTGACCCATTGAACATGTTTCAGTCATGGATTTTGAAATTTCTATACCTACTTATTGACTGTTTCTGATGTTACATCGGTCATTCAAAAGTCAATATTTGACCAAATGTACTAATATCAGGCCCAAGAGTCATCTATTTTGAATTTTTTAGTTCTACCCTTTGACTCCTTCTGGAGATAGTTCAGCCAATTTTTGACCCACTGAAAATATTTCAGTCCTTGATCTTGAACTTTATATTCCTACCCAATTGACTCCTTCTTGTGATACATTAGCCTTAGAGTTGCCAATATTTTACCCATTGGACATGTTTCAGTTATGGATCTTGAAACTTCTATACCCTACTTATTGACTCTTTCTGATGTTATATCGGTCATTTAAAAGTCAATATTTGACCAAATGTACTAACACTGGGCCCAAGAGTCGTCTATTTTGAACTTTTTAGTTCTACCCTATTGACTTCTTCTGGCGATAGTTCAGCCAATTTTTGACCCACTGAAAATGTTTCAGTCCTTGATCTTGAACTTTCTAATCCTACCCAATTGACTCTTTCTTTTGATACATTAGCATTAGAGTAGCCAATATTTTAGCTATTGAACATGTTTCAGTCATGGATCTTGAAATTTCTATACCTACTTATTGACTGTTTCTGATGTTACATCGGTCATTCAAAAGTCAATATTTCACCAAATGTACTAATATCGGGCCCAAGAGTCGTCTATTTTGAACTTTTTAGTTCTACCCTATTGACTCCTGGTGATAAATTAGCGATTTAGTAGCCAATAATTGACACATTGAACATGTTTCAGTCATGGATTTTGAAATTTCTATACCTACTTATTGACTGTTTCTGATGTTACATCGGTCATTAAAAAGTCAATATTTGACCAAATGTACTAATATCGGGCCCAAGAGTCGTCTATTTTGAACTTTTTAGTTCTACCCTATTGACTCCTTCTGGTATAAATTAGCGATTTAGTAGCCAATAATTGACCCATTGAACATGTTTCAGTCATGGATTTTGAAATTTCTATACCTACTTATTGACTGTTTCTGATGTTACATCGGTCATTCAAAAGTCAATATTTGACCAAATGTACTAATATCAGGCCCAAGAGTCATCTATTTTGAATTTTTTAGTTCTACCCTTTGACTCCTTCTGGAGATAGTTCAGCTAATTTTTGACCCACTGAAAATATTTCAGTCCTTGGTTTTGAACTTTCTACTTCTACCCAATTGACTCCTTCTTGTGATACATTAGCCTTAGAGTAGCCAATATTTTACCCATTGGACATGTTTCAGTTATGGACCTTGACATTTTTATACCTACTCATTGAATCTTTCTGAATTTAGGTCAATCATTCAGAAATTCATATTTGACCAAATGTACTAATATCGGGCCCAAGAGTCGTCGATTTTGAACTTTCTATTTCTACCCAATAGACTCCTTCTTGTGATAAATTAGCGATAGAGTAGCCAATATTTGACCCATTGAATATTTTTCAGTCATGGATCTTGAAATTTCTATACCTACTTATTGACTCTTTCTGATGTTATATCTGTCATTCAAAAGTCAATATTTGACCAAATGTAAAAATATCAGGCCCAAGAGTCGTCGATTTTGAACAATTTAGTTCTACCCTACTGACTCCTTCTGGAGATAGTTCAGCCAATTTTTGACCCACTGAAAATATTTCAGTCCTTGATTTTGAACTTTCTACTTCTACCCAACTGACTCCTTCTTGTGATACATTAGCCATAGAGTAGCCAATATTTTACACATTGGACATGTTTCTGTTATGGATCTTAAAATTTCTATACCTAGTCATTGACTTCTTTTGAATTTAGGTCAGTCATTCAGAAATCCATATTTGACCAAATGTACTAAAATCGGGCCAAGGAGTCGTCTATTTTGAACTTTTTAGTTCTACCCTTTGACTCCTTCTGATGATAATTTAGCCATAGAGTAGCCAATATTTGACCCATTGAATATTTTTCAGTCATGGATCTTGAAATTTCTATACCTACTTATTGACTCTTTCTGATGTTATATCGGTCATTAAAAAGTCAATATTTGACCAAATGTACTAATATCGGGCCCAAGAGTCGTCTATTTTGAACTTTTTAGTTCTACCCTATTGACTCCTTCTGGTATAAATTAGCGATTTAGTAGCCAATAATTGACCCATTGAACATGTTTCAGTCCTTGATCTTGAAATTTCTATTCCTACCCAATTAACTCCTTCTTTTGATACATTAGCCTTAGAGTAGCCAATATTTTACCCATTGGACATGTTTCAGTTATGGACCTTGACATTTTTATACCTACTCATTGAATCTTTCTGAATTTAGGTCAATCAT
Source organism: Zacco platypus (assembly GCA_038088235.1). Lineage (NCBI taxonomy): Eukaryota > Metazoa > Chordata > Actinopteri > Cypriniformes > Xenocyprididae > Zacco > Zacco platypus. The sequence continues at coordinate 24,573,432 of CM076078.1, read as the reverse complement.
TCAGAAATTCATATTTGACCAAATGTACTAATATCGGGCCCAAGAGTCGTCGATTTTGAACTTTCTATTTCTACCCAATAGACTCCTTCTTGTGATAAATTAGCGATAGAGTAGCCAATATTTGACCCATTGAATATTTTTCAGTCATGGATCTTGAAATTTCTATACCTACTTATTGACTCTTTCTGATGTTATATCGGTCATTCAAAAGTCAATATTTGACCAAATGTAAAAATATCAGGCCCAAGCGTCGTCGATTTTGAACATTTTAGTTCTACCCTACTGACTCCTTCTGGAGATAGTTAAGCAAATTTTTGACCAACTGAAAATATTTCAGTCCTTGATCTTGAACTTTCTATTTCTACCCAGTTGACTCCTTCTTGTGATACATTAGCCTTAGAGTAGCCGATATTTTACATATTGGACATGTTTCAGTTATGGATCTTGAAACTTCTATACCTACTTATTGACTCTTTCTGATTTTATATCGGTCATTCAAAAGTCAATATTTGACCAAATGTACTAATATCTGGCCCAAGAGTCGTCGATTTTGAACTTTTTAGTTCTACCCTTTGACTCCTTCTGGTGATAAATTAGCCATAGAGTAGCCAATATTTGACCCATTGAACATGTTTCAGTCATGGATCTTGAAATTTCTATACCTACTTATTGACTCTTTCTGATGTTACATAGGTCATTCAAAAGTCAATATTTGACCAAATGTACTAAAATCGGGCCCAAGAGTCGTCGATTTTGAACTTTTTAGTTCTACCCTTTGACTCCTTCTGGTATAAATTAGCGATTTAGTAGCCAATAATTGACCCATTGAACATGTTTCAGTCCTTGATCTTGAAATTTCTATTCCTACCCAATTAACTCCTTCTTTTGATACATTAGCCTTAGAGTAGCCAATATTTTACCCATTGGACATGTTTCAGTTATGGACCTTGACATTTTTATACCTACTCATTGAATCTTTCTGAATTTAGGTCAATCATTCAGAAATTCATATTTGACCAAATGTACTAATATCGGGCCCAAGAGTCGTCGATTTTGAACTTTCTATTTCTACCCAATAGACTCCTTCTTGTGATAAATTAGCGATAGAGTAGCCAATATTTGACCCATTGAATATTTTTCAGTCATGGATCTTGAAATTTCTATACCTACTTATTGACTCTTTCTGATGTTATATCGGTCATTCAAAAGTCAATATTTGACCAAATGTAAAAATATCAGGCCCAAGCGTCGTCGATTTTGAACATTTTAGTTCTACCCTACTGACTCCTTCTGGAGATAGTTAAGCCAATTTTTGACCCACTGAAAATATTTCAGTCCTTGATCTTGAACTTTCTATTTCTACCCAGTTGACTCCTTCTTGTGATACATTAGCCTTAGAGTAGCCAATATTTTACATATTGGACCTGTTTCAGTTATGGATCTTGAAACTTCTATACCTACTTATTGACTCTTTCTGATTTTATATCGGTCATTCAAAAGTCAATATTTGACCAAATGTACTAATATCTGGCCCAAGAGTAGTCGATTTTGAACTTTTTAGTTCTACCCTATTGACTCCTTCTTGTGATAGTTCAGCCAATTTTTGACCGACTGAAAATATTTCATTCCTTGATCTTGAACTTTCTATTCATAGCCAATTGACTCCTTCTGGTGATAAATTAGCGATAGAATAGCCAATAATTGACCCATTGAACATGTTTCAGTCATGGATCTTGAAATTTCTATGCCTACTTATTGACTCTTTCTGATGTTACATCGGTCATTCAAAAGTCAATATTTCACCAAATGTACTAATATCGGGCCCAAGAGTCGTCGATTTTGAACTTTCTATTTCTACCCAATAGACTCCTTCTTGTGATAAATTAGCGATAGAGTAGCCAATATTTGACCCATTGAACATGTTTCAGTCATGGATTTTGAAATTTCTATACCTACTTATTGACTGTTTCTGATGTTACATCGGTCATTCAAAAGTCAATATTTGACCAAATGTACTAATATCAGGCCCAAGAGTCATCTATTTTGAATTTTTTAGTTCTACCCTTTGACTCCTTCTGGAGATAGTTCAGCCAATTTTTGACCCACTGAAAATATTTCAGTCCTTGATCTTGAACTTTATATTCCTACCCAATTGACTCCTTCTTGTGATACATTAGCCTTAGAGTTGCCAATATTTTACCCATTGGACATGTTTCAGTTATGGATCTTGAAACTTCTATACCCTACTTATTGACTCTTTCTGATGTTATATCGGTCATTTAAAAGTCAATATTTGACCAAATGTACTAACACTGGGCCCAAGAGTCGTCTATTTTGAACTTTTTAGTTCTACCCTATTGACTTCTTCTGGCGATAGTTCAGCCAATTTTTGACCCACTGAAAATGTTTCAGTCCTTGATCTTGAACTTTCTATTCCTACCCAATTGACTCTTTCTTTTGATACATTAGCATTAGAGTAGCCAATATTTTAGCTATTGAACATGTTTCAGTCATGGATCTTGAAATTTCTATACCTACTTATTGACTGTTTCTGATGTTACATCGGTCATTCAAAAGTCAATATTTCACCAAATGTACTAATATCGGGCCCAAGAGTCGTCTATTTTGAACTTTTTAGTTCTACCCTATTGACTCCTTCTGGTATAAATTAGCGATTTAGTAGCCAATAATTGACCCATTGAACATGTTTCAGTCATGGATTTTGAAATTTCTATACCTACTTATTGACTGTTTCTGATGTTACATCGGTCATTAAAAAGTCAATATTTGACCAAATGTACTAATATCGGGCCCAAGAGTCGTCTATTTTGAACTTTTTAGTTCTACCCTATTGACTCCTTCTGGTATAAATTAGCGATTTAGTAGCCAATAATTGACCCATTGAACATGTTTCAGTCCTTGATCTTGAAATTTCTATTCCTACCCAATTAACTCCTTCTTTTGATACATTAGCCTTAGAGTAGCCAATATTTTACCCATTGGACATGTTTCAGTTATGGACCTTGACATTTTTATACCTACTCATTGAATCTTTCTGAAATTAGGTCAATCATTCAGAAATTCATATTTGACCAAATGTACTAATATCGGGCCCAAGAGTCGTCGATTTTGAACTTTCTATTTCTACCCAATAGACTCCTTCTTGTGATAAATTAGCGATAGAGTAGCCAATATTTGACCCATTGAATATTTTTCAGTCATGGATCTTGAAATTTCTATACCTACTTATTGACTCTTTCTGATGTTATATCGGTCATTCAAAAGTCAATATTTGACCAAATGTAAAAATATCAGGCCCAAGCGTCGTCGATTTTGAACATTTTAGTTCTACCCTACTGACTCCTTCTGGAGATAGTTAAGCCAATTTTTGACCCACTGAAAATATTTCAGTCCTTGATCTTGAACTTTCTATTTCTACCCAGTTGACTCCTTCTTGTGATACATTAGCATTAGAGTAGCTAATATTTTACCTATTGAACATGTTTCAGTGATGGATCTTGAAATTTCTATACCTACTTATTGACTCTTTCTGATTTTATATCGGTCATTCAAAAGTCAATATTTGACCAAATGTACTAATATCTGGCCCAAGAGTAGTCGATTTTGAACTTTTTAGTTCTACCCTATTGACTCCTTCTTGTGATAGTTCAGCCAATTTTTGACCGACTGAAAATATTTCAGTCCTTGATCTTGAACTTTCTATTCATAGCCAATTGACTCCTTCTGGTGATAAATTAGCGATAGAATAGCCAATAATTGACCCATTGAACATGTTTCAGTCATGGATCTTGAAATTTCTATGCCTACTTATTGACTCTTTCTGATGTTACATCGGTCATTCAAAAGTCAATATTTCACCAAATGTACTAATATCGGGCCCAAGAGTCGTCGATTTTGAACTTTCTATTTCTACCCAATAGACTCCTTCTTGTGATAAATTAGCGATAGAGTAGCCAATATTTGACCCATTGAACATGTTTCAGTCATGGATCTTGAAATTTCTATACCTACTTATTGACTCTTTCTGATGTTACATCGGTCATTCAAAAGTCAATATTTGACCAAATGTACTAAAATCGGGCCCAAGAGTCGTCGATTTTGAACTTTTTAGTTCTACCCTTTGACTCCTTCTGGTGATAAATTAGCCATAGAGTAGCCAATAATTGACCCATTGAACATGTTTCAGTCATGGATTTTGAAATTTCTATACCTACTTATTGACTGTTTCTGATGTTACATCGGTCATTCAAAAGTCAATATTTGACCAAATGTACTAATATCAGGCCCAAGAGTCATCTATTTTGAATTTTTTAGTTCTACCCTTTGACTCCTTCTGGAGATAGTTCAGCCAATTTTTGACCCACTGAAAATATTTCAGTCCTTGATCTTGAACTTTATATTCCTACCCAATTGACTCCTTCTTGTGATACATTAGCCTTAGAGTTGCCAATATTTTACCCATTGGACATGTTTCAGTTATGGATCTTGAAACTTCTATACCCTACTTATTGACTCTTTCTGATGTTATATCGGTCATTTAAAAGTCAATATTTGACCAAATGTACTAACACTGGGCCCAAGAGTCGTCTATTTTGAACTTTTTAGTTCTACCCTATTGACTTCTTCTGGCGATAGTTCAGCCAATTTTTGACCCACTGAAAATGTTTCAGTCCTTGATCTTGAACTTTCTAATCCTACCCAATTGACTCTTTCTTTTGATACATTAGCATTAGAGTAGCCAATATTTTAGCTATTGAACATGTTTCAGTCATGGATCTTGAAATTTCTATACCTACTTATTGACTGTTTCTGATGTTACATCGGTCATTCAAAAGTCAATATTTCACCAAATGTACTAATATCGGGCCCAAGAGTCGTCTATTTTGAACTTTTTAGTTCTACCCTATTGACTCCTGGTGATAAATTAGCGATTTAGTAGCCAATAATTGACACATTGAACATGTTTCAGTCATGGATTTTGAAATTTCTATACCTACTTATTGACTGTTTCTGATGTTACATCGGTCATTAAAAAGTCAATATTTGACCAAATGTACTAATATCGGGCCCAAGAGTCGTCTATTTTGAACTTTTTAGTTCTACCCTATTGACTCCTTCTGGTATAAATTAGCGATTTAGTAGCCAATAATTGACCCATTGAACATGTTTCAGTCATGGATTTTGAAATTTCTATACCTACTTATTGACTGTTTCTGATGTTACATCGGTCATTCAAAAGTCAATATTTGACCAAATGTACTAATATCAGGCCCAAGAGTCATCTATTTTGAATTTTTTAGTTCTACCCTTTGACTCCTTCTGGAGATAGTTCAGCTAATTTTTGACCCACTGAAAATATTTCAGTCCTTGGTTTTGAACTTTCTACTTCTACCCAATTGACTCCTTCTTGTGATACATTAGCCTTAGAGTAGCCAATATTTTACCCATTGGACATGTTTCAGTTATGGACCTTGACATTTTTATACCTACTCATTGAATCTTTCTGAATTTAGGTCAATCATTCAGAAATTCATATTTGACCAAATGTACTAATATCGGGCCCAAGAGTCGTCGATTTTGAACTTTCTATTTCTACCCAATAGACTCCTTCTTGTGATAAATTAGCGATAGAGTAGCCAATATTTGACCCATTGAATATTTTTCAGTCATGGATCTTGAAATTTCTATACCTACTTATTGACTCTTTCTGATGTTATATCTGTCATTCAAAAGTCAATATTTGACCAAATGTAAAAATATCAGGCCCAAGAGTCGTCGATTTTGAACAATTTAGTTCTACCCTACTGACTCCTTCTGGAGATAGTTCAGCCAATTTTTGACCCACTGAAAATATTTCAGTCCTTGATTTTGAACTTTCTACTTCTACCCAACTGACTCCTTCTTGTGATACATTAGCCATAGAGTAGCCAATATTTTACACATTGGACATGTTTCTGTTATGGATCTTAAAATTTCTATACCTAGTCATTGACTTCTTTTGAATTTAGGTCAGTCATTCAGAAATCCATATTTGACCAAATGTACTAAAATCGGGCCAAGGAGTCGTCTATTTTGAACTTTTTAGTTCTACCCTTTGACTCCTTCTGATGATAATTTAGCCATAGAGTAGCCAATATTTGACCCATTGAATATTTTTCAGTCATGGATCTTGAAATTTCTATACCTACTTATTGACTCTTTCTGATGTTATATCGGTCATTAAAAAGTCAATATTTGACCAAATGTACTAATATCGGGCCCAAGAGTCGTCTATTTTGAACTTTTTAGTTCTACCCTATTGACTCCTTCTGGTATAAATTAGCGATTTAGTAGCCAATAATTGACCCATTGAACATGTTTCAGTCCTTGATCTTGAAATTTCTATTCCTACCCAATTAACTCCTTCTTTTGATACATTAGCCTTAGAGTAGCCAATATTTTACCCATTGGACATGTTTCAGTTATGGACCTTGACATTTTTATACCTACTCATTGAATCTTTCTGAATTTAGGTCAATCATTCAGAAATTCATATTTGACCAAATGTACTAATATCGGGCCCAAGAGTCGTCGATTTTGAACTTTCTATTTCTACCCAATAGACTCCTTCTTGTGATAAATTAGCGATAGAGTAGCCAATATTTGACCCATTGAATATTTTTCAGTCATGGATCTTGAAATTTCTATACCTACTTATTGACTCTTTCTGATGTTATATCGGTCATTCAAAAGTCAATATTTGACCAAATGTAAAAATATCAGGCCCAAGCGTCGTCGATTTTGAACATTTTAGTTCTACCCTACTGACTCCTTCTGGAGATAGTTAAGCAAATTTTTGACCAACTGAAAATATTTCAGTCCTTGATCTTGAACTTTCTATTTCTACCCAGTTGACTCCTTCTTGTGATACATTAGCCTTAGAGTAGCCGATATTTTACATATTGGACATGTTTCAGTTATGGATCTTGAAACTTCTATACCTACTTATTGACTCTTTCTGATTTTATATCGGTCATTCAAAAGTCAATATTTGACCAAATGTACTAATATCTGGCCCAAGAGTCGTCGATTTTGAACTTTTTAGTTCTACCCTTTGACTCCTTCTGGTGATAAATTAGCCATAGAGTAGCCAATATTTGACCCATTGAACATGTTTCAGTCATGGATCTTGAAATTTCTATACCTACTTATTGACTCTTTCTGATGTTACATAGGTCATTCAAAAGTCAATATTTGACCAAATGTACTAAAATCGGGCCCAAGAGTCGTCGATTTTGAACTTTTTAGTTCTACCCTTTGACTCCTTCTGGTATAAATTAGCGATTTAGTAGCCAATAATTGACCCATTGAACATGTTTCAGTCCTTGATCTTGAAATTTCTATTCCTACCCAATTAACTCCTTCTTTTGATACATTAGCCTTAGAGTAGCCAATATTTTACCCATTGGACATGTTTCAGTTATGGACCTTGACATTTTTATACCTACTCATTGAATCTTTCTGAATTTAGGTCAATCATTCAGAAATTCATATTTGACCAAATGTACTAATATCGGGCCCAAGAGTCGTCGATTTTGAACTTTCTATTTCTACCCAATAGACTCCTTCTTGTGATAAATTAGCGATAGAGTAGCCAATATTTGACCCATTGAATATTTTTCAGTCATGGATCTTGAAATTTCTATACCTACTTATTGACTCTTTCTGATGTTATATCGGTCATTCAAAAGTCAATATTTGACCAAATGTAAAAATATCAGGCCCAAGCGTCGTCGATTTTGAACATTTTAGTTCTACCCTACTGACTCCTTCTGGAGATAGTTAAGCCAATTTTTGACCCACTGAAAATATTTCAGTCCTTGATCTTGAACTTTCTATTTCTACCCAGTTGACTCCTTCTTGTGATACATTAGCCTTAGAGTAGCCAATATTTTACATATTGGACCTGTTTCAGTTATGGATCTTGAAACTTCTATACCTACTTATTGACTCTTTCTGATTTTATATCGGTCATTCAAAAGTCAATATTTGACCAAATGTACTAATATCTGGCCCAAGAGTAGTCGATTTTGAACTTTTTAGTTCTACCCTATTGACTCCTTCTTGTGATAGTTCAGCCAATTTTTGACCGACTGAAAATATTTCAGTCCTTGATCTTGAACTTTCTATTCATAGCCAATTGACTCCTTCTGGTGATAAATTAGCGATAGAATAGCCAATAATTGACCCATTGAACATGTTTCAGTCATGGATCTTGAAATTTCTATGCCTACTTATTGACTCTTTCTGATGTTACATCGGTCATTCAAAAGTCAATATTTCACCAAATGTACTAATATCGGGCCCAAGAGTCGTCGATTTTGAACTTTCTATTTCTACCCAATAGACTCCTTCTTGTGATAAATTAGCGATAGAGTAGCCAATATTTGACCCATTGAACATGTTTCAGTCATGGATTTTGAAATTTCTATACCTACTTATTGACTGTTTCTGATGTTACATCGGTCATTCAAAAGTCAATATTTGACCAAATGTACTAATATCAGGCCCAAGAGTCATCTATTTTGAATTTTTTAGTTCTACCCTTTGACTCCTTCTGGAGATAGTTCAGCCAATTTTTGACCCACTGAAAATATTTCAGTCCTTGATCTTGAACTTTATATTCCTACCCAATTGACTCCTTCTTGTGATACATTAGCCTTAGAGTTGCCAATATTTTACCCATTGGACATGTTTCAGTTATGGATCTTGAAACTTCTATACCCTACTTATTGACTCTTTCTGATGTTATATCGGTCATTTAAAAGTCAATATTTGACCAAATGTACTAACACTGGGCCCAAGAGTCGTCTATTTTGAACTTTTTAGTTCTACCCTATTGACTTCTTCTGGCGATAGTTCAGCCAATTTTTGACCCACTGAAAATGTTTCAGTCCTTGATCTTGAACTTTCTATTCCTACCCAATTGACTCTTTCTTTTGATACATTAGCATTAGAGTAGCCAATATTTTAGCTATTGAACATGTTTCAGTCATGGATCTTGAAATTTCTATACCTACTTATTGACTGTTTCTGATGTTACATCGGTCATTCAAAAGTCAATATTTCACCAAATGTACTAATATCGGGCCCAAGAGTCGTCTATTTTGAACTTTTTAGTTCTACCCTATTGACTCCTTCTGGTATAAATTAGCGATTTAGTAGCCAATAATTGACCCATTGAACATGTTTCAGTCATGGATTTTGAAATTTCTATACCTACTTATTGACTGTTTCTGATGTTACATCGGTCATTAAAAAGTCAATATTTGACCAAATGTACTAATATCGGGCCCAAGAGTCGTCTATTTTGAACTTTTTAGTTCTACCCTATTGACTCCTTCTGGTATAAATTAGCGATTTAGTAGCCAATAATTGACCCATTGAACATGTTTCAGTCCTTGATCTTGAAATTTCTATTCCTACCCAATTAACTCCTTCTTTTGATACATTAGCCTTAGAGTAGCCAATATTTTACCCATTGGACATGTTTCAGTTATGGACCTTGACATTTTTATACCTACTCATTGAATCTTTCTGAATTTAGGTCAATCATTCAGAAATTCATATTTGACCAAATGTACTAATATCGGGCCCAAGAGTCGTCGATTTTGAACTTTCTATTTCTACCCAATAGACTCCTTCTTGTGATAAATTAGCGATAGAGTAGCCAATATTTGACCCATTGAATATTTTTCAGTCATGGATCTTGAAATTTCTATACCTACTTATTGACTCTTTCTGATGTTATATCGGTCATTCAAAAGTCAATATTTGACCAAATGTAAAAATATCAGGCCCAAGCGTCGTCGATTTTGAACATTTTAGTTCTACCCTACTGACTCCTTCTGGAGATAGTTAAGCCAATTTTTGACCCACTGAAAATATTTCAGTCCTTGATCTTGAACTTTCTATTTCTACCCAGTTGACTCCTTCTTGTGATACATTAGCCTTAGAGTAGCCGATATTTTACATATTGGACATGTTTCAGTTATGGATGTTGAAACTTCTATACCTACTTATTGACTCTTTCTGATTTTATATCGGTCATTCAAAAGTCAATATTTGACCAAATGTACTAATATCTGGCCCAAGAGTAGTCGATTTTGAACTTTTTAGTTCTACCCTATTGACTTCTTCTGGCGATAGTTCAGCCAATTTTTGACCGACTGAAAATATTTCAGTCCTTGATCTTGAACTTTCTATTCATAGCCAATTGACTCCTTCTGGTGATAAATTAGCGATAGAATAGCCAATAATTGACCCATTGAACATGTTTCAGTCATGGATCTTGAAATTTCTATGCCTACTTATTGACTCTTTCTGATGTTACATCGGTCATTCAAAAGTCAATATTTCACCAAATGTACTAATATCGGGCCCAAGAGTCGTCGATTTTGAACTTTCTATTTCTACCCAATAGACTCCTTCTTGTGATAAATTAGCGATAGAGTAGCCAATATTTGACCCATTGAACATGTTTCAGTCATGGATCTTGAAATTTCTATACCTACTTATTGACTCTTTCTGATGTTACATCGGTCATTCAAAAGTCAATATTTGACCAAATGTACTAAAATCGGGCCCAAGAGTTGTCGATTTTGAACTTTTTAGTTCTACCCTTTGACTCCTTCTGGTGATAAATTAGCCATAGAGTAGCCAATAATTGACCCATTGAACATGTTTCAGTCATGGATTTTGAAATTTCTATACCTACTTATTGACTGTTTCTGATGTTACATCGGTCATTCAAAAGTCAATATTTGACCAAATGTACTAATATCAGGCCCAAGAGTCATCTATTTTGAATTTTTTAGTTCTACCCTTTGACTCCTTCTGGAGATAGTTCAGCCAATTTTTGACCCACTGAAAATATTTCAGTCCTTGATCTTGAACTTTATATTCCTACCCAATTGACTCCTTCTTGTGATACATTAGCCTTAGAGTTGCCAATATTTTACCCATTGGACATGTTTCAGTTATGGATCTTGAAACTTCTATACCCTACTTATTGACTCTTTCTGATGTTATATCGGTCATTTAAAAGTCAATATTTGACCAAATGTACTAACACTGGGCCCAAGAGTCGTCTATTTTGAACTTTTTAGTTCTACCCTATTGACTTCTTCTGGCGATAGTTCAGCCAATTTTTGACCCACTGAAAATGTTTCAGTCCTTGATCTTGAACTTTCTAATCCTACCCAATTGACTCTTTCTTTTGATACATTAGCATTAGAGTAGCCAATATTTTAGCTATTGAACATGTTTCAGTCATGGATCTTGAAATTTCTATACCTACTTATTGACTGTTTCTGATGTTACATCGGTCATTCAAAAGTCAATATTTCACCAAATGTACTAATATCGGGCCCAAGAGTCGTCTATTTTGAACTTTTTAGTTCTACCCTATTGACTCATGGTGATAAATTAGCGATTTAGTAGCCAATAATTGACCCATTGAACATGTTTCAGTCATGGATTTTGAAATTTCTATACCTACTTATTGACTGTTTCTGATGTTACATCGGTCATTAAAAAGTCAATATTTGACCAAATGTACTAATATCGGGCCCAAGAGTCGTCTATTTTGAACTTTTTAGTTCTACCCTATTGACTCCTTCTGGTATAAATTAGCGATTTAGTAGCCAATAATTGACCCATTGAACATGTTTCAGTCATGGATTTTGAAATTTCTATACCTACTTATTGACTGTTTCTGATGTTACATCGGTCATTCAAAAGTCAATATTTGACCAAATGTACTAATATCAGGCCCAAGAGTCATCTATTTTGAATTTTTTAGTTCTACCCTTTGACTCCTTCTGGAGATAGTTCAGCTAATTTTTGACCCACTGAAAATATTTCAGTCCTTGATCTTGAACTTTCTATTTCTACCCAGTTGACTCCTTCTTGTGATACATTAGCCTTAGAGTAGCCGATATTTTACATATTGGACATGTTTCAGTTATGGATCTTGAAACTTCTATACCTACTTATTGACTCTTTCTGATTTTATATCGGTCATTCAAAAGTCAATATTTGACCAAATGTACTAATATCTGGCCCAAGAGTAGTCGATTTTGAACTTTTTAGTTCTACCCTATTGACTCCTTCTTGTGATAGTTCAGCCAATTTTTGACCGACTGAAAATATTTCAGTCCTTGATCTTGAACTTTCTATTCATTGCCAATTGACTCCTTCTGGTGATAAATTAGCGATAGAATAGCCAATAATTGACCCATTGAACATGTTTCAGTCATGGATCTTGAAATTTCTATGCCTACTTATTGACTCTTTCTGATGTTACATCGGTCATTCAAAAGTCAATATTTCACCAAATGTACTAATATCGGGCCCAAGAGTCGTCGATTTTGAACTTTCTATTTCTACCCAATAGACTCCTTCTTGTGATAAATTAGCGATAGAGTAGCCAATATTTGACCCATTGAACATGTTTCAGTCATGGATCTTGAAATTTCTATACCTACTTATTGACTCTTTCTGATGTTACATAGGTCATTCAAAAGTCAATATTTGACCAAATGTACTAAAATCGGGCCCAAGAGTCGTCGATTTTGAACTTTTTAGTTCTACCCTTTGACTCCTTCTGGTGATAAATTAGCCATAGAGTAGCCAATAATTGACCCATTGAACATGTTTCAGTCATGGATTTTGAAATTTCTATACCTACTTATTGACTGTTTCTGATGTTACATCGGTCATTCAAAAGTCAATATTTGACCAAATGTACTAATATCAGGCCCAAGAGTCATCTATTTTGAATTTTTTAGTTCTACCCTTTGACTCCTTCTGGAGATAGTTCAGCCAATTTTTGACCCACTGAAAATATTTCAGTCCTTGATCTTGAACTTTCTATTTCTACCCAGTTGACTCCTTCTTGTGATACATTAGCATTAGAGTAGCCAATATTTTACCTATTGAACATGTTTCAGTGATGGATCTTGAAATTTCTATACCTACTTATTGACTCTTTCTGATTTTACATCGGTCATTCAAAAGTCAATATTTGACCAAATGTACTAATATCTGGCCCAAGAGTCGTCGATTTTGAACTTTTTAGTTCTACCCTTTGACTCCTTCTGGTGATAAATTAGCGATAGAGTAGCCCATATTTGACCCATTGAACATGTTTCAGTCATGGATCTTGAAATTTCTATACCTACTTATTGACTCTTTCTGATGTTACATAGGTCATTCAAAAGTCAATATTTGACCAAATGTACTAAAATCGGGCCCAAGAGTCGTCGATTTTGAACTTTTTAGTTCTACCCTTTGACTCCTTCTGGTGATAAATTAGCCATAGAGTAGCCAATAATTGACCCATTGAACATGTTTCAGTCATGGATTTTGAAATTTCTATACCTACTTATTGACTGTTTCTGATGTTACATCGGTCATTCAAAAGTCAATATTTGACCAAATGTACTAAAATCGGGCCCAAGAGTCGTCGATTTTGAACTTTCTATTTCTACCCAATAGACTCCTTCTTGTGATAAATTAGCGATAGAGTAGCCAATATTTGACCCATTGAATATTTTTCAGTCATGGATCTTGAAATTTCTATACCTACTTATTGACTCTTTCTGATGTTATATCGGTCATTCAAAAGTCAATATTTGACCAAATGTAAAAATATCAGGCCCAAGAGTCGTCGATTTTGAACAATTTAGTTCTACCCTACTGACTCGTTCTGGAGATAGTTCAGCCAATTTTTGACCCACTGAAAATATTTCAGTCCTTGATTTTGAACTTTCTACTTCTACCCAACTGACTCCTTCTTGTGATACATTAGCCATAGAGTAGCCAATATTTTACCCATTGGACATGTTTCTGTTATGGATCTTAAAATTTCTATACCTAGTCATTGACTTCTTTTGAATTTAGGTCAGTCATTCAGAAATCCATATTTGACCAAATGTACTAAAATCGGGCCAAGGAGTCGTCTATTTTGAACTTTTTAGTTCTACCCTTTGACTCCTTCTGATGATAATTTAGCCATAGAGTAGCCAATATTTGACCCATTGAATATTTTTCAGTCATGGATCTTGAAATTTCTATACCTACTTATTGACTCTTTCTGATGTTATATCGGTCATTAAAAAGTCAATATTTGACCAAATGTACTAATATCGGGCCCAAGAGTCGTCTATTTTGAACTTTTTAGTTCTACCCTATTGACTCCTTCTGGTATAAATTAGCGATTTAGTAGCCAATAATTGACCCATTGAACATGTTTCAGTCCTTGATCTTGAAATTTCTATTCCTACCCAATTAACTCCTTCTTTTGATACATTAGCCTTAGAGTAGCCAATATTTTACCCATTGGACATGTTTCAGTTATGGACCTTGACATTTTTATACCTACTCATTGAATCTTTCTGAATTTAGGTCAATCATTCAGAAATTCATATTTGACCAAATGTACTAATATCGGGCCCAAGAGTCGTCGATTTTGAACTTTCTATTTCTACCCAATAGACTCCTTCTTGTGATAAATTAGCGATAGAGTAGCCAATATTTGACCCATTGAATATTTTTCAGTCATGGATCTTGAAATTTCTATACCTACTTATTGACTCTTTCTGATGTTATATCGGTCATTCAAAAGTCAATATTTGACCAAATGTAAAAATATCAGGCCCAAGCGTCGTCGATTTTGAACATTTTAGTTCTACCCTACTGACTCCTTCTGGAGATAGTTAAGCCAATTTTTGACCCACTGAAAATATTTCAGTCCTTGATCTTGAACTTTCTATTTCTACCCAGTTGACTCCTTCTTGTGATACATTAGCCTTAGAGTAGCCGATATTTTACATATTGGACATGTTTCAGTTATGGATGTTGAAACTTCTATACCTACTTATTGACTCTTTCTGATTTTATATCGGTCATTCAAAAGTCAATATTTGACCAAATGTACTAATATCTGGCCCAAGAGTAGTCGATTTTGAACTTTTTAGTTCTACCCTATTGACTCCTTCTTGTGATAGTTCAGCCAATTTTTGACCGACTGAAAATATTTCAGTCCTTGATCTTGAACTTTCTATTCATAGCCAATTGACTCCTTCTGGTGATAAATTAGCGATAGAATAGCCAATAATTGACCCATTGAACATGTTTCAGTCATGGATCTTGAAATTTCTATGCCTACTTATTGACTCTTTCTGATGTTACATCGGTCATTCAAACGTCAATATTTCACCAAATGTACTAATATCGGGCCCAAGAGTCGTCGATTTTGAACTTTCTATTTCTACCCAATAGACTCCTTCTTGTGATAAATTAGCGATAGAGTAGCCAATATTTGACCCATTGAACATGTTTCAGTCATGGATCTTGAAATTTCTATACCTACTTATTGACTCTTTCTGATGTTACATCGGTCATTCAAAAGTCAATATTTGACCAAATGTACTAAAATCGGGCCCAAGAGTCGTCGATTTTGAACTTTTTAGTTCTACCCTTTGACTCCTTCTGGTGATAAATTAGCCATAGAGTAGCCAATAATTGACCCATTGAACATGTTTCAGTCATGGATTATGAAATTTCTATACCTACTTATTGACTGTTTCTGATGTTACATCGGTCATTCAAAAGTCAATATTTGACCAAATGTACTAATATCAGGCCCAAGAGTCATATATTTTGAATTTTTTAGTTCTACCCTTTGACTCCTTCTGGAGATAGTTCAGCCAATTTTTGACCCACTGAAAATATTTCAGTCCTTGATCTTGAACTTTATATTCCTACCCAATTGACTCCTTCTTGTGATACATTAGCCTTAGAGTTGCCAATATTTTACCCATTGGACATGTTTCAGTTATGGATCTTGAAACTTCTATACCCTACTTATTGACTCTTTCTGATGTTATATCGGTCATTTAAAAGTCAATATTTGACCAAATGTACTAACACTGGGCCCAAGAGTCGTCTATTTTGAACTTTTTAGTTCTACCCTATTGACTTCTTCTGGCGATAGTTCAGCCAATTTTTGACCCACTGAAAATGTTTCAGTCCTTGATCTTGAACTTTCTAATCCTACCCAATTGACTCTTTCTTTTGATACATTAGCATTAGAGTAGCCAATATTTTAGCTATTGAACATGTTTCAGTCATGGATCTTGAAATTTCTATACCTACTTATTGACTGTTTCTGATGTTACATCGGTCATTCAAAAGTCAATATTTCACCAAATGTACTAATATCGGGCCCAAGAGTCGTCTATTTTGAACTTTTTAGTTCTACCCTATTGACTCCTGGTGATAAATTAGCGATTTAGTAGCCAATAATTGACCCATTGAACATGTTTCAGTCATGGATTTTGAAATTTCTATACCTACTTATTGACTGTTTCTGATGTTACATCGGTCATTAAAAAGTCAATATTTGACCAAATGTACTAATATCGGGCCCAAGAGTCGTCTATTTTGAACTTTTTAGTTCTACCCTATTGACTCCTTCTGGTATAAATTAGCGATTTAGTAGCCAATAATTGACCCATTGAACATGTTTCAGTCATGGATTTTGAAATTTCTATACCTACTTATTGACTGTTTCTGATGTTACATCGGTCATTCAAAAGTCAATATTTGACCAAATGTACTAATATCAGGCCCAAGAGTCATCTATTTTGAATTTTTTAGTTCTACCCTTTGACTCCTTCTGGAGATAGTTCAGCTAATTTTTGACCCACTGAAAATATTTCAGTCCTTGATCTTGAACTTTCTATTTCTACCCAGTTGACTCCTTCTTGTGATACATTAGCCTTAGAGTAGCCGATATTTTACATATTGGACATGTTTCAGTTATGGATCTTGAAACTTCTATACCTACTTATTGACTCTTTCTGATTTTATATCGGTCATTCAAAAGTCAATATTTGACCAAATGTACTAATATCTGGCCCAAGAGTAGTCGATTTTGAACTTTTTAGTTCTACCCTATTGACTCCTTCTTGTGATAGTTCAGCCAATTTTTGACCGACTGAAAATATTTCAGTCCTTGATCTTGAACTTTCTATTCATAGCCAATTGACTCCTTCTGGTGATAAATTAGCGATAGAATAGCCAATAATTGACCCATTGAACATGTTTCAGTCATGGATCTTGAAATTTCTATGCCTACTTATTGACTCTTTCTGATGTTACATCGGTCATTCAAAAGTCAATATTTCACCAAATGTACTAATATCGGGCCCAAGAGTCGTCGATTTTGAACTTTCTATTTCTACCCAATAGACTCCTTCTTGTGATAAATTAGCGATAGAGTAGCCAATATTTGACCCATTGAACATGTTTCAGTCATGGATCTTGAAATTTCTATACCTACTTATTGACTCTTTCTGATGTTACATCGGTCATTCAAAAGTCAATATTTGACCAAATGTACTAAAATCGGGCCCAAGAGTTGTCGATTTTGAACTTTTTAGTTCTACCCTTTGACTCCTTCTGGTGATAAATTAGCCATAGAGTAGCCAATAATTGACCCATTGAACATGTTTCAGTCATGGATTTTGAAATTTCTATACCTACTTATTGACTGTTTCTGATGTTACATCGGTCATTCAAAAGTCAATATTTGACCAAATGTACTAATATCAGGCCCAAGAGTCATCTATTTTGAATTTTTTAGTTCTACCCTTTGACTCCTTCTGGAGATAGTTCAGCCAATTTTTGACCCACTGAAAATATTTCAGTCCTTGATCTTGAACTTTATATTCCTACCCAATTGACTCCTTCTTGTGATACATTAGCCTTAGAGTTGCCAATATTTTACCCATTGGACATGTTTCAGTTATGGATCTTGAAACTTCTATACCCTACTTATTGACTCTTTCTGATGTTATATCGGTCATTTAAAAGTCAATATTTGACCAAATGTACTAACACTGGGCCCAAGAGTCGTCTATTTTGAACTTTTTAGTTCTACCCTATTGACTTCTTCTGGCGATAGTTCAGCCAATTTTTGACCCACTGAAAATGTTTCAGTCCTTGATCTTGAACTTTCTAATCCTACCCAATTGACTCTTTCTTTTGATACATTAGCATTAGAGTAGCCAATATTTTAGCTATTGAACATGTTTCAGTCATGGATCTTGAAATTTCTATACCTACTTATTGACTGTTTCTGATGTTACATCGGTCATTCAAAAGTCAATATTTCACCAAATGTACTAATATCGGGCCCAAGAGTCGTCTATTTTGAACTTTTTAGTTCTACCCTATTGACTCATGGTGATAAATTAGCGATTTAGTAGCCAATAATTGACCCATTGAACATGTTTCAGTCATGGATTTTGAAATTTCTATACCTACTTATTGACTGTTTCTGATGTTACATCGGTCATTAAAAAGTCAATATTTGACCAAATGTACTAATATCGGGCCCAAGAGTCGTCTATTTTGAACTTTTTAGTTCTACCCTATTGACTCCTTCTGGTATAAATTAGCGATTTAGTAGCCAATAATTGACCCATTGAACATGTTTCAGTCATGGATTTTGAAATTTCTATACCTACTTATTGACTGTTTCTGATGTTACATCGGTCATTCAAAAGTCAATATTTGACCAAATGTACTAATATCAGGCCCAAGAGTCATCTATTTTGAATTTTTTAGTTCTACCCTTTGACTCCTTCTGGAGATAGTTCAGCTAATTTTTGACCCACTGAAAATATTTCAGTCCTTGATCTTGAACTTTCTATTTCTACCCAGTTGACTCCTTCTTGTGATACATTAGCCTTAGAGTAGCCGATATTTTACATATTGGACATGTTTCAGTTATGGATCTTGAAACTTCTATACCTACTTATTGACTCTTTCTGATTTTATATCGGTCATTCAAAAGTCAATATTTGACCAAATGTACTAATATCTGGCCCAAGAGTAGTCGATTTTGAACTTTTTAGTTCTACCCTATTGACTCCTTCTTGTGATAGTTCAGCCAATTTTTGACCGACTGAAAATATTTCAGTCCTTGATCTTGAACTTTCTATTCATTGCCAATTGACTCCTTCTGGTGATAAATTAGCGATAGAATAGCCAATAATTGACCCATTGAACATGTTTCAGTCATGGATCTTGAAATTTCTATGCCTACTTATTGACTCTTTCTGATGTTACATCGGTCATTCAAAAGTCAATATTTCACCAAATGTACTAATATCGGGCCCAAGAGTCGTCGATTTTGAACTTTCTATTTCTACCCAATAGACTCCTTCTTGTGATAAATTAGCGATAGAGTAGCCAATATTTGACCCATTGAACATGTTTCAGTCATGGATCTTGAAATTTCTATACCTACTTATTGACTCTTTCTGATGTTACATAGGTCATTCAAAAGTCAATATTTGACCAAATGTACTAAAATCGGGCCCAAGAGTCGTCGATTTTGAACTTTTTAGTTCTACCCTTTGACTCCTTCTGGTGATAAATTAGCCATAGAGTAGCCAATAATTGACCCATTGAACATGTTTCAGTCATGGATTTTGAAATTTCTATACCTACTTATTGACTGTTTCTGATGTTACATCGGTCATTCAAAAGTCAATATTTGACCAAATGTACTAATATCAGGCCCAAGAGTCATCTATTTTGAATTTTTTAGTTCTACCCTTTGACTCCTTCTGGAGATAGTTCAGCCAATTTTTGACCCACTGAAAATATTTCAGTCCTTGATCTTGAACTTTCTATTTCTACCCAGTTGACTCCTTCTTGTGATACATTAGCATTAGAGTAGCCAATATTTTACCTATTGAACATGTTTCAGTGATGGATCTTGAAATTTCTATACCTACTTATTGACTCTTTCTGATTTTACATCGGTCATTCAAAAGTCAATATTTGACCAAATGTACTAATATCTGGCCCAAGAGTCGTCGATTTTGAACTTTTTAGTTCTACCCTTTGACTCCTTCTGGTGATAAATTAGCGATAGAGTAGCCCATATTTGACCCATTGAACATGTTTCAGTCATGGATCTTGAAATTTCTATACCTACTTATTGACTCTTTCTGATGTTACATAGGTCATTCAAAAGTCAATATTTGACCAAATGTACTAAAATCGGGCCCAAGAGTCGTCGATTTTGAACTTTTTAGTTCTACCCTTTGACTCCTTCTGGTGATAAATTAGCCATAGAGTAGCCAATAATTGACCCATTGAACATGTTTCAGTCATGGATTTTGAAATTTCTATACCTACTTATTGACTGTTTCTGATGTTACATCGGTCATTCAAAAGTCAATATTTGACCAAATGTACTAAAATCGGGCCCAAGAGTCGTCGATTTTGAACTTTCTATTTCTACCCAATAGACTCCTTCTTGTGATAAATTAGCGATAGAGTAGCCAATATTTGACCCATTGAATATTTTTCAGTCATGGATCTTGAAATTTCTATACCTACTTATTGACTCTTTCTGATGTTATATCGGTCATTCAAAAGTCAATATTTGACCAAATGTAAAAATATCAGGCCCAAGAGTCGTCGATTTTGAACAATTTAGTTCTACCCTACTGACTCGTTCTGGAGATAGTTCAGCCAATTTTTGACCCACTGAAAATATTTCAGTCCTTGATTTTGAACTTTCTACTTCTACCCAACTGACTCCTTCTTGTGATACATTAGCCATAGAGTAGCCAATATTTTACCCATTGGACATGTTTCTGTTATGGATCTTAAAATTTCTATACCTAGTCATTGACTTCTTTTGAATTTAGGTCAGTCATTCAGAAATCCATATTTGACCAAATGTACTAAAATCGGGCCAAGGAGTCGTCTATTTTGAACTTTTTAGTTCTACCCTTTGACTCCTTCTGATGATAATTTAGCCATAGAGTAGCCAATATTTG
Source organism: Zacco platypus (assembly GCA_038088235.1). Lineage (NCBI taxonomy): Eukaryota > Metazoa > Chordata > Actinopteri > Cypriniformes > Xenocyprididae > Zacco > Zacco platypus. The sequence continues at coordinate 24,552,499 of CM076078.1, read as the reverse complement.
ACCCATTGAATATTTTTCAGTCATGGATCTTGAAATTTCTATACCTACTTATTGACTCTTTCTGATGTTATATCGGTCATTAAAAAGTCAATATTTGACCAAATGTACTAATATCGGGCCCAAGAGTCGTCTATTTTGAACTTTTTAGTTCTACCCTATTGACTCCTTCTGGTATAAATTAGCGATTTAGTAGCCAATAATTGACCCATTGAACATGTTTCAGTCCTTGATCTTGAAATTTCTATTCCTACCCAATTAACTCCTTCTTTTGATACATTAGCCTTAGAGTAGCCAATATTTTACCCATTGGACATGTTTCAGTTATGGACCTTGACATTTTTATACCTACTCATTGAATCTTTCTGAATTTAGGTCAATCATTCAGAAATTCATATTTGACCAAATGTACTAATATCGGGCCCAAGAGTCGTCGATTTTGAACTTTCTATTTCTACCCAATAGACTCCTTCTTGTGATAAATTAGCGATAGAGTAGCCAATATTTGACCCATTGAATATTTTTCAGTCATGGATCTTGAAATTTCTATACCTACTTATTGACTCTTTCTGATGTTATATCGGTCATTCAAAAGTCAATATTTGACCAAATGTAAAAATATCAGGCCCAAGCGTCGTCGATTTTGAACATTTTAGTTCTACCCTACTGACTCCTTCTGGAGATAGTTAAGCCAATTTTTGACCCACTGAAAATATTTCAGTCCTTGATCTTGAACTTTCTATTTCTACCCAGTTGACTCCTTCTTGTGATACATTAGCCTTAGAGTAGCCGATATTTTACATATTGGACATGTTTCAGTTATGGATGTTGAAACTTCTATACCTACTTATTGACTCTTTCTGATTTTATATCGGTCATTCAAAAGTCAATATTTGACCAAATGTACTAATATCTGGCCCAAGAGTAGTCGATTTTGAACTTTTTAGTTCTACCCTATTGACTCCTTCTTGTGATAGTTCAGCCAATTTTTGACCGACTGAAAATATTTCAGTCCTTGATCTTGAACTTTCTATTCATAGCCAATTGACTCCTTCTGGTGATAAATTAGCGATAGAATAGCCAATAATTGACCCATTGAACATGTTTCAGTCATGGATCTTGAAATTTCTATGCCTACTTATTGACTCTTTCTGATGTTACATCGGTCATTCAAACGTCAATATTTCACCAAATGTACTAATATCGGGCCCAAGAGTCGTCGATTTTGAACTTTCTATTTCTACCCAATAGACTCCTTCTTGTGATAAATTAGCGATAGAGTAGCCAATATTTGACCCATTGAACATGTTTCAGTCATGGATCTTGAAATTTCTATACCTACTTATTGACTCTTTCTGATGTTACATCGGTCATTCAAAAGTCAATATTTGACCAAATGTACTAAAATCGGGCCCAAGAGTCGTCGATTTTGAACTTTTTAGTTCTACCCTTTGACTCCTTCTGGTGATAAATTAGCCATAGAGTAGCCAATAATTGACCCATTGAACATGTTTCAGTCATGGATTATGAAATTTCTATACCTACTTATTGACTGTTTCTGATGTTACATCGGTCATTCAAAAGTCAATATTTGACCAAATGTACTAATATCAGGCCCAAGAGTCATATATTTTGAATTTTTTAGTTCTACCCTTTGACTCCTTCTGGAGATAGTTCAGCCAATTTTTGACCCACTGAAAATATTTCAGTCCTTGATCTTGAACTTTATATTCCTACCCAATTGACTCCTTCTTGTGATACATTAGCCTTAGAGTTGCCAATATTTTACCCATTGGACATGTTTCAGTTATGGATCTTGAAACTTCTATACCCTACTTATTGACTCTTTCTGATGTTATATCGGTCATTTAAAAGTCAATATTTGACCAAATGTACTAACACTGGGCCCAAGAGTCGTCTATTTTGAACTTTTTAGTTCTACCCTATTGACTTCTTCTGGCGATAGTTCAGCCAATTTTTGACCCACTGAAAATGTTTCAGTCCTTGATCTTGAACTTTCTAATCCTACCCAATTGACTCTTTCTTTTGATACATTAGCATTAGAGTAGCCAATATTTTAGCTATTGAACATGTTTCAGTCATGGATCTTGAAATTTCTATACCTACTTATTGACTGTTTCTGATGTTACATCGGTCATTCAAAAGTCAATATTTCACCAAATGTACTAATATCGGGCCCAAGAGTCGTCTATTTTGAACTTTTTAGTTCTACCCTATTGACTCCTGGTGATAAATTAGCGATTTAGTAGCCAATAATTGACCCATTGAACATGTTTCAGTCATGGATTTTGAAATTTCTATACCTACTTATTGACTGTTTCTGATGTTACATCGGTCATTAAAAAGTCAATATTTGACCAAATGTACTAATATCGGGCCCAAGAGTCGTCTATTTTGAACTTTTTAGTTCTACCCTATTGACTCCTTCTGGTATAAATTAGCGATTTAGTAGCCAATAATTGACCCATTGAACATGTTTCAGTCATGGATTTTGAAATTTCTATACCTACTTATTGACTGTTTCTGATGTTACATCGGTCATTCAAAAGTCAATATTTGACCAAATGTACTAATATCAGGCCCAAGAGTCATCTATTTTGAATTTTTTAGTTCTACCCTTTGACTCCTTCTGGAGATAGTTCAGCTAATTTTTGACCCACTGAAAATATTTCAGTCCTTGATCTTGAACTTTCTATTTCTACCCAGTTGACTCCTTCTTGTGATACATTAGCCTTAGAGTAGCCGATATTTTACATATTGGACATGTTTCAGTTATGGATCTTGAAACTTCTATACCTACTTATTGACTCTTTCTGATTTTATATCGGTCATTCAAAAGTCAATATTTGACCAAATGTACTAATATCTGGCCCAAGAGTAGTCGATTTTGAACTTTTTAGTTCTACCCTATTGACTCCTTCTTGTGATAGTTCAGCCAATTTTTGACCGACTGAAAATATTTCAGTCCTTGATCTTGAACTTTCTATTCATAGCCAATTGACTCCTTCTGGTGATAAATTAGCGATAGAATAGCCAATAATTGACCCATTGAACATGTTTCAGTCATGGATCTTGAAATTTCTATGCCTACTTATTGACTCTTTCTGATGTTACATCGGTCATTCAAAAGTCAATATTTCACCAAATGTACTAATATCGGGCCCAAGAGTCGTCGATTTTGAACTTTCTATTTCTACCCAATAGACTCCTTCTTGTGATAAATTAGCGATAGAGTAGCCAATATTTGACCCATTGAACATGTTTCAGTCATGGATCTTGAAATTTCTATACCTACTTATTGACTCTTTCTGATGTTACATAGGTCATTCAAAAGTCAATATTTGACCAAATGTACTAAAATCGGGCCCAAGAGTCGTCGATTTTGAACTTTTTAGTTCTACCCTTTGACTCCTTCTGGTGATAAATTAGCCATAGAGTAGCCAATAATTGACCCATTGAACATGTTTCAGTCATGGATTTTGAAATTTCTATACCTACTTATTGACTGTTTCTGATGTTACATCGGTCATTCAAAAGTCAATATTTGACCAAATGTACTAATATCAGGCCCAAGAGTCATCTATTTTGAATTTTTTAGTTCTACCCTTTGACTCCTTCTGGAGATAGTTCAGCCAATTTTTGACCCACTGAAAATATTTCAGTCCTTGATCTTGAACTTTCTATTTCTACCCAGTTGACTCCTTCTTGTGATACATTAGCATTAGAGTAGCCAATATTTTACCTATTGAACATGTTTCAGTGATGGATCTTGAAATTTCTATACCTACTTATTGACTCTTTCTGATTTTATATCGGTCATTCAAAAGTCAATATTTGACCAAATGTACTAAAATCGGGCCCAAGAGTCGTCGATTTTGAACTTTTTAGTTCTACCCTTTGACTCCTTCTGGTGATAAATTAGCCATAGAGTAGCCAATAATTGACCCATTGAACATGTTTCAGTCATGGATTTTGAAATTTCTATACCTACTTATTGACTGTTTCTGATGTTACATCGGTCATTCAAAAGTCAATATTTGACCAAATGTACTAATATCAGGCCCAAGAGTCATCTATTTTGAATTTTTTAGTTCTACCCTTTGACTCCTTCTGGAGATAGTTCAGCCAATTTTTGACCCACTGAAAATATTTCAGTCCTTGATCTTGAACTTTATATTCCTACCCAATTGACTCCTTCTTGTGATACATTAGCCTTAGAGTTGCCAATATTTTACCCATTGGACATGTTTCAGTTATGGATCTTGAAACTTCTATACCCTACTTATTGACTCTTTCTGATGTTATATCGGTCATTTAAAAGTCAATATTTGACCAAATGTACTAACACTGGGCCCAAGAGTCGTCTATTTTGAACTTTTTAGTTCTACCCTATTGACTTCTTCTGGCGATAGTTCAGCCAATTTTTGACCCACTGAAAATGTTTCAGTCCTTGATCTTGAACTTTCTAATCCTACCCAATTGACTCTTTCTTTTGATACATTAGCATTAGAGTAGCCAATATTTTAGCTATTGAACATGTTTCAGTCATGGATCTTGAAATTTCTATACCTACTTATTGACTGTTTCTGATGTTACATCGGTCATTCAAAAGTCAATATTTCACCAAATGTACTAATATCGGGCCCAAGAGTCGTCTATTTTGAACTTTTTAGTTCTACCCTATTGACTCCTGGTGATAAATTAGCGATTTAGTAGCCAATAATTGACCCATTGAACATGTTTCAGTCATGGATTTTGAAATTTCTATACCTACTTATTGACTGTTTCTGATGTTACATCGGTCATTAAAAAGTCAATATTTGACCAAATGTACTAATATCGGGCCCAAGAGTCGTCTATTTTGAACTTTTTAGTTCTACCCTATTGACTCCTTCTGGTATAAATTAGCGATTTAGTAGCCAATAATTGACCCATTGAACATGTTTCAGTCATGGATTTTGAAATTTCTATACCTACTTATTGACTGTTTCTGATGTTACATCGGTCATTCAAAAGTCAATATTTGACCAAATGTACTAATATCAGGCCCAAGAGTCATCTATTTTGAATTTTTTAGTTCTACCCTTTGACTCCTTCTGGAGATAGTTCAGCTAATTTTTGACCCACTGAAAATATTTCAGTCCTTGATCTTGAACTTTCTATTTCTACCCAGTTGACTCCTTCTTGTGATACATTAGCCTTAGAGTAGCCGATATTTTACATATTGGACATGTTTCAGTTATGGATCTTGAAACTTCTATACCTACTTATTGACTCTTTCTGATTTTATATCGGTCATTCAAAAGTCAATATTTGACCAAATGTACTAATATCTGGCCCAAGAGTAGTCGATTTTGAACTTTTTAGTTCTACCCTATTGACTCCTTCTTGTGATAGTTCAGCCAATTTTTGACCGACTGAAAATATTTCAGTCCTTGATCTTGAACTTTCTATTCATAGCCAATTGACTCCTTCTGGTGATAAATTAGCGATAGAATAGCCAATAATTGACCCATTGAACATGTTTCAGTCATGGATCTTGAAATTTCTATGCCTACTTATTGACTCTTTCTGATGTTACATCGGTCATTCAAAAGTCAATATTTCACCAAATGTACTAATATCGGGCCCAAGAGTCGTCGATTTTGAACTTTCTATTTCTACCCAATAGACTCCTTCTTGTGATAAATTAGCGATAGAGTAGCCAATATTTGACCCATTGAACATGTTTCAGTCATGGATCTTGAAATTTCTATACCTACTTATTGACTCTTTCTGATGTTACATAGGTCATTCAAAAGTCAATATTTGACCAAATGTACTAAAATCGGGCCCAAGAGTCGTCGATTTTGAATTTTTTAGTTCTACCCTTTGACTCCTTCTGGAGATAGTTCAGCCAATTTTTGACCCACTGAAAATATTTCAGTCCTTGATCTTGAACTTTCTATTTCTACCCAGTTGACTCCTTCTTGTGATACATTAGCATTAGAGTAGCCAATATTTTACCTATTGAACATGTTTCAGTGATGGATCTTGAAATTTCTATACCTACTTATTGACTCTTTCTGATTTTATATCGGTCATTCAAAAGTCAATATTTGACCAAATGTACTAATATCTGGCCCAAGAGTCGTCGATTTTGAACTTTTTAGTTCTACCCTTTGACTCCTTCTGGTGATAAATTAGCGATAGAGTAGCCAATATTTGACCCATTGAACATGTTTCAGTCATGGATCTTGAAATTTCTATACCTACTTATTGACTCTTTCTGATGTTACATAGGTCATTCAAAAGTCAATATTTGACCAAATGTACTAAAATCGGGCCCAAGAGTCGTCGATTTTGAACTTTTTAGTTCTACCCTTTGACTCCTTCTGGTGATAAATTAGCCATAGAGTAGCCAATAATTGACCCATTGAACATGTTTCAGTCATGGATTTTGAAATTTCTATACCTACTTATTGACTGTTTCTGATGTTACATCGGTCATTAAAAAGTCAATATTTGACCAAATGTACTAATATCGGGCCCAAGAGTCGTCTATTTTGAACTTTTTAGTTCTACCCTATTGACTCCTTCTGGTATAAATTAGCGATTTAGTAGCCAATAATTGACCCATTGAACATGTTTCAGTCCTTGATCTTGAAATTTCTATTCCTACCCAATTAACTCCTTCTTTTGATACATTAGCCTTAGAGTAGCCAATATTTTACCCATTGGACATGTTTCAGTTATGGACCTTGACATTTTTATACCTACTCATTGAATCTTTCTGAATTTAGGTCAATCATTCAGAAATTCATATTTGACCAAATGTACTAATATCGGGCCCAAGAGTCGTCGATTTTGAACTTTCTATTTCTACCCAATAGACTCCTTCTTGTGATAAATTAGCGATAGAGTAGCCAATATTTGACCCATTGAATATTTTTCAGTCATGGATCTTGAAATTTCTATACCTACTTATTGACTCTTTCTGATGTTATATCGGTCATTCAAAAGTCAATATTTGACCAAATGTAAAAATATCAGGCCCAAGAGTCGTCGATTTTGAACAATTTAGTTCTACCCTACTGACTCCTTCTGGAGATAGTTCAGCCAATTTTTCACCCACTGAAAATATTTCAGTCCTTGATTTTGAACTTTCTACTTCTACCCAACTGACTCCTTCTTGTGATACATTAGCCATAGAGTAGCCAATATTTTACCCATTGGACATGTTTCTGTTATGGATCTTAAAATTTCTATACCTAGTCATTGACTTCTTTTGAATTTAGGTCAGTCATTCAGAAATCCATATTTGACCAAATGTACTAAAATCGGGCCAAGGAGTCGTCTATTTTGAACTTTTTAGTTCTACCCTTTGACTCCTTCTGATGATAATTTAGCCATAGAGTAGCCAATATTTGACCCATTGAATATTTTTCAGTCATGGATCTTGAAATTTCTATACCTACTTATTGACTCTTTCTGATGTTATATCGGTCATTAAAAAGTCAATATTTGACCAAATGTACTAATATCGGGCCCAAGAGTCGTCTATTTTGAACTTTTTAGTTCTACCCTATTGACTCCTTCTGGTATAAATTAGCGATTTAGTAGCCAATAATTGACCCATTGAACATGTTTCAGTCCTTGATCTTGAAATTTCTATTCCTACCCAATTAACTCCTTCTTTTGATACATTAGCCTTAGAGTAGCCAATATTTTACCCATTGGACATGTTTCAGTTATGGACCTTGACATTTTTATACCTACTCATTGAATCTTTCTGAATTTAGGTCAATCATTCAGAAATTCATATTTGACCAAATGTACTAATATCGGGCCCAAGAGTCGTCGATTTTGAACTTTCTATTTCTACCCAATAGACTCCTTCTTGTGATAAATTAGCGATAGAGTAGCCAATATTTGACCCATTGAATATTTTTCAGTCATGGATCTTGAAATTTCTATACCTACTTATTGACTCTTTCTGATGTTATATCGGTCATTCAAAAGTCAATATTTGACCAAATGTAAAAATATCAGGCCCAAGCGTCGTCGATTTTGAACATTTTAGTTCTACCCTACTGACTCCTTCTGGAGATAGTTAAGCCAATTTTTGACCCACTGAAAATATTTCAGTCCTTGATCTTGAACTTTCTATTTCTACCCAGTTGACTCCTTCTTGTGATACATTAGCCTTAGAGTAGCCGATATTTTACATATTGGACATGTTTCAGTTATGGATGTTGAAACTTCTATACCTACTTATTGACTCTTTCTGATTTTATATCGGTCATTCAAAAGTCAATATTTGACCAAATGTACTAATATCTGGCCCAAGAGTAGTCGATTTTGAACTTTTTAGTTCTACCCTATTGACTCCTTCTTGTGATAGTTCAGCCAATTTTTGACCGACTGAAAATATTTCAGTCCTTGATCTTGAACTTTCTATTCATAGCCAATTGACTCCTTCTGGTGATAAATTAGCGATAGAATAGCCAATAATTGACCCATTGAACATGTTTCAGTCATGGATCTTGAAATTTCTATGCCTACTTATTGACTCTTTCTGATGTTACATCGGTCATTCAAAAGTCAATATTTCACCAAATGTACTAATATCGGGCCCAAGAGTCGTCGATTTTGAACTTTCTATTTCTACCCAATAGACTCCTTCTTGTGATAAATTAGCGATAGAGTAGCCAATATTTGACCCATTGAACATGTTTCAGTCATGGATCTTGAAATTTCTATACCTACTTATTGACTCTTTCTGATGTTACATCGGTCATTCAAAAGTCAATATTTGACCAAATGTACTAATATCAGGCCCAAGAGTCGTCGATTTTGAACTTTTTAGTTCTACCCTTTGACTCCTTCTGGTGATAAATTAGCCATAGAGTAGCCAATAATTGACCCATTGAACATGTTTCAGTCATGGATTTTGAAATTTCTATACCTACTTATTGACTGTTTCTGATGTTACATCGGTCATTCAAAAGTCAATATTTGACCAAATGTACTAATATCAGGCCCAAGAGTCATCTATTTTGAATTTTTTAGTTCTACCCTTTGACTCCTTCTGGAGATAGTTCAGCCAATTTTTGACCCACTGAAAATATTTCAGTCCTTGATCTTGAACTTTATATTCCTACCCAATTGACTCCTTCTTGTGATACATTAGCCTTAGAGTTGCCAATATTTTACCCATTGGACATGTTTCAGTTATGGATCTTGAAACTTCTATACCCTACTTATTGACTCTTTCTGATGTTATATCGGTCATTTAAAAGTCAATATTTGACCAAATGTACTAACACTGGGCCCAAGAGTCGTCTATTTTGAACTTTTTAGTTCTACCCTATTGACTTCTTCTGGCGATAGTTCAGCCAATTTTTGACCCACTGAAAATGTTTCAGTCCTTGATCTTGAACTTTCTAATCCTACCCAATTGACTCTTTCTTTTGATACATTAGCATTAGAGTAGCCAATATTTTAGCTATTGAACATGTTTCAGTCATGGATCTTGAAATTTCTATACCTACTTATTGACTGTTTCTGATGTTACATCGGTCATTCAAAAGTCAATATTTCACCAAATGTACTAATATCGGGCCCAAGAGTCGTCTATTTTGAACTTTTTAGTTCTACCCTATTGACTCCTGGTGATAAATTAGCGATTTAGTAGCCAATAATTGACCCATTGAACATGTTTCAGTCATGGATTTTGAAATTTCTATACCTACTTATTGACTGTTTCTGATGTTACATCGGTCATTAAAAAGTCAATATTTGACCAAATGTACTAATATCGGGCCCAAGAGTCGTCTATTTTGAACTTTTTAGTTCTACCCTATTGACTCCTTCTGGTATAAATTAGCGATTTAGTAGCCAATAATTGACCCATTGAACATGTTTCAGTCATGGATTTTGAAATTTCTATACCTACTTATTGACTGTTTCTGATGTTACATCGGTCATTCAAAAGTCAATATTTGACCAAATGTACTAATATCAGGCCCAAGAGTCATCTATTTTGAATTTTTTAGTTCTACCCTTTGACTCCTTCTGGAGATAGTTCAGCTAATTTTTGACCCACTGAAAATATTTCAGTCCTTGATCTTGAACTTTCTATTTCTACCCAGTTGACTCCTTCTTGTGATACATTAGCCTTAGAGTAGCCGATATTTTACATATTGGACATGTTTCAGTTATGGATCTTGAAACTTCTATACCTACTTATTGACTCTTTCTGATTTTATATCGGTCATTCAAAAGTCAATATTTGACCAAATGTACTAATATCTGGCCCAAGAGTAGTCGATTTTGAACTTTTTAGTTCTACCCTATTGACTCCTTCTTGTGATAGTTCAGCCAATTTTTGACCGACTGAAAATATTTCAGTCCTTGATCTTGAACTTTCTATTCATAGCCAATTGACTCCTTCTGGTGATAAATTAGCGATAGAATAGCCAATAATTGACCCATTGAACATGTTTCAGTCATGGATCTTGAAATTTCTATGCCTACTTATTGACTCTTTCTGATGTTACATCGGTCATTCAAAAGTCAATATTTCACCAAATGTACTAATTTCGGGCCCAAGAGTCGTCGATTTTGAACTTTCTATTTCTACCCAATAGACTCCTTCTTGTGATAAATTAGCGATAGAGTAGCCAATATTTGACCCATTGAACATGTTTCAGTCATGGATCTTGAAATTTCTATACCTACTTATTGACTCTTTCTGATGTTACATAGGTCATTCAAAAGTCAATATTTGACCAAATGTACTAAAATCGGGCCCAAGAGTCGTCGATTTTGAACTTTTTAGTTCTACCCTTTGACTCCTTCTGGTGATAAATTAGCCATAGAGTAGCCAATAATTGACCCATTGAACATGTTTCAGTCATGGATTTTGAAATTTCTATACCTACTTATTGACTGTTTCTGATGTTACATCGGTCATTCAAAAGTCAATATTTGACCAAATGTACTAATATCAGGCCCAAGAGTCATCTATTTTGAATTTTTTAGTTCTACCCTTTGACTCCTTCTGGAGATAGTTCAGCCAATTTTTGACCCACTGAAAATATTTCAGTCCTTGATCTTGAACTTTATATTCCTACCCAATTGACTCCTTCTTGTGATACATTAGCCTTAGAGTTGCCAATATTTTACCCATTGGACATGTTTCAGTTATGGATCTTGAAACTTCTATACCTACTTATTGACTCTTTCTGATGTTATATCGGTCATTCAAAAGTCAATATTTGACCAAATGTACTAATATCAGGCCCAAGAGTAGTCGATTTTGAACTTTTTAGTTCTACCCTATTGACTCCTTCTTGCGATAGTTCAGCCAATTTTTGACCCACTGAAAATATTTCAGTCCTTGATCTTGAACTTTCTATTTCTACCCAGTTGACTCCTTCTTGTGATACATTAGCCTTAGAGTAGCCAATATTTTACATATTGGACATGTTTCAGTTATGGATCTTGAAACTTCTATACCCTACTTATTGACTCTTTCTGATGTTATATCGGTCATTTAAAAGTCAATATTTGACCAAATGTACTAACACTGGGCCCAAGAGTCGTCTATTTTGAACTTTTTAGTTCTACCCTATTGACTTCTTCTGGCGATAGTTCAGCCAATTTTTGACCCACTGAAAATGTTTCAGTCCTTGATCTTGAACTTTCTATTCCTACCCAATTGACTCTTTCTTTTGATACATTAGCATTAGAGTAGCCAATATTTTAGCTATTGAACATGTTTCAGTCATGGATCTTGAAATTTCTATACCTACTTATTGACTGTTTCTGATGTTACATCGGTCATTCAAAAGTCAATATTTCACCAAATGTACTAATATCGGGCCCAAGAGTCGTCTATTTTGAACTTTTTAGTTCTACCCTATTGACTCCTGGTGATAAATTAGCGATTTAGTAGCCAATAATTGACCCATTGAACATGTTTCAGTCATGGATTTTGAAATTTCTATACCTACTTATTGACTGTTTCTGATGTTACATCGGTCATTAAAAAGTCAATATTTGACCAAATGTACTAATATCGGGCCCAAGAGTCGTCTATTTTGAACTTTTTAGTTCTACCCTATTGACTCCTTCTGGTATAAATTAGCGATTTAGTAGCCAATAATTGACCCATTGAACATGTTTCAGTCATGGATTTTGAAATTTCTATACCTACTTATTGACTGTTTCTGATGTTACATCGGTCATTCAAAAGTCAATATTTGACCAAATGTACTAATATCAGGCCCAAGAGTCATCTATTTTGAATTTTTTAGTTCTACCCTTTGACTCCTTCTGGAGATAGTTCAGCTAATTTTTGACCCACTGAAAATATTTCAGTCCTTGATCTTGAACTTTCTATTTCTACCCAGTTGACTCCTTCTTGTGATACATTAGCCTTAGAGTAGCCGATATTTTACATATTGGACATGTTTCAGTTATGGATCTTGAAACTTCTATACCTACTTATTGACTCTTTCTGATTTTATATCGGTCATTCAAAAGTCAATATTTGACCAAATGTACTAATATCAGGCCCAAGAGTCATCTATTTTGAATTTTTTAGTTCTACCCTTTGACTCCTTCTGGAGATAGTTCAGCCAATTTTTGACCCACTGAAAATATTTCAGTCCTTGATCTTGAACTTTATATTCCTACCCAATTGACTCCTTCTTGTGATACATTAGCCTTAGAGTTGCCAATATTTTACCCATTGGACATGTTTCAGTTATGGATCTTGAAACTTCTATACCCTACTTATTGACTCTTTCTGATGTTATATCGGTCATTTAAAAGTCAATATTTGACCAAATGTACTAACACTGGGCCCAAGAGTCGTCTATTTTGAACTTTTTAGTTCTACCCTATTGACTTCTTCTGGCGATAGTTCAGCCAATTTTTGACCCACTGAAAATGTTTCAGTCCTTGATCTTGAACTTTCTATTCCTACCCAATTGACTCTTTCTTTTGATACATTAGCATTAGAGTAGCCAATATTTTAGCTATTGAACATGTTTCAGTCATGGATCTTGAAATTTCTATACCTACTTATTGACTGTTTCTGATGTTACATCGGTCATTCAAAAGTCAATATTTCACCAAATGTACTAATATCGGGCCCAAGAGTCGTCTATTTTGAACTTTTTAGTTCTACCCTATTGACTCCTGGTGATAAATTAGCGATTTAGTAGCCAATAATTGACCCATTGAACATGTTTCAGTCATGGATTTTGAAATTTCTATACCTACTTATTGACTGTTTCTGATGTTACATCGGTCATTAAAAAGTCAATATTTGACCAAATGTACTAATATCGGGCCCAAGAGTCGTCTATTTTGAACTTTTTAGTTCTACCCTATTGACTCCTTCTGGTATAAATTAGCGATTTAGTAGCCAATAATTGACCCATTGAACATGTTTCAGTCATGGATTTTGAAATTTCTATACCTACTTATTGACTGTTTCTGATGTTACATCGGTCATTCAAAAGTCAATATTTGACCAAATGTACTAATATCAGGCCCAAGAGTCATCTATTTTGAATTTTTTAGTTCTACCCTTTGACTCCTTCTGGAGATAGTTCAGCTAATTTTTGACCCACTGAAAATATTTCAGTCCTTGATCTTGAACTTTCTATTTCTACCCAGTTGACTCCTTCTTGTGATACATTAGCCTTAGAGTAGCCGATATTTTACATATTGGACATGTTTCAGTTATGGATCTTGAAACTTCTATACCTACTTATTGACTCTTTCTGATTTTATATCGGTCATTCAAAAGTCAATATTTGACCAAATGTACTAATATCAGGCCCAAGAGTCATCTATTTTGAATTTTTTAGTTCTACCCTTTGACTCCTTCTGGAGATAGTTCAGCCAATTTTTGACCCACTGAAAATATTTCAGTCCTTGATCTTGAACTTTCTATTTCTACCCAGTTGACTCCTTCTTGTGATACATTAGCCTTAGAGTAGCCAATATTTTACATATTGGACATGTTTCAGTTATGGATCTTGAAACTTCTATACCCTACTTATTGACTCTTTCTGATGTTATATCGGTCATTTAAAAGTCAATATTTGACCAAATGCACTAACACTGGGCCCAAGAGTCGTCTATTTTGAACTTTTTAGTTCTACCCTATTGACTTCTTCTGGCGATAGTTCAGCCAATTTTTGACCCACTGAAAATGTTTCAGTCCTTGATCTTGAACTTTCTATTCCTACCCAATTGACTCTTTCTTTTGATAAATTAGCATTAGAGTAGCCAATATTTTAGCTATTGAACATGTTTCAGTCATGGATCTTGAAATTTCTATACCTACTTATTGACTGTTTCTGATGTTACATCGGTCATTCAAAAGTCAATATTTCACCAAATGTACTAATATCGGGCCCAAGAGTCGTCTATTTTGAACTTTTTAGTTCTACCCTATTGACTCCTGGTGATAAATTAGCGATTTAGTAGCCAATAATTGACCCATTGAACATGTTTCAGTCATGGATTTTGAAATTTCTATACCTACTTATTGACTGTTTCTGATGTTACATCGGTCATTAAAAAGTCAATATTTGACCAAATGTACTAATATCGGGCCCAAGAGTCGTCTATTTTGAACTTTTTAGTTCTACCCTATTGACTCCTTCTGGTATAAATTAGCGATTTAGTAGCCAATAATTGACCCATTGAACATGTTTCAGTCATGGATTTTGAAATTTCTATACCTACTTATTGACTGTTTCTGATGTTACATCGGTCATTCAAAAGTCAATATTTGACCAAATGTACTAATATCAGGCCCAAGAGTCATCTATTTTGAATTTTTTAGTTCTACCCTTTGACTCCTTCTGGAGATAGTTCAGCTAATTTTTGACCCACTGAAAATATTTCAGTCCTTGATCTTGAACTTTCTATTTCTACCCAGTTGACTCCTTCTTGTGATACATTAGCCTTAGAGTAGCCGATATTTTACATATTGGACATGTTTCAGTTAAGGATCTTGAAACTTCTATACCTACTTATTGACTCTTTCTGATTTTATATCGGTCATTCAAAAGTCAATATTTGACCAAATGTACTAATATCAGGCCCAAGAGTCATCTATTTTGAATTTTTTAGTTCTACCCTTTGACTCCTTCTGGAGATAGTTCAGCCAATTTTTGACCCACTGAAAATATTTCAGTCCTTGGTCTTGAACTTTATATTCCTACCCAATTGACTCCTTCTTGTGATACATTAGCCTTAGAGTTGCCAATATTTTACCCATTGGACATGTTTCAGTTATGGATCTTGAAACTTCTATAGCCTACTTATTGACTCTTTCTGATGTTATATCGGTCATTTAAAAGTCAATATTTGACCAAATGTACTAACACTGGGCCCAAGAGTCGTCTATTTTGAACTTTTTAGTTCTACCCTATTGACTTCTTCTGGCGATAGTTCAGCCAATTTTTGACCCACTGAAAATGTTTCAGTCCTTGATCTTGAACTTTCTAATCCTACCCAATTGACTCTTTCTTTTGATACATTAGCATTAGAGTAGCCAATATTTTAGCTATTGAACATGTTTCAGTCATGGATCTTGAAATTTCTATACCTACTTATTGACTGTTTCTGATGTTACATCGGTCATTCAAAAGTCAATATTTCACCAAATGTACTAATATCGGGCCCAAGAGTCGTCTATTTTGAACTTTTTAGTTCTACCCTATTGACTCCTGGTGATAAATTAGCGATTTAGTAGCCAATATTTGACCCATTGAACATGTTTCAGTCATGGATTTTGAAATTTCTATACCTACTTATTGACTGTTTCTGATGTTACATCGGTCATTAAAAAGTCAATATTTGACCAAATGTACTAATATCGGGCCCAAGAGTCGTCTATTTTGAACTTTTTAGTTCTACCCTATTGACTCCTTCTGGTATAAATTAGCGATTTAGTAGCCAATAATTGACCCATTGAACATGTTTCAGTCATGGATTTTGAAATTTCTATACCTACTTATTGACTGTTTCTGATGTTACATCGGTCATTCAAAAGTCAATATTTGACCAAATGTACTAATATCAGGCCCAAGAGTCATCTATTTTGAATTTTTTAGTTCTACCCTTTGACTCCTTCTGGAGATAGTTCAGCTAATTTTTGACCCACTGAAAATATTTCAGTCCTTGATCTTGAACTTTCTATTTCTACCCAGTTGACTCCTTCTTGTGATACATTAGCCTTAGAGTAGCCGATATTTTACATATTGGACATGTTTCAGTTATGGATCTTGAAACTTCTATACCTACTTATTGACTCTTTCTGATTTTATATCGGTCATTCAAAAGTCAATATTTGACCAAATGTACTAATATCTGGCCCAAGAGTAGTCGATTTTGAACTTTTTAGTTCTACCCTATTGACTCCTTCTTGTGATAGTTCAGCCAATTTTTGACCGACTGAAAATATTTCAGTCCTTGATCTTGAACTTTCTATTCATAGCCAATTGACTCCTTCTGGTGATAAATTAGCGATAGAATAGCCAATAATTGACCCATTGAACATGTTTCAGTCATGGATCTTGAAATTTCTATGCCTACTTATTGACTCTTTCTGATGTTACATCGGTCATTCGAAAGTCAATATTTCACCAAATGTACTAATATCGGGCCCAAGAGTCGTCGATTTTGAACTTTCTATTTCTACCCAATAGACTCCTTCTTGTGATAAATTAGCGATAGAGTAGCCAATATTTGACCCATTGAACATGTTTCAGTCATGGATCTTGAAATTTCTATACCTACTTATTGACTCTTTCTGATGTTACATAGGTCATTCAAAAGTCAATATTTGACCAAATGTACTAAAATCGGGCCCAAGAGTCGTCGATTTTGAACTTTTTAGTTCTACCCTTTGACTCCTTCTGGTGATAAATTAGCCATAGAGTAGCCAATAATTGACCCATTGAACATGTTTCAGTCATGGATTTTGAAATTTCTATACCTACTTATTGACTGTTTCTGATGTTACATCGGTCATTCAAAAGTCAATATTTGACCAAATGTACTAATATCAGGCCCAAGAGTCATCTATTTTGAATTTTTTAGTTCTACCCTTTGACTCCTTCTGGAGATAGTTCAGCCAATTTTTGACCCACTGAAAATATTTCAGTCCTTGATCTTGAACTTTATATTCCTACCCAATTGACTCCTTCTTGTGATACATTAGCCTTAGAGTTGCCAATATTTTACCCATTGGACATGTTTCAGTTATGGATCTCGAAACTTCTATACCTACTTATTGACTCTTTCTGATGTTATATCGGTCATTCAAAAGTCAATATTTGACCAAATGTACTAATATCAGGCCCAAGAGTAGTCGATTTTGAACTTTTTAGTTCTACCCTATTGACTCCTTCTTGCGATAGTTCAGCCAATTTTTGACCCACTGAAAATATTTCAGTCCTTGATCTTGAACTTTCTATTTCTACCCAGTTGACTCCTTCTTGTGATACATTAGCCTTAGAGTAGCCAATATTTTACATATTGGACATGTTTCAGTTATGGATCTTGAAACTTCTATACCCTACTTATTGACTCTTTCTGATGTTATATCGGTCATTTAAAAGTCAATATTTGACCAAATGTACTAACACTGGGCCCAAGAGTCGTCTATTTTGAACTTTTTAGTTCTACCCTATTGACTTCTTCTGGCGATAGTTCAGCCAATTTTTGACCCACTGAAAATGTTTCAGTCCTTGATCTTGAACTTTCTAATCCTACCCAATTGACTCTTTCTTTTGATACATTAGCATTAGAGTAGCCAATATTTTAGCTATTGAACATGTTTCAGTCATGGATCTTGAAATTTCTATACCTACTTATTGACTGTTTCTGATGTTACATCGGTCATTCAAAAGTCAATATTTCACCAAATGTACTAATATCGGGCCCAAGAGTCGTCTATTTTGAACTTTTTAGTTCTACCCTATTGACTCCTGGTGATAAATTAGCGATTTAGTAGCCAATAATTGACCCATTGAACATGTTTCAGTCATGGATTTTGAAATTTCTATACCTACTTATTGACTGTTTCTGATGTTACATCGGTCATTAAAAAGTCAATATTTGACCAAATGTACTAATATCGGGCCCAAGAGTCGTCTATTTTGAACTTTTTAGTTCTACCCTATTGACTCCTTCTGGTATAAATTAGCGATTTAGTAGCCAATAATTGACCCATTGAACATGTTTCAGTCATGGATTTTGAAATTTCTATACCTACTTATTGACTGTTTCTGATGTTACATCGGTCATTCAAAAGTCAATATTTGACCAAATGTACTAATATCAGGCCCAAGAGTCATCTATTTTGAATTTTTTAGTTCTACCCTTTGACTCCTTCTGGAGATAGTTCAGCTAATTTTTGACCCACTGAAAATATTTCAGTCCTTGATCTTGAACTTTCTATTTCTACCCAGTTGACTCCTTCTTGTGATACATTAGCCTTAGAGTAGCCGATATTTTACATATTGGACATGTTTCAGTTATGGATCTTGAAACTTCTATACCTACTTATTGACTCTTTCTGATTTTATATCGGTCATTCAAAAGTCAATATTTGACCAAATGTACTAATATCAGGCCCAAGAGTCATCTATTTTGAATTTTTTAGTTCTACCCTTTGACTCCTTCTGGAGATAGTTCAGCCAATTTTTGACCCACTGAAAATATTTCAGTCCTTGATCTTGAACTTTATATTCCTACCCAATTGACTCCTTCTTGTGATACATTAGCCTTAGAGTTGCCAATATTTTACCCATTGGACATGTTTCAGTTATGGATCTTGAAACTTCTATACCCTACTTATTGACTCTTTCTGATGTTATATCGGTCATTTAAAAGTCAATATTTGACCAAATGTACTAACACTGGGCCCAAGAGTCGTCTATTTTGAACTTTTTAGTTCTACCCTATTGACTTCTTCTGGCGATAGTTCAGCCAATTTTTGACCCACTGAAAATGTTTCAGTCCTTGATCTTGAACTTTCTATTCCTACCCAATTGACTCTTTCTTTTGATACATTAGCATTAGAGTAGCCAATATTTTAGCTATTGAACATGTTTCAGTCATGGATCTTGAAATTTCTATACCTACTTATTGACTGTTTCTGATGTTACATCGGTCATTCAAAAGTCAATATTTCACCAAATGTACTAATATCGGGCCCAAGAGTCGTCTATTTTGAACTTTTTAGTTCTACCCTATTGACTCCTGGTGATAAATTAGCGATTTAGTAGCCAATAATTGACCCATTGAACATGTTTCAGTCATGGATTTTGAAATTTCTATACCTACTTATTGACTGTTTCTGATGTTACATCGGTCATTAAAAAGTCAATATTTGACCAAATGTACTAATATCGGGCCCAAGAGTCGTCTATTTTGAACTTTTTAGTTCTACCCTATTGACTCCTTCTGGTATAAATTAGCGATTTAGTAGCCAATAATTGACCCATTGAACATGTTTCAGTCATGGATTTTGAAATTTCTATACCTACTTATTGACTGTTTCTGATGTTACATCGGTCATTCAAAAGTCAATATTTGACCAAATGTACTAATATCAGGCCCAAGAGTCATCTATTTTGAATTTTTTAGTTCTACCCTTTGACTCCTTCTGGAGATAGTTCAGCTAATTTTTGACCCACTGAAAATATTTCAGTCCTTGATCTTGAACTTTCTATTTCTACCCAGTTGACTCCTTCTTGTGATACATTAGCCTTAGAGTAGCCGATATTTTACATATTGGACATGTTTCAGTTATGGATCTTGAAACTTCTATACCTACTTATTGACTCTTTCTGATTTTATATCGGTCATTCAAAAGTCAATATTTGACCAAATGTACTAATATCAGGCCCAAGAGTCATCTATTTTGAATTTTTTAGTTCTACCCTTTGACTCCTTCTGGAGATAGTTCAGCCAATTTTTGACCCACTGAAAATATTTCAGTCCTTGATCTTGAACTTTATATTCCTACCCAATTGACTCCTTCTTGTGATACATTAGCCTTAGAGTTGCCAATATTTTACCCATTGGACATGTTTCAGTTATGGATCTTGAAACTTCTATACCCTACTTATTGACTCTTTCTGATGTTATATCGGTCATTTAAAAGTCAATATTTGACCAAATGTACTAACACTGGGCCCAAGAGTCGTCTATTTTGAACTTTTTAGTTCTACCCTATTGACTTCTTCTGGCGATAGTTCAGCCAATTTTTGACCCACTGAAAATATTTCAGTCCTTGATCTTGAACTTTCTAATCCTACCCAATTGACTCTTTCTTTTGATACATTAGCATTAGAGTAGCCAATATTTTAGCTATTGAACATGTTTCAGTCATGGATCTTGAAATTTCTATACCTACTTATTGACTGTTTCTGATGTTACATCGGTCATTCAAAAGTCAATATTTCACCAAATGTACTAATATCGGGCCCAAGAGTCGTCTATTTTGAACTTTTTAGTTCTACCCTATTGACTCCTGGTGATAAATTAGCGATTTAGTAGCCAATAATTGACCCATTGAACATGTTTCAGTCATGGATTTTGAAATTTCTATACCTACTTATTGACTGTTTCTGATGTTACATCGGTCATTAAAAAGTCAATATTTGACCAAATGTACTAATATCGGGCCCAAGAGTCGTCTATTTTGAACTTTTTAGTTCTACCCTATTGACTCCTTCTGGTATAAATTAGCGATTTAGTAGCCAATAATTGACCCATTGAACATGTTTCAGTCATGGATTTTGAAATTTCTATACCTACTTATTGACTGTTTCTGATGTTACATCGGTCATTCAAAAGTCAATATTTGACCAAATGTACTAATATCAGGCCCAAGAGTCATCTATTTTGAATTTTTTAGTTTTACCCTTTGACTCCTTCTGGAGATAGTTCAGCCAATTTTTGACCCACTGAAAATATTTCAGTCCTTGATCTTGAACTTTATATTCCTACCCAATTGACTCCTTCTTGTGATACATTAGCCTTAGAGTTGCCAATATTTTACCCATTGGACATGTTTCAGTTATGGATCTCGAAACTTCTATACCTACTTATTGACTCTTTCTGATGTTATATCGGTCATTCAAAAGTCAATATTTGACCAAATGTACTAATATCAGGCCCAAGAGTAGTCGATTTTGAACTTTTTAGTTCTACCCTATTGACTCCTTCTTGCGATAGTTCAGCCAATTTTTGACCCACTGAAAATATTTCAGTCCTTGATCTTGAACTTTCTATTTCTACCCAGTTGACTCCTTCTTGTGATACATTAGCCTTAGAGTAGCCAATATTTTACATATTGGACATGTTTCAGTTATGGATCTTGAAACTTCTATACCCTACTTATTGACTCTTTCTGATGTTATATCGGTCATTTAAAAGTCAATATTTGACCAAATGCACTAACACTGGGCCCAAGAGTCGTCTATTTTGAACTTTTTAGTTCTACCCTATTGACTTCTTCTGGCGATAGTTCAGCCAATTTTTGACCCACTGAAAATGTTTCAGTCCTTGATCTTGAACTTTCTATTCCTACCCAATTGACTCTTTCTTTTGATACATTAGCATTAGAGTAGCCAATATTTTAGCTATTGAACATGTTTCAGTCATGGATCTTGAAATTTCTATACCTACTTATTGACTGTTTCTGATGTTACATCGGTCATTCAAAAGTCAATATTTCACCAAATGTACTAATATCGGGCCCAAGAGTCGTCTATTTTGAACTTTTTAGTTCTACCCTATTGACTCCTGGTGATAAATTAGCGATTTAGTAGCCAATAATTGACCCATTGAACATGTTTCAGTCATGGATTTTGAAATTTCTATACCTACTTATTGACTGTTTCTGATGTTACATCGGTCATTAAAAAGTCAATATTTGACCAAATGTACTAATATCGGGCCCAAGAGTCGTCTATTTTGAACTTTTTAGTTCTACCCTATTGACTCCTTCTGGTATAAATTAGCGATTTAGTAGCCAATAATTGACCCATTGAACATGTTTCAGTCATGGATTTTGAAATTTCTATACCTACTTATTGACTGTTTCTGATGTTACATCGGTCATTCAAAAGTCAATATTTGACCAAATGTACTAATATCAGGCCCAAGAGTCATCTATTTTGAATTTTTTAGTTCTACCCTTTGACTCCTTCTGGAGATAGTTCAGCTAATTTTTCACCCACTGAAAATATTTCAGTCCTTGATCTTGAACTTTCTATTTCTACCCAGTTGACTCCTTCTTGTGATACATTAGCCTTAGAGTAGCCGATATTTTACATATTGGACATGTTTCAGTTAAGGATCTTGAAACTTCTATACCTACTTATTGACTCTTTCTGATTTTATATCGGTCATTCAAAAGTCAATATTTGACCAAATGTACTAATATCAGGCCCAAGAGTCATCTATTTTGAATTTTTTAGTTCTACCCTTTGACTCCTTCTGGAGATAGTTCAGCCAATTTTTGACCCACTGAAAATATTTCAGTCCTTGGTCTTGAACTTTATATTCCTACCCAATTGACTCCTTCTTGTGATACATTAGCCTTAGAGTTGCCAATATTTTACCCATTGGACATGTTTCAGTTATGGATCTTGAAACTTCTATAGCCTACTTATTGACTCTTTCTGATGTTATATCGGTCATTTAAAAGTCAATATTTGACCAAATGTACTAACACTGGGCCCAAGAGTCGTCTATTTTGAACTTTTTAGTTCTACCCTATTGACTTCTTCTGGCGATAGTTCAGCCAATTTTTGACCCACTGAAAATGTTTCAGTCCTTGATCTTGAACTTTCTAATCCTACCCAATTGACTCTTTCTTTTGATACATTAGCATTAGAGTAGCCAATATTTTAGCTATTGAACATGTTTCAGTCATGGATCTTGAAATTTCTATACCTACTTATTGACTGTTTCTGATGTTACATCGGTCATTCAAAAGTCAATATTTCACCAAATGTACTAATATCGGGCCCAAGAGTCGTCTATTTTGAACTTTTTAGTTCTACCCTATTGACTCCTGGTGATAAATTAGCGATTTAGTAGCCAATATTTGACCCATTGAACATGTTTCAGTCATGGATTTTGAAATTTCTATACCTACTTATTGACTGTTTCTGATGTTACATCGGTCATTAAAAAGTCAATATTTGACCAAATGTACTAATATCGGGCCCAAGAGTCGTCTATTTTGAACTTTTTAGTTCTACCCTATTGACTCCTTCTGGTATAAATTAGCGATTTAGTAGCCAATAATTGACCCATTGAACATGTTTCAGTCATGGATTTTGAAATTTCTATACCTACTTATTGACTGTTTCTGATGTTACATCGGTCATTCAAAAGTCAATATTTGACCAAATGTACTAATATCAGGCCCAAGAGTCATCTATTTTGAATTTTTTAGTTCTACCCTTTGACTCCTTCTGGAGATAGTTCAGCTAATTTTTGACCCACTGAAAATATTTCAGTCCTTGATCTTGAACTTTCTATTTCTACCCAGTTGACTCCTTCTTGTGATACATTAGCCTTAGAGTAGCCGATATTTTACATATTGGACATGTTTCAGTTATGGATCTTGAAACTTCTATACCTACTTATTGACTCTTTCTGATTTTATATCGGTCATTCAAAAGTCAATATTTGACCAAATGTACTAATATCTGGCCCAAGAGTAGTCGATTTTGAACTTTTTAGTTCTACCCTATTGACTCCTTCTTGTGATAGTTCAGCCAATTTTTGACCGACTGAAAATATTTCAGTCCTTGATCTTGAACTTTCTATTCATAGCCAATTGACTCCTTCTGGTGATAAATTAGCGATAGAATAGCCAATAATTGACCCATTGAACATGTTTCAGTCATGGATCTTGAAATTTCTATGCCTACTTATTGACTCTTTCTGATGTTACATCGGTCATTCGAAAGTCAATATTTCACCAAATGTACTAATATCGGGCCCAAGAGTCGTCGATTTTGAACTTTCTATTTCTACCCAATAGACTCCTTCTTGTGATAAATTAGCGATAGAGTAGCCAATATTTGACCCATTGAACATGTTTCAGTCATGGATCTTGAAATTTCTATACCTACTTATTGACTCTTTCTGATGTTACATAGGTCATTCAAAAGTCAATATTTGACCAAATGTACTAAAATCGGGCCCAAGAGTCGTCGATTTTGAACTTTTTAGTTCTACCCTTTGACTCCTTCTGGTGATAAATTAGCCATAGAGTAGCCAATAATTGACCCATTGAACATGTTTCAGTCATGGATTTTGAAATTTCTATACCTACTTATTGACTGTTTCTGATGTTACATCGGTCATTCAAAAGTCAATATTTGACCAAATGTACTAATATCAGGCCCAAGAGTCATCTATTTTGAATTTTTTAGTTCTACCCTTTGACTCCTTCTGGAGATAGTTCAGCAAATTTTTGACCCACTGAAAATATTTCAGTCCTTGATCTTGAACTTTATATTCCTACCCAATTGACTCCTTCTTGTGATACATTAGCCTTAGAGTTGCCAATATTTTACCCATTGGACATGTTTCAGTTATGGATCTCGAAACTTCTATACCTACTTATTGACTCTTTCTGATGTTATATCGGTCATTCAAAAGTCAATATTTGACCAAATGTACTAATATCAGGCCCAAGAGTAGTCGATTTTGAACTTTTTAGTTCTACCCTATTGACTCCTTCTTGCGATAGTTCAGCCAATTTTTGACCCACTGAAAATATTTCAGTCCTTGATCTTGAACTTTCTATTTCTACCCAGTTGACTCCTTCTTGTGATACATTAGCCTTAGAGTAGCCAATATTTTACATATTGGACATGTTTCAGTTATGGATCTTGAAACTTCTATACCCTACTTATTGACTCTTTCTGATGTTATATCGGTCATTTAAAAGTCAATATTTGACCAAATGTACTAACACTGGGCCCAAGAGTCGTCTATTTTGAACTTTTTAGTTCTACCCTATTGACTTCTTCTGGCGATAGTTCAGCCAATTTTTGACCCACTGAAAATGTTTCAGTCCTTGATCTTGAACTTTCTAATCCTACCCAATTGACTCTTTCTTTTGATACATTAGCATTAGAGTAGCCAATATTTTAGCTATTGAACATGTTTCAGTCATGGATCTTGAAATTTCTATACCTACTTATTGACTGTTTCTGATGTTACATCGGTCATTCAAAAGTCAATATTTCACCAAATGTACTAATATCGGGCCCAAGAGTCGTCTATTTTGAACTTTTTAGTTCTACCCTATTGACTCCTGGTGATAAATTAGCGATTTAGTAGCCAATAATTGACCCATTGAACATGTTTCAGTCATGGATTTTGAAATTTCTATACCTACTTATTGACTGTTTCTGATGTTACATCGGTCATTAAAAAGTCAATATTTGACCAAATGTACTAATATCGGGCCCAAGAGTCGTCTATTTTGAACTTTTTAGTTCTACCCTATTGACTCCTTCTGGTATAAATTAGCGATTTAGTAGCCAATAATTGACCCATTGAACATGTTTCAGTCATGGATTTTGAAATTTCTATACCTACTTATTGACTGTTTCTGATGTTACATCGGTCATTCAAAAGTCAATATTTGACCAAATGTACTAATATCAGGCCCAAGAGTCATCTATTTTGAATTTTTTAGTTCTACCCTTTGACTCCTTCTGGAGATAGTTCAGCTAATTTTTGACCCACTGAAAATATTTCAGTCCTTGATCTTGAACTTTCTATTTCTACCCAGTTGACTCCTTCTTGTGATACATTAGCCTTAGAGTAGCCGATATTTTACATATTGGACATGTTTCAGTTATGGATCTTGAAACTTCTATACCTACTTATTGACTCTTTCTGATTTTATATCGGTCATTCAAAAGTCAATATTTGACCAAATGTACTAATATCTGGCCCAAGAGTAGTCGATTTTGAACTTTTTAGTTCTACCCTATTGACTCCTTCTTGTGATAGTTCAGCCAATTTTTGACCGACTGAAAATATTTCAGTCCTTGATCTTGAACTTTCTATTCATAGCCAATTGACTCCTTCTGGTGATAAATTAGCGATAGAATAGCCAATAATTGACCCATTGAACATGTTTCAGTCATGGATCTTGAAATTTCTATGCCTACTTATTGACTCTTTCTGATGTTACATCGGTCATTCAAAAGTCAATATTTCACCAAATGTACTAATATCGGGCCCAAGAGTCGTCGATTTTGAACTTTCTATTTCTACCCAATAGACTCCTTCTTGTGATAAATTAGCGATAGAATAGCCAATATTTGACCCATTGAACATGTTTCAGTCATGGATCTTGAAATTTCTATACCTACTTATTGACTCTTTCTGATGTTACATAGGTCATTCAAAAGTCAATATTTGACCAAATGTACTAAAATCGGGCCCAAGAGTCGTCGATTTTGAACTTTTTAGTTCTACCCTTTGACTCCTTCTGGTGATAAATTAGCCATAGAGTAGCCAATAATTGACCCATTGAACATGTTTCAGTCATGGATTTTGAAATTTCTATACCTACTTATTGACTGTTTCTGATGTTACATCGGTCATTCAAAAGTCAATATTTGACCAAATGTACTAATATCAGGCCCAAGAGTCATCTATTTTGAATTTTTTAGTTCTACCCTTTGACTCCTTCTGGAGATAGTTCAGCCAATTTTTGACCCACTGAAAATATTTCAGTCCTTGATCTTGAACTTTATATTCCTACCCAATTGACTCCTTCTTGTGATACATTAGCCTTAGAGTAGCCAATATTTTACATATTGGACATGTTTCAGTTATGGATCTCGAAACTTCTATACCTACTTATTGACTCTTTCTGATGTTATATCGGTCATTCAAAAGTCAATATTTGACCAAATGTACTAATATCAGGCCCAAGAGTAGTCGATTTTGAACTTTTTAGTTCTACCCTATTGACTCCTTCTTGCGATAGTTCAGCCAATTTTTGACCCACTGAAAATATTTCAGTCCTTGATCTTGAACTTTCTATTTCTACCCAGTTGACTCCTTCTTGTGATACATTAGCCTTAGAGTAGCCAATATTTTACATATTGGACATGTTTCAGTTATGGATCTTGAAACTTCTATACCCTACTTATTGACTCTTTCTGATGTTATATCGGTCATTTAAAAGTCAATATTTGACCAAATGTACTAACACTGGGCCCAAGAGTCGTCTATTTTGAACTTTTTAGTTCTACCCTATTGACTTCTTCTGGCGATAGTTCAGCCAATTTTTGACCCACTGAAAATGTTTCAGTCCTTGATCTTGAACTTTCTAATCCTACCCAATTGACTCTTTCTTTTGATACATTAGCATTAGAGTAGCCAATATTTTAGCTATTGAACATGTTTCAGTCATGGATCTTGAAATTTCTATACCTACTTATTGACTGTTTCTGATGTTACATCGGTCATTCAAAAGTCAATATTTCACCAAATGTACTAATATCGGGCCCAAGAGTCGTCTATTTTGAACTTTTTAGTTCTACCCTATTGACTCCTGGTGATAAATTAGCGATTTAGTAGCCAATAATTGACCCATTGAACATGTTTCAGTCATGGATTTTGAAATTTCTATACCTACTTATTGACTGTTTCTGATGTTACATCGGTCATTAAAAAGTCAATATTTGACCAAATGTACTAATATCGGGCCCAAGAGTCGTCTATTTTGAACTTTTTAGTTCTACCCTATTGACTCCTTCTGGTATAAATTAGCGATTTAGTAGCCAATAATTGACCCATTGAACATGTTTCAGTCATGGATTTTGAAATTTCTATACCTACTTATTGACTGTTTCTGATGTTACATCGGTCATTCAAAAGTCAATATTTGACCAAATGTACTAATATCAGGCCCAAGAGTCATCTATTTTGAATTTTTTAGTTCTACCCTTTGACTCCTTCTGGAGATAGTTCAGCTAATTTTTTACCCACTGAAAATATTTCAGTCCTTGATCTTGAACTTTCTATTTCTACCCAGTTGACTCCTTCTTGTGATACATTAGCCTTAGAGTAGCCGATATTTTACATATTGGACATGTTTCAGTTATGGATCTTGAAACTTCTATACCTACTTATTGACTCTTTCTGATTTTATATCGGTCATTCAAAAGTCAATATTTGACCAAATGTACTAATATCTGGCCCAAGAGTAGTCGATTTTGAACTTTTTAGTTCTACCCTATTGACTCCTTCTTGTGATAGTTCAGCCAATTTTTGACCGACTGAAAATATTTCAGTCCTTGATCTTGAACTTTCTATTCATAGCCAATTGACTCCTTCTTGTGATACATTAGCCTTAAGGTAGCCAATATTTTACCCATTGGACATGTTTAAGTTATGGATCTTGAAGTTTTTATACCTACTCATTGACTCTCTGAAATTAGGTCAATCATTCAGAAATCCATATTTCACCAAATGTACTAATATCGGGCCCAAGAGTCGTCGATTTTGAACTTTGTATTTCTACCCAATTGACTCCTTCTGGTGATAAATTAGCCATGGAGTAGCCAATATTTGACTTATTGAACATGATTCAGTCATGGATCTTGAAATTTCTATTCCTACCTATTGACTCTTTCTGATGTTACATCGGTCATTCAAAAGTCAATATTTGACGAAATGAACTAATATCGGGCCCAAGAGTCGTCTATTTTGAACTCTTTAGTTCTACCCTTTGACTCCTTCTGGTGATAAATCAGCCATAGAGTAGCCAATATTTGACCCATTGAACATGTTTCAGTCATGGATCTTGAAATTTCTATACCTACTTATTGACTGTTTCTGATGTTTCATCGGTCATTCAAAAGTCAATATTTGACGAAATGAACTAATATCGGGCCCAAGAGTCGTCTATTTTGAACTCTTTAGTTCTACCCTTTGACTCCTTCTGGTGATAAATTAGCCATAGAGTAGCCAATATTTGACCCATTGAACATGTTTCAGTCATGGATCTTGAAATTTCTATACCTACTTATTGACTGTTTCTGATGTTTCATCGGTCATTCAAAAGTCAATATTTGACCAAATGTACTAACACTGGGCCCAAGAGTCGTCTATTTTGAACTTTTTAGTTCTACCCTATTGACTTCTTCTGGCGATAGTTCAACCAATTTTTGACCCACTGAAAATGTTTCAGTCCTTGATCTTGAACTTTCTATTCCTACCAAATTGACTCCTTCTTGTGATACATTAGCATTAGAGTAGCCAATATTTTACCTATTGAACATGTTTCAGTGATAGATCTTGAAATTTCTATACCTACTTATTGACTCTTTCTGATGTTACATCGGTCATTCAAAAGTCAATATTTGACCAAATGTACTAATATCGAGCCCAAGAGTCGTCTATTTTGAACTTTTTAGTTCTACCCTACTGACTCCTTCTGGTGATAAATTAGCGATTTAGTAGCCAATATTTGACCCATTGAACATGTTTGAGTCATGGATCTTGAAATTTCTATACCTACTTATTGACTGTTTCTGATGTTTCATCGGTCATTCAAAAGTCAATATTTGACCAAATGTACTAACACTGGGCCCAAGAGTCGTCTATTTTGAACTTTTTAGTTCTACCCTATTGACTTCTTCTGGCGATAGTTCAGCCAATTTTTGACCCACTGAAAATGTTTCAGTCCTTGATCTTGAACTTTCTATTCCTACCCAACTGACTCATTCTTTTGATACATTAGCCTTAGAGTAGCCAATATTTTACCCATTGGACATGTTTCAGTTATGGACCTTGACATTTTTATACCTACTCATTGAATCTTTCTGAATTTAGGTCAGTCATTCAGAAATTCATATTTGACCAAATGTACTAATATCGGGCCCAAGAGTCGTCGATTTTGAACTTTCTATTTCTACCCAATTGACTCCTTCTGGTAATAAATTAGCCATAGAGTAGCCAATATTTGACCCATTGAACATGTTTGAGTCATGGATCTTGATATTTCTATACCTACTTATTGACTGTTTCTGATGTTACATCGGTCATTCAAAAGTCAATATTTCACCAAATGTACTAACACTGGGCCCAAGAGTCGTCGATTTTGAACTTTTTAGTTCTACTCTATTGACTCCTTCTGGTGATAAATTAATGATTTAGTAGCCAATAATTGACCCATTGAAAATGTTTCAGTCATGGATCTTGAAATTTCTATATCTACTTATTGACTCTTTCTGATGTTACATCGGTCATTCAAAAGTCAATATTTGACCAAATGTACTAATATCACGCCCAAGAGTCGTCTATTTTGAATTTTTTAGTTCTACCCATTGACTCCTTCTGGAGATAGTTCAGCCAATTTTTGACCCACTGAAAATGTTTCAGTCCTTGATCTTGAACTTTCTATTCCTACGCAATTGACTCCTTCTTGTGATACATAAGCATTAGAGTAGCCAATAATTGACCCATTGAACATGTTTCAGTCATGGATCTTGAAATTTCTATACCTACTTATTGACTTTTTCTGATGTTACATCGGTCATTCAAAAGTCAATATTTGACCAAATGTACTAATATCAGGTCCAAGATTTGTCTATTTTGAACTTTTTAGTTCTACCCTATTGACTTCTTATGGTGAGAGTTCAGCCAATTTTTGACCCACTGAAAATTCTTGTCCTTGATCTTGAACTTTCTATTCCTACCCAATTGACTCCTTCTTGTGATACATTAGCCTTAAGGTAGCCAATATTTTACCCATTGGACATGTTTAAGTTATGGATCTTGAAGTTTTTATACCTACTCATTGACTCTCTGAAATTAGGTCAATCATTCAGAAATCCATATTTCACCAAATGTACTAATATCGGGCCCAAGAGTCGTCGATTTTGAACTTTCTATTTCTACCCAATTGACTCCTTCTGGTGATAAATTAGCCATGGAGTAGCCAATATTTGACCCATTGAACATGATTCAGCCATGGATCTTGAAATTTCTATACCTACCTATTGACTCTTTCTGATGTTACATCGGTCATTCAAAAGTCAATATTTGACGAAATGAACTAATATCGGGCCCAAGAGTCGTCTATTTTGAACTCTTTAGTTCTACCCGTTGACTCCTTCTGGTGATAAATTAGCCATAGAGTAGCCAATATTTGACCCATTGAAAATATTTCAGTCCTTGATTTTGAACTTTCTATTCCTACCCAATTGACTCCTTCTGGTGATAAATTAGCCATAGAGTAGCCAATTTTTGACCCACTGAAAATATTTCAGTCCTTGATTTTGAACTTTCTATTCCTACCCAATTGACTCCTTCTTGAGATACATTAGCCTTAAAGAAGCCAATATTTTATCCATTGGACATGTTTCAGTTATGGATCTTGAAATTTTTATACCTACTCATTGAATCTTTCTGAATTTAGATCAGTCATTCAGAAATCCATATTTGACCAAATGTACTAATATCGGGCCCAAGAGTCGTCGATTTTGAACTTTCTATTTCTACCCAATAGACTCCTTCTTGTGATAAATTAGCCATAGAGTAGCCAATATTTGACCCATTGAACATGTTTCAGTCATGGATCTTGAAATGTCTATAGAGACTTATTGACTCTTTCTGATGTTATATCGGTCATTCAAAAGTCAATTCTTTGACCAAATATACTAATATCGGGCCCAAGAGTCGTCTATGTTGAACTTTTCAGTTCTACCCTATTGACTCATCTGGAGATAGTTCAGCCAATTTTTGACCCACTGAAAATATTTCAGTCCTTGACTTTGAACTTTCTACTTCTACCCAACTGACTTCTTCTTGTGATACGTTAGCCTTAGAGTAGCCAATATTTTACCCATTGGACATGTTTCAGTTATGGATCTTGAAATTTTGGCTGATGCATTACATCAGATTAAGTCGATGCGGAGAGTTTATTGAAAAAGAATAAAAAGTAACAGAAAGTTCATGTTTGATCACTAATTTATTAAAAATATGCCCTTTGGTCATTAAGTATTTTTATATACACTTAAACGCAACAAGTGCATATCTTATATTGTGCTCTGTGCAATGCAACAGCACATATGTTTTCTCTTCATTGCACAACCAAATGAGGTACATCTATGCAATTCTGCACTATCTCTTCAACAGCACACGTTAACTCCATGCACAGACGGATGAGTTAGTGCAGATACACTTAGTCGTTTTTCTGAGAAATGGTGCACGCTCTGAAAAACGACTAAGTGTCAAAATTCCTCCGTGTGAACCATGCAGTGTGTGTCTCTGCTCAAGCCGGAGATAGTGTGAGGCAGGCGGTTTGAAGGTGTAAGGAAGGTGTACTTATTGACTTTTTTCTGATGTTACATCGGTGATTCAAAAGTCAATATTTGACCAAATGTACTAATATCAGGCCCAAGAGTCGTCTATTTTGAACTTTTTAGTTCTACCCTATTGACTTCTCATGGCGATAGTTCAGCCAATTTTTGACCCACTGAAAATATTTCAGTCCTTGATCTTGAACTTTCTATTCCTACCCAATTGACTCCTTCTTGTGATACATTAGCATTAGAGTAGCCAATATTTTACCTATTGAACATGTTTCAGTGATGGATCTTGATTTTCTATACCTACTTATTGACTCTTTCTGATGTTACATCGGTCATTCAAAAGTCAATATTTCACCAAATGTACTAATATCGGGCCCGAGAGTCGTCGATTTTGAACTTTCTATTTCTACCCAATAGACTCCTTCTAGTGATAAATTAGCCATAGAGTAGCCAATATTTGACCCATTGAACATGTTTCAGTCATGGATCTTGAAATTTCTATACCTACTTATTGACTCTTTCTGATGTTACATCGGTCATACAAAAGTCAATATTTCACCAAATGTACTAATATCGGGCCCAAGAGTCGTCTATTTTGAACTTTTTAGTTCTACCCTATTGACTTCTTCTGGTGATAAATTAGCGATTTAGTAGCCAATAATTGACCCAGTGAACATGTTTCAGTCATGGATCTTGAAATTTCTATACCTACTTATTGACTCTTTCTGATGTTACATCGGTCATTCAAAAGTCAATATTTGACCAAATGTACTAACACTGGGCCCAAGAGTCGTCTATTTTGAACTTTTTAGTTCTACCCTATTGACTTCTTCTGGCGATAGTTCAGCCAATTTTTGACCCACTGAAAATGTTTCAGTCCTTGATCTTGAACTTTCTATTCCTACCAATTTGACTCCTTCTTGTGATACATTAGCATTAGAGTAGCCAATATTTTACCT
Organism: Zacco platypus; assembly: GCA_038088235.1. Taxonomy (NCBI): domain Eukaryota; kingdom Metazoa; phylum Chordata; class Actinopteri; order Cypriniformes; family Xenocyprididae; genus Zacco; species Zacco platypus. Next base: position 24,519,111 of record CM076078.1, on the reverse strand, counting down.
ATTGAACTTGTTTCAGTAATGGATCTTGAAATTTCTATACCTACTTATTGACTCTTTCTGAATTTAGATCAGTCATTCAGAAATCCATATTTGACCAAATGTACTAATATCGGGCCCAAGAGTCGTCGATTTTGAACTTTATATTTCTACCCAATAGACTCCTTCTTGTGATAAATTAGCCATAGAGTAGCCAATATTTGACCCATTGAAAATGTTTCAGTCATGGATCTTGAAATTTCTATACAGAGTTATTGACTCTTTCTGATGTTATATCGGTCATTCAAAAGTCAATTCTTTGACCAAATATACTAATATCGGGCCGAAGAGTCGTCTATGTTGAACTTTTCAGTTCTACCCTATTGACTCATCTGGAGATAGTTCAGCCAATTTTTGACCCACTGAAAATATTTCAGTCCTTGATTTTGAACTTTCTACTTCTACCCAACTGACTTCTTCTTGTGATACGTTATCCTTAGAGTAGCCAATATTTTACCCATTGGACATGTTTCAGTTATGGATCTTGAAATTTTGGCTGATGCATTACATCAGATTAAGTCGATGCGGAGAGTTTATTGAAAAAGAATAAAAAGTAACAGAAAGTTCATGTTTGATCACTAATTTATTAAAAATATGCCCTTTGGTCATTAAGTTTTTTTATATACACTTAAACGCAACAAGTGCATATCTTATATTGTGCTCTGTGCAATGCAACAGCACATATGTTTTCTCTTCATTGCACAACCAAATGAGGTACATCTATGCAATTCTGCACTATCTCTTCAACAGCACACGTTAACTCCATGCACAGACGGATGAGTTAGTGCAGGTACACTTAGTCGTTTTTCTGAGAAGTGGTGCACGCTCTGAAAAACGACTAAGTGTCAAAATTCCTCCATGTGAACCATGCAGTGTGTGTCTCTGCTCAAACCGGAGATAGTGTGAGGCAGGCGGTTTGAAGGTGTAAGGAAGGTGTACTTATTGACTCTTTTCTGATGTTACATCGGTCATTCAAAAGTCAATATTTGACCAAATGTACTAATATCAGGCCCAAGAGTCGTCTATTTTGAACTTTTTAGTTCTACCCTATTGACTTCTCATGGCGATAGTTCAGCCAATTTTTGACCCACTGAAAATATTTCAGTCCTTTATCTTGAACTTTCTATTCCTACCCAATTGACTCCTTCTTGTGATACATTAGCATTAGAGTAGCCAATATTTTACCTATTGAACTTGTTTCAGTAATGGATCTTGAAATTTCTATACCTACTTATTGACTCTTTCTGATGTTACATCGGTCATTCAAAAGTCAATATTTGACCAAATGTACTAACACTGGGCCCAAGAGTCGTCGATTTTGAACTTTTTAGTTCTACCCTATTGACTTCTTCTGGCGATAGTTCAGCCAATTTTTGACCCACTGAAAATATTTCAGTCCTTGATCTTGAACTTTCTATTTGCTACCCAATTGACTCCTTCTTGTGATACATTAGCCTTAAAGAAGCCAATATTTTATCCATTGGACATGTTTCAGTTATGGATCTTGGAATTTTTATACCTACTCATTGAATCTTTCTGGATTTAGGTCAGTCATTCAGAAATCCATATTTGACCAAATGTACTAATATCGGGCCCAAGAGTCGTCGATTTTGAACTTTCTATTTCTACCCAATAGGCTTCTTCTTGTGATAAATTAGCCATAGAGTAGCCAATATTTGGCCCATTGAACATGTTTCAGTCATGGATCTTGAAATTTCTATACCTACTTATTGACTCTTTCTGATGTTACATCGGTCATTCAAAAGTCAATATTTGACCAAATGTACTAACACTGGGCCCAAGAGTCGTCTATTTTGAACTTTTTAGTTCTACCCTATTGACTTCTTCTGGCGATAGTTCAGCCAATTTTTGACCCACTGAAAATGTTTCAGTCCTTGATCTTGAACTTTCTATTCCTACCAAATTGACTCCTTCTTTTGATACATTAGCATTAGAGTAGCCAATATTTTACCTATTGAACATGTTTCAGTCATGGATCTTGAAATTTCTATACCTACTTATTGACTCTTTCTGATGTTACATCGGTCATTCAAAAGTCAATATTTCACCAAATGTACTAATATCGAGCCCAAGAGTCGTCTATTTTGAACTTTTTAGTTCTACCCTATTGACTCCTTCTGGTGATAAATTAGCGATTTAGTAGCCAATAATTGACCCATTGAACATGTTTGAGTCATGGATCTTGAAATTTCTATACCTACTTATTGACTGTTTCTGATGTTTCATCGGTCATTCAAAAGTCAATGTTTGACCAAATGTACTAACACTGGGCCCAAGAGTCGTCTATTTTGAACTTTTTAGTTCTACCCTATTGACTTCTTCTGGCGATAGTTCAGCCAATTTTTGACCCACTGAAAATGTTTCAGTCCTTGATCTTGAACTTTCTATTCCTACCCAGCTGACTCCTTCTTTTGATACATTAGCCTTAGAGTAGCCAATATTTTACCCATTGGACATGTTTCAGTTATGGACCCTGACATTTTTATACCTACTCATTGAATCTTTCTGAATTTAGGTCAGTCATTCAGAAATTCATATTTGACCAAATGTACTAATATCGGGCCCAAGAGTCGTCGATTTTGAACTTTCTTTTTCTACCCAATAGACTCCTTTTTGTGATAAATTAGCCATAGAGTAGCCAATATTTGACCCATTGAACATGTTTCAGTCATGGATCTTGAAATTTCTATACCTACTTATTGACTCTTTCTGATGTTACATCGGTCATTCAAAAGTCAATATTTCACCAAATGTACTAATATCGGGCCCAAGAGTCGTCTATTTTGAACTTTTTAGTTCTACCCTTTGACTCCTTCTGGTGATAAATTAGCCATAGAGTAGCCAATAATTGACCCATTGAACATGTTTCAGTCATGGATCTTGAAATTTTTATACATACTCATTGATTCTTTCTGAATTTAGGTAAGTCATTCAGAAATCCATGTATTACCAAATGTACTAATATAGGGCCCAAGAGTCGTCGATTTTGAACTTTCTATTTCTACCCAATTGACTCCTTCTGGTAATAAATTAGCCATAGAGTAGCCAATATTTGACCCATTGAACATGTTTCAGTCATGGATCTTGATATTTCTATACCTACTTATTGACTGTTTCTGATGTTACATCGGTCATTCAAAAGTCAATATTTCACCAAATGTACTAATATCGGGCCCAAGAGTCGTCTATTTTGAACTTTTTAGTTCTACTCTATTGACTCCTGGTGATAAATTAATGATTTAGTAGCCAATCATTGACCCATTGAAAATGTTTCAGTCATGGATCTTGAAATGTCTATACCTACTTATTGACTCTTTCTGATGTTACATCGGTCATTCAAAAGTCAATATTTGACCAAATGTACTAAAATCGGGCCCAAGAGTCGTCTATTTTGAACCTTTTAGTTCTACCCATTGACTCCTTCTGGAGATAGTTCAGCCAATTTTTGACCCACTGAAAATATTTCAGTCCTTGATTTTGAACTTTCTATTCCTACCCAATTGACTCCTTCTTGAGATACATTAGCCTTAAAGAAGCCAATATTTTATCCATTGGACATGTTTAAGTTATGGATCTTGAAGTTTTTATACCTACTCATTGACTCTTTCTGAAATTAGGTCAATCATTCAGAAATCCATATTTCACCAAATGTACTAATATCGGGCCCAAGAGTCGTCGATTTTGAACTTTCTATTTCTACCCAATTGACTCCTTCTGGTGATAAATTAGCCATAGAGTAGCCAATTTTTGACCCACTGAAAATATTTCAGTCCTTGATCTTGAACTTTCTATTCCTACCCAATTGACTCCTTCTTGTGATACATTAGCATTAGAGTAGCCAATATTTTACCTATGTTTCAGTCATGGATCTTGAAATTTCTATACCTACTTATTGACTCTTTCTGATGTTACATCGGTCATTCAAAAGTCAATATTTGACCAAATGTACTAAAATCGGGCCCAAGAGTCGTCTATTTTGAACTTTTTAGTTCTACCCATTGACTCCTTCTGGAGATAGTTCAGCCAATTTTTGACCCACTGAAAATATTTCAGTCCTTGATTTTGAACTTTCTATTCCTACCCAATTGACTCCTTCTTGAGATACATTAGCCTTAAAGAAGCCAATATTTTATCCATTGGACATGTTTCAGTTATGGATCTTGAAATTTTTATACCTACTCATTGAATCTTTCTGAATTTAGATCAGTCATTCAGAAATCCATATTTGACCAAATGTACTAATATCGGGCCCAAGAGTCGTCGATTTTGAACTTTATATTTCTACCCAATAGACTCCTTCTTGTGATAAATTAGCCATAGAGTAGCCAATATTTGACCCATTGAAAATGTTTCAGTCATGGATCTTGAAATTTCTATACAGAGTTATTGACTCTTTCTGATGTTATATCGGTCATTCAAAAGTCAATTCTTTGACCAAATATACTAATATCGGGCCGAAGAGTCGTCTATGTTGAACTTTTCAGTTCTACCCTATTGACTCATCTGGAGATAGTTCAGCCAATTTTTGACCCACTGAAAATATTTCAGTCCTTGATTTTGAACTTTCTACTTCTACCCAACTGACTTCTTCTTGTGATACGTTAGCCTTAGAGTAGCCAATATTTTACCCATTGGACATGTTTCAGTTATGGATCTTGAAATTTTGGCTGATGCATTACATCAGATTAAGTCGATGCGGAGAGTTTATTGAAAAAGAATAAAAAGTAACAGAAAGTTCATGTTTGATCACTAATTTATTAAAAATATGCCCTTTGGTCATTAAGTTTTTTTATATACACTTAAACGCAACAAGTGCATATCTTATATTGTGCTCTGTGCAATGCAACAGCACATATGTTTTCTCTTCATTGCACAACCAAATGAGGTACATCTATGCAATTCTGCACTATCTCTTCAACAGCACACGTTAACTCCATGCACAGACGGATGAGTTAGTGCAGGTACACTTAGTCGTTTTTCTGAGAAGTGGTGCACGCTCTGAAAAACGACTAAGTGTCAAAATTCCTCCATGTGAACCATGCAGTGTGTGTCTCTGCTCAAACCGGAGATAGTGTGAGGCAGGCGGTTTGAAGGTGTAAGGAAGGTGTACTTATTGACTCTTTTCTGATGTTACATCGGTCATTCAAAAGTCAATATTTGACCAAATGTACTAATATCAGGCCCAAGAGTCGTCTATTTTGAACTTTTTAGTTCTACCCTATTGACTTCTCATGGCGATAGTTCAGCCAATTTTTGACCCACTGAAAATATTTCAGTCCTTTATCTTGAACTTTCTATTCCTACCCAATTGACTCCTTCTTGTGATACATTAGCATTAGAGTAGCCAATATTTTACCTATTGAACTTGTTTCAGTAATGGATCTTGAAATTTCTATACCTACTTATTGACTCTTTCTGATGTTACATCGGTCATTCAAAAGTCAATATTTGACCAAATGTACTAACACTGGGCCCAAGAGTCGTCGATTTTGAACTTTTTAGTTCTACCCTATTGACTTCTTCTGGCGATAGTTCAGCCAATTTTTGACCCACTGAAAATATTTCAGTCCTTGATCTTGAACTTTCTATTTGCTACCCAATTGACTCCTTCTTGTGATACATTAGCCTTAAAGAAGCCAATATTTTATCCATTGGACATGTTTCAGTTATGGATCTTGGAATTTTTATACCTACTCATTGAATCTTTCTGGATTTAGGTCAGTCATTCAGAAATCCATATTTGACCAAATGTACTAATATCGGGCCCAAGAGTCGTCGATTTTGAACTTTCTATTTCTACCCAATAGGCTTCTTCTTGTGATAAATTAGCCATAGAGTAGCCAATATTTGGCCCATTGAACATGTTTCAGTCATGGATCTTGAAATTTCTATACCTACTTATTGACTCTTTCTGATGTTACATCGGTCATTCAAAAGTCAATATTTGACCAAATGTACTAACACTGGGCCCAAGAGTCGTCTATTTTGAACTTTTTAGTTCTACCCTATTGACTTCTTCTGGCGATAGTTCAGCCAATTTTTGACCCACTGAAAATGTTTCAGTCCTTGATCTTGAACTTTCTATTCCTACCAAATTGACTCCTTCTTTTGATACATTAGCATTAGAGTAGCCAATATTTTACCTATTGAACATGTTTCAGTCATGGATCTTGAAATTTCTATACCTACTTATTGACTCTTTCTGATGTTACATCGGTCATTCAAAAGTCAATATTTCACCAAATGTACTAATATCGAGCCCAAGAGTCGTCTATTTTGAACTTTTTAGTTCTACCCTATTGACTCCTTCTGGTGATAAATTAGCGATTTAGTAGCCAATAATTGACCCATTGAACATGTTTGAGTCATGGATCTTGAAATTTCTATACCTACTTATTGACTGTTTCTGATGTTTCATCGTTCATTCAAAAGTCAATGTTTGACCAAATGTACTAACACTGGGCCCAAGAGTCGTCTATTTTGAACTTTTTAGTTCTACCCTATTGACTTCTTCTGGCGATAGTTCAGCCAATTTTTGACCCACTGAAAATGTTTCAGTCCTTGATCTTGAACTTTCTATTCCTACCCAGCTGACTCCTTCTTTTGATACATTAGCCTTAGAGTAGCCAATATTTTACCCATTGGACATGTTTCAGTTATGGACCCTGACATTTTTATACCTACTCATTGAATCTTTCTGAATTTAGGTCAGTCATTCAGAAATTCATATTTGACCAAATGTACTAATATCGGGCCCAAGAGTCGTCGATTTTGAACTTTCTTTTTCTACCCAATAGACTCCTTTTTGTGATAAATTAGCCATAGAGTAGCCAATATTTGACCCATTGAACATGTTTCAGTCATGGATCTTGAAATTTCTATACCTACTTATTGACTCTTTCTGATGTTACATCGGTCATTCAAAAGTCAATATTTCACCAAATGTACTAATATCGGGCCCAAGAGTCGTCTATTTTGAACTTTTTAGTTCTACCCTTTGACTCCTTCTGGTGATAAATTAGCCATAGAGTAGCCAATAATTGACCCATTGAACATGTTTCAGTCATGGATCTTGAAATTTTTATACATACTCATTGATTCTTTCTGAATTTAGGTAAGTCATTCAGAAATCCATGTATTACCAAATGTACTAATATAGGGCCCAAGAGTCGTCGATTTTGAACTTTCTATTTCTACCCAATTGACTCCTTCTGGTAATAAATTAGCCATAGAGTAGCCAATATTTGACCCATTGAACATGTTTCAGTCATGGATCTTGATATTTCTATACCTACTTATTGACTGTTTCTGATGTTACATCGGTCATTCAAAAGTCAATATTTCACCAAATGTACTAATATCGGGCCCAAGAGTCGTCTATTTTGAACTTTTTAGTTCTACTCTATTGACTCCTGGTGATAAATTAATGATTTAGTAGCCAATCATTGACCCATTGAAAATGTTTCAGTCATGGATCTTGAAATGTCTATACCTACTTATTGACTCTTTCTGATGTTACATCGGTCATTCAAAAGTCAATATTTGACCAAATGTACTAAAATCGGGCCCAAAAGTCGTCTATTTTGAACCTTTTAGTTCTACCCATTGACTCCTTCTGGAGATAGTTCAGCCAATTTTTGACCCACTGAAAATATTTCAGTCCTTGATTTTGAACTTTCTATTCCTACCCAATTGACTCCTTCTTGAGATACATTAGCCTTAAAGAAGCCAATATTTTATCCATTGGACATGTTTAAGTTATGGATCTTGAAGTTTTTATACCTACTCATTGACTCTTTCTGAAATTAGGTCAATCATTCAGAAATCCATATTTCACCAAATGTACTAATATCGGGCCCAAGAGTCGTCGATTTTGAACTTTCTATTTCTACCCAATTGACTCCTTCTGGTGATAAATTAGCCATAGAGTAGCCAATTTTTGACCCACTGAAAATATTTCAGTCCTTGATCTTGAACTTTCTATTCCTACCCAATTGACTCCTTCTTGTGATACATTAGCATTAGAGTAGCCAATATTTTACCTATGTTTCAGTCATGGATCTTGAAATTTCTATACCTACTTATTGACTCTTTCTGATGTTACATCGGTCATTCAAAAGTCAATATTTGACCAAATGTACTAAAATCGGGCCCAAGAGTCGTCTATTTTGAACTTTTTAGTTCTACCCATTGACTCCTTCTGGAGATAGTTCAGCCAATTTTTGACCCACTGAAAATATTTCAGTCCTTGATTTTGAACTTTCTATTCCTACCCAATTGACTCCTTCTTGAGATACATTAGCCTTAAAGAAGCCAATATTTTATCCATTGGACATGTTTCAGTTATGGATCTTGAAATTTTTATACCTACTCATTGAATCTTTCTGAATTTAGATCAGTCATTCAGAAATCCATATTTGACCAAATGTACTAATATCGGGCCCAAGAGTCGTCGATTTTGAACTTTATATTTCTACCCAATAGACTCCTTCTTGTGATAAATTAGCCATAGAGTAGCCAATATTTGACCCATTGAAAATGTTTCAGTCATGGATCTTGAAATTTCTATACAGACTTATTGACTCTTTCTGATGTTATATCGGTCATTCAAAAGTCAATTCTTTGACCAAATATAATAATATCGGGCCGAAGAGTCGTCTATGTTGAACTTTTCAGTTCTACCCTATTGACTCATCTGGAGATAGTTCAGCCAATTTTTGACCCACTGAAAATATTTCAGTCCTTGATTTTGAACTTTCTACTTCTACCCAACTGACTTCTTCTTGTGATACGTTAGCCTTAGAGTAGCCAATATTTTACCCATTGGACATGTTTCAGTTATGGATCTTGAAATTTTGGCTGATGCATTACATCAGATTAAGTCGATGCGGAGAGTTTATTGAAAAAGAATAAAAAGTAACAGAAAGTTCATGTTTGATCACTAATTTATTAAAAATATGCCCTTTGGTCATTAAGTTTTTTTATATACACTTAAACGCAACAAGTGCATATCTTATATTGTGCTCTGTGCAATGCAACAGCACATATGTTTTCTCTTCATTGCACAACCAAATGAGGTACATCTATGCAATTCTGCACTATCTCTTCAACAGCACACGTTAACTCCATGCACAGACGGATGAGTTAGTGCAGGTACACTTAGTCGTTTTTCTGAGAAGTGGTGCACGCTCTGAAAAACGACTAAGTGTCAAAATTCCTCCATGTGAACCATGCAGTGTGTGTCTCTGCTCAAACCGGAGATAGTGTGAGGCAGGCGGTTTGAAGGTGTAAGGAAGGTGTACTTATTGACTCTTTTCTGATGTTACATCGGTCATTCAAAAGTCAATATTTGACCAAATGTACTAATATCAGGCCCAAGAGTCGTCTATTTTGAACTTTTTAGTTCTACCCTATTGACTTCTCATGGCGATAGTTCAGCCAATTTTTGACCCACTGAAAATATTTCAGTCCTTGATCTTGAACTTTCTATTTGCTACCCAATTGACTCCTTCTTGTGATACATTAGCCTTAAAGAAGCCAATATTTTATCCATTGGACATGTTTCAGTTATGGATCTTGGAATTTTTATACCTACTCATTGAATCTTTCTGGATTTAGGTCAGTCATTCAGAAATCCATATTTGACCAAATGTACTAATATCGGGCCCAAGAGTCGTCGATTTTGAACTTTCTATTTCTACCCAATAGGCTTCTTCTTGTGATAAATTAGCCATAGAGTAGCCAATATTTGGCCCATTGAACATGTTTCAGTCATGGATCTTGAAATTTCTATACCTACTTATTGACTCTTTCTGATGTTACATCGGTCATTCAAAAGTCAATATTTGACCAAATGTACTAACACTGGGCCCAAGAGTCGTCTATTTTGAACTTTTTAGTTCTACCCTATTGACTTCTTCTGGCGATAGTTCAGCCAATTTTTGACCCACTGAAAATGTTTCAGTCCTTGATCTTGAACTTTCTATTCCTACCAAATTGACTCCTTCTTTTGATACATTAGCATTAGAGTAGCCAATATTTTACCTATTGAACATGTTTCAGTCATGGATCTTGAAATTTCTATACCTACTTATTGACTCTTTCTGATGTTACATCGGTCATTCAAAAGTCAATATTTCACCAAATGTACTAATATCGAGCCCAAGAGTCGTCTATTTTGAACTTTTTAGTTCTACCCTATTGACTCCTTCTGGTGATAAATTAGCGATTTAGTAGCCAATAATTGACCCATTGAACATGTTTGAGTCATGGATCTTGAAATTTCTATACCTACTTATTGACTGTTTCTGATGTTTCATCGTTCATTCAAAAGTCAATGTTTGACCAAATGTACTAACACTGGGCCCAAGAGTCGTCTATTTTGAACTTTTTAGTTCTACCCTATTGACTTCTTCTGGCGATAGTTCAGCCAATTTTTGACCCACTGAAAATGTTTCAGTCCTTGATCTTGAACTTTCTATTCCTACCCAGCTGACTCCTTCTTTTGATACATTAGCCTTAGAGTAGCCAATATTTTACCCATTGGACATGTTTCAGTTATGGACCCTGACATTTTTATACCTACTCATTGAATCTTTCTGAATTTAGGTCAGTCATTCAGAAATTCATATTTGACCAAATGTACTAATATCGGGCCCAAGAGTCGTCGATTTTGAACTTTCTTTTTCTACCCAATAGACTCCTTTTTGTGATAAATTAGCCATAGAGTAGCCAATATTTGACCCATTGAACATGTTTCAGTCATGGATCTTGAAATTTCTATACCTACTTATTGACTCTTTCTGATGTTACATCGGTCATTCAAAAGTCAATATTTCACCAAATGTACTAATATCGGGCCCAAGAGTCGTCTATTTTGAACTTTTTAGTTCTACCCTTTGACTCCTTCTGGTGATAAATTAGCCATAGAGTAGCCAATAATTGACCCATTGAACATGTTTCAGTCATGGATCTTGAAATTTTTATACATACTCATTGATTCTTTCTGAATTTAGGTAAGTCATTCAGAAATCCATGTATTACCAAATGTACTAATATAGGGCCCAAGAGTCGTCGATTTTGAACTTTCTATTTCTACCCAATTGACTCCTTCTGGTAATAAATTAGCCATAGAGTAGCCAATATTTGACCCATTGAACATGTTTCAGTCATGGATCTTGATATTTCTATACCTACTTATTGACTGTTTCTGATGTTACATCGGTCATTCAAAAGTCAATATTTCACCAAATGTACTAATATCGGGCCCAAGAGTCGTCTATTTTGAACTTTTTAGTTCTACTCTATTGACTCCTGGTGATAAATTAATGATTTAGTAGCCAATCATTGACCCATTGAAAATGTTTCAGTCATGGATCTTGAAATGTCTATACCTACTTATTGACTCTTTCTGATGTTACATCGGTCATTCAAAAGTCAATATTTGACCAAATGTACTAAAATCGGGCCCAAGAGTCGTCTATTTTGAACCTTTTAGTTCTACCCATTGACTCCTTCTGGAGATAGTTCAGCCAATTTTTGACCCACTGAAAATATTTCAGTCCTTGATTTTGAACTTTCTATTCCTACCCAATTGACTCCTTCTTGAGATACATTAGCCTTAAAGAAGCCAATATTTTATCCATTGGACATGTTTAAGTTATGGATCTTGAAGTTTTTATACCTACTCATTGACTCTTTCTGAAATTAGGTCAATCATTCAGAAATCCATATTTCACCAAATGTACTAATATCGGGCCCAAGAGTCGTCGATTTTGAACTTTCTATTTCTACCCAATTGACTCCTTCTGGTGATAAATTAGCCATAGAGTAGCCAATTTTTGACCCACTGAAAATATTTCAGTCCTTGATCTTGAACTTTCTATTCCTACCCAATTGACTCCTTCTTGTGATACATTAGCATTAGAGTAGCCAATATTTTACCTATGTTTCAGTCATGGATCTTGAAATTTCTATACCTACTTATTGACTCTTTCTGATGTTACATCGGTCATTCAAAAGTCAATATTTGACCAAATGTACTAAAATCGGGCCCAAGAGTCGTCTATTTTGAACTTTTTAGTTCTACCCATTGACTCCTTCTGGAGATAGTTCAGCCAATTTTTGACCCACTGAAAATATTTCAGTCCTTGATTTTGAACTTTCTATTCCTACCCAATTGACTCCTTCTTGAGATACATTAGCCTTAAAGAAGCCAATATTTTATCCATTGGACATGTTTCAGTTATGGATCTTGAAATTTTTATACCTACTCATTGAATCTTTCTGAATTTAGATCAGTCATTCAGAAATCCATATTTGACCAAATGTACTAATATCGGGCCCAAGAGTCGTCGATTTTGAACTTTATATTTCTACCCAATAGACTCCTTCTTGTGATAAATTAGCCATAGAGTAGCCAATATTTGACCCATTGAAAATGTTTCAGTCATGGATCTTGAAATTTCTATACAGACTTATTGACTCTTTCTGATGTTATATCGGTCATTCAAAAGTCAATTCTTTGACCAAATATAATAATATCGGGCCGAAGAGTCGTCTATGTTGAACTTTTCAGTTCTACCCTATTGACTCATCTGGAGATAGTTCAGCCAATTTTTGACCCACTGAAAATATTTCAGTCCTTGATTTTGAACTTTCTACTTCTACCCAACTGACTTCTTCTTGTGATACGTTAGCCTTAGAGTAGCCAATATTTTACCCATTGGACATGTTTCAGTTATGGATCTTGAAATTTTGGCTGATGCATTACATCAGATTAAGTCGATGCGGAGAGTTTATTGAAAAAGAATAAAAAGTAACAGAAAGTTCATGTTTGATCACTAATTTATTAAAAATATGCCCTTTGGTCATTAAGTTTTTTTATATACACTTAAACGCAACAAGTGCATATCTTATATTGTGCTCTGTGCAATGCAACAGCACATATGTTTTCTCTTCATTGCACAACCAAATGAGGTACATCTATGCAATTCTGCACTATCTCTTCAACAGCACACGTTAACTCCATGCACAGACGGATGAGTTAGTGCAGGTACACTTAGTCGTTTTTCTGAGAAGTGGTGCACGCTCTGAAAAACGACTAAGTGTCAAAATTCCTCCATGTGAACCATGCAGTGTGTGTCTCTGCTCAAACCGGAGATAGTGTGAGGCAGGCGGTTTGAAGGTGTAAGGAAGGTGTACTTATTGACTCTTTTCTGATGTTACATCGGTCATTCAAAAGTCAATATTTGACCAAATGTACTAATATCAGGCCCAAGAGTCGTCTATTTTGAACTTTTTAGTTCTACCCTATTGACTTCTCATGGCGATAGTTCAGCCAATTTTTGACCCACTGAAAATATTTCAGTCCTTTATCTTGAACTTTCTATTCCTACCCAATTGACTCCTTCTTGTGATACATTAGCATTAGAGTAGCCAATATTTTACCTATTGAACTTGTTTCAGTAATGGATCTTGAAATTTCTATACCTACTTATTGACTCTTTCTGATGTTACATCGGTCATTCAAAAGTCAATATTTGACCAAATGTACTAACACTGGGCCCAAGAGTCGTCGATTTTGAACTTTTTAGTTCTACCCTATTGACTTCTTCTGGCGATAGTTCAGCCAATTTTTGACCCACTGAAAATATTTCAGTCCTTGATCTAGAACTTTCTATTTGCTACCCAATTGACTCCTTCTTGTGATACATTAGCCTTAAAGAAGCCAATATTTTATCCATTGGACATGTTTCAGTTATGGATCTTGGAATTTTTATACCTACTCATTGAATCTTTCTGGATTTAGGTCAGTCATTCAGAAATCCATATTTGACCAAATGTACTAATATCGGGCCCAAGAGTCGTCGATTTTGAACTTTCTATTTCTACCCAATAGGCTTCTTCTTGTGATAAATTAGCCATAGAGTAGCCAATATTTGGCCCATTGAACATGTTTCAGTCATGGATCTTGAAATTTCTATACCTACTTATTGACTCTTTCTGATGTTACATCGGTCATTCAAAAGTCAATATTTGACCAAATGTACTAACACTGGGCCCAAGAGTCGTCTATTTTGAACTTTTTAGTTCTACCCTATTGACTTCTTCTGGCGATAGTTCAGCCAATTTTTGACCCACTGAAAATGTTTCAGTCCTTGATCTTGAACTTTCTATTCCTACCCAATTGACTCCTTCTTTTGATACATTAGCATTAGAGTAGCCAATATTTTACCTATTGAACATGTTTCAGTGATGGATCTTGAAATTTTTATACCTACTTATTGACTCTTTCTGATGTTACATCGGTCATTCAAAAGTCAATATTTGACCAAATGTACTAACACTGGGCCCAAGAGTCGTCTATTTTGAAATTTTTAGTTCTACCCTATTGACTTCTTCTGGCGATAGTTCAGCCAATTTTTGACCCACTGAAAATGTTTCAGTCATGGATTTTGAAATTTCTATACCTACTTATTGACTGTTTCTGATGTTACATCGGTCATTCAAAAGTCAATATTTGACCAAATGTACTAATATCGGGCCCAAGAGTCGTCTATTTTTAACTTTTTAGTTCTACCCTATTGACTCCTTCTGGTATAAATTAGCGATTTAGTAGCCAATAATTGACCCATTGAACATGTTTCAGTCCTTGATCTTGAATTTTCTATTCCTACCCAATTGACTCCTTCTTTTGATACATTAGCCTTAGAGCAGCCAATATTTTACCCATTGGACATGTTTCAGTTATGGACCTTGAAATTTCTATACCTACTTATTGACTGTTTCTGATTTTACATCGGTCATTCAAAAGTCAATATTTGACCAAATGTACTAATATCGGGCCCAAGAGTCGTCTATTTTGAACTTTTTAGTTCTACTCTATTGACTCCTTCTGGTGATAAATTAATGATTTAGTAGCCAATAATTGACCCATTGAACATGTTTCAGTCATGGATCTTGATATTTCTATACCTACCTATTGACTGTTTCTGATGTTACATTGGTCATTCAAAAGTCAATATTTGACCAAATGTACTAATATAAGGCCAAAGAGTCGTCTATTTTGAACCTTTTAGTTCTACCCATTGACTCCTTCTGGAGATAGTTCAGCCAATTTTTGACCCACTGAAAATATTTCAGTCCTTGATTTTGAACTTTCTATTCCTACCCAATTGACTCCTTCTTGAGATACATTAGCCTTAAAGAAGCCAATATTTTATCCATTGGACATGTTTCAGTTATGGATCTTGAAATTTTTATACCTACTCATTGAATCTTTCTGAATTTAGATCAGTCATTCAGAAATCCATATTTGACCAAATGTACTAATATCGGGCCCAAGAGTCGTCGATTTTGAACTTTCTATTTCTACCTAATAGACTCCTTCTTGTGATAAATTAGCCATAGAGTAGCCAATATTTGACCCATTGAACTTGTTTCAGTAATGGATCTTGAAATTTCTATACCTACTTATTGACTCTTTCTGATGTTACATCGGTCATTCAAAAGTCAATATTTGACCAAATGTACTAATATCGGGCCCAAGAGTCGTCGATTTTGAACTTTTTAGTTCTACCCTATTGGCTTCTTCTGGCGATAGTTCAGCCAATTTTTGACCCACTGAAAATATTTCAGTCCTTGATCTTGAACTTTCTATTTGCTACCCAATTGACTCCTTCTTGTGATACATTAGCCTTAAAGAAGCCAATATTTTATCCATTGGACATGTTTCAGTTATGGATCTTGGAATTTTTATACCTACTCATTGAATCTTTCTGGATTTAGGTCAGTCATTCAGAAATCCATATTTGACCAAATGTACTAATATCGGGCCCAAGAGTCGTCTATTTTGAACTTTTTAGTTCTACTCTATTGACTCCTTCTGGTGATAAATTAATGATTTAGTAGCCAATAATTGACCCATTGAACATGTTTCAGTCCTTGATCTTGAAATTTCTATTCCTACCCAATAGACTCCTTCTTGTGATAAATTAGCCATAGAGTAGCCAATTTTTGACCCACTGAAAATATTTCAGTCCTTGATCTTGAACTTTCTATTCCTACCCAATTGACTCCTTCTTGAGATACATTAGCCTTAAAGAAGCCAATATTTTATCCATTGGACATGTTTCAGTTAAGGATCTTGAAATTTTTATACCTACTCATTGAATCTTTCTGATGTTATATCGGTCATTCAAAAGTCAATTCTTTGACCAAATATACTGATATCGGGCCCAAGAGTCGTCTATGTTGAACTTTTCAGTTCTACCCTATTGACTCATCTGGAGATAGTTCAGCCAATTTTTGACCCACTGAAAATATTTCAGTCCTTGATTTTGAACTTTCTACTTCTACCCAACTGACTTCTTCTTGTGATACGTTAGCCTTAGAGCAGCCAATATTTTACCCATTGGATATGTTTCAGTTATGGATCTTGAAATTTTGGCTGATGCATTACATCAGATTAAGTCGATGCGGAGAGTTTATTGAAAAAGAATAAAAGTAACAGAAAGTTCACGTTTGATCACTAATTTATTAAAAATATGCCCTTTGGTCATTAAGTATTTTTATATACACTTAAACGCAACAAGTGCATAATCTTATATTGTGCTCTGTGCAATGCAACAGCACATATGTTTTCTCTTCATTGCACAACCAAATGAGGTACATCTCTGCAATTTTGCATTATCTCTTCAACAGCACACATATTAACTCCATGCACAGACGGATGAGTTAGTGCTGATACACTCAGTCGTTTTACTGAAAATGGTGCATGCTCAGAAAAAACGACGAAGTGTCAAAATTCCTCCGTCTGAACCATGCGGTGTGTTTCTCCACTCAAGCCGGAGATAGTGTCAGGTAGGCGGCTTGAAGGTGTAAGGAAGGGTCGCTCTGTGAATCATGCAGTCCATTGACAGCTGTATGGCTGATGTAACATCAGATTAAGTCAACGAGGAAATGTTATGGAAAAAGAATAAAAAGTAGCAGAAGGTTCATGTTTGAGTTCTCTGTGCAATGCAACAGCACATATGTTTTCTCTTCATTGCACAACCAAATGAGGTACATCTATGCAATTCTGCACTATCTCTTCAACAGCACACGTTAACTCCATGCACAGACGGATGAGTTAGTGCAGGTACACTTAGTCGTTTTTCTGAGAAATGGTGCACGCTCTGAAAAACGACTAAGTGTCAAAATTCCTCCGTGTGAACCATGCAGTGTGTGTCTCTGCTCAAACCGGAGATAGTGTGAGGCAGGCGGTTTGAAGGTGTAAGGAAGGTGTACTTATTGACTCTTTTCTGATGTTACATCGGTCATTCAAAAGTCAATATTTGACCAAATGTACTAACACTGGGCCCAAGAGTCGTCGATTTTGAACTTTTTAGTTCTACCCTATTGACTTCTTCTGGCGATAGTTCAGCCAATTTTTGACCCACTGAAAATGTTTCAGTCCTTGATTTTGAACTTTCTATTTCTACCAAATTGACTCCTTCTTTTGATACATTAGCATTAGAGTAGCCAATATTTTACCTATTGAACATGTTTCAGTCATGGATCTTGAAATTTCTATACCTACTTATTGACTCTTTCTGATGTTACATCGGTCATTCAAAAGTCAATATTTCACCAAATGTACTTATATCGGGCCCAAGAGTCGTCGATTTTGAACTTTCTATTTCTACCCAATAGACTCCTTCTTGTGATAAATTAGCCATAGAGTAGCCAATATTTGACCCATTGAACATGTTTCAGTCATGGATCTTGAAATTTCTATACCTACTTATTGACTCTTTCTGATGTTACATCGGTCATTCAAAAGTCAATATTTGACCAAATGTACTAATATCGGGCCCAAGAGTCGTCTATTTTGAACTTTTTAGTTCTACCCTATTGACTCCTTCTGACGATAGTTCAGCCAATTTTTGACCCACTGAACATATTTCAGTCATGGATCTTGAAATTTCTATACCTACTTATTGACTCTTTCTGATGTTACATTGGTCATTCAAAAGTCAATATTTGACCAAATATACTAAAATCGGGCCCAAGAATCGTCTATTTTGAACTTTTTAGTTCTACCCTTTGACTCCTTCTGGTGATAAATTAGCCATAGAGTAGCCAATATTTGACCCATTGAACATGTTTCAGTCATGGATCTTGAAGTTTCTATACCTACTTATTGACTCTTTCTGATGTTATATTGGTCATTCAAAAGTCAATATTTGACCAAATGTACTAATATCGGGCCAGAGAGTCGTCTATTTTGAACTTTTTAGTTCTACCCTATTGACTCCTTCTGGCGATAGTTCAGCCAATTTTTGACCCACTGAAAATATTTCAGTCCTTGATCTTGAACTTTCTATTCCTACCCAATTGACTCCTTCTGGTGATAAATTAGCCTTAGAGTAGCCAATATTTTACCCATTGGAAATGTTTCAATTATGGATCTTGAAATATTTCTACCTACTCATTGACTCTTTCTGAATTTAGGTCAGTCATTAAGAAATCCATATTTGACCAAATGTACTAAAATCGGGCCCAAGAGTCGTCTATTTTGAACTTTTTAGTTCTACCCTATTGACTCCTTCTGACGATAGTTCAGCCAATTTTTGACCCACTGAACATATTTCAGTCATGGATCTTGAAATTTCTATACCTACTTATTGACTCTTTCTGATGTTACATTGGTCATTCAAAAGTCAATATTTGACCAAATATACTAAAATCGGGCCCAAGAATCGTCTATTTTGAACTTTTTAGTTCTACCCTTTGACTCCTTCTGGTGATAAATTAGCCATAGAGTAGCCAATATTTGACCCATTGAACATGTTTCAGTCATGGATCTTAAAATTTCTATATCTACATATTGACTCTATCTGATGTTACATCGGTCATTCAAAAGTCAATATTTGACCAAATGTACTAAAATCGGGCCCAAGAGTCGTCGATTTTGAACTTTTTAGTTCTACCCATTGACTCCTTCTGGTGATAAATTAGCCATAGAGTAGCCGATATTTGACCCATTGAACATGTTTCAGTCATGGATCTTGAAATTTCTATACCTACTTATTGACTCTTTCTGATGTTACATTGGTCATTCAAAAGTCAATATTTCACCAAATATACTAATATCGGGCCCAAGAATCGTCTATTTTGAACTTTTTAGTTCTACCCTTTGACTCCTTCTGGTGATAAATTAGCCATAGAGTAGCCAATATTTGACCCATTGAACATGTTTCAGTAATGGATCTTAAAATTTCTATATCTACATATTGACTCTATCTGATGTTACATCAGTCATTCAAAAGTCAATATTTGACCAAATGTACTAAAATCGGGCCCAAGAGTCGTCGATTTTGAACTTTTTAGTTCTACCTTATTGACTCCTTCTGGAGATAGTTCAGCCAATTTTTGACCCACTGTAAATATTTCAGTCCTTGATCTTGTACTTTCTATTCCTACCCAATTGACTCCTTCTAGTGATAAATTAGCCATAGAGTAGCCAATATTTTACCCATTGGACATGTTTCAGTTATGGATCTTGAAGTTTTTATACCTACTCATTGACTCTTTCTGAATTTGTGTCAGTCATTCAGAAATCCATATTTGACCAAATGTACTAAAATCGGGCCCAAGAGTCGTCGATTTTGAACTTTCTATTTCTACCCAATTGACTCCTTCTGGTGATAAATTAGCCATAGAGTAGCCAATATTTGACCCATTGAACATGTTTCAGTCATGGATATTAAAATTTCTTTACCTACTTATTGACTCTTTCTGATGTTATATCGGTCATTCAAAAGTCAACATTTGACCAAATGTACTAAAATCGGGCCCAAGAATCGTCTATTTTGAACTTTTTAGTTCTACCCTTTGACTCCTTCTGGTGATAAATTAGCCATAGAGTAGCCAATATTTGACCCATTGAACATGTTTCAGTAATGGATCTTAAAATTTCTATATCTACATATTGACTCTATCTGATGTTACATCAGTCATTCAAAAGTCAATATTTGACCAAATGTACTAAAATCGGGCCCAAGAGTCGTCGATTTTGAACTTTTTAGTTCTACCTTATTGACTCCTTCTGGAGATAGTTCAGCCAATTTTTGACCCACTGTAAATATTTCAGTCCTTGATCTTGTACTTTCTATTCCTACCCAATTGACTCCTTCTAGTGATAAATTAGCCATAGAGTAGCCAATATTTTACCCATTGGACATGTTTCAGTTATGGATCTTGAAGTTTTTATACCTACTCATTGACTCTTTCTGAATTTGTGTCAGTCATTCAGAAATCCATATTTGACCAAATGTACTAAAATCGGGCCCAAGAGTCGTCGATTTTGAACTTTCTATTTCTACCCAATTGACTCCTTCTGGTGATAAATTAGCCATAGAGTAGCCAATATTTGACCCATTGAACATGTTTCAGTCATGGATATTAAAATTTCTTTACCTACTTATTGACTCTTTCTGATGTTATATCGGTCATTCAAAAGTCAACATTTGACCAAATGTACTAAAATCGGCCCAAGAGTCGTCTATTTTGAACTTTTTAGTTGTACCCTTTGAATCCTTCTGGTGATAAATTAGCCATAGAGTAGGCAATATTTGACCCATTGAACATGTTTCAGTCATGGATCTTGAAGTTTCTATACCTACTTAATGACTCTTTCTGATGTTATATTGGTCATTCAAAAGTCAATATTTGACCAAATGTACTAATATCGGGCCAGAGAGTCGTCCATTTTGAACTTTTTAGTTCTACCCTATTGACTCCTTCTGGCGATAGTTCAGCCAATTTTTGACCCACTGAAAATATTTCAGTCCTTGATCTTGAACTTTCTATTCCTACCCAATTGACTCCTTCTGGTGATAAATTAGCCTTAGAGTAGCCAATATTTTACCCATTGGAAATGTTTCAATTATGGATCTTGAAATATTTATACCTACTCATTGACTCTCTGAATTTAGGTCAGTCATTAAGAAATCCATATTTGACCAAATGTACTAAAATCGGGCCCAAGAGTCGTCTATTTTGAACTTTTTAGTTCTACCCTATTGACTCCTTCTGACGATAGTTCAGCCAATTTTTGACCCACTGAACATATTTCAGTCATGGATCTTGAAATTTCTATACCTACTTATTGACTCTTTCTGATGTTACATTGGTCATTCAAAAGTCAATATTTGACCAAATATACTAAAATCGGGCCCAAGAATCGTCTATTTTGAACTTTTTAGTTCTACCCTTTGACTCCTTCTGGTGATAAATTAGCCATAGAGTAGCCAATATTTGACCCATTGAACATGTTTCAGTCATGGATTTTAAAATTTCTATATCTACATATTGACTCTATCTGCTGTTACATCGGTCATTCAAAAGTCAATATTTGACCAAATGTACTAAAATCGGGCCCAAGAGTCGTCGATTTTGAACTTTTTAGTTCTACCCATTGACTCCTTCTGGTGATAAATTAGCCATAGAGTAGCCGATATTTGACCCATTGAACATGTTTCAGTCATGGATCTTGAAATTTCTATACCTACTTATTGACTCTTTCTGATGTTATATCGGTCATTCAAAAGTCAACATTTGACCAAATATACTACAATCGGGCCCAAGAATCGTCTATTTTGAACTTTTTAGTTCTACCCTTTGACTCCTTCTGGTGATAAATTAGCCTTAGAGTAGCCAATATTTTACCCATTGGAAATGTTTCAATTATGGATCTTGAAATATTTCTACCTACTCATTGACTCTTTCTGAATTTAGGTCAGTCATTAAGAAATCCATATTTGACCAAATGTACTAAAATCGGGCCCAAGAGTCGTCTATTTTGAACTTTTTAGTTCTACCCTATTGACTCCTTCTGACGATAGTTCAGCCAATTTTTGACCCACTGAACATATTTCAGTCATGGATCTTGAAATTTCTATACCTACTTATTGACTCTTTCTGATGTTACATTGGTCATTCAAAAGTCAATATTTGACCAAATATACTAAAATCGGGCCCAAGAATCGTCTATTTTGAACTTTTTAGTTCTACCCTTTGACTCCTTCTGGTGATAAATTAGCCATAGAGTAGCCAATATTTGACCCATTGAACATGTTTCAGTCATGGATCTTAAAATTTCTATATCTACATATTGACTCTATCTGATGTTACATCGGTCATTCAAAAGTCAATATTTGACCAAATGTACTAAAATCGGGCCCAAGAGTCGTCGATTTTGAACTTTTTAGTTCTACCCTATTGACTCCTTCTGGAGATAGTTCAGCCAATTTTTGACCCACTGTAAATATTTCAGTCCTTGAACTTGTACTTTCTATTCCTACCCAATTGACTCCTTCTGGTGATAAATTAGCCATAGAGTAGCCAATATTTTACCCATTGGACATGTTTCAGTTATGGATCTTGAAGTTTTTATACCTACTCATTGACTCTTTCTGAATTTATGTCAGTCATTCAGAAATCCATATTTGACCAAATGTACTAAAATCGGGCCCAAGAGTCGTCGATTTTGAACTTTCTATTTCTACCCAATTGACTCCTTCTGGTGATAAATTAGCCATAGAGTAGCCAATATTTGACCCATTGAACATGTTTCAGTCATGGATTTTAAAATTTCTATACCTACTTATTGACTCTTTCTGATGTTATATCGGTCATTCAAAAGTCAATATTTGACCAAATGTACTAAAATCGGCCCAAGAGTCGTCTATTTTGAACTTTTTAGTTGTACCCTTTGACTCCTTCTGGTGATAAATTAGCCATAGAGTTGCCGATATTTGACCCATTGAACATGTTTCAGTCATGGATCTTGAAATTTTCATACCTACTCATTGACTCTTTCTGATGTTATATAGGTCTTTCAAAAGTCAATATTTGACCAAATGTACTACAATCGGGCCCAAGAGTCGTCTATTTTGAACTTTTTAGTTCTACCCTATTGACTCCTTCTGGTGATAAATTAGAGATAGAGTAGCCAATAATTGACCCAGTGAACATGTTTCAGTCATGGATCTTGAAATTTCTATACCTACTTATTGACTCTTTCTGATGTTATATAGGTCTTTCAAAAGTCAATATTTGACCAAATGTACTAATATCGGGCCAGAGAGTTGTCTATTTTGAACTTTTTAGTTCTACCCTATTGACTCCTTCTGGCGATAGTTCAGCCAATTTTTGACCCACTGAAAATATTTCAGTCCTTGATCTTGAACTTTCTATTCCTACCCAATTGACTCCTTCTGGTGATTAATTAGCCTTAGAGTAGCCAATATTTGACCCATTGAACATGTTTCAGTCATGGATCTTGAAATTTCTATACCTACTTATTGACTCTTTCTGATGTTATATCGGTCATTCAAAAGTCAACATTTGACCAAATATACTACAATCGGGCCCAAGAATCGTCTATTTTGAACTTTTTAGTTCTACCCTTTGACTCCTTCTGGTGATAAATTAGCCATAGAGTAGGCAATATTTGACCCATTGAACATGTTTCAGTCATGGATCTTGAAGTTTCTATACCTACTTATTGACTCTTTCTGATGTTATATTGGTCATTCAAAAGTCAATATTTGAACAAATGTACTAATATCGGGCCAGAGAGTCGTCTATTTTGAACTTTTTAGTTCTACCCTATTGACTCCTTCTGGTGATAGTTCAGCCAATTTTTGACCCACTGAAAATATTTCAGTCCTTGATCTTGAACTTTCTATTCCTACCCAATTGACTCCTTCTGGTGATAAATTAGCCTTAGAGTAGCCAATATTTTACCCATTGGAAATGTTTCAATTATGGATCTTGAAATATTTATACCTACTCATTGACTCTTTCTGAATTTAGGTCAGTCATTAAGAAATCCATATTTGACCAAATGTACTAAAATCGGGCCCAAGAGTCGTCTATTTTGAACTTTTTAGTTCTACCCTATTGACTCCTTCTGACGATAGTTCAGCCAATTTTTGACCCACTGAACATATTTCAGTCATGGATCTGGAAATTTCTATACCTACTTATTGACTCTTTCTGATGTTACATTGGTCATTCAAAAGTCAATATTTGACCAAATATACTAAAATCGGGCCCAAGAATCGTCTATTTTGAACTTTTTAGTTCTACCCTTTGACTCCTTCTGGTGATAAATTAGCCATAGAGTAGCCAATATTTGAGCCATTGAACATGTTTCAGTCATGGATCTTAAAATTTCTATATCTACATATTGACTCTATCTGATGTTACATCGGTCATTCAAAAGTCAATATTTGACCAAATGTACTAAAATCGGGCCCAAGAGTCGTCGATTTTGAACTTTTTAGTTCTACCTTATTGACTCCTTCTGGAGATAGTTCAGCCAATTTTTGACCCACTGTAAATATTTCAGTCCTTGATCTTGTACTTTCTATTCCTACCCAATTGACTCCTTCTGGTGATAAATTAGCCATAGAGTAGCCAATATTTTACCCATTGGACATGTTTCAGTTATGGATCTTGAAGTTTTTATACCTACTCATTGACTCTTTCTGAATTTGTGTCAGTCATTCAGAAATCCATATTTGACCAAATGTACTAAAATCGGGCCCAAGAGTCGTCGATTTTGAACTTTCTATTTCTACCCAATTGACTCCTTCTGGTGATAAATTAGCCATAGAGTAGCCAATATTTGACCCATTGAACATGTTTCAGTCATGGATCTTAAAATTTCTATACCTACTTATTGACTCTTTCTGATGTTATATCGGTCATTCAAAAGTCAATATTTGACCAAATGTACTAAAATCGGCCCAAGAGTCGTCTATTTTGAACTTTTTAGTTGTACCCTTTGACTCCTTCTGGTGATAAATTAGCCATAGAGTAGGCAATATTTGACCCATTGAACATGTTTCAGTCATGGATCTTGAAGTTTCTATACCTACTTAATGACTCTTTCTGATGTTATATTGGTCATTCAAAAGTCAATATTTTACCAAATGTACTAATATCGGGCCAGAGAGTCGTCTATTTTGAACTTTTTAGTTCTACCCTTTGACTCCTTCTGGTGATAAATTAGCCATAGAGTAGCCAATATTTGACCCATTGAACATGTTTCAGTAATGGATCTTAAAATTTCTATATCTACATATTGACTCTATCTGATGTTACATCAGTCATTCAAAAGTCAATATTTGACCAAATGTACTAAAATCGGGCCCAAGAGTCGTCGATTTTGAACTTTTTAGTTCTACCTTATTGACTCCTTCTGGAGATAGTTCAGCCAATTTTTGACCCACTGTAAATATTTCAGTCCTTGATCTTGTACTTTCTATTCCTACCCAATTGACTCCTTCTAGTGATAAATTAGCCATAGAGTAGCCAATATTTTACCCATTGGACATGTTTCAGTTATGGATCTTGAAGTTTTTATACCTACTCATTGACTCTTTCTGAATTTGTGTCAGTCATTCAGAAATCCATATTTGACCAAATGTACTAAAATCGGGCCCAAGAGTCGTCGATTTTGAACTTTCTATTTCTACCCAATTGACTCCTTCTGGTGATAAATTAGCCATAGAGTAGCCAATATTTGACCCATTGAACATGTTTCAGTCATGGATATTAAAATTTCTTTACCTACTTATTGACTCTTTCTGATGTTATATCGGTCATTCAAAAGTCAACATTTGACCAAATGTACTAAAATCGGCCCAAGAGTCGTCTATTTTGAACTTTTTAGTTGTACCCTTTGAATCCTTCTGGTGATAAATTAGCCATAGAGTAGGCAATATTTGACCCATTGAACATGTTTCAGTCATGGATCTTGAAGTTTCTATACCTACTTAATGACTCTTTCTGATGTTATATTGGTCATTCAAAAGTCAATATTTGACCAAATGTACTAATATCGGGCCAGAGAGTCGTCCATTTTGAACTTTTTAGTTCTACCCTATTGACTCCTTCTGGCGATAGTTCAGCCAATTTTTGACCCACTGAAAATATTTCAGTCCTTGATCTTGAACTTTCTATTCCTACCCAATTGACTCCTTCTGGTGATAAATTAGCCTTAGAGTAGCCAATATTTTACCCATTGGAAATGTTTCAATTATGGATCTTGAAATATTTATACCTACTCATTGACTCTCTGAATTTAGGTCAGTCATTAAGAAATCCATATTTGACCAAATGTACTAAAATCGGGCCCAAGAGTCGTCTATTTTGAACTTTTTAGTTCTACCCTATTGACTCCTTCTGACGATAGTTAAGCCAATTTTTGACCCACTGAACATATTTCAGTCATGGATCTTGAAATTTCTATACCTACTTATTGACTCTTTCTGATGTTACATTGGTCATTCAAAAGTCAATATTTGACCAAATATACTAAAATCGGGCCCAAGAATCGTCTATTTTGAACTTTTTAGTTCTACCCTTTGACTCCTTCTGGTGATAAATTAGCCATAGAGTAGCCAATATTTGACCCATTGAACATGTTTCAGTCATGGATTTTAAAATTTCTATATCTACATATTGACTCTATCTGCTGTTACATCGGTCATTCAAAAGTCAATATTTGACCAAATGTACTAAAATCGGGCCCAAGAGTCGTCGATTTTGAACTTTTTAGTTCTACCCATTGACTCCTTCTGGTGATAAATTAGCCATAGAGTAGCCGATATTTGACCCATTGAACATGTTTCAGTCATGGATCTTGAAATTTCTATACCTACTTATTGACTCTTTCTGATGTTATATCGGTCATTCAAAAGTCAACATTTGACCAAATATACTACAATCGGGCCCAAGAATCGTCTATTTTGAACTTTTTAGTTCTACCCTTTGACTCCTTCTGGTGATAAATTAGCCTTAGAGTAGCCAATATTTTACCCATTGGAAATGTTTCAATTATGGATCTTGAAATATTTCTACCTACTCATTGACTCTTTCTGAATTTAGGTCAGTCATTAAGAAATCCATATTTGACCAAATGTACTAAAATCGGGCCCAAGAGTCGTCTATTTTGAACTTTTTAGTTCTACCCTATTGACTCCTTCTGACGATAGTTCAGCCAATTTTTGACCCACTGAACATATTTCAGTCATGGATCTTGAAATTTCTATACCTACTTATTGACTCTTTCTGATGTTACATTGGTCATTCAAAAGTCAATATTTGACCAAATATACTAAAATCGGGCCCAAGAATCGTCTATTTTGAACTTTTTAGTTCTACCCTTTGACTCCTTCTGGTGATAAATTAGCCATAGAGTAGCCAATATTTGACCCATTGAACATGTTTCAGTCATGGATCTTAAAATTTCTATATCTACATATTGACTCTATCTGATGTTACATCGGTCATTCAAAAGTCAATATTTGACCAAATGTACTAAAATCGGGCCCAAGAGTCGTCGATTTTGAACTTTTTAGTTCTACCCTATTGACTCCTTCTGGAGATAGTTCAGCCAATTTTTGACCCACTGTAAATATTTCAGTCCTTGAACTTGTACTTTCTATTCCTACCCAATTGACTCCTTCTGGTGATAAATTAGCCATAGAGTAGCCAATATTTTACCCATTGGACATGTTTCAGTTATGGATCTTGAAGTTTTTATACCTACTCATTGACTCTTTCTGAATTTATGTCAGTCATTCAGAAATCCATATTTGACCAAATGTACTAAAATCGGGCCCAAGAGTCGTCGATTTTGAACTTTCTATTTCTACCCAATTGACTCCTTCTGGTGATAAATTAGCCATAGAGTAGCCAATATTTGACCCATTGAACATGTTTCAGTCATGGATTTTAAAATTTCTATACCTACTTATTGACTCTTTCTGATGTTATATCGGTCATTCAAAAGTCAATATTTGACCAAATGTACTAAAATCGGCCCAAGAGTCGTCTATTTTGAACTTTTTAGTTGTACCCTTTGACTCCTTCTGGTGATAAATTAGCCATAGAGCTGCCGATATTTGACCCATTGAACATGTTTCAGTCATGGATCTTGAAATTTTCATACCTACTCATTGACTCTTTCTGATGTTATATAGGTCTTTCAAAAGTCAATATTTGACCAAATGTACTACAATCGGGCCCAAGAGTCGTCTATTTTGAACTTTTTAGTTCTACCCTATTGACTCCTTCTGGTGATAAATTAGAGATAGAGTAGCCAATAATTGACCCAGTGAACATGTTTCAGTCATGGATCTTGAAATTTCTATACCTACTTATTGACTCTTTCTGATGTTATATAGGTCTTTCAAAAGTCAATATTTGACCAAATGTACTAATATCGGGCCAGAGAGTTGTCTATTTTGAACTTTTTAGTTCTACCCTATTGACTCCTTCTGGCGATAGTTCAGCCAATTTTTGACCCACTGAAAATATTTCAGTCCTTGATCTTGAACTTTCTATTCCTACCCAATTGACTCCTTCTGGTGATTAATTAGCCTTAGAGTAGCCAATATTTGACCCATTGAACATGTTTCAGTCATGGATCTTGAAATTTTCATACCTACTCATTGACTCTTTCTGAATTTAGGTCAGTCATTAAGAAATCCATATTTGACCAAATGTACTAAAATCGGGCCCAAGAGTCGTCTATTTTGAACTTTTTAGTTCTACCCTATTGACTCCTTCTGACGATAGTTCAGCCAATTTTTGACCCACTGAACATATTTCAGTCATGGATCTGGAAATTTCTATACCTACTTATTGACTCTTTCTGATGTTACATTGGTCATTCAAAAGTCAATATTTGACCAAATATACTAAAATCGGGCCCAAGAATCGTCTATTTTGAACTTTTTAGTTCTACCCTTTGACTCCTTCTGGTGATAAATTAGCCATAGAGTAGCCAATATTTGAGCCATTGAACATGTTTCAGTCATGGATCTTAAAATTTCTATATCTACATATTGACTCTATCTGATGTTACATCGGTCATTCAAAAGTCAATATTTGACCAAATGTACTAAAATCGGGCCCAAGAGTCGTCGATTTTGAACTTTTTAGTTCTACCTTATTGACTCCTTCTGGAGATAGTTCAGCCAATTTTTGACCCACTGTAAATATTTCAGTCCTTGATCTTGTACTTTCTATTCCTACCCAATTGACTCCTTCTGGTGATAAATTAGCCATAGAGTAGCCAATATTTTACCCATTGGACATGTTTCAGTTATGGATCTTGAAGTTTTTATACCTACTCATTGACTCTTTCTGAATTTGTGTCAGTCATTCAGAAATCCATATTTGACCAAATGTACTAAAATCGGGCCCAAGAGTCGTCGATTTTGAACTTTCTATTTCTACCCAATTGACTCCTTCTGGTGATAAATTAGCCATAGAGTAGCCAATATTTGACCCATTGAACATGTTTCAGTCATGGATCTTAAAATTTCTATACCTACTTATTGACTCTTTCTGATGTTATATCGGTCATTCAAAAGTCAATATTTGACCAAATGTACTAAAATCGGCCCAAGAGTCGTCTATTTTGAACTTTTTAGTTGTACCCTTTGACTCCTTCTGGTGATAAATTAGCCATAGAGTAGGCAATATTTGACCCATTGAACATGTTTCAGTCATGGATCTTGAAGTTTCTATACCTACTTAATGACTCTTTCTGATGTTATATTGGTCATTCAAAAGTCAATATTTTACCAAATGTACTAATATCGGGCCAGAGAGTCGTCTATTTTGAACTTTTTAGTTCTACCCTATTGACTCCTTCTGGCGATAGTTCAGCCAATTTTTGACCCACTGAAAATATTTCAGTCCTTGATCTTGAACTTTCTATTCCTACCCAATTGACTCCTTCTGGTGATAAATTAGCCTTAGAGTAGCCAATATTTTACCCATTGGAAATGTTTCAATTATGGATCTTGAAATATTTATACCTACTCATTGACTCTCTGAATTTAGGTCAGTCATTAAGAAATCCATATTTGACCAAATGTACTAAAATCGGGCCCAACAGTCGTCTATTTTGAACTTTTTAGTTCTACCCTATTGACTCCTTCTGACGATAGTTAAGCCAATTTTTGACCCACTGAACATATTTCAGTCATGGATCTTGAAATTTCTATACCTACTTATTGACTCTTTCTGATGTTACATTGGTCATTCAAAAGTCAATATTTAACCAAATATACTAAAATCGGGCCCAAGAATCGTCTATTTTGAACTTTTTAGTTCTACCCTTTGACTCCTTCTGGTGATAAATTAGCCAAAGAGTAGCCAATATTTGACCCATTGAACATGTTTCAGTCATGGATCTTAAAATTTCTATATCTACATATTGACTCTATCTGATGTTACATCGGTCATTCAAAAGTCAATATTTGACCAAATGTACTAAAATCGGGCCCAAGAGTCGTCGATTTTGAACTTTTTAGTTCTACCCATTGACTCCTTCTGGTGATAGTTCAGCCAATTTTTGACCCACTGTAAATATTTCAGTCCTTGATCTTGTACTTTCTATTCCTACCCAATTGACTCCTTCTAGTGATAAATTAGCCATAGAGTAGCCAATATTTTACCCATTGGACATGTTTCAGTTATGGATCTTGAAGTTTTTATACCTACTCATTGACTCTTTCTGAATTTGTGTCAGTCATTCAGAAATCCATATTTGACCAAATGTACTAAAATCGGGCCCAAGAGTCGTCGATTTTGAACTTTCTATTTCTACCCAATTGACTCCTTCTGGTGATAAATTAGCCATAGAGTAGCCAATATTTGACCCATTGAACATGTTTCAGTCATGGATCTTAAAATTTCTTTACCTACTTATTGACTCTTTCTGATGTTATATCGGTCATTCAAAAGTCAACATTTGACCAAATGTACTAAAATCGGCCCAAGAGTCGTCTATTTTGAACTTTTTAGTTGTACCCTTTGACTCCTTCTGGTGATAAATTAGCCATAGAGTAGGCAATATTTGACCCATTGAACATGTTTCAGTCATGGATCTTGAAGTTTCTATACCTACTTAATGACTCTTTCTGATGTTATATTGGTCATTCAAAAGTCAATATTTGACCAAATGTACTAATATCGGGCCAGAGAGTCGTCTATTTTGAACTTTTTAGTTCTACCCTATTGACTCCTTCTGGCGATAGTTCAGCCAATTTTTGACCCACTGAAAATATTTCAGTCCTTGATCTTGAACTTTCTATTCCTACCCAATTGACTCCTTCTGGTGATAAATTAGCCTTAGAGTAGCCAATATTTTACCCATTGGAAATGTTTCAATTATGGATCTTGAAATATTTATACCTACTCATTGACTCTCTGAATTTAGGTCAGTCATTGAGAAATCCATATTTGACCAAATGTACTAAAATCGGGCCCAAGAGTCGTCTATTTTGAACTTTTTAGTTCTACCCTATTGACTCCTTCTGACGATAGTTCAGCCAATTTTTGACCCACTGAACATATTTCAGTCATGGATCTTGAAATTTCTATACCTACTTATTGACTCTTTCTGATGTTACATTGGTCATTCAAAAGTCAATATTTGACCAAATATACTAAAATCGGGCCCAAGAATCGTCTATTTTGAACTTTTTAGTTCTACCCTTTGACTCCTTCTGGTGATAAATTAGCCATAGAGTAGCCAATATTTGACCCATTGAACATGTTTCAGTCATGGATTTTAAAATTTCTATATCTACATATTGACTCTATCTGATGTTACATCGGTCATTCAAAAGTCAATATTTGACCAAATGTACTAAAATCGGGCCCAAGAGTCGTCGATTTTGAACTTTTTAGTTCTACCCATTGACTCCTTCTGGTGATAAATTAGCCATAGAGTAGCCGATATTTGACCCATTGAACATGTTTCAGTCATGGATCTTGAAATTTCTATACCTACTTATTGACTCTTTCTGATGTTATATCGGTCATTCAAAAGTCAACATTTGACCAAATATACTACAATCGGGCCCAAGAATCGTCTATTTTGAACTTTTTAGTTCTACCCTTTGACTCCTTCTGGTGATAAATTAGCCTTAGAGTAGCCAATATTTTACCCATTGGAAATGTTTCAATTATGGATCTTGAAATATTTCTACCTACTCATTGACTCTTTCTGAATTTAGGTCAGTCATTAAGAAATCCATATTTGACCAAATGTACTAAAATCGGGCCCAAGAGTCGTCTATTTTGAACTTTTTAGTTCTACCCTATTGACTCCTTCTGACGATAGTTCAGCCAATTTTTGACCCACTGAACATATTTCAGTCATGGATCTTGAAATTTCTATACCTACTTATTGACTCTTTCTGATGTTACATTGGTCATTCAAAAGTCAATATTTGACCAAATATACTAAAATCGGGCCCAAGAATCGTCTATTTTGAACTTTTTAGTTCTACCCTTTGACTCCTTCTGGTGATAAATTAGCCATAGAGTAGCCAATATTTGACCCATTGAACATGTTTCAGTCATGGATCTTAAAATTTCTATATCTACATATTGACTCTATCTGATGTTACATCGGTCATTCAAAAGTCAATATTTGACCAAATGTACTAAAATCGGGCCCAAGAGTCGTCGATTTTGAACTTTTTAGTTCTACCCTATTGACTCCTTCTGGAGATAGTTCAGCCAATTTTTGACCCACTGTAAATATTTCAGTCCTTGAACTTGTACTTTCTATTCCTACCCAATTGACTCCTTCTGGTGATAAATTAGCCATAGAGTAGCCAATATTTTACCCATTGGACATGTTTCAGTTATGGATCTTGAAGTTTTTATACCTACTCATTGACTCTTTCTGAATTTATGTCAGTCATTCAGAAATCCATATTTGACCAAATGTACTAAAATCGGGCCCAAGAGTCGTCGATTTTGAACTTTCTATTTCTACCCAATTGACTCCTTCTGGTGATAAATTAGCCATAGAGTAGCCAATATTTGACCCATTGAACATGTTTCAGTCATGGATTTTAAAATTTCTATACCTACTTATTGACTCTTTCTGATGTTATATCGGTCATTCAAAAGTCAATATTTGACCAAATGTACTAAAATCGGCCCAAGAGTCGTCTATTTTAAACTTTTTAGTTGTTCCCTTTGACTCCTTCTGGTGATAAATTAGCCATAGAGTTGCCGATATTTGACCCATTGAACATGTTTCAGTCATGGATCTTGAAATTTTCATACCTACTCATTGACTCTTTCTGATGTTATATAGGTCTTTCAAAAGTCAATATTTGACCAAATGTACTACAATCGGGCCCAAGAGTCGTCTATTTTGAACTTTTTAGTTCTACCCTATTGACTCCTTCTGGTGATAAATTAGAGATAGAGTAGCCAATAATTGACCCAGTGAACATGTTTCAGTCATGGATCTTGAAATTTCTATACCTACTTATTGACTCTTTCTGATGTTATATAGGTCTTTCAAAAGTCAATATTTGACCAAATGTACTAATATCGGGCCAGAGAGTCGTCTATTTTGAACTTTTTAGTTCTACCCTATTGACTCCTTCTGGCGATAGTTCAGCCAATTTTTGACCCACTGAAAATATTTCAGTCCTTGATCTTGAACTTTCTATTCCTACCCAATTGACTCCTTTTGGTGATTAATTAGCCTTATAGTAGCCAATATTTGACCCATTGAACATGTTTCAGTCATGGATCTTGAAATTTCTATACCTACTTATTGACTCTTTCTGATGTTATATCGGTCATTCAAAAGTCAACATTTGACCAAATATACTACAATCGGGCCCAAGAATCGTCTATTTTGAACTTTTTAGTTCTACCCTTTGACTCCTTCTGGTGATAAATTAGCCATAGAGTAGGCAATATTTGACCCATTGAACATGTTTCAGTCATGGATCTTGAAGTTTCTATACCTACTTATTGACTCTTTCTGATGTTATATTGGTCATTCAAAAGTCAATATTTGACCAAATGTACTAATATTGGGCCAGAGAGTCGTCTATTTTGAACTTTTTAGTTCTACCCTATTGACTCCTTCTGGTGATAGTTCAGCCAAATTTTGACCCACTGAAAATATTTCAGTCCTTGATCTTGAACTTTCTATTCCTACCCAATTGACTCCTTCTGGTGATAAATTAGCCTTAGAGTAGCCAATATTTTACCCATTGGAAATGTTTCAATTATGGATCTTGAAATATTTATACCTACTCATTGACTCTTTCTGAATTTAGGTCAGTCATTAAGAAATCCATATTTGACCAAATGTACTAAAATCGGGCCCAAGAGTCGTCTATTTTGAACTTTTTAGTTCTACCCTATTGACTCCTTCTGACGATAGTTCAGCCAATTTTTGACCCACTGAACATATTTCAGTCATGGATCTGGAAATTTCTATACCTACTTATTGACTCTTTCTGATGTTACATTGGTCATTCAAAAGTCAATATTTGACCAAATATACTAAAATCGGGCCCAAGAATCGTCTATTTTGAACTTTTTAGTTCTACCCTTTGACTCCTTCTGGTGATAAATTAGCCATAGAGTAGCCAATATTTGAGCCATTGAACATGTTTCAGTCATGGATCTTAAAATTTCTATATCTACATATTGACTCTATCTGATGTTACATCGGTCATTCAAAAGTCAATATTTGACCAAATGTACTAAAATCGGGCCCAAGAGTCGTCGATTTTGAACTTTTTAGTTCTACCTTATTGACTCCTTCTGGAGATAGTTCAGCCAATTTTTGACCCACTGTAAATATTTCAGTCCTTGATCTTGTACTTTCTATTCCTACCCAATTGACTCCTTCTGGTGATAAATTAGCCATAGAGTAGCCAATATTTTACCCATTGGACATGTTTCAGTTATGGATCTTGAAGTTTTTATACCTACTCATTGACTCTTTCTGAATTTGTGTCAGTCATTCAGAAATCCATATTTGACCAAATGTACTAAAATCGGGCCCAAGAGTCGTCGATTTTGAACTTTCTATTTCTACCCAATTGACTCCTTCTGGTGATAAATTAGCCATAGAGTAGCCAATATTTGACCCATTGAACATGTTTCAGTCATGGATCTTAAAATTTCTATACCTACTTATTGACTCTTTCTGATGTTATATCGGTCATTCAAAAGTCAATATTTGACCAAATGTACTAAAATCGGCCCAAGAGTCGTCTATTTTGAACTTTTTAGTTGTACCCTTTGACTCCTTCTGGTGATAAATTAGCCATAGAGTAGGCAATATTTGACCCATTGAACATGTTTCAGTCATGGATCTTGAAGTTTCTATACCTACTTAATGACTCTTTCTGATGTTATATTGGTCATTCAAAAGTCAATATTTTACCAAATGTACTAATATCGGGCCAGAGAGTCGTCTATTTTGAACTTTTTAGTTCTACCCTATTGACTCCTTCTGGCGATAGTTCAGCCAATTTTTGACCCACTGAAAATATTTCAGTCCTTGATCTTGAACTTTCTATTCCTAACCAATTGACTCCTTCTGGTGATAAATTAGCCTTAGAGTAGCCAATATTTTACCCATTGGAAATGTTTCAATTATGGATCTTGAAATATTTATACCTACTCATTGACTCTCTGAATTTAGGTCAGTCATTAAGAAATCCATATTTGACCAAATGTACTAAAATCGGGCCCAACAGTCGTCTATTTTGAACTTTTTAGTTCTACCCTATTGACTCCTTCTGACGATAGTTAAGCCAATTTTTGACCCACTGAACATATTTCAGTCATGGATCTTGAAATTTCTATACCTACTTATTGACTCTTTCTGATGTTACATTGGTCATTCAAAAGTCAATATTTAACCAAATATACTAAAATCGGGCCCAAGAATCGTCTATTTTGAACTTTTTAGTTCTACCCTTTGACTCCTTCTGGTGATAAATTAGCCATAGAGTAGCCAATATTTGACCCATTGAACATGTTTCAGTCATGGATCTTAAAATTTCTATATCTACATATTGACTCTATCTGATGTTACATCGGTCATTCAAAAGTCAATATTTGACCAAATGTACTAATATCACGCCCAAGAGTCGTCTATTTTGAATTTTTTAGTTCTACCCATTGACTCCTTCTGGAGATAGTTCAGCCAATTTTTGACCCACTGAAAATGTTTCAGTCCTTGATCTTGAACTTTCTATTCCTACGCAATTGACTCCTTCTTGTGATACATAAGCATTAGAGTAGCCAATAATTGACCCATTGAACATGTTTCAGTCATGGATCTTGAAATTTCTATACCTACTTATTGACTTTTTCTGATGTTACATCGGTCATTCAAAAGTCAATATTTGACCAAATGTACTAATATCAGGTCCAAGATTTGTCTATTTTGAACTTTTTAGTTCTACCCTACTGACTTCTTATGGTGAGAGTTCAGCCAATTTTTGACCCACTGAAAATATTTCAGTCCTTGATCTTGAACTTTCTATTCCTACCCAATTGACTCCTCCTTGTGATACATTAGCCTTAAGGTAGCCAATATTTTACCCATTGGACATGTTTAAGTTATGGATCTTGAAGTTTTTATACCTACTCATTGACTCTCTGAAATTAGGTCAATCATTCAGAAATCCATATTTCACCAAATGTACTAATATCGGGCCCAAGAGTCGTCGATTTTGAACTTTCTATTTCTACCCAATTGACTCCTTCTGGTGATAAATTAGCCATGGAGTAGCCAATATTTGACCCATTGAACATGATTCAGCCATGGATCTTGAAATTTCTATACCTACCTATTGACTCTTTCTGATGTTACATCGGTCATTCAAAAGTCAATATTTGACGAAATGAACTAATATCGGGCCCAAGAGTCGTCTATTTTGAACTCTTTAGTTCTACCCGTTGACTCCTTCTGGTGATAAATTAGCCATAGAGTAGCCAATATTTGACCCATTGAAAATATTTCAGTCCTTGATTTTGAACTTTCTATTCCTACCCAATTGACTCCTTCTGGTGATAAATTAGCCATAGAGTAGCCAATTTTTGACCCACTGAAAATATTTCAGTCCTTGATTTTGAACTTTCTATTCCTACCCAATTGACTCCTTCTTGAGATACATTAGCCTTAAAGAAGCCAATATTTTATCCATTGGACATGTTTCAGTTATGGATCTTGAAATTTTTATACCTACTCATTGAATCTTTCTGAATTTAGATCAGTCATTCAGAAATCCATATTTGACCAAATGTACTAATATCGGGCCCAAGAGTCGTCTATTTTGAACTTTTTAGTTCTACCCTATTGACTTCTTCTGGTGATAAATTAGCGATTTAGTAGCCAATAATTGACCCAGTGAACATGTTTCAGTCATGGATCTTGAAATTTCTATACCTACTTATTGACTCTTTCTGATGTTACATCGGTCATTCAAAAGTCAATATTTGACCAAATGTACTAACACTGGGCCCAAGAGTCGTCTATTTTGAACTTTTTAGTTCTACCCTATTGACTTCTTCTGGCGATAGTTCAGCCAATTTTTGACCCACTGAAAATGTTTCAGTCCTTGATCTTGAACTTTCTATTCCTACCAATTTGACTCCTTCTTGTGATACATTAGCATTAGAGTAGCCAATATTTTACCTATTGAACTTGTTTCAGTAATGGATCTTGAAATTTCTATACCTACTTATTGACTCTTTCTGATGTTACATCGGTCATTCAAAAGTCAATATTTGACCAAATGTATTAACACTGGGCCCAAGAGTCGTCGATTTTGAACTTTTTAGTTCTACCCTATTGATTTCTTCTGGCGATAGTTCAGCCAATTTTTGACCCACTGAAAATGTTTCAGTCCTTGATCTTGAACTTTCTATTCCTACCAAATTGACTCCTTCTTTTGATACATTAGCATTAGAGTAGCCAATATTTTACCTATTGAACATGTTTCAGTCATGGATCTTGAAATTTCTATACCTACTTATTGACTCTTTCTGATGTTACATCGGTCATTCAAAAGTCAACTTTTTAGTTCTACCCTATTGACTCCTTCTGGTGATAAATTAGCGATTTAGTAGCCAATAATTGACCCATTGAACATGTTTGAGTCATGGATCTTGAAATTTCTATACCTACTTATTGACTCTTTCTGATGTTACATCGGTCATTCAAAAGTCGCTCTGAAAAACGACTAAGTGTCAAAATTCCTCCGTGTGAACCATGCAGTGTGTGTCTCTGCTCAAGCCGGAGATAGTGTGAGGCAGGCGGTTTGAAGGTGTAAGGAAGGTGTACTTATTGACTTTTTTCTGATGTTACATCGGTGATTCAAAAGTCAATATTTGACCAAATGTACTAATATCAGGCCCAAGAGTCGTCGATTTTGAACTTTTTAGTTCTACCCTATTGACTTCTTCTGGCGATAGTTCAGCCAATTTTTGACCCACTGAAAATGTTTCAGTCCTTGATCTTGAACTTTCTATTCCTACCAATTTGACTCCTTCTTGTGATACATTAGCATTAGAGTAGCCAATATTTTACCTATTGAACTTGTTTCAGTAATGGATCTTGAAATTTCTATACCTACTTATTGACTCTTTCTGATGTTACATCGGTCATTCAAAAGTCAATATTTGACCAAATGTATTAACACTGGGCCCAAGAGTCGTCGATTTTGAACTTTTTAGTTCTACCCTATTGACTTCTTCTGGCGATAGTTCAGCCAATTTTTGACCCACTGAAAATGTTTCAGTCCTTGATCTTGAACTTTCTATTCCTACCCAGCTGACTCCTTCTTTTGATACATTAGCCTTAGAGTAGCCAATATTTTACCCATTGGACATGTTTCAGTTATGGACCTTGACATTTTTATACCTACTCATTGAATCTTTCTGAATTTAGGTCAGTCATTCAGAAATTCATATTTGACCAAATGTACTAATATCGGGCCCAAGAGTCGTCGATTTTGAACTTTCTATTTCTACCCAATAGACTCCTTTTTGTGATAAATTAGCCATAGAGTAGCCAATATTTGACCCATTGAACATGTTTCAGTCATGGATCTTGAAATTTCTATACCTACTTATTGACTCTTTCTGATGTTACATCGGTCATTCAAAAGTCAATATTTCACCAAATGTACTAATATCGGGCCCAAGAGTCGTCTATTTTGAACTTTTTAGTTCTACCCTTTGACTCCTTCTGGTGATAAATTAGCCATAGAGTAGCCAATAATTGACCCATTGAACATGTTTCAGTCATGGATCCTGAAATTTTTATACCTACTCATTGATTCTTTCTGAATTTAGGTAAGTCATTCAGAAATCCATGTATTACCAAATGTACTAATATCGGGCCCAAGAGTCGTCGATTTTGAACTTTCTATTTCTACCCAATTGACTCCTTCTGGTAATAAATTAGCCATAGAGTAGCCAATATTTGACCCATTGAACATGTTTCAGTCATGGATCTTGATATTTCTATACCTACTTATTGACTGTTTCTGATGTTACATCGGTCATTCAAAAGTCAATATTTCACCAAATGTACTAATATCGGGCCCAAGAGTCGTCTATTTTGAACTTTTTAGTTCTACTCTATTGACTCCTGGTGATAAATTAATGATTTAGTAGCCAATCATTGACCCATTGAAAATGTTTCAGTCATGGATCTTGAAATGTCTATACCTACTTATTGACTCTTTCTGATGTTACATCGGTCATTCAAAAGTCAATATTTGACCAAATGTACTAATATCACGCCCAAGAGTCGACTATTTTGAATTTTTTAGTTCTACCCATTGACTCCTTCTGGAGATAGTTCAGCCAATTTTTGACCCACTGAAAATGTTTCAGTCCTTGATCTTGAAATTTCTATTCCTACGCAATTGACTCCTTCTTGTGATACATAAGCATTAGAGTAGCCAATAATTGACCCATTGAACATGTTTCAGTCATGGATCTTGAAATTTCTGTACCTACTTATTGACTCTTTCTGATGTTACATCGGTCATTCAAAAGTCAATATTTGACCAAATGTACTAATATCAGGCCCAAGATTTGTCTATTTTGAACTTTTTAGTTCTACCCTATTGACTTCTTATGGTGAGAGTTCAGCCAATTTTTGACCCACTGAAAATATTTCAGTCCTTGATCTTGAACTTTCTATTCCTACCCAATTGACTCCTTCTTGTGATACATTAGCCTTAAGGTAGCCAATATTTTACCCATTGGACATGTTTAAGTTATGGATCTTGAAGTTTTTATACCTACTTATTGACTCTCTGAAATTAGGTCAATCATTCAGAAATCCATATTTCACCAAATGTACTAATATCGGGCCCAAGAGTCGTCGATTTTGAACTTTCTATTTCTACCCAATTGACTCCTTCTGGTGATAAATTAGCCATGGAGTAGCCAATATTTGACCCATTGAACATGATTCAGTCATGGATCTTGAAATTTCTATACCTACCTATTGACTCTTTCTGATGTTACATCGGTCATTCAAAAGTCAATATTTGACGAAATGAACTAATATCGGGCCCAAGAGTCGTCTATTTTGAACTCTTTAGTTCTACCCTTTGACTCCTTCTGGTGATAAATTAGCCATAGAGTAGCCAATATTTGACCCATTGAACATGTTTCAGTCATGGATCTTGAAATTTCTATTCCTACCCAATTGACTCCTTCTGGTGATAAATTAGCCATAGAGTAGCCAATTTTTGACCCACTGAAAATATTTCAGTCCTTGATCTTGAACTTTCTATTCCTACTCAATTGACTCCTTCTTGTGATACATTAGCATTAGAGTAGCCAATATTTTACCTATGTTTCAGTCATGGATCTTGAAATTTCTATACCTACTTATTGACTCTTTCTGATGTTACATCGGTCATTCAAAAGTCAATATTTGACCAAATGTACTAAAATCGGGCCCAAGAGTCGTCTATTTTGAACCTTTTAGTTCTACCCATTGACTCCTTCTGGAGATAGTTCAGCCAATTTTTGACCCACTGAAAATATTTCAGTCCTTGATTTTGAACTTTCTATTCCTACCCAATTGACTCCTTCTTGAGATACATTAGCCTTAAAGAAGCCAATATTTTATCCATTGGACATGTTTAAGTTATGGATCTTGAAGTTTTTATACCTACTCATTGACTCTTTCTGAAATTAGGTCAATCATTCAGAAATCCATATTTCACCAAATGTACTAATATCGGGCCCAAGAGTCGTCGATTTTGAACTTTCTATTTCTACCCAATTGACTCCTTCTGGTGATAAATTAGCCATAGAGTAGCCAATTTTTGACCCACTGAAAATATTTCAGTCCTTGATCTTGAACTTTCTATTCCTACCCAATTGACTCCTTCTTGTGATACATTAGCATTAGAGTAGCCAATATTTTACCTATGTTTCAGTCATGGATCTTGAAATTTCTATACCTACTTATTGACTCTTTCTGATGTTACATCGGTCATTCAAAAGTCAATATTTGACCAAATGTACTAAAATCGGGCCCAAGAGTCGTCTATTTTGAA
The DNA here is from genome assembly GCA_038088235.1 of Zacco platypus. Classification (NCBI taxonomy): domain Eukaryota; kingdom Metazoa; phylum Chordata; class Actinopteri; order Cypriniformes; family Xenocyprididae; genus Zacco; species Zacco platypus. Next base: position 24,477,589 of record CM076078.1, on the reverse strand, counting down.
CTTTTTAGTTCTACCCATTGACTCCTTCTGGAGATAGTTCAGCCAATTTTTGACCCACTGAAAATATTTCAGTCCTTGATTTTGAACTTTCTATTCCTACCCAATTGACTCCTTCTTGAGATACATTAGCCTTAAAGAAGCCAATATTTTATCCATTGGACATGTTTCAGTTATGGATCTTGAAATTTTTATACCTACTCATTGAATCTTTCTGAATTTAGATCAGTCATTCAGAAATCCATATTTGACCAAATGTACTAATATCGGGCCCAAGAGTCGTCGATTTTGAACTTTCTATTTCTACCCAATAGACTCCTTCTTGTGATAAATTAGCCATAGAGTAGCCAATATTTGACCCATTGAACATGTTTCAGTCATGGATCTTGAAATGTCTATAGAGACTTATTGACTCTTTCTGATGTTATATCGGTCATTCAAAAGTCAATTCTTTGACCAAATATACTAATATCGGGCCCAAGAGTCGTCTATGTTGAACTTTTCAGTTCTACCCTATTGACTCATCTGGAGATAGTTCAGCCAATTTTTGACCCACTGAAAATATTTCAGTCCTTGACTTTGAACTTTCTACTTCTACCCAACTGACTTCTTCTTGTGATACGTTAGCCTTAGAGTAGCCAATATTTTACCCATTGGACATGTTTCAGTTATGGATCTTGAAATTTTGGCTGATGCATTACATCAGATTAAGTCGATGCGGAGAGTTTATTGAAAAAGAATAAAAAGTAACAGAAAGTTCATGTTTGATCACTAATTTATTAAAAATATGCCCTTTGGTCATTAAGTATTTTTATATACACTTAAACGCAACAAGTGCATATCTTATATTGTGCTCTGTGCAATGCAACAGCACATATGTTTTCTCTTCATTGCACAACCAAATGAGGTACATCTATGCAATTCTGCACTATCTCTTCAACAGCACACGTTAACTCCATGCACAGACGGATGAGTTAGTGCAGATACACTTAGTCGTTTTTCTGAGAAATGGTGCACGCTCTGAAAAACGACTAAGTGTCAAAATTCCTCCGTGTGAACCATGCAGTGTGTGTCTCTGCTCAAGCCGGAGATAGTGTGAGGCAGGCGGTTTGAAGGTATAAGGAAGGTGTACTTATTGACTTTTTTCTGATGTTACATCGGTGATTCAAAAGTCAATATTTGACCAAATGTACTAATATCAGGCCCAAGAGTCGTCTATTTTGAACTTTTTAGTTCTACCCTATTGACTTCTCATGGCGATAGTTCAGCCAATTTTTGACCCACTGAAAATATTTCAGTCCTTGATCTTGAACTTTCTATTCCTACCCAATTGACTCCTTCTTGTGATACATTAGCATTAGAGTAGCCAATATTTTACCTATTGAACATGTTTCAGTGATGGATCTTGATTTTCTATACCTACTTATTGACTCTTTCTGATGTTACATCGGTCATTCAAAAGTCAATATTTCACCAAATGTACTAATATCGGGCCCGAGAGTCGTCGATTTTGAACTTTCTATTTCTACCCAATAGACTCCTTCTAGTGATAAATTAGCCATAGAGTAGCCAATATTTGACCCATTGAACATGTTTCAGTCATGGATCTTGAAATTTCTATACCTACTTATTGACTCTTTCTGATGTTACATCGGTCATACAAAAGTCAATATTTCACCAAATGTACTAATATCGGGCCCAAGAGTCGTCTATTTTGAACTTTTTAGTTCTACCCTATTGACTTCTTCTGGTGATAAATTAGCGATTTAGTAGCCAATAATTGACCCAGTGAACATGTTTCAGTCATGGATCTTGAAATTTCTATACCTACTTATTGACTCTTTCTGATGTTACATCGGTCATTCAAAAGTCAATATTTGACCAAATGTACTAACACTGGGCCCAAGAGTCGTCTATTTTGAACTTTTTAGTTCTACCCTATTGACTTCTTCTGGCGATAGTTCAGCCAATTTTTGACCCACTGAAAATGTTTCAGTCCTTGATCTTGAACTTTCTATTCCTACCAATTTGACTCCTTCTTGTGATACATTAGCATTAGAGTAGCCAATATTTTACCTATTGAACTTGTTTCAGTAATGGATCTTGAAATTTCTATACCTACTTATTGACTCTTTCTGATGTTACATCGGTCATTCAAAAGTCAATATTTGACCAAATGTATTAACACTGGGCCCAAGAGTCGTCGATTTTGAACTTTTTAGTTCTACCCTATTGACTTCTTCTGGCGATAGTTCAGCCAATTTTTGACCCACTGAAAATGTTTCAGTCCTTGATCTTGAACTTTCTATTCCTACCAAATTGACTCCTTCTTTTGATACATTAGCATTAGAGTAGCCAATATTTTACCTATTGAACATGTTTCAGTCATGGATCTTGAAATTTCTATACCTACTTATTGACTCTTTCTGATGTTACATCGGTCATTCAAAAGTCAACTTTTTAGTTCTACCCTATTGACTCCTTCTGGTGATAAATTAGCGATTTAGTAGCCAATAATTGACCCATTGAACATGTTTGAGTCATGGATCTTGAAATTTCTATACCTACTTATTGACTCTTTCTGATGTTACATCGGTCATTCAAAAGTCGCTCTGAAAAACGACTAAGTGTCAAAATTCCTCCGTGTGAACCATGCAGTGTGTGTCTCTGCTCAAGCCGGAGATAGTGTGAGGCAGGCGGTTTGAAGGTGTAAGGAAGGTGTACTTATTGACTTTTTTCTGATGTTACATCGGTGATTCAAAAGTCAATATTTGACCAAATGTACTAACACTGGGCCCAAGAGTCGTCTATTTTGAACTTTTTAGTTCTACCCTATTGACTTCTTCTGGCGATAGTTCAGCCAATTTTTGACCCACTGAAAATATTTCAGTCCTTGATCTTGAACTTTCTATTCCTACCCAATTGACTCCTTCTTGTGATACATTAGCATTAGAGTAGCCAATATTTTACCTATTGAACATGTTTCAGTGATGGATCTTGATTTTCTATACCTACTTATTGACTCTTTCTGATGTTACATCGGTCATTCAAAAGTCAATATTTGACCAAATGTATTAACACTGGGCCCAAGAGTCGTCGATTTTGAACTTTTTAGTTCTACCCTATTGACTTCTTCTGGCGATAGTTCAGCCAATTTTTGACCCACTGAAAATGTTTCAGTCCTTGATCTTGAACTTTCTATTCCTACCCAGCTGACTCCTTCTTTTGATACATTAGCCTTAGAGTAGCCAATATTTTACCCATTGGACATGTTTCAGTTATGGACCTTGACATTTTTATACCTACTCATTGAATCTTTCTGAATTTAGGTCAGTCATTCAGAAATTCATATTTGACCAAATGTACTAATATCGGGCCCAAGAGTCGTCGATTTTGAACTTTCTATTTCTACCCAATAGACTCCTTTTTGTGATAAATTAGCCATAGAGTAGCCAATATTTGACCCATTGAACATGTTTCAGTCATGGATCTTGAAATTTCTATACCTACTTATTGACTCTTTCTGATGTTACATCGGTCATTCAAAAGTCAATATTTGACCAAATGTATTAACACTGGGCCCAAGAGTCGTCTATTTTGAACTTTTTAGTTCTACCCTATTGACTCCTTCTGGTATAAATTAGCGATTTAGTAGCCAATAATTGACCCATTGAACATGTTTCAGTCCTTGATCTTGAAATTTCTATTCCTACCCAATTGACTCCTTCTTTTGATACATTAGCCTTAGAGCAGCCAATATTTTACCCATTGGACATGTTTCAGTTATGGACCTTGAAATTTCTATACCTACTTATTGACTGTTTCTGATTTTACATCGGTCATTCAAAAGTCAATATTTGACCAAATGTACTAATATCGGGCCCAAGAGTCGTCTATTTTGAACTTTTTAGTTCTACTCTATTGACTCCTTCTGGTGATAAATTAATGATTTAGTAGCCAATAATTGACCCATTGAACATGTTTCAGTCATGGATCTTGATATTTCTATACCTACCTATTGACTGTTTCTGATGTTACATTGGTCATTCAAAAGTCAATATTTGACCAAATGTACTAATATAAGGCCAAAGAGTCGTCTATTTTGAACCTTTTAGTTCTACCCATTGACTCCTTCTGGAGATAGTTCAGCCAATTTTTGACCCACTGAAAATATTTCAGTCCTTGATTTTGAACTTTCTATTCCTACCCAATTGACTCCTTCCTGAGATACATTAGCCTTAAAGAAGCCAATATTTTATCCATTGGACATGTTTCAGTTATGGATCTTGAAATTTTAATACCTACTCATTGAATCTTTCTGAATTTAGATCAGTCATTCAGAAATCCATATTTGACCAAATGTACTAATATCGGGCCCAAGAGTCGTCGATTTTGAACTTTCTATTTCTACCCAATAGACTCCTTCTTCTGATAAATTAGCCATAGAGTAGCCAATATTTGACCCATTGAACTTGTTTCAGTAATGGATCTTGAAATTTCTATACCTACTTATTGACTCTTTCTGATGTTACATCGGTCATTCAAAAGTCAATATTTGACCAAATGTACTAATATCGGGCCCAAGAGTCGTCGATTTTGAACTTTTTAGTTCTACCCTATTGACTTCTTCTGGCGATAGTTCAGCCAATTTTTGACCCACTGAAAATATTTCAGTCCTTGATCTTGAACTTTCTATTTGCTACCCAATTGACTCCTTCTTGTGATACATTAGCCTTAAAGAAGCCAATATTTTATCCATTGGACATGTTTCAGTTATGGATCTTGGAATTTTTATACCTACTCATTGAATCTTTCTGGATTTAGGTCAGTCATTCAGAAATCCATATTTGACCAAATGTACTAATATCGGGCCCAAGAGTCGTCGATTTTGAACTTTCTATTTCTACCCAATAGGCTTCTTCTTGTGATAAATTAGCATTAGAGTAGCCAATATTTTACCTATTGAACATGTTTAAATGATGGATCTTGAAATTTTTATACCTACTTATTGACTCTTTCTGATGTTACATCGGTCATTCAAAAGTCAATATTTGACCAAATGTACTAACACTGGGCCCAAGAGTCGTCTATTTTGAAATTTTTAGTTCTACCCTATTGACTTCTTCTGGCGATAGTTCAGCCAATTTTTGACCCACTGAAAATGTTTCAGTCATGGATTTTGAAATTTCTATACCTACTTATTGACTGTTTCTGATGTTACATCGGTCATTCAAAAGTCAATATTTGACCAAATGTACTAATATCGGGCCCAAGAGTCGTCTATTTTTAATTTTTTAGTTCTACCCTATTGACTCCTTCTGGTATAAATTAGCGATTTAGTAGCCAATAATTGACCCATTGAACATGTTTCAGTCCTTGATCTTGAAATTTCTATTCCTACCCAATTGACTCCTTCTTTTGATACATTAGCCTTAGAGCAGCCAATATTTTACCCATTGGACATGTTTCAGTTATGGACCTTGAAATTTCTATACCTACTTATTGACTGTTTCTGATTTTACATCGGTCATTCAAAAGTCAATATTTGACCAAATGTACTAATATCGGGCCCAAGAGTCGTCTATTTTGAACTTTTTAGTTCTACTCTATTGACTCCTTCTGGTGATAAATTAATGATTTAGTAGCCAATAATTGACCCATTGAACATGTTTCAGTCATGGATCTTGATATTTCTATACCTACCTATTGACTGTTTCTGATGTTACATTGGTCATTCAAAAGTCAATATTTGACCAAATGTACTAATATAAGGCCAAAGAGTCGTCTATTTTGAACTTTTTAGTTCTACCCTATTGACTTCTCATGGCGATAGTTCAGCCAATTTTTGACCCACTGAAAATATTTCAGTCCTTGATCTTGAACTTTCTATTCCTACCCAATTGACTCCTTCTTGTGATACATTAGCCTTAAAGAAGCCAATATTTTATCCATTGTACATGTTTCAGTTATGGATCTTGAAATTTTTATACCTACTCGTTGAATCTTTCTGAATTTAGGTCAGTCATTCAGAAATTCATATTTGACCAAATGTACTAATATCGGGCCCAAGAGTCGTCTATTTTGAACTTTCTATTTCTACCCAATAGACTCCTTCTTGTGATAAATTAGCCATAGAGTAGCCAATATTTGACCCATTGAAAATGTTTCAGTCATAGATCTTGAAATTTCTATACCTACTTATTGACTCTTTCTGATGTTATATCGGTCATTCAAAAGTCAATATTTGACCAAATGTACTAATATCACGCCCAAGAGTCGTCTATTTTGAATTTTTTAGTTCTACCCATTGACTCCTTCTGGAGATAGTTCAGCCAATTTTTGACCCACTGAAAATGTTTCAGTCCTTGATCTTGAACTTTCTATTCCTACGCAATAGACTCCTTCTTGTGATACATAAGCATTAGAGTAGCCAATAATTGACCCATTGAACATGTTTCAGTCATGGATCTTGAAATTTCTATACCTACTTATTGACTCTTACTGATGTTACATCGGTCATTCAAAAGTCAATATTTGACCAAATGTACTAATATCAGGCCCAAGATTTGTCTATTTTGAACTTTTTAGTTCTACCCTATTGACTTCTTATGGTGAGAGTTCAGCCAATTTTTGACCCACTGAAAATATTTTAGTCCTTGATCTTGAACTTTCTATTCCTACCCAACTGACTCCTTCTTGTGATACATTAGCCTTAAGGTAGCCAATATTTTACCCATTGGACATGTTTAAGTTATGGATCTTGAAGTTTTTATACCTACTCATTGACTCTTTTTGAAATTAGGTCAATCATTCAGAAATCCATATTTCACCAAATGTACTAATATCGGGCCCAAGAGTCGTCGATTTTGAACTTTCTATTTCTACCCAATTGACTCCTTCTGGTGATAAATTAGCCATAGAGTAGCCAATTTTTGACCCACTGAAAATATTTCAGTCCTTGATCTTGAACTTTCTATTCCTACCCAATTGACTCCTTCTTGAGATACATTAGCCTTAAAGAAGCCAATATTTTATCCATTGGACATGTTTCAGTTATGGATCTTGAAATTTTTATACCTACTCATTGAATCTTTCTGATGTTATATCGGTCATTCAAAAGTCAATTCTTTGACCAAATATACTGATATCGGGCCCAAGAGTCGTCTATGTTGAACTTTTCAGTTCTACCCTATTGACTCATCTGGAGATAGTTCAGCCAATTTTTGACCCACTGAAAATATTTCAGTCCTTGATTTTGAACTTTCTACTTCTACCCAACTGACTTCTTCTTGTGATACGTTAGCCTTAGAGTAGCCAATATTTTACCCATTGGATATGTTTCAGTTATGGATCTTGAAATTTTGGCTGATGCATTACATCAGATTAAGTCGATGCGGAGAGTTTATTGAAAAAGAATAAAAAGTAACAGAAAGTTCACGTTTGATCACTAATTTATTAAAAATATGCCCTTTGGTCATTAAGTATTTTTATATACACTTAAACGCAACAAGTGCATATCTTATATTGTGCTCTGTGCAATGCAACAGCACATATGTTTTCTCTTCATTGCACAACCAAATGAGGTACATCTCTGCAATTTTGCATTATCTCTTCAACAGCACACATATTAACTCCATGCACAGACGGATGAGTTAGTGCTGATACACTCAGTCGTTTTACTGAAAATGGTGCATGCTCAGAAAAAACGACGAAGTGTCAAAATTCCTCCGTGTGAACCATGCGGTGTGTTTCTCTGCTCAAGCCAGAGAGAGTGTTAGGTAGGCGGCTTGAAAGTGTAAGGAAGGGTCGCTCTGTGAATCGGCTCAACTCAAACTCTCTCCGGCTTGAGGAGAGACACACACACAGCCTGGAGGAATCTTGACACTTTTAGTTATTTTTCTGAGATGAAGTACAAGGAGGAATTTTGACACTTAGTCGTTTTTTTGAAAAATCATGCACGCTCCGAAAAACGACTAAGTGTCAAAATTCCTCCATGTGAACCAGGCAGTGTGTGTCGCACTTGAAGCCGGAGAGAGTGTCAGGTAGGCGGCCTGAATGTGTAAGAAAGGGCTTCGCAGTGAATTCGTTCTATATGAACCATGCAGTCTACTGACTGCTGTAAGGCTGATGTAACATCAGATTAAGTCGATGCGGAGAGTTTATTGAAAAAGAATAAAAAGTAACAGAAAGTTAATTTTTGAGCACTAATTTATTAAATATATGCGCTTTGGTCATTAAGTATTTTTTATATACACTGAAAAGCAACAAGTGCATATCTTATATTGTGCTCTGTTCCTCCGTGTAAACCGTGCACTGTGTCTCTCTCCTCAAGCAGGAGAGAGTGTCAGGTAGGCGGCTTGAAGGTGTAAGGAAGGGTCGCTCTTTGAATCATGCAGTCCATTGACAGCTGTATGGCTGATGTAACATAAGATTAAGTCAACGAGGAAATCCGCAACTCTCCGCATCGACTTAATCTGATGTTACATCAGCCTTACAGCAGTCAGTAGACTGCATGGTTCATATAGAACGAATTCACTAGTCACTTTATTATTTATTTTTATATTCTTATTTTCTTATTCTTTAGTTGCTGTTGTGATTGTTAATTGTTACCATGTTACATGTATACATCTAGGGTTTGAGAGTAACGCAATTTCAATTCTCCGTATGTATGTACTGTATGTATGGCAGAATTGACAATAAAGTTGACTTTGACTTTGACTTTGACTTGACTTTGACTTGAATTGTTATGGAAAAAGAATAAAAAGTAGCAGAAGGTTCATGTTTGAGTTCTCTGTGCAATGCAACAGCACATATGTTTTCTCTTCATTGCACAACCAAATGAGGTACATCTATGCAATTCTGCACTATCTCTTCAACAGCACACGTTAACTCCATGCACAGACGGATGAGTTAGTGCAGGTACACTTAGTCGTTTTTCTGAGAAATGGTGCACGCTCTGAAAAACGACTAAGTGTCAAAATTCCTCCGTGTGAACCATGCATTGTGTGTCTCTGCTCAAGCCGGAGATAGTGTGAGGCAGGCGGTTTGAAGGTGTAAGGAAGGTGTACTTATTGACTCTTTTCTGATGTTACATCGGTCATTCAAAAGTCAATATTTGACCAAATGTACTAACACTGGGCCCAAGAGTCGTCGATTTTGAACTTTTTAGTTCTACCCTATTGACTTCTTCTGGCGATAGTTCAGCCAATTTTTGACCCACTGAAAATGTTTCAGTCCTTGATTTTGAACTTTCTATTTCTACCAAATTGACTCCTTCTTTTGATACATTAGCATTAGAGAAGCCAATATTTTACCTATTGAACATGTTTCAGTCATGGATCTTGAAATTTCTATACCTACTTATTGACTCTTTCTGATGTTACATCGGTCATTCAAAAGTCAATATTTCACCAAATGTACTTATATCGGGCCCAAGAGTCGTCGATTTTGAACTTTCTATTTCTACCCAATAGACTCCTTCTTGTGATAAATTAGCCATAGAGTAGCCAATATTTGACCCATTGAACATGTTTCAGTCATGGATCTTGAAATTTCTATACCTACTTATTGACTCTTTCTGATGTTACATCGGTCATTCAAAAGTCAATATTTCACCAAATGTACTAATATCGGGCCCAAGAGTCGTCTATTTTGAACTTTTTAGTTCTACCCTATTGACTCCTTCTGACGATAGTTCAGCCAATTTTTGACCCACTGAACATATTTCAGTCATGGATCTTGAAATTTCTATACCTACTTATTGACTCTTTCTGATGTTACATTGGTCATTCAAAAGTCAATATTTGACCAAATATACTAAAATCGGGCCCAAGAATTGTCTATTTTGAACTTTTTAGTTCTACCCTTTGACTCCTTCTGGTGATAAATTAGCCATAGAGTAGCCAATATTTGACCCATTGAACATGTTTCAGTCATGGATCTTGAAGTTTCTATACCTACTTATTGACTCTTTCTGATGTTATATTGGTCATTCAAAAGTCAATATTTGACCAAATGTACTAATATCGGGCCAGAGAGTCGTCTATTTTGAACTTTTTAGTTCTACCCTATTGACTCCTTCTGGCGATAGTTCAGCCAATTTTTGACCCACTGAAAATATTTCAGTCCTTGATCTTGAACTTTCTATTCCTACCCAATTGACTCCTTCTGGTGATAAATTAGCCTTAGAGTAGCCAATATTTTACCCATTGGAAATGTTTCAATTATGGATCTTGAAATATTTCTACCTACTCATTGACTCTTTCTGAATTTAGGTCAGTCATTAAGAAATCCATATTTGACCAAATGTACTAAAATCGGGCCCAAGAGTCGTCTATTTTGAACTTTTTAGTTCTACCCTATTGACTCCTTCTGACGATAGTTCAGCCAATTTTTGACCCACTGAACATATTTCAGTCATGGATCTTGAAATTTCTATACCTACTTATTGACTCTTTCTGATGTTACATTGGTCATTCAAAAGTCAATATTTGACCAAATATACTAAAATCGGGCCCAAGAATCGTCTATTTTGAACTTTTTAGTTCTACCCTTTGACTCCTTCTGGTGATAAATTAGCCATAGAGTAGCCAATATTTGACCCATTGAACATGTTTCAGTCATGGATCTTAAAATTTCTATATCTACATATTGACTCTATCTGATGTTACATCGGTCATTCAAAAGTCAATATTTGACCAAATGTACTAAAATCGGCCCAAGAGTCGTCTATTTTGAACTTTTTAGTTGTACCCTTTGACTCCTTCTGGTGATAAATTAGCCATAGAGTTGCCGATATTTGACCCATTGAACATGTTTCAGTCATGGATCTTGAAATTTTCATACCTACTCATTGACTCTTTCTGATGTTATATAGGTCTTTCAAAAGTCAATATTTGACCAAATGTACTACAATCGGGCCCAAGAGTCGTCTATTTTGAACTTTTTAGTTCTACCCTTTGACTCCTTCTGGTGATAAATTAGCCATAGAGTAGCCAATATTTGAGCCATTGAACATGTTTCAGTCATGGATCTTAAAATTTCTATATCTACATATTGACTCTATCTGATGTTACATCGGTCATTCAAAAGTCAATATTTGACCAAATGTACTAAAATCGGGCCCAAGAGTCGTCGATTTTGAACTTTTTAGTTCTACCTTATTGACTCCTTCTGGAGATAGTTCAGCCAATTTTTGACCCACTGTAAATATTTCAGTCCTTGATCTTGTACTTTCTATTCCTACCCAATTGACTCCTTCTGGTGATAAATTAGCCATAGAGTAGCCAATATTTTACCCATTGGACATGTTTCAGTTATGGATCTTGAAGTTTTTATACCTACTCATTGACTCTTTCTGAATTTGTGTCAGTCATTCAGAAATCCATATTTGACCAAATGTACTAAAATCGGGCCCAAGAGTCGTCGATTTTGAACTTTCTATTTCTACCCAATTGACTCCTTCTGGTGATAAATTAGCCATAGAGTAGCCAATATTTGACCCATTGAACATGTTTCAGTCATGGATCTTAAAATTTCTATACCTACTTATTGACTCTTTCTGATGTTATATCGGTCATTCAAAAGTCAATATTTGACCAAATGTACTAAAATCGGCCCAAGAGTCGTCTATTTTGAACTTTTTAGTTGTACCCTTTGACTCCTTCTGGTGATAAATTAGCCATAGAGTGGGCAATATTTGACCCATTGAACATGTTTCAGTCATGGATCTTGAAGTTTCTATACCTACTTAATGACTCTTTCTGATGTTATATTGGTCATTCAAAAGTCAATATTTTACCAAATGTACTAATATCGGGCCAGAGAGTCGTCTATTTTGAACTTTTTAGTTCTACCCTATTGACTCCTTCTGGCGATAGTTCAGCCAATTTTTGACCCACTGAAAATATTTCAGTCCTTGATCTTGAACTTTCTATTCCTACCCAATTGACTCCTTCTGGTGATAAATTAGCCTTAGAGTAGCCAATATTTTACCCATTGGAAATGTTTCAATTATGGATCTTGAAATATTTATACCTACTCATTGACTCTCTGAATTTAGGTCAGTCATTAAGAAATCCATATTTGACCAAATGTACTAAAATCGGGCCCAACAGTCGTCTATTTTGAACTTTTTAGTTCTACCCTATTGACTCCTTCTGACGATAGTTAAGCCAATTTTTGACCCACTGTAAATATTTCAGTCCTTGATCTTGTACTTTCTATTCCTACCCAATTGACTCCTTCTGGTGATAAATTAGCCATAGAGTAGCCAATATTTTACCCATTGGACATGTTTCAGTTATGGATCTTGAAGTTTTTATACCTACTCATTGACTCTTTCTGAATTTGTGTCAGTCATTCAGAAATCCATATTTGACCAAATGTACTAAAATCGGGCCCAAGAGTCGTCGATTTTGAACTTTCTATTTCTACCCAATTGACTCCTTCTGGTGATAAATTAGCCATAGAGTAGCCAATATTTGACCCATTGAACCTGTTTCAGTCATGGATCTTAAAATTTCTATACCTACTTATTGACTCTTTCTGATGTTATATCGGTCATTCAAAAGTCAATATTTGACCAAATGTACTAAAATCGGCCCAAGAGTCGTCTATTTTGAACTTTTTAGTTGTACCCTTTGACTCCTTCTGGTGATAAATTAGCCATAGAGTAGCCAATATTTGAGCCATTGAACATGTTTCAGTCATGGATCTTAAAATTTCTATATCTACATATTGACTCTTTCTGATGTTACATCGGTCATTCAAAAGTCAATATTTGACCAAATGTACTAAAATCGGGCCCAAGAGTCGTCGATTTTGAACTTTTTAGTTCTACCTTATTGACTCCTTCTGGAGATAGTTCAGCCAATTTTTGACCCACTGTAAATATTTCAGTCCTTGATCTTGTACTTTCTATTCCTACCCAATTGACTCCTTCTGGTGATAAATTAGCCATAGAGTAGCCAATATTTTACCCATTGGACATGTTCCAGTTATGGATCTTGAAGTTTTTATACCTACTCATTGACTCTTTCTGAATTTGTGTCAGTCATTCAGAAATCCATATTTGACCAAATGTACTAAAATCGGGCCCAAGAGTCGTCGATTTTGAACTTTCTATTTCTACCCAATTGACTCCTTCTGGTGATAAATTAGCCATAGAGTAGCCAATATTTGACCCATTGAAGATGTTTCAGTCATGGATCTTAAAATTTCTATACCTACTTATTGACTCTTTCTGATGTTATATCGGTCATTCAAAAGTCAATATTTGACCAAATGTACTAAAATCGGCCCAAGAGTCGTCTATTTTGAACTTTTTAGTTGTACCCTTTGACTCCTTCTGGTGATAAATTAGCCATAGAGTGGGCAATATTTGACCCATTGAACATGTTTCAGTCATGGATCTTGAAGTTTCTATACCTACTTAATGACTCTTTCTGATGTTATATTGGTCATTCAAAAGTCAATATTTTACCAAATGTACTAATATCGGGCCAGAGAGTCGTCTATTTTGAACTTTTTAGTTCTACCCTATTGACTCCTTCTGGCGATAGTTCAGCCAATTTTTGACCCACTGAAAATATTTCAGTCCTTGATCTTGTACTTTCTATTCCTACCCAATTGACTCCTTCTAGTGATAAATTAGCCATAGAGTAGCCGATATTTGACCCATTGAACATGTTTCAGTCATGGATCTTGAAATTTCTATACCTACTTATTGACTCTTTCTGATGTTATATCGGTCATTCAAAAGTCAACATTTGACCAAATATACTACAATCGGGCCCAAGAATCGTCTATTTTGAACTTTTTAGTTCTACCCTTTGACTCCTTCTGGTGATAAATTAGCCTTAGAGTAGCCAATATTTTACCCATTGGAAATGTTTCAATTATGGATCTTGAAATATTTCTACCTACTCATTGACTCTTTCTGAATTTAGGTCAGTCATTAAGAAATCCATATTTGACCAAATGTACTAAAATCGGGCCCAAGAGTCGTCTATTTTGAACTTTTTAGTTCTACCCTATTGACTCCTTCTGACGATAGTTCAGCCAATTTTTGACCCACTGAACATATTTCAGTCATGGATCTTGAAATTTCTATACCTACTTATTGACTCTTTCTGATGTTACATTGGTCATTCAAAAGTCAATATTTGACCAAATATACTAAAATCGGGCCCAAGAATCGTCTATTTTGAACTTTTTAGTTCTACCCTTTGACTCCTTCTGGTGATAAATTAGCCATAGAGTAGCCAATATTTGACCCATTGAACATGTTTCAGTCATGGATCTTAAAATTTCTATATCTACATATTGACTCTATCTGATGTTACATCGGTCATTCAAAAGTCAATATTTGACCAAATGTACTAAAATCGGCCCAAGAGTCGTCTATTTTGAACTTTTTAGTTGTACCCTTTGACTCCTTCTGGTGATAAATTAGCCATAGAGTTGCCGATATTTGACCCATTGAACATGTTTCAGTCATGGATCTTGAAATTTTCATACCTACTCATTGACTCTTTCTGATGTTATATAGGTCTTTCAAAAGTCAATATTTGACCAAATGTACTACAATCGGGCCCAAGAGTCGTCTATTTTGAACTTTTTAGTTCTACCCTTTGACTCCTTCTGGTGATAAATTAGCCATAGAGTAGCCAATATTTGAGCCATTGAACATGTTTCAGTCATGGATCTTAAAATTTCTATATCTACATATTGACTCTATCTGATGTTACATCGGTCATTCAAAAGTCAATATTTGACCAAATGTACTAAAATCGGGCCCAAGAGTCGTCGATTTTGAACTTTTTAGTTCTACCTTATTGACTCCTTCTGGAGATAGTTCAGCCAATTTTTGACCCACTGTAAATATTTCAGTCCTTGATCTTGTACTTTCTATTCCTACCCAATTGACTCCTTCTGGTGATAAATTAGCCATAGAGTAGCCAATATTTTACCCATTGGACATGTTTCAGTTATGGATCTTGAAGTTTTTATACCTACTCATTGACTCTTTCTGAATTTGTGTCAGTCATTCAGAAATCCATATTTGACCAAATGTACTAAAATCGGGCCCAAGAGTCGTCGATTTTGAACTTTCTATTTCTACCCAATTGACTCCTTCTGGTGATAAATTAGCCATAGAGTAGCCAATATTTGACCCATTGAACATGTTTCAGTCATGGATCTTAAAATTTCTATACCTACTTATTGACTCTTTCTGATGTTATATCGGTCATTCAAAAGTCAATATTTGACCAAATGTACTAAAATCGGCCCAAGAGTCGTCTATTTTGAACTTTTTAGTTGTACCCTTTGACTCCTTCTGGTGATAAATTAGCCATAGAGTGGGCAATATTTGACCCATTGAACATGTTTCAGTCATGGATCTTGAAGTTTCTATACCTACTTAATGACTCTTTCTGATGTTATATTGGTCATTCAAAAGTCAATATTTTACCAAATGTACTAATATCGGGCCAGAGAGTCGTCTATTTTGAACTTTTTAGTTCTACCCTATTGACTCCTTCTGGCGATAGTTCAGCCAATTTTTGACCCACTGAAAATATTTCAGTCCTTGATCTTGAACTTTCTATTCCTACCCAATTGACTCCTTCTGGTGATAAATTAGCCTTAGAGTAGCCAATATTTTACCCATTGGAAATGTTTCAATTATGGATCTTGAAATATTTATACCTACTCATTGACTCTCTGAATTTAGGTCAGTCATTAAGAAATCCATATTTGACCAAATGTACTAAAATCGGGCCCAACAGTCGTCTATTTTGAACTTTTTAGTTCTACCCTATTGACTCCTTCTGACGATAGTTAAGCCAATTTTTGACCCACTGTAAATATTTCAGTCCTTGATCTTGTACTTTCTATTCCTACCCAATTGACTCCTTCTGGTGATAAATTAGCCATAGAGTAGCCAATATTTTACCCATTGGACATGTTTCAGTTATGGATCTTGAAGTTTTTATACCTACTCATTGACTCTTTCTGAATTTGTGTCAGTCATTCAGAAATCCATATTTGACCAAATGTACTAAAATCGGGCCCAAGAGTCGTCGATTTTGAACTTTCTATTTCTACCCAATTGACTCCTTCTGGTGATAAATTAGCCATAGAGTAGCCAATATTTGACCCATTGAACATGTTTCAGTCATGGATCTTAAAATTTCTATACCTACTTATTGACTCTTTCTGATGTTATATCGGTCATTCAAAAGTCAATATTTGACCAAATGTACTAAAATCGGCCCAAGAGTCGTCTATTTTGAACTTTTTAGTTGTACCCTTTGACTCCTTCTGGTGATAAATTAGCCATAGAGTAGCCAATATTTGAGCCATTGAACATGTTTCAGTCATGGATCTTAAAATTTCTATATCTACATATTGACTCTTTCTGATGTTACATCGGTCATTCAAAAGTCAATATTTGACCAAATGTACTAAAATCGGGCCCAAGAGTCGTCGATTTTGAACTTTTTAGTTCTACCTTATTGACTCCTTCTGGAGATAGTTCAGCCAATTTTTGACCCACTGTAAATATTTCAGTCCTTGATCTTGTACTTTCTATTCCTACCCAATTGACTCCTTCTGGTGATAAATTAGCCATAGAGTAGCCAATATTTTACCCATTGGACATGTTCCAGTTATGGATCTTGAAGTTTTTATACCTACTCATTGACTCTTTCTGAATTTGTGTCAGTCATTCAGAAATCCATATTTGACCAAATGTACTAAAATCGGGCCCAAGAGTCGTCGATTTTGAACTTTCTATTTCTACCCAATTGACTCCTTCTGGTGATAAATTAGCCATAGAGTAGCCAATATTTGACCCATTGAAGATGTTTCAGTCATGGATCTTAAAATTTCTATACCTACTTATTGACTCTTTCTGATGTTATATCGGTCATTCAAAAGTCAATATTTGACCAAATGTACTAAAATCGGCCCAAGAGTCGTCTATTTTGAACTTTTTAGTTGTACCCTTTGACTCCTTCTGGTGATAAATTAGCCATAGAGTGGGCAATATTTGACCCATTGAACATGTTTCAGTCATGGATCTTGAAGTTTCTATACCTACTTAATGACTCTTTCTGATGTTATATTGGTCATTCAAAAGTCAATATTTTACCAAATGTACTAATATCGGGCCAGAGAGTCGTCTATTTTGAACTTTTTAGTTCTACCCTATTGACTCCTTCTGGCGATAGTTCAGCCAATTTTTGACCCACTGAAAATATTTCAGTCCTTGATCTTGTACTTTCTATTCCTACCCAATTGACTCCTTCTAGTGATAAATTAGCCATAGAGTAGCCGATATTTGACCCATTGAACATGTTTCAGTCATGGATCTTGAAATTTCTATACCTACTTATTGACTCTTTCTGATGTTATATCGGTCATTCAAAAGTCAACATTTGACCAAATATACTACAATCGGGCCCAAGAATCGTCTATTTTGAACTTTTTAGTTCTACCCTTTGACTCCTTCTGGTGATAAATTAGCCTTAGAGTAGCCAATATTTTACCCATTGGAAATGTTTCAATTATGGATCTTGAAATATTTCTACCTACTCATTGACTCTTTCTGAATTTAGGTCAGTCATTAAGAAATCCATATTTGACCAAATGTACTAAAATCGGGCCCAAGAGTCGTCTATTTTGAACTTTTTAGTTCTACCCTATTGACTCCTTCTGACGATAGTTCAGCCAATTTTTGACCCACTGAACATATTTCAGTCATGGATCTTGAAATTTCTATACCTACTTATTGACTCTTTCTGATGTTACATTGGTCATTCAAAAGTCAATATTTGACCAAATATACTAAAATCGGGCCCAAGAATCGTCTATTTTGAACTTTTTAGTTCTACCCTTTGACTCCTTCTGGTGATAAATTAGCCATAGAGTAGCCAATATTTGACCCATTGAACATGTTTCAGTCATGGATCTTAAAATTTCTATATCTACATATTGACTCTATCTGATGTTACATCGGTCATTCAAAAGTCAATATTTGACCAAATGTACTAAAATCGGCCCAAGAGTCGTCTATTTTGAACTTTTTAGTTGTACCCTTTGACTCCTTCTGGTGATAAATTAGCCATAGAGTTGCCGATATTTGACCCATTGAACATGTTTCAGTCATGGATCTTGAAATTTTCATACCTACTCATTGACTCTTTCTGATGTTATATAGGTCTTTCAAAAGTCAATATTTGACCAAATGTACTACAATCGGGCCCAAGAGTCGTCTATTTTGAACTTTTTAGTTCTACCCTTTGACTCCTTCTGGTGATAAATTAGCCATAGAGTAGCCAATATTTGAGCCATTGAACATGTTTCAGTCATGGATCTTAAAATTTCTATATCTACATATTGACTCTATCTGATGTTACATCGGTCATTCAAAAGTCAATATTTGACCAAATGTACTAAAATCGGGCCCAAGAGTCGTCGATTTTGAACTTTTTAGTTCTACCTTATTGACTCCTTCTGGAGATAGTTCAGCCAATTTTTGACCCACTGTAAATATTTCAGTCCTTGATCTTGTACTTTCTATTCCTACCCAATTGACTCCTTCTGGTGATAAATTAGCCATAGAGTAGCCAATATTTTACCCATTGGACATGTTTCAGTTATGGATCTTGAAGTTTTTATACCTACTCATTGACTCTTTCTGAATTTGTGTCAGTCATTCAGAAATCCATATTTGACCAAATGTACTAAAATCGGGCCCAAGAGTCGTCGATTTTGAACTTTCTATTTCTACCCAATTGACTCCTTCTGGTGATAAATTAGCCATAGAGTAGCCAATATTTGACCCATTGAACATGTTTCAGTCATGGATCTTAAAATTTCTATACCTACTTATTGACTCTTTCTGATGTTATATCGGTCATTCAAAAGTCAATATTTGACCAAATGTACTAAAATCGGCCCAAGAGTCGTCTATTTTGAACTTTTTAGTTGTACCCTTTGACTCCTTCTGGTGATAAATTAGCCATAGAGTGGGCAATATTTGACCCATTGAACATGTTTCAGTCATGGATCTTGAAGTTTCTATACCTACTTAATGACTCTTTCTGATGTTATATTGGTCATTCAAAAGTCAATATTTTACCAAATGTACTAATATCGGGCCAGAGAGTCGTCTATTTTGAACTTTTTAGTTCTACCCTATTGACTCCTTCTGGCGATAGTTCAGCCAATTTTTGACCCACTGAAAATATTTCAGTCCTTGATCTTGAACTTTCTATTCCTACCCAATTGACTCCTTCTGGTGATAAATTAGCCTTAGAGTAGCCAATATTTTACCCATTGGAAATGTTTCAATTATGGATCTTGAAATATTTATACCTACTCATTGACTCTCTGAATTTAGGTCAGTCATTAAGAAATCCATATTTGACCAAATGTACTAAAATCGGGCCCAACAGTCGTCTATTTTGAACTTTTTAGTTCTACCCTATTGACTCCTTCTGACGATAGTTAAGCCAATTTTTGACCCACTGTAAATATTTCAGTCCTTGATCTTGTACTTTCTATTCCTACCCAATTGACTCCTTCTGGTGATAAATTAGCCATAGAGTAGCCAATATTTTACCCATTGGACATGTTTCAGTTATGGATCTTGAAGTTTTTATACCTACTCATTGACTCTTTCTGAATTTGTGTCAGTCATTCAGAAATCCATATTTGACCAAATGTACTAAAATCGGGCCCAAGAGTCGTCGATTTTGAACTTTCTATTTCTACCCAATTGACTCCTTCTGGTGATAAATTAGCCATAGAGTAGCCAATATTTGACCCATTGAACCTGTTTCAGTCATGGATCTTAAAATTTCTATACCTACTTATTGACTCTTTCTGATGTTATATCGGTCATTCAAAAGTCAATATTTGACCAAATGTACTAAAATCGGCCCAAGAGTCGTCTATTTTGAACTTTTTAGTTGTACCCTTTGACTCCTTCTGGTGATAAATTAGCCATAGAGTAGCCAATATTTGAGCCATTGAACATGTTTCAGTCATGGATCTTAAAATTTCTATATCTACATATTGACTCTTTCTGATGTTACATCGGTCATTCAAAAGTCAATATTTGACCAAATGTACTAAAATCGGGCCCAAGAGTCGTCGATTTTGAACTTTTTAGTTCTACCTTATTGACTCCTTCTGGAGATAGTTCAGCCAATTTTTGACCCACTGTAAATATTTCAGTCCTTGATCTTGTACTTTCTATTCCTACCCAATTGACTCCTTCTGGTGATAAATTAGCCATAGAGTAGCCAATATTTTACCCATTGGACATGTTCCAGTTATGGATCTTGAAGTTTTTATACCTACTCATTGACTCTTTCTGAATTTGTGTCAGTCATTCAGAAATCCATATTTGACCAAATGTACTAAAATCGGGCCCAAGAGTCGTCGATTTTGAACTTTCTATTTCTACCCAATTGACTCCTTCTGGTGATAAATTAGCCATAGAGTAGCCAATATTTGACCCATTGAAGATGTTTCAGTCATGGATCTTAAAATTTCTATACCTACTTATTGACTCTTTCTGATGTTATATCGGTCATTCAAAAGTCAATATTTGACCAAATGTACTAAAATCGGCCCAAGAGTCGTCTATTTTGAACTTTTTAGTTGTACCCTTTGACTCCTTCTGGTGATAAATTAGCCATAGAGTGGGCAATATTTGACCCATTGAACATGTTTCAGTCATGGATCTTGAAGTTTCTATACCTACTTAATGACTCTTTCTGATGTTATATTGGTCATTCAAAAGTCAATATTTTACCAAATGTACTAATATCGGGCCAGAGAGTCGTCTATTTTGAACTTTTTAGTTCTACCCTATTGACTCCTTCTGGCGATAGTTCAGCCAATTTTTGACCCACTGAAAATATTTCAGTCCTTGATCTTGTACTTTCTATTCCTACCCAATTGACTCCTTCTAGTGATAAATTAGCCATAGAGTAGCCGATATTTGACCCATTGAACATGTTTCAGTCATGGATCTTGAAATTTCTATACCTACTTATTGACTCTTTCTGATGTTATATCGGTCATTCAAAAGTCAACATTTGACCAAATATACTACAATCGGGCCCAAGAATCGTCTATTTTGAACTTTTTAGTTCTACCCTTTGACTCCTTCTGGTGATAAATTAGCCTTAGAGTAGCCAATATTTTACCCATTGGAAATGTTTCAATTATGGATCTTGAAATATTTCTACCTACTCATTGACTCTTTCTGAATTTAGGTCAGTCATTAAGAAATCCATATTTGACCAAATGTACTAAAATCGGGCCCAAGAGTCGTCTATTTTGAACTTTTTAGTTCTACCCTATTGACTCCTTCTGACGATAGTTCAGCCAATTTTTGACCCACTGAACATATTTCAGTCATGGATCTTGAAATTTCTATACCTACTTATTGACTCTTTCTGATGTTACATTGGTCATTCAAAAGTCAATATTTGACCAAATATACTAAAATCGGGCCCAAGAATCGTCTATTTTGAACTTTTTAGTTCTACCCTTTGACTCCTTCTGGTGATAAATTAGCCATAGAGTAGCCAATATTTGACCCATTGAACATGTTTCAGTCATGGATCTTAAAATTTCTATATCTACATATTGACTCTATCTGATGTTACATCGGTCATTCAAAAGTCAATATTTGACCAAATGTACTAAAATCGGCCCAAGAGTCGTCTATTTTGAACTTTTTAGTTGTACCCTTTGACTCCTTCTGGTGATAAATTAGCCATAGAGTTGCCGATATTTGACCCATTGAACATGTTTCAGTCATGGATCTTGAAATTTTCATACCTACTCATTGACTCTTTCTGATGTTATATAGGTCTTTCAAAAGTCAATATTTGACCAAATGTACTACAATCGGGCCCAAGAGTCGTCTATTTTGAACTTTTTAGTTCTACCCTTTGACTCCTTCTGGTGATAAATTAGCCATAGAGTAGCCAATATTTGAGCCATTGAACATGTTTCAGTCATGGATCTTAAAATTTCTATATCTACATATTGACTCTATCTGATGTTACATCGGTCATTCAAAAGTCAATATTTGACCAAATGTACTAAAATCGGGCCCAAGAGTCGTCGATTTTGAACTTTTTAGTTCTACCTTATTGACTCCTTCTGGAGATAGTTCAGCCAATTTTTGACCCACTGTAAATATTTCAGTCCTTGATCTTGTACTTTCTATTCCTACCCAATTGACTCCTTCTGGTGATAAATTAGCCATAGAGTAGCCAATATTTTACCCATTGGACATGTTTCAGTTATGGATCTTGAAGTTTTTATACCTACTCATTGACTCTTTCTGAATTTGTGTCAGTCATTCAGAAATCCATATTTGACCAAATGTACTAAAATCGGGCCCAAGAGTCGTCGATTTTGAACTTTCTATTTCTACCCAATTGACTCCTTCTGGTGATAAATTAGCCATAGAGTAGCCAATATTTGACCCATTGAACATGTTTCAGTCATGGATCTTAAAATTTCTATACCTACTTATTGACTCTTTCTGATGTTATATCGGTCATTCAAAAGTCAATATTTGACCAAATGTACTAAAATCGGCCCAAGAGTCGTCTATTTTGAACTTTTTAGTTGTACCCTTTGACTCCTTCTGGTGATAAATTAGCCATAGAGTGGGCAATATTTGACCCATTGAACATGTTTCAGTCATGGATCTTGAAGTTTCTATACCTACTTAATGACTCTTTCTGATGTTATATTGGTCATTCAAAAGTCAATATTTTACCAAATGTACTAATATCGGGCCAGAGAGTCGTCTATTTTGAACTTTTTAGTTCTACCCTATTGACTCCTTCTGGCGATAGTTCAGCCAATTTTTGACCCACTGAAAATATTTCAGTCCTTGATCTTGAACTTTCTATTCCTACCCAATTGACTCCTTCTGGTGATAAATTAGCCTTAGAGTAGCCAATATTTTACCCATTGGAAATGTTTCAATTATGGATCTTGAAATATTTATACCTACTCATTGACTCTCTGAATTTAGGTCAGTCATTAAGAAATCCATATTTGACCAAATGTACTAAAATCGGGCCCAACAGTCGTCTATTTTGAACTTTTTAGTTCTACCCTATTGACTCCTTCTGACGATAGTTAAGCCAATTTTTGACCCACTGTAAATATTTCAGTCCTTGATCTTGTACTTTCTATTCCTACCCAATTGACTCCTTCTGGTGATAAATTAGCCATAGAGTAGCCAATATTTTACCCATTGGACATGTTTCAGTTATGGATCTTGAAGTTTTTATACCTACTCATTGACTCTTTCTGAATTTGTGTCAGTCATTCAGAAATCCATATTTGACCAAATGTACTAAAATCGGGCCCAAGAGTCGTCGATTTTGAACTTTCTATTTCTACCCAATTGACTCCTTCTGGTGATAAATTAGCCATAGAGTAGCCAATATTTGACCCATTGAACCTGTTTCAGTCATGGATCTTAAAATTTCTATACCTACTTATTGACTCTTTCTGATGTTATATCGGTCATTCAAAAGTCAATATTTGACCAAATGTACTAAAATCGGCCCAAGAGTCGTCTATTTTGAACTTTTTAGTTGTACCCTTTGACTCCTTCTGGTGATAAATTAGCCATAGAGTAGCCAATATTTGAGCCATTGAACATGTTTCAGTCATGGATCTTAAAATTTCTATATCTACATATTGACTCTATCTGATGTTACATCGGTCATTCAAAAGTCAATATTTGACCAAATGTACTAAAATCGGGCCCAAGAGTCGTCGATTTTGAACTTTTTAGTTCTACCTTATTGACTCCTTCTGGAGATAGTTCAGCCAATTTTTGACCCACTGTAAATATTTCAGTCCTTGATCTTGTACTTTCTATTCCTACCCAATTGACTCCTTCTGGTGATAAATTAGCCATAGAGTAGCCAATATTTTACCCATTGGACATGTTTCAGTTATGGATCTTGAAGTTTTTATACCTACTCATTGACTCTTTCTGAATTTGTGTCAGTCATTCAGAAATCCATATTTGACCAAATGTACTAAAATCGGGCCCAAGAGTCGTCGATTTTGAACTTTCTATTTCTACCCAATTGACTCCTTCTGGTGATAAATTAGCCATAGAGTAGCCAATATTTGACCCATTGAACATGTTTCAGTCATGGATCTTAAAATTTCTATACCTACTTATTGACTCTTTCTGATGTTATATCGGTCATTCAAAAGTCAATATTTGACCAAATGTACTAAAATCGGCCCAAGAGTCGTCTATTTTGAACTTTTTAGTTGTACCCTTTGACTCCTTCTGGTGATAAATTAGCCATAGAGTGGGCAATATTTGACCCATTGAACATGTTTCAGTCATGGATCTTGAAGTTTCTATACCTACTTAATGACTCTTTCTGATGTTATATTGGTCATTCAAAAGTCAATATTTTACCAAATGTACTAATATCGGGCCAGAGAGTCGTCTATTTTGAACTTTTTAGTTCTACCCTATTGACTCCTTCTGGCGATAGTTCAGCCAATTTTTGACCCACTGAAAATATTTCAGTCCTTGATCTTGTACTTTCTATTCCTACCCAATTGACTCCTTCTAGTGATAAATTAGCCATAGAGTAGCCGATATTTGACCCATTGAACATGTTTCAGTCATGGATCTTGAAATTTCTATACCTACTTATTGACTCTTTCTGATGTTATATCGGTCATTCAAAAGTCAACATTTGACCAAATATACTACAATCGGGCCCAAGAATCGTCTATTTTGAACTTTTTAGTTCTACCCTTTGACTCCTTCTGGTGATAAATTAGCCATAGAGTAGCCAATATTTTACCCATTGGAAATGTTTCAATTATGGATCTTGAAATATTTCTACCTACTCATTGACTCTTTCTGAATTTAGGTCAGTCATTAAGAAATCCATATTTGACCAAATGTACTAAAATCGGGCCCAAGAGTCGTCTATTTTGAACTTTTTAGTTCTACCCTATTGACTCCTTCTGACGATAGTTCAGCCAATTTTTGACCCACTGAACATATTTCAGTCATGGATCTTGAAATTTCTATACCTACTTATTGACTCTTTCTGATGTTACATTGGTCATTCAAAAGTCAATATTTGACCAAATATACTAAAATCGGGCCCAAGAATCGTCTATTTTGAACTTTTTAGTTCTACCCTTTGACTCCTTCTGGTGATAAATTAGCCATAGAGTAGCCAATATTTTACCCATTGGACATGTTTCAGTTATGGATCTTGAAGTTTTTATACCTACTCATTGACTCTTTCTGAATTTGTGTCAGTCATTCAGAAATCCATATTTGACCAAATGTACTAAAATCGGGCCCAAGAGTCGTCGATTTTGAACTTTCTATTTCTACCCAATTGACTCCTTCTGGTGATAAATTAGCCATAGAGTAGCCAATATTTGACCCATTGAACATGTTTCAGTCATGGATCTTAAAATTTCTATACCTACTTATTGACTCTTTCTGATGTTATATCGGTCATTCAAAAGTCAATATTTGACCAAATGTACTAAAATCGGCCCAAGAGTCGTCTATTTTGAACTTTTTAGTTGTACCCTTTGACTCCTTCTGGTGATAAATTAGCCATAGAGTGGGCAATATTTGACCCATTGAACATGTTTCAGTCATGGATCTTGAAGTTTCTATACCTACTTAATGACTCTTTCTGATGTTATATTGGTCATTCAAAAGTCAATATTTTACCAAATGTACTAATATCGGGCCAGAGAGTCGTCTATTTTGAACTTTTTAGTTCTACCCTATTGACTCCTTCTGGCGATAGTTCAGCCAATTTTTGACCCACTGAAAATATTTCAGTCCTTGATCTTGAACTTTCTATTCCTACCCAATTGACTCCTTCTGGTGATAAATTAGCCTTAGAGTAGCCAATATTTTACCCATTGGAAATGTTTCAATTATGGATCTTGAAATATTTATACCTACTCATTGACTCTCTGAATTTAGGTCAGTCATTAAGAAATCCATATTTGACCAAATGTACTAAAATCGGGCCCAACAGTCGTCTATTTTGAACTTTTTAGTTCTACCCTATTGACTCCTTCTGACGATAGTTAAGCCAATTTTTGACCCACTGTAAATATTTCAGTCCTTGATCTTGTACTTTCTATTCCTACCCAATTGACTCCTTCTGGTGATAAATTAGCCATAGAGTAGCCAATATTTTACCCATTGGACATGTTTCAGTTATGGATCTTGAAGTTTTTATACCTACTCATTGACTCTTTCTGAATTTGTGTCAGTCATTCAGAAATCCATATTTGACCAAATGTACTAAAATCGGGCCCAAGAGTCGTCGATTTTGAACTTTCTATTTCTACCCAATTGACTCCTTCTGGTGATAAATTAGCCATAGAGTAGCCAATATTTGACCCATTGAACCTGTTTCAGTCATGGATCTTAAAATTTCTATACCTACTTATTGACTCTTTCTGATGTTATATCGGTCATTCAAAAGTCAATATTTGACCAAATGTACTAAAATCGGCCCAAGAGTCGTCTATTTTGAACTTTTTAGTTGTACCCTTTGACTCCTTCTGGTGATAAATTAGCCATAGAGTAGCCAATATTTGAGCCATTGAACATGTTTCAGTCATGGATCTTAAAATTTCTATATCTACATATTGACTCTATCTGATGTTACATCGGTCATTCAAAAGTCAATATTTGACCAAATGTACTAAAATCGGGCCCAAGAGTCGTCGATTTTGAACTTTTTAGTTCTACCTTATTGACTCCTTCTGGAGATAGTTCAGCCAATTTTTGACCCACTGTAAATATTTCAGTCCTTGATCTTGTACTTTCTATTCCTACCCAATTGACTCCTTCTGGTGATAAATTAGCCATAGAGTAGCCAATATTTTACCCATTGGACATGTTTCAGTTATGGATCTTGAAGTTTTTATACCTACTCATTGACTCTTTCTGAATTTGTGTCAGTCATTCAGAAATCCATATTTGACCAAATGTACTAAAATCGGGCCCAAGAGTCGTCGATTTTGAACTTTCTATTTCTACCCAATTGACTCCTTCTGGTGATAAATTAGCCATAGAGTAGCCAATATTTGACCCATTGAACATGTTTCAGTCATGGATCTTAAAATTTCTATACCTACTTATTGACTCTTTCTGATGTTATATCGGTCATTCAAAAGTCAATATTTGACCAAATGTACTAAAATCGGCCCAAGAGTCGTCTATTTTGAACTTTTTAGTTGTACCCTTTGACTCCTTCTGGTGATAAATTAGCCATAGAGTGGGCAATATTTGACCCATTGAACATGTTTCAGTCATGGATCTTGAAGTTTCTATACCTACTTAATGACTCTTTCTGATGTTATATTGGTCATTCAAAAGTCAATATTTTACCAAATGTACTAATATCGGGCCAGAGAGTCGTCTATTTTGAACTTTTTAGTTCTACCCTATTGACTCCTTCTGGCGATAGTTCAGCCAATTTTTGACCCACTGAAAATATTTCAGTCCTTGATCTTGTACTTTCTATTCCTACCCAATTGACTCCTTCTAGTGATAAATTAGCCATAGAGTAGCCGATATTTGACCCATTGAACATGTTTCAGTCATGGATCTTGAAATTTCTATACCTACTTATTGACTCTTTCTGATGTTATATCGGTCATTCAAAAGTCAACATTTGACCAAATATACTACAATCGGGCCCAAGAATCGTCTATTTTGAACTTTTTAGTTCTACCCTTTGACTCCTTCTGGTGATAAATTAGCCATAGAGTAGCCAATATTTTACCCATTGGAAATGTTTCAATTATGGATCTTGAAATATTTCTACCTACTCATTGACTCTTTCTGAATTTAGGTCAGTCATTAAGAAATCCATATTTGACCAAATGTACTAAAATCGGGCCCAAGAGTCGTCTATTTTGAACTTTTTAGTTCTACCCTATTGACTCCTTCTGACGATAGTTCAGCCAATTTTTGACCCACTGAACATATTTCAGTCATGGATCTTGAAATTTCTATACCTACTTATTGACTCTTTCTGATGTTACATTGGTCATTCAAAAGTCAATATTTGACCAAATATACTAAAATCGGGCCCAAGAATCGTCTATTTTGAACTTTTTAGTTCTACCCTTTGACTCCTTCTGGTGATAAATTAGCCATAGAGTAGCCAATATTTTACCCATTGGACATGTTTCAGTTATGGATCTTGAAGTTTTTATACCTACTCATTGACTCTTTCTGAATTTGTGTCAGTCATTCAGAAATCCATATTTGACCAAATGTACTAAAATCGGGCCCAAGAGTCGTCGATTTTGAACTTTCTATTTCTACCCAATTGACTCCTTCTGGTGATAAATTAGCCATAGAGTAGCCAATATTTGACCCATTGAACATGTTTCAGTCATGGATCTTAAAATTTCTATACCTACTTATTGACTCTTTCTGATGTTATATCGGTCATTCAAAAGTCAATATTTGACCAAATGTACTAAAATCGGCCCAAGAGTCGTCTATTTTGAACTTTTTAGTTGTACCCTTTGACTCCTTCTGGTGATAAATTAGCCATAGAGTGGGCAATATTTGACCCATTGAACATGTTTCAGTCATGGATCTTGAAGTTTCTATACCTACTTAATGACTCTTTCTGATGTTATATTGGTCATTCAAAAGTCAATATTTTACCAAATGTACTAATATCGGGCCAGAGAGTCGTCTATTTTGAACTTTTTAGTTCTACCCTATTGACTCCTTCTGGCGATAGTTCAGCCAATTTTTGACCCACTGAAAATATTTCAGTCCTTGATCTTGAACTTTCTATTCCTACCCAATTGACTCCTTCTGGTGATAAATTAGCCTTAGAGTAGCCAATATTTTACCCATTGGAAATGTTTCAATTATGGATCTTGAAATATTTATACCTACTCATTGACTCTCTGAATTTAGGTCAGTCATTAAGAAATCCATATTTGACCAAATGTACTAAAATCGGGCCCAACAGTCGTCTATTTTGAACTTTTTAGTTCTACCCTATTGACTCCTTCTGACGATAGTTAAGCCAATTTTTGACCCACTGTAAATATTTCAGTCCTTGATCTTGTACTTTCTATTCCTACCCAATTGACTCCTTCTGGTGATAAATTAGCCATAGAGTAGCCAATATTTTACCCATTGGACATGTTTCAGTTATGGATCTTGAAGTTTTTATACCTACTCATTGACTCTTTCTGAATTTGTGTCAGTCATTCAGAAATCCATATTTGACCAAATGTACTAAAATCGGGCCCAAGAGTCGTCGATTTTGAACTTTCTATTTCTACCCAATTGACTCCTTCTGGTGATAAATTAGCCATAGAGTAGCCAATATTTGACCCATTGAACATGTTTCAGTCATGGATCTTAAAATTTCTATACCTACTTATTGACTCTTTCTGATGTTATATCGGTCATTCAAAAGTCAATATTTGACCAAATGTACTAAAATCGGCCCAAGAGTCGTCTATTTTGAACTTTTTAGTTGTACCCTTTGACTCCTTCTGGTGATAAATTAGCCATAGAGTAGCCAATATTTGAGCCATTGAACATGTTTCAGTCATGGATCTTAAAATTTCTATATCTACATATTGACTCTATCTGATGTTACATCGGTCATTCAAAAGTCAATATTTGACCAAATGTACTAAAATCGGGCCCAAGAGTCGTCGATTTTGAACTTTTTAGTTCTACCTTATTGACTCCTTCTGGAGATAGTTCAGCCAATTTTTGACCCACTGTAAATATTTCAGTCCTTGATCTTGTACTTTCTATTCCTACCCAATTGACTCCTTCTGGTGATAAATTAGCCATAGAGTAGCCAATATTTTACCCATTGGACATGTTTCAGTTATGGATCTTGAAGTTTTTATACCTACTCATTGACTCTTTCTGAATTTGTGTCAGTCATTCAGAAATCCATATTTGACCAAATGTACTAAAATCGGGCCCAAGAGTCGTCGATTTTGAACTTTCTATTTCTACCCAATTGACTCCTTCTGGTGATAAATTAGCCATAGAGTAGCCAATATTTGACCCATTGAACATGTTTCAGTCATGGATCTTAAAATTTCTATACCTACTTATTGACTCTTTCTGATGTTATATCGGTCATTCAAAAGTCAATATTTGACCAAATGTACTAAAATCGGCCCAAGAGTCGTCTATTTTGAACTTTTTAGTTGTACCCTTTGACTCCTTCTGGTGATAAATTAGCCATAGAGTGGGCAATATTTGACCCATTGAACATGTTTCAGTCATGGATCTTGAAGTTTCTATACCTACTTAATGACTCTTTCTGATGTTATATTGGTCATTCAAAAGTCAATATTTTACCAAATGTACTAATATCGGGCCAGAGAGTCGTCTATTTTGAACTTTTTAGTTCTACCCTATTGACTCCTTCTGGCGATAGTTCAGCCAATTTTTGACCCACTGAAAATATTTCAGTCCTTGATCTTGTACTTTCTATTCCTACCCAATTGACTCCTTCTAGTGATAAATTAGCCATAGAGTAGCCGATATTTGACCCATTGAACATGTTTCAGTCATGGATCTTGAAATTTCTATACCTACTTATTGACTCTTTCTGATGTTATATCGGTCATTCAAAAGTCAACATTTGACCAAATATACTACAATCGGGCCCAAGAATCGTCTATTTTGAACTTTTTAGTTCTACCCTTTGACTCCTTCTGGTGATAAATTAGCCATAGAGTAGCCAATATTTTACCCATTGGAAATGTTTCAATTATGGATCTTGAAATATTTCTACCTACTCATTGACTCTTTCTGAATTTAGGTCAGTCATTAAGAAATCCATATTTGACCAAATGTACTAAAATCGGGCCCAAGAGTCGTCTATTTTGAACTTTTTAGTTCTACCCTATTGACTCCTTCTGACGATAGTTCAGCCAATTTTTGACCCACTGAACATATTTCAGTCATGGATCTTGAAATTTCTATACCTACTTATTGACTCTTTCTGATGTTACATTGGTCATTCAAAAGTCAATATTTGACCAAATATACTAAAATCGGGCCCAAGAATCGTCTATTTTGAACTTTTTAGTTCTACCCTTTGACTCCTTCTGGTGATAAATTAGCCATAGAGTAGCCAATATTTTACCCATTGGACATGTTTCAGTTATGGATCTTGAAGTTTTTATACCTACTCATTGACTCTTTCTGAATTTGTGTCAGTCATTCAGAAATCCATATTTGACCAAATGTACTAAAATCGGGCCCAAGAGTCGTCGATTTTGAACTTTCTATTTCTACCCAATTGACTCCTTCTGGTGATAAATTAGCCATAGAGTAGCCAATATTTGACCCATTGAACATGTTTCAGTCATGGATCTTAAAATTTCTATACCTACTTATTGACTCTTTCTGATGTTATATCGGTCATTCAAAAGTCAATATTTGACCAAATGTACTAAAATCGGCCCAAGAGTCGTCTATTTTGAACTTTTTAGTTGTACCCTTTGACTCCTTCTGGTGATAAATTAGCCATAGAGTGGGCAATATTTGACCCATTGAACATGTTTCAGTCATGGATCTTGAAGTTTCTATACCTACTTAATGACTCTTTCTGATGTTATATTGGTCATTCAAAAGTCAATATTTTACCAAATGTACTAATATCGGGCCAGAGAGTCGTCTATTTTGAACTTTTTAGTTCTACCCTATTGACTCCTTCTGGCGATAGTTCAGCCAATTTTTGACCCACTGAAAATATTTCAGTCCTTGATCTTGAACTTTCTATTCCTACCCAATTGACTCCTTCTGGTGATAAATTAGCCTTAGAGTAGCCAATATTTTACCCATTGGAAATGTTTCAATTATGGATCTTGAAATATTTATACCTACTCATTGACTCTCTGAATTTAGGTCAGTCATTAAGAAATCCATATTTGACCAAATGTACTAAAATCGGGCCCAACAGTCGTCTATTTTGAACTTTTTAGTTCTACCCTATTGACTCCTTCTGACGATAGTTAAGCCAATTTTTGACCCACTGTAAATATTTCAGTCCTTGATCTTGTACTTTCTATTCCTACCCAATTGACTCCTTCTGGTGATAAATTAGCCATAGAGTAGCCAATATTTTACCCATTGGACATGTTTCAGTTATGGATCTTGAAGTTTTTATACCTACTCATTGACTCTTTCTGAATTTGTGTCAGTCATTCAGAAATCCATATTTGACCAAATGTACTAAAATCGGGCCCAAGAGTCGTCGATTTTGAACTTTCTATTTCTACCCAATTGACTCCTTCTGGTGATAAATTAGCCATAGAGTAGCCAATATTTGACCCATTGAACATGTTTCAGTCATGGATCTTAAAATTTCTATACCTACTTATTGACTCTTTCTGATGTTATATCGGTCATTCAAAAGTCAATATTTGACCAAATGTACTAAAATCGGCCCAAGAGTCGTCTATTTTGAACTTTTTAGTTGTACCCTTTGACTCCTTCTGGTGATAAATTAGCCATAGAGTAGCCAATATTTGAGCCATTGAACATGTTTCAGTCATGGATCTTAAAATTTCTATATCTACATATTGACTCTATCTGATGTTACATCGGTCATTCAAAAGTCAATATTTGACCAAATGTACTAAAATCGGGCCCAAGAGTCGTCGATTTTGAACTTTTTAGTTCTACCTTATTGACTCCTTCTGGAGATAGTTCAGCCAATTTTTGACCCACTGTAAATATTTCAGTCCTTGATCTTGTACTTTCTATTCCTACCCAATTGACTCCTTCTGGTGATAAATTAGCCATAGAGTAGCCAATATTTTACCCATTGGACATGTTTCAGTTATGGATCTTGAAGTTTTTATACCTACTCATTGACTCTTTCTGAATTTGTGTCAGTCATTCAGAAATCCATATTTGACCAAATGTACTAAAATCGGGCCCAAGAGTCGTCGATTTTGAACTTTCTATTTCTACCCAATTGACTCCTTCTGGTGATAAATTAGCCATAGAGTAGCCAATATTTGACCCATTGAACATGTTTCAGTCATGGATCTTAAAATTTCTATACCTACTTATTGACTCTTTCTGATGTTATATCGGTCATTCAAAAGTCAATATTTGACCAAATGTACTAAAATCGGCCCAAGAGTCGTCTATTTTGAACTTTTTAGTTGTACCCTTTGACTCCTTCTGGTGATAAATTAGCCATAGAGTGGGCAATATTTGACCCATTGAACATGTTTCAGTCATGGATCTTGAAGTTTCTATACCTACTTAATGACTCTTTCTGATGTTATATTGGTCATTCAAAAGTCAATATTTTACCAAATGTACTAATATCGGGCCAGAGAGTCGTCTATTTTGAACTTTTTAGTTCTACCCTATTGACTCCTTCTGGCGATAGTTCAGCCAATTTTTGACCCACTGAAAATATTTCAGTCCTTGATCTTGTACTTTCTATTCCTACCCAATTGACTCCTTCTAGTGATAAATTAGCCATAGAGTAGCCGATATTTGACCCATTGAACATGTTTCAGTCATGGATCTTGAAATTTCTATACCTACTTATTGACTCTTTCTGATGTTATATCGGTCATTCAAAAGTCAACATTTGACCAAATATACTACAATCGGGCCCAAGAATCGTCTATTTTGAACTTTTTAGTTCTACCCTTTGACTCCTTCTGGTGATAAATTAGCCATAGAGTAGCCAATATTTTACCCATTGGAAATGTTTCAATTATGGATCTTGAAATATTTCTACCTACTCATTGACTCTTTCTGAATTTAGGTCAGTCATTAAGAAATCCATATTTGACCAAATGTACTAAAATCGGGCCCAAGAGTCGTCTATTTTGAACTTTTTAGTTCTACCCTATTGACTCCTTCTGACGATAGTTCAGCCAATTTTTGACCCACTGAACATATTTCAGTCATGGATCTTGAAATTTCTATACCTACTTATTGACTCTTTCTGATGTTACATTGGTCATTCAAAAGTCAATATTTGACCAAATATACTAAAATCGGGCCCAAGAATCGTCTATTTTGAACTTTTTAGTTCTACCCTTTGACTCCTTCTGGTGATAAATTAGCCATAGAGTAGCCAATATTTTACCCATTGGACATGTTTCAGTTATGGATCTTGAAGTTTTTATACCTACTCATTGACTCTTTCTGAATTTGTGTCAGTCATTCAGAAATCCATATTTGACCAAATGTACTAAAATCGGGCCCAAGAGTCGTCGATTTTGAACTTTCTATTTCTACCCAATTGACTCCTTCTGGTGATAAATTAGCCATAGAGTAGCCAATATTTGACCCATTGAACATGTTTCAGTCATGGATCTTAAAATTTCTATACCTACTTATTGACTCTTTCTGATGTTATATCGGTCATTCAAAAGTCAATATTTGACCAAATGTACTAAAATCGGCCCAAGAGTCGTCTATTTTGAACTTTTTAGTTGTACCCTTTGACTCCTTCTGGTGATAAATTAGCCATAGAGTAGCCAATATTTGAGCCATTGAACATGTTTCAGTCATGGATCTTAAAATTTCTATATCTACATATTGACTCTTTCTGATGTTACATCGGTCATTCAAAAGTCAATATTTGACCAAATGTACTAAAATCGGGCCCAAGAGTCGTCGATTTTGAACTTTTTAGTTCTACCTTATTGACTCCTTCTGGAGATAGTTCAGCCAATTTTTGACCCACTGTAAATATTTCAGTCCTTGATCTTGTACTTTCTATTCCTACCCAATTGACTCCTTCTGGTGATAAATTAGCCATAGAGTAGCCAATATTTTACCCATTGGACATGTTCCAGTTATGGATCTTGAAGTTTTTATACCTACTCATTGACTCTTTCTGAATTTGTGTCAGTCATTCAGAAATCCATATTTGACCAAATGTACTAAAATCGGGCCCAAGAGTCGTCGATTTTGAACTTTCTATTTCTACCCAATTGACTCCTTCTGGTGATAAATTAGCCATAGAGTAGCCAATATTTGACCCATTGAAGATGTTTCAGTCATGGATCTTAAAATTTCTATACCTACTTATTGACTCTTTCTGATGTTATATCGGTCATTCAAAAGTCAATATTTGACCAAATGTACTAAAATCGGCCCAAGAGTCGTCTATTTTGAACTTTTTAGTTGTACCCTTTGACTCCTTCTGGTGATAAATTAGCCATAGAGTGGGCAATATTTGACCCATTGAACATGTTTCAGTCATGGATCTTGAAGTTTCTATACCTACTTAATGACTCTTTCTGATGTTATATTGGTCATTCAAAAGTCAATATTTTACCAAATGTACTAATATCGGGCCAGAGAGTCGTCTATTTTGAACTTTTTAGTTCTACCCTATTGACTCCTTCTGGCGATAGTTCAGCCAATTTTTGACCCACTGAAAATATTTCAGTCCTTGATCTTGTACTTTCTATTCCTACCCAATTGACTCCTTCTAGTGATAAATTAGCCATAGAGTAGCCGATATTTGACCCATTGAACATGTTTCAGTCATGGATCTTGAAATTTCTATACCTACTTATTGACTCTTTCTGATGTTATATCGGTCATTCAAAAGTCAACATTTGACCAAATATACTACAATCGGGCCCAAGAATCGTCTATTTTGAACTTTTTAGTTCTACCCTTTGACTCCTTCTGGTGATAAATTAGCTTTAGAGTAGCCAATATTTTACCCATTGGAAATGTTTCAATTATGGATCTTGAAATATTTCTACCTACTCATTGACTCTTTCTGAATTTAGGTCAGTCATTAAGAAATCCATATTTGACCAAATGTACTAAAATCGGGCCCAAGAGTCGTCTATTTTGAACTTTTTAGTTCTACCCTATTGACTCCTTCTGACGATAGTTCAGCCAATTTTTGACCCACTGAACATATTTCAGTCATGGATCTTGAAATTTCTATACCTACTTATTGACTCTTTCTGATGTTACATTGGTCATTCAAAAGTCAATATTTGACCAAATATACTAAAATCGGGCCCAAGAATCGTCTATTTTGAACTTTTTAGTTCTACCCTTTGACTCCTTCTGGTGATAAATTAGCCATAGAGTAGCCAATATTTGACCCATTGAACATGTTTCAGTCATGGATCTTAAAATTTCTATATCTACATATTGACTCTATCTGATGTTACATCGGTCATTCAAAAGTCAATATTTGACCAAATGTACTAAAATCGGCCCAAGAGTCGTCTATTTTGAACTTTTTAGTTGTACCCTTTGACTCCTTCTGGTGATAAATTAGCCATAGAGTTGCCGATATTTGACCCATTGAACATGTTTCAGTCATGGATCTTGAAATTTTCATACCTACTCATTGACTCTTTCTGATGTTATATAGGTCTTTCAAAAGTCAATATTTGACCAAATGTACTACAATCGGGCCCAAGAGTCGTCTATTTTGAACTTTTTAGTTCTACCCTTTGACTCCTTCTGGTGATAAATTAGCCATAGAGTAGCCAATATTTGAGCCATTGAACATGTTTCAGTCATGGATCTTAAAATTTCTATATCTACATATTGACTCTATCTGATGTTACATCGGTCATTCAAAAGTCAATATTTGACCAAATGTACTAAAATCGGGCCCAAGAGTCGTCGATTTTGAACTTTTTAGTTCTACCTTATTGACTCCTTCTGGAGATAGTTCAGCCAATTTTTGACCCACTGTAAATATTTCAGTCCTTGATCTTGTACTTTCTATTCCTACCCAATTGACTCCTTCTGGTGATAAATTAGCCATAGAGTAGCCAATATTTT
Organism: Zacco platypus; assembly: GCA_038088235.1. Taxonomy (NCBI): domain Eukaryota; kingdom Metazoa; phylum Chordata; class Actinopteri; order Cypriniformes; family Xenocyprididae; genus Zacco; species Zacco platypus. Next base: position 24,440,667 of record CM076078.1, on the reverse strand, counting down.
ACCCATTGGACATGTTTCAGTTATGGATCTTGAAGTTTTTATACCTACTCATTGACTCTTTCTGAATTTGTGTCAGTCATTCAGAAATCCATATTTGACCAAATGTACTAAAATCGGGCCCAAGAGTCGTCGATTTTGAACTTTCTATTTCTACCCAATTGACTCCTTCTGGTGATAAATTAGCCATAGAGTAGCCAATATTTGACCCATTGAACATGTTTCAGTCATGGATCTTAAAATTTCTATACCTACTTATTGACTCTTTCTGATGTTATATCGGTCATTCAAAAGTCAATATTTGACCAAATGTACTAAAATCGGCCCAAGAGTCGTCTATTTTGAACTTTTTAGTTGTACCCTTTGACTCCTTCTGGTGATAAATTAGCCATAGAGTGGGCAATATTTGACCCATTGAACATGTTTCAGTCATGGATCTTGAAGTTTCTATACCTACTTAATGACTCTTTCTGATGTTATATTGGTCATTCAAAAGTCAATATTTTACCAAATGTACTAATATCGGGCCAGAGAGTCGTCTATTTTGAACTTTTTAGTTCTACCCTATTGACTCCTTCTGGCGATAGTTCAGCCAATTTTTGACCCACTGAAAATATTTCAGTCCTTGATCTTGAACTTTCTATTCCTACCCAATTGACTCCTTCTGGTGATAAATTAGCCTTAGAGTAGCCAATATTTTACCCATTGGAAATGTTTCAATTATGGATCTTGAAATATTTATACCTACTCATTGACTCTCTGAATTTAGGTCAGTCATTAAGAAATCCATATTTGACCAAATGTACTAAAATCGGGCCCAACAGTCGTCTATTTTGAACTTTTTAGTTCTACCCTATTGACTCCTTCTGACGATAGTTAAGCCAATTTTTGACCCACTGTAAATATTTCAGTCCTTGATCTTGTACTTTCTATTCCTACCCAATTGACTCCTTCTGGTGATAAATTAGCCATAGAGTAGCCAATATTTTACCCATTGGACATGTTTCAGTTATGGATCTTGAAGTTTTTATACCTACTCATTGACTCTTTCTGAATTTGTGTCAGTCATTCAGAAATCCATATTTGACCAAATGTACTAAAATCGGGCCCAAGAGTCGTCGATTTTGAACTTTCTATTTCTACCCAATTGACTCCTTCTGGTGATAAATTAGCCATAGAGTAGCCAATATTTGACCCATTGAACATGTTTCAGTCATGGATCTTAAAATTTCTATACCTACTTATTGACTCTTTCTGATGTTATATCGGTCATTCAAAAGTCAATATTTGACCAAATGTACTAAAATCGGCCCAAGAGTCGTCTATTTTGAACTTTTTAGTTGTACCCTTTGACTCCTTCTGGTGATAAATTAGCCATAGAGTAGCCAATATTTGAGCCATTGAACATGTTTCAGTCATGGATCTTAAAATTTCTATATCTACATATTGACTCTTTCTGATGTTACATCGGTCATTCAAAAGTCAATATTTGACCAAATGTACTAAAATCGGGCCCAAGAGTCGTCGATTTTGAACTTTTTAGTTCTACCTTATTGACTCCTTCTGGAGATAGTTCAGCCAATTTTTGACCCACTGTAAATATTTCAGTCCTTGATCTTGTACTTTCTATTCCTACCCAATTGACTCCTTCTGGTGATAAATTAGCCATAGAGTAGCCAATATTTTACCCATTGGACATGTTCCAGTTATGGATCTTGAAGTTTTTATACCTACTCATTGACTCTTTCTGAATTTGTGTCAGTCATTCAGAAATCCATATTTGACCAAATGTACTAAAATCGGGCCCAAGAGTCGTCGATTTTGAACTTTCTATTTCTACCCAATTGACTCCTTCTGGTGATAAATTAGCCATAGAGTAGCCAATATTTGACCCATTGAAGATGTTTCAGTCATGGATCTTAAAATTTCTATACCTACTTATTGACTCTTTCTGATGTTATATCGGTCATTCAAAAGTCAATATTTGACCAAATGTACTAAAATCGGCCCAAGAGTCGTCTATTTTGAACTTTTTAGTTGTACCCTTTGACTCCTTCTGGTGATAAATTAGCCATAGAGTGGGCAATATTTGACCCATTGAACATGTTTCAGTCATGGATCTTGAAGTTTCTATACCTACTTAATGACTCTTTCTGATGTTATATTGGTCATTCAAAAGTCAATATTTTACCAAATGTACTAATATCGGGCCAGAGAGTCGTCTATTTTGAACTTTTTAGTTCTACCCTATTGACTCCTTCTGGCGATAGTTCAGCCAATTTTTGACCCACTGAAAATATTTCAGTCCTTGATCTTGTACTTTCTATTCCTACCCAATTGACTCCTTCTAGTGATAAATTAGCCATAGAGTAGCCGATATTTGACCCATTGAACATGTTTCAGTCATGGATCTTGAAATTTCTATACCTACTTATTGACTCTTTCTGATGTTATATCGGTCATTCAAAAGTCAACATTTGACCAAATATACTACAATCGGGCCCAAGAATCGTCTATTTTGAACTTTTTAGTTCTACCCTTTGACTCCTTCTGGTGATAAATTAGCCTTAGAGTAGCCAATATTTTACCCATTGGAAATGTTTCAATTATGGATCTTGAAATATTTCTACCTACTCATTGACTCTTTCTGAATTTAGGTCAGTCATTAAGAAATCCATATTTGACCAAATGTACTAAAATCGGGCCCAAGAGTCGTCTATTTTGAACTTTTTAGTTCTACCCTATTGACTCCTTCTGACGATAGTTCAGCCAATTTTTGACCCACTGAACATATTTCAGTCATGGATCTTGAAATTTCTATACCTACTTATTGACTCTTTCTGATGTTACATTGGTCATTCAAAAGTCAATATTTGACCAAATATACTAAAATCGGGCCCAAGAATCGTCTATTTTGAACTTTTTAGTTCTACCCTTTGACTCCTTCTGGTGATAAATTAGCCATAGAGTAGCCAATATTTGACCCATTGAACATGTTTCAGTCATGGATCTTAAAATTTCTATATCTACATATTGACTCTATCTGATGTTACATCGGTCATTCAAAAGTCAATATTTGACCAAATGTACTAAAATCGGCCCAAGAGTCGTCTATTTTGAACTTTTTAGTTGTACCCTTTGACTCCTTCTGGTGATAAATTAGCCATAGAGTTGCCGATATTTGACCCATTGAACATGTTTCAGTCATGGATCTTGAAATTTTCATACCTACTCATTGACTCTTTCTGATGTTATATAGGTCTTTCAAAAGTCAATATTTGACCAAATGTACTACAATCGGGCCCAAGAGTCGTCTATTTTGAACTTTTTAGTTCTACCCTTTGACTCCTTCTGGTGATAAATTAGCCATAGAGTAGCCAATATTTGAGCCATTGAACATGTTTCAGTCATGGATCTTAAAATTTCTATATCTACATATTGACTCTATCTGATGTTACATCGGTCATTCAAAAGTCAATATTTGACCAAATGTACTAAAATCGGGCCCAAGAGTCGTCGATTTTGAACTTTTTAGTTCTACCTTATTGACTCCTTCTGGAGATAGTTCAGCCAATTTTTGACCCACTGTAAATATTTCAGTCCTTGATCTTGTACTTTCTATTCCTACCCAATTGACTCCTTCTGGTGATAAATTAGCCATAGAGTAGCCAATATTTTACCCATTGGACATGTTTCAGTTATGGATCTTGAAGTTTTTATACCTACTCATTGACTCTTTCTGAATTTGTGTCAGTCATTCAGAAATCCATATTTGACCAAATGTACTAAAATCGGGCCCAAGAGTCGTCGATTTTGAACTTTCTATTTCTACCCAATTGACTCCTTCTGGTGATAAATTAGCCATAGAGTAGCCAATATTTGACCCATTGAACATGTTTCAGTCATGGATCTTAAAATTTCTATACCTACTTATTGACTCTTTCTGATGTTATATCGGTCATTCAAAAGTCAATATTTGACCAAATGTACTAAAATCGGCCCAAGAGTCGTCTATTTTGAACTTTTTAGTTGTACCCTTTGACTCCTTCTGGTGATAAATTAGCCATAGAGTGGGCAATATTTGACCCATTGAACATGTTTCAGTCATGGATCTTGAAGTTTCTATACCTACTTAATGACTCTTTCTGATGTTATATTGGTCATTCAAAAGTCAATATTTTACCAAATGTACTAATATCGGGCCAGAGAGTCGTCTATTTTGAACTTTTTAGTTCTACCCTATTGACTCCTTCTGGCGATAGTTCAGCCAATTTTTGACCCACTGAAAATATTTCAGTCCTTGATCTTGAACTTTCTATTCCTACCCAATTGACTCCTTCTGGTGATAAATTAGCCTTAGAGTAGCCAATATTTTACCCATTGGAAATGTTTCAATTATGGATCTTGAAATATTTATACCTACTCATTGACTCTCTGAATTTAGGTCAGTCATTAAGAAATCCATATTTGACCAAATGTACTAAAATCGGGCCCAACAGTCGTCTATTTTGAACTTTTTAGTTCTACCCTATTGACTCCTTCTGACGATAGTTAAGCCAATTTTTGACCCACTGTAAATATTTCAGTCCTTGATCTTGTACTTTCTATTCCTACCCAATTGACTCCTTCTGGTGATAAATTAGCCATAGAGTAGCCAATATTTTACCCATTGGACATGTTTCAGTTATGGATCTTGAAGTTTTTATACCTACTCATTGACTCTTTCTGAATTTGTGTCAGTCATTCAGAAATCCATATTTGACCAAATGTACTAAAATCGGGCCCAAGAGTCGTCGATTTTGAACTTTCTATTTCTACCCAATTGACTCCTTCTGGTGATAAATTAGCCATAGAGTAGCCAATATTTGACCCATTGAACCTGTTTCAGTCATGGATCTTAAAATTTCTATACCTACTTATTGACTCTTTCTGATGTTATATCGGTCATTCAAAAGTCAATATTTGACCAAATGTACTAAAATCGGCCCAAGAGTCGTCTATTTTGAACTTTTTAGTTGTACCCTTTGACTCCTTCTGGTGATAAATTAGCCATAGAGTAGCCAATATTTGAGCCATTGAACATGTTTCAGTCATGGATCTTAAAATTTCTATATCTACATATTGACTCTTTCTGATGTTACATCGGTCATTCAAAAGTCAATATTTGACCAAATGTACTAAAATCGGGCCCAAGAGTCGTCGATTTTGAACTTTTTAGTTCTACCTTATTGACTCCTTCTGGAGATAGTTCAGCCAATTTTTGACCCACTGTAAATATTTCAGTCCTTGATCTTGTACTTTCTATTCCTACCCAATTGACTCCTTCTGGTGATAAATTAGCCATAGAGTAGCCAATATTTTACCCATTGGACATGTTCCAGTTATGGATCTTGAAGTTTTTATACCTACTCATTGACTCTTTCTGAATTTGTGTCAGTCATTCAGAAATCCATATTTGACCAAATGTACTAAAATCGGGCCCAAGAGTCGTCGATTTTGAACTTTCTATTTCTACCCAATTGACTCCTTCTGGTGATAAATTAGCCATAGAGTAGCCAATATTTGACCCATTGAAGATGTTTCAGTCATGGATCTTAAAATTTCTATACCTACTTATTGACTCTTTCTGATGTTATATCGGTCATTCAAAAGTCAATATTTGACCAAATGTACTAAAATCGGCCCAAGAGTCGTCTATTTTGAACTTTTTAGTTGTACCCTTTGACTCCTTCTGGTGATAAATTAGCCATAGAGTGGGCAATATTTGACCCATTGAACATGTTTCAGTCATGGATCTTGAAGTTTCTATACCTACTTAATGACTCTTTCTGATGTTATATTGGTCATTCAAAAGTCAATATTTTACCAAATGTACTAATATCGGGCCAGAGAGTCGTCTATTTTGAACTTTTTAGTTCTACCCTATTGACTCCTTCTGGCGATAGTTCAGCCAATTTTTGACCCACTGAAAATATTTCAGTCCTTGATCTTGTACTTTCTATTCCTACCCAATTGACTCCTTCTAGTGATAAATTAGCCATAGAGTAGCCGATATTTGACCCATTGAACATGTTTCAGTCATGGATCTTGAAATTTCTATACCTACTTATTGACTCTTTCTGATGTTATATCGGTCATTCAAAAGTCAACATTTGACCAAATATACTACAATCGGGCCCAAGAATCGTCTATTTTGAACTTTTTAGTTCTACCCTTTGACTCCTTCTGGTGATAAATTAGCCTTAGAGTAGCCAATATTTTACCCATTGGAAATGTTTCAATTATGGATCTTGAAATATTTCTACCTACTCATTGACTCTTTCTGAATTTAGGTCAGTCATTAAGAAATCCATATTTGACCAAATGTACTAAAATCGGGCCCAAGAGTCGTCTATTTTGAACTTTTTAGTTCTACCCTATTGACTCCTTCTGACGATAGTTCAGCCAATTTTTGACCCACTGAACATATTTCAGTCATGGATCTTGAAATTTCTATACCTACTTATTGACTCTTTCTGATGTTACATTGGTCATTCAAAAGTCAATATTTGACCAAATATACTAAAATCGGGCCCAAGAATCGTCTATTTTGAACTTTTTAGTTCTACCCTTTGACTCCTTCTGGTGATAAATTAGCCATAGAGTAGCCAATATTTGACCCATTGAACATGTTTCAGTCATGGATCTTAAAATTTCTATATCTACATATTGACTCTATCTGATGTTACATCGGTCATTCAAAAGTCAATATTTGACCAAATGTACTAAAATCGGCCCAAGAGTCGTCTATTTTGAACTTTTTAGTTGTACCCTTTGACTCCTTCTGGTGATAAATTAGCCATAGAGTTGCCGATATTTGACCCATTGAACATGTTTCAGTCATGGATCTTGAAATTTTCATACCTACTCATTGACTCTTTCTGATGTTATATAGGTCTTTCAAAAGTCAATATTTGACCAAATGTACTACAATCGGGCCCAAGAGTCGTCTATTTTGAACTTTTTAGTTCTACCCTTTGACTCCTTCTGGTGATAAATTAGCCATAGAGTAGCCAATATTTGAGCCATTGAACATGTTTCAGTCATGGATCTTAAAATTTCTATATCTACATATTGACTCTATCTGATGTTACATCGGTCATTCAAAAGTCAATATTTGACCAAATGTACTAAAATCGGGCCCAAGAGTCGTCGATTTTGAACTTTTTAGTTCTACCTTATTGACTCCTTCTGGAGATAGTTCAGCCAATTTTTGACCCACTGTAAATATTTCAGTCCTTGATCTTGTACTTTCTATTCCTACCCAATTGACTCCTTCTGGTGATAAATTAGCCATAGAGTAGCCAATATTTTACCCATTGGACATGTTTCAGTTATGGATCTTGAAGTTTTTATACCTACTCATTGACTCTTTCTGAATTTGTGTCAGTCATTCAGAAATCCATATTTGACCAAATGTACTAAAATCGGGCCCAAGAGTCGTCGATTTTGAACTTTCTATTTCTACCCAATTGACTCCTTCTGGTGATAAATTAGCCATAGAGTAGCCAATATTTGACCCATTGAACATGTTTCAGTCATGGATCTTAAAATTTCTATACCTACTTATTGACTCTTTCTGATGTTATATCGGTCATTCAAAAGTCAATATTTGACCAAATGTACTAAAATCGGCCCAAGAGTCGTCTATTTTGAACTTTTTAGTTGTACCCTTTGACTCCTTCTGGTGATAAATTAGCCATAGAGTGGGCAATATTTGACCCATTGAACATGTTTCAGTCATGGATCTTGAAGTTTCTATACCTACTTAATGACTCTTTCTGATGTTATATTGGTCATTCAAAAGTCAATATTTTACCAAATGTACTAATATCGGGCCAGAGAGTCGTCTATTTTGAACTTTTTAGTTCTACCCTATTGACTCCTTCTGGCGATAGTTCAGCCAATTTTTGACCCACTGAAAATATTTCAGTCCTTGATCTTGAACTTTCTATTCCTACCCAATTGACTCCTTCTGGTGATAAATTAGCCTTAGAGTAGCCAATATTTTACCCATTGGAAATGTTTCAATTATGGATCTTGAAATATTTATACCTACTCATTGACTCTCTGAATTTAGGTCAGTCATTAAGAAATCCATATTTGACCAAATGTACTAAAATCGGGCCCAACAGTCGTCTATTTTGAACTTTTTAGTTCTACCCTATTGACTCCTTCTGACGATAGTTAAGCCAATTTTTGACCCACTGTAAATATTTCAGTCCTTGATCTTGTACTTTCTATTCCTACCCAATTGACTCCTTCTGGTGATAAATTAGCCATAGAGTAGCCAATATTTTACCCATTGGACATGTTTCAGTTATGGATCTTGAAGTTTTTATACCTACTCATTGACTCTTTCTGAATTTGTGTCAGTCATTCAGAAATCCATATTTGACCAAATGTACTAAAATCGGGCCCAAGAGTCGTCGATTTTGAACTTTCTATTTCTACCCAATTGACTCCTTCTGGTGATAAATTAGCCATAGAGTAGCCAATATTTGACCCATTGAACCTGTTTCAGTCATGGATCTTAAAATTTCTATACCTACTTATTGACTCTTTCTGATGTTATATCGGTCATTCAAAAGTCAATATTTGACCAAATGTACTAAAATCGGCCCAAGAGTCGTCTATTTTGAACTTTTTAGTTGTACCCTTTGACTCCTTCTGGTGATAAATTAGCCATAGAGTAGCCAATATTTGAGCCATTGAACATGTTTCAGTCATGGATCTTAAAATTTCTATATCTACATATTGACTCTATCTGATGTTACATCGGTCATTCAAAAGTCAATATTTGACCAAATGTACTAAAATCGGGCCCAAGAGTCGTCGATTTTGAACTTTTTAGTTCTACCTTATTGACTCCTTCTGGAGATAGTTCAGCCAATTTTTGACCCACTGTAAATATTTCAGTCCTTGATCTTGTACTTTCTATTCCTACCCAATTGACTCCTTCTGGTGATAAATTAGCCATAGAGTAGCCAATATTTTACCCATTGGACATGTTTCAGTTATGGATCTTGAAGTTTTTATACCTACTCATTGACTCTTTCTGAATTTGTGTCAGTCATTCAGAAATCCATATTTGACCAAATGTACTAAAATCGGGCCCAAGAGTCGTCGATTTTGAACTTTCTATTTCTACCCAATTGACTCCTTCTGGTGATAAATTAGCCATAGAGTAGCCAATATTTGACCCATTGAACATGTTTCAGTCATGGATCTTAAAATTTCTATACCTACTTATTGACTCTTTCTGATGTTATATCGGTCATTCAAAAGTCAATATTTGACCAAATGTACTAAAATCGGCCCAAGAGTCGTCTATTTTGAACTTTTTAGTTGTACCCTTTGACTCCTTCTGGTGATAAATTAGCCATAGAGTGGGCAATATTTGACCCATTGAACATGTTTCAGTCATGGATCTTGAAGTTTCTATACCTACTTAATGACTCTTTCTGATGTTATATTGGTCATTCAAAAGTCAATATTTTACCAAATGTACTAATATCGGGCCAGAGAGTCGTCTATTTTGAACTTTTTAGTTCTACCCTATTGACTCCTTCTGGCGATAGTTCAGCCAATTTTTGACCCACTGAAAATATTTCAGTCCTTGATCTTGTACTTTCTATTCCTACCCAATTGACTCCTTCTAGTGATAAATTAGCCATAGAGTAGCCGATATTTGACCCATTGAACATGTTTCAGTCATGGATCTTGAAATTTCTATACCTACTTATTGACTCTTTCTGATGTTATATCGGTCATTCAAAAGTCAACATTTGACCAAATATACTACAATCGGGCCCAAGAATCGTCTATTTTGAACTTTTTAGTTCTACCCTTTGACTCCTTCTGGTGATAAATTAGCCATAGAGTAGCCAATATTTTACCCATTGGAAATGTTTCAATTATGGATCTTGAAATATTTCTACCTACTCATTGACTCTTTCTGAATTTAGGTCAGTCATTAAGAAATCCATATTTGACCAAATGTACTAAAATCGGGCCCAAGAGTCGTCTATTTTGAACTTTTTAGTTCTACCCTATTGACTCCTTCTGACGATAGTTCAGCCAATTTTTGACCCACTGAACATATTTCAGTCATGGATCTTGAAATTTCTATACCTACTTATTGACTCTTTCTGATGTTACATTGGTCATTCAAAAGTCAATATTTGACCAAATATACTAAAATCGGGCCCAAGAATCGTCTATTTTGAACTTTTTAGTTCTACCCTTTGACTCCTTCTGGTGATAAATTAGCCATAGAGTAGCCAATATTTTACCCATTGGACATGTTTCAGTTATGGATCTTGAAGTTTTTATACCTACTCATTGACTCTTTCTGAATTTGTGTCAGTCATTCAGAAATCCATATTTGACCAAATGTACTAAAATCGGGCCCAAGAGTCGTCGATTTTGAACTTTCTATTTCTACCCAATTGACTCCTTCTGGTGATAAATTAGCCATAGAGTAGCCAATATTTGACCCATTGAACATGTTTCAGTCATGGATCTTAAAATTTCTATACCTACTTATTGACTCTTTCTGATGTTATATCGGTCATTCAAAAGTCAATATTTGACCAAATGTACTAAAATCGGCCCAAGAGTCGTCTATTTTGAACTTTTTAGTTGTACCCTTTGACTCCTTCTGGTGATAAATTAGCCATAGAGTGGGCAATATTTGACCCATTGAACATGTTTCAGTCATGGATCTTGAAGTTTCTATACCTACTTAATGACTCTTTCTGATGTTATATTGGTCATTCAAAAGTCAATATTTTACCAAATGTACTAATATCGGGCCAGAGAGTCGTCTATTTTGAACTTTTTAGTTCTACCCTATTGACTCCTTCTGGCGATAGTTCAGCCAATTTTTGACCCACTGAAAATATTTCAGTCCTTGATCTTGAACTTTCTATTCCTACCCAATTGACTCCTTCTGGTGATAAATTAGCCTTAGAGTAGCCAATATTTTACCCATTGGAAATGTTTCAATTATGGATCTTGAAATATTTATACCTACTCATTGACTCTCTGAATTTAGGTCAGTCATTAAGAAATCCATATTTGACCAAATGTACTAAAATCGGGCCCAACAGTCGTCTATTTTGAACTTTTTAGTTCTACCCTATTGACTCCTTCTGACGATAGTTAAGCCAATTTTTGACCCACTGTAAATATTTCAGTCCTTGATCTTGTACTTTCTATTCCTACCCAATTGACTCCTTCTGGTGATAAATTAGCCATAGAGTAGCCAATATTTTACCCATTGGACATGTTTCAGTTATGGATCTTGAAGTTTTTATACCTACTCATTGACTCTTTCTGAATTTGTGTCAGTCATTCAGAAATCCATATTTGACCAAATGTACTAAAATCGGGCCCAAGAGTCGTCGATTTTGAACTTTCTATTTCTACCCAATTGACTCCTTCTGGTGATAAATTAGCCATAGAGTAGCCAATATTTGACCCATTGAACATGTTTCAGTCATGGATCTTAAAATTTCTATACCTACTTATTGACTCTTTCTGATGTTATATCGGTCATTCAAAAGTCAATATTTGACCAAATGTACTAAAATCGGCCCAAGAGTCGTCTATTTTGAACTTTTTAGTTGTACCCTTTGACTCCTTCTGGTGATAAATTAGCCATAGAGTAGCCAATATTTGAGCCATTGAACATGTTTCAGTCATGGATCTTAAAATTTCTATATCTACATATTGACTCTATCTGATGTTACATCGGTCATTCAAAAGTCAATATTTGACCAAATGTACTAAAATCGGGCCCAAGAGTCGTCGATTTTGAACTTTTTAGTTCTACCTTATTGACTCCTTCTGGAGATAGTTCAGCCAATTTTTGACCCACTGTAAATATTTCAGTCCTTGATCTTGTACTTTCTATTCCTACCCAATTGACTCCTTCTGGTGATAAATTAGCCATAGAGTAGCCAATATTTTACCCATTGGACATGTTTCAGTTATGGATCTTGAAGTTTTTATACCTACTCATTGACTCTTTCTGAATTTGTGTCAGTCATTCAGAAATCCATATTTGACCAAATGTACTAAAATCAGGCCCAAGAGTCGTCGATTTTGAACTTTCTATTTCTACCCAATTGACTCCTTCTGGTGATAAATTAGCCATAGAGTAGCCAATATTTGACCCATTGAACATGTTTCAGTCATGGATCTTAAAATTTCTATACCTACTTATTGACTCTTTCTGATGTTATATCGGTCATTCAAAAGTCAATATTTGACCAAATGTACTAAAATCGGCCCAAGAGTCGTCTATTTTGAACTTTTTAGTTGTACCCTTTGACTCCTTCTGGTGATAAATTAGCCATAGAGTGGGCAATATTTGACCCATTGAACATGTTTCAGTCATGGATCTTGAAGTTTCTATACCTACTTAATGACTCTTTCTGATGTTATATTGGTCATTCAAAAGTCAATATTTTACCAAATGTACTAATATCGGGCCAGAGAGTCGTCTATTTTGAACTTTTTAGTTCTACCCTATTGACTCCTTCTGGCGATAGTTCAGCCAATTTTTGACCCACTGAAAATATTTCAGTCCTTGATCTTGTACTTTCTATTCCTACCCAATTGACTCCTTCTAGTGATAAATTAGCCATAGAGTAGCCGATATTTGACCCATTGAACATGTTTCAGTCATGGATCTTGAAATTTCTATACCTACTTATTGACTCTTTCTGATGTTATATCGGTCATTCAAAAGTCAACATTTGACCAAATATACTACAATCGGGCCCAAGAATCGTCTATTTTGAACTTTTTAGTTCTACCCTTTGACTCCTTCTGGTGATAAATTAGCCATAGAGTAGCCAATATTTTACCCATTGGAAATGTTTCAATTATGGATCTTGAAATATTTCTACCTACTCATTGACTCTTTCTGAATTTAGGTCAGTCATTAAGAAATCCATATTTGACCAAATGTACTAAAATCGGGCCCAAGAGTCGTCTATTTTGAACTTTTTAGTTCTACCCTATTGACTCCTTCTGACGATAGTTCAGCCAATTTTTGACCCACTGAACATATTTCAGTCATGGATCTTGAAATTTCTATACCTACTTATTGACTCTTTCTGATGTTACATTGGTCATTCAAAAGTCAATATTTGACCAAATATACTAAAATCGGGCCCAAGAATCGTCTATTTTGAACTTTTTAGTTCTACCCTTTGACTCCTTCTGGTGATAAATTAGCCATAGAGTAGCCAATATTTTACCCATTGGACATGTTTCAGTTATGGATCTTGAAGTTTTTATACCTACTCATTGACTCTTTCTGAATTTGTGTCAGTCATTCAGAAATCCATATTTGACCAAATGTACTAAAATCGGGCCCAAGAGTCGTCGATTTTGAACTTTCTATTTCTACCCAATTGACTCCTTCTGGTGATAAATTAGCCATAGAGTAGCCAATATTTGACCCATTGAACATGTTTCAGTCATGGATCTTAAAATTTCTATACCTACTTATTGACTCTTTCTGATGTTATATCGGTCATTCAAAAGTCAATATTTGACCAAATGTACTAAAATCGGCCCAAGAGTCGTCTATTTTGAACTTTTTAGTTGTACCCTTTGACTCCTTCTGGTGATAAATTAGCCATAGAGTGGGCAATATTTGACCCATTGAACATGTTTCAGTCATGGATCTTGAAGTTTCTATACCTACTTAATGACTCTTTCTGATGTTATATTGGTCATTCAAAAGTCAATATTTTACCAAATGTACTAATATCGGGCCAGAGAGTCGTCTATTTTGAACTTTTTAGTTCTACCCTATTGACTCCTTCTGGCGATAGTTCAGCCAATTTTTGACCCACTGAAAATATTTCAGTCCTTGATCTTGAACTTTCTATTCCTACCCAATTGACTCCTTCTGGTGATAAATTAGCCTTAGAGTAGCCAATATTTTACCCATTGGAAATGTTTCAATTATGGATCTTGAAATATTTATACCTACTCATTGACTCTCTGAATTTAGGTCAGTCATTAAGAAATCCATATTTGACCAAATGTACTAAAATCGGGCCCAACAGTCGTCTATTTTGAACTTTTTAGTTCTACCCTATTGACTCCTTCTGACGATAGTTAAGCCAATTTTTGACCCACTGTAAATATTTCAGTCCTTGATCTTGTACTTTCTATTCCTACCCAATTGACTCCTTCTGGTGATAAATTAGCCATAGAGTAGCCAATATTTTACCCATTGGACATGTTTCAGTTATGGATCTTGAAGTTTTTATACCTACTCATTGACTCTTTCTGAATTTGTGTCAGTCATTCAGAAATCCATATTTGACCAAATGTACTAAAATCGGGCCCAAGAGTCGTCGATTTTGAACTTTCTATTTCTACCCAATTGACTCCTTCTGGTGATAAATTAGCCATAGAGTAGCCAATATTTGACCCATTGAACATGTTTCAGTCATGGATCTTAAAATTTCTATACCTACTTATTGACTCTTTCTGATGTTATATCGGTCATTCAAAAGTCAATATTTGACCAAATGTACTAAAATCGGCCCAAGAGTCGTCTATTTTGAACTTTTTAGTTGTACCCTTTGACTCCTTCTGGTGATAAATTAGCCATAGAGTGGGCAATATTTGACCCATTGAACATGTTTCAGTCATGGATCTTGAAGTTTCTATACCTACTTAATGACTCTTTCTGATGTTATATTGGTCATTCAAAAGTCAATATTTTACCAAATGTACTAATATCGGGCCAGAGAGTCGTCTATTTTGAACTTTTTAGTTCTACCCTATTGACTCCTTCTGGCGATAGTTCAGCCAATTTTTGACCCACTGAAAATATTTCAGTCCTTGATCTTGAACTTTCTATTCCTACCCAATTGACTCCTTCTAGTGATAAATTAGCCTTAGAGTAGCCAATATTTTACCCATTGGAAATGTTTCAATTATGGATCTTGAAATATTTATACCTACTCATTGACTCTCTGAATTTAGGTCAGTCATTAAGAAATCCATATTTGACCAAATGTACTAAAATCGGGCCCAACAGTCGTCTATTTTGAACTTTTTAGTTCTACCCTATTGACTCCTTCTGACGATAGTTAAGCCAATTTTTGACCCACTGTAAATATTTCAGTCCTTGATCTTGTACTTTCTATTCCTACCCAATTGACTCCTTCTGGTGATAAATTAGCCATAGAGTAGCCAATATTTTACCCATTGGACATGTTTCAGTTATGGATCTTGAAGTTTTTATACCTACTCATTGACTCTTTCTGAATTTGTGTCAGTCATTCAGAAATCCATATTTGACCAAATGTACTAAAATCGGGCCCAAGAGTCGTCGATTTTGAACTTTCTATTTCTACCCAATTGACTCCTTCTGGTGATAAATTAGCCATAGAGTAGCCAATATTTGACCCATTGAACATGTTTCAGTCATGGATCTTAAAATTTCTATACCTACTTATTGACTCTTTCTGATGTTATATCGGTCATTCAAAAGTCAATATTTGACCAAATGTACTAAAATCGGCCCAAGAGTCGTCTATTTTGAACTTTTTAGTTGTACCCTTTGACTCCTTCTGGTGATAAATTAGCCATAGAGTGGGCAATATTTGACCCATTGAACATGTTTCAGTCATGGATCTTGAAGTTTCTATACCTACTTAATGACTCTTTCTGATGTTATATTGGTCATTCAAAAGTCAATATTTTACCAAATGTACTAATATCGGGCCAGAGAGTCGTCTATTTTGAACTTTTTAGTTCTACCCTATTGACTCCTTCTGGCGATAGTTCAGCCAATTTTTGACCCACTGAAAATATTTCAGTCCTTGATCTTGAACTTTCTATTCCTACCCAATTGACTCCTTCTGGTGATAAATTAGCCTTAGAGTAGCCAATATTTTACCCATTGGAAATGTTTCAATTATGGATCTTGAAATATTTATACCTACTCATTGACTCTCTGAATTTAGGTCAGTCATTAAGAAATCCATATTTGACCAAATGTACTAAAATCGGGCCCAACAGTCGTCTATTTTGAACTTTTTAGTTCTACCCTATTGACTCCTTCTGACGATAGTTAAGCCAATTTTTGACCCACTGTAAATATTTCAGTCCTTGATCTTGTACTTTCTATTCCTACCCAATTGACTCCTTCTGGTGATAAATTAGCCATAGAGTAGCCAATATTTTACCCATTGGACATGTTTCAGTTATGGATCTTGAAGTTTTTATACCTACTCATTGACTCTTTCTGAATTTGTGTCAGTCATTCAGAAATCCATATTTGACCAAATGTACTAAAATCGGGCCCAAGAGTCGTCGATTTTGAACTTTCTATTTCTACCCAATTGACTCCTTCTGGTGATAAATTAGCCATAGAGTAGCCAATATTTGACCCATTGAACATGTTTCAGTCATGGATCTTAAAATTTCTATACCTACTTATTGACTCTTTCTGATGTTATATCGGTCATTCAAAAGTCAATATTTGACCAAATGTACTAAAATCGGCCCAAGAGTCGTCTATTTTGAACTTTTTAGTTGTACCCTTTGACTCCTTCTGGTGATAAATTAGCCATAGAGTGGGCAATATTTGACCCATTGAACATGTTTCAGTCATGGATCTTGAAGTTTCTATACCTACTTAATGACTCTTTCTGATGTTATATTGGTCATTCAAAAGTCAATATTTTACCAAATGTACTAATATCGGGCCAGAGAGTCGTCTATTTTGAACTTTTTAGTTCTACCCTATTGACTCCTTCTGGCGATAGTTCAGCCAATTTTTGACCCACTGAAAATATTTCAGTCCTTGATCTTGAACTTTCTATTCCTACCCAATTGACTCCTTCTGGTGATAAATTAGCCTTAGAGTAGCCAATATTTTACCCATTGGAAATGTTTCAATTATGGATCTTGAAATATTTATACCTACTCATTGACTCTCTGAATTTAGGTCAGTCATTAAGAAATCCATATTTGACCAAATGTACTAAAATCGGGCCCAACAGTCGTCTATTTTGAACTTTTTAGTTCTACCCTATTGACTCCTTCTGACGATAGTTAAGCCAATTTTTGACCCACTGTAAATATTTCAGTCCTTGATCTTGTACTTTCTATTCCTACCCAATTGACTCCTTCTGGTGATAAATTAGCCATAGAGTAGCCAATATTTTACCCATTGGACATGTTTCAGTTATGGATCTTGAAGTTTTTATACCTACTCATTGACTCTTTCTGAATTTGTGTCAGTCATTCAGAAATCCATATTTGACCAAATGTACTAAAATCGGGCCCAAGAGTCGTCGATTTTGAACTTTCTATTTCTACCCAATTGACTCCTTCTGGTGATAAATTAGCCATAGAGTAGCCAATATTTGACCCATTGAACATGTTTCAGTCATGGATCTTAAAATTTCTATACCTACTTATTGACTCTTTCT
The DNA here is from genome assembly GCA_038088235.1 of Zacco platypus. Classification (NCBI taxonomy): domain Eukaryota; kingdom Metazoa; phylum Chordata; class Actinopteri; order Cypriniformes; family Xenocyprididae; genus Zacco; species Zacco platypus. Next base: position 24,423,148 of record CM076078.1, on the reverse strand, counting down.
GATGTTATATCGGTCATTCAAAAGTCAATATTTGACCAAATGTACTAAAATCGGCCCAAGAGTCGTCTATTTTGAACTTTTTAGTTGTACCCTTTGACTCCTTCTGGTGATAAATTAGCCATAGAGTAGCCAATATTTGAGCCATTGAACATGTTTCAGTCATGGATCTTAAAATTTCTATATCTACATATTGACTCTATCTGATGTTACATCGGTCATTCAAAAGTCAATATTTGACCAAATGTACTAAAATCGGGCCCAAGAGTCGTCGATTTTGAACTTTTTAGTTCTACCTTATTGACTCCTTCTGGAGATAGTTCAGCCAATTTTTGACCCACTGTAAATATTTCAGTCCTTGATCTTGTACTTTCTATTCCTACCCAATTGACTCCTTCTGGTGATAAATTAGCCATAGAGTAGCCAATATTTTACCCATTGGACATGTTTCAGTTATGGATCTTGAAGTTTTTATACCTACTCATTGACTCTTTCTGAATTTGTGTCAGTCATTCAGAAATCCATATTTGACCAAATGTACTAAAATCGGGCCCAAGAGTCGTCGATTTTGAACTTTCTATTTCTACCCAATTGACTCCTTCTGGTGATAAATTAGCCATAGAGTAGCCAATATTTGACCCATTGAACATGTTTCAGTCATGGATCTTAAAATTTCTATACCTACTTATTGACTCTTTCTGATGTTATATCGGTCATTCAAAAGTCAATATTTGACCAAATGTACTAAAATCGGCCCAAGAGTCGTCTATTTTGAACTTTTTAGTTGTACCCTTTGACTCCTTCTGGTGATAAATTAGCCATAGAGTGGGCAATATTTGACCCATTGAACATGTTTCAGTCATGGATCTTGAAGTTTCTATACCTACTTAATGACTCTTTCTGATGTTATATTGGTCATTCAAAAGTCAATATTTTACCAAATGTACTAATATCGGGCCAGAGAGTCGTCTATTTTGAACTTTTTAGTTCTACCCTATTGACTCCTTCTGGCGATAGTTCAGCCAATTTTTGACCCACTGAAAATATTTCAGTCCTTGATCTTGTACTTTCTATTCCTACCCAATTGACTCCTTCTAGTGATAAATTAGCCATAGAGTAGCCGATATTTGACCCATTGAACATGTTTCAGTCATGGATCTTGAAATTTCTATACCTACTTATTGACTCTTTCTGATGTTATATCGGTCATTCAAAAGTCAACATTTGACCAAATATACTACAATCGGGCCCAAGAATCGTCTATTTTGAACTTTTTAGTTCTACCCTTTGACTCCTTCTGGTGATAAATTAGCCTTAGAGTAGCCAATATTTTACCCATTGGAAATGTTTCAATTATGGATCTTGAAATATTTCTACCTACTCATTGACTCTTTCTGAATTTAGGTCAGTCATTAAGAAATCCATATTTGACCAAATGTACTAAAATCGGGCCCAAGAGTCGTCTATTTTGAACTTTTTAGTTCTACCCTATTGACTCCTTCTGACGATAGTTCAGCCAATTTTTGACCCACTGAACATATTTCAGTCATGGATCTTGAAATTTCTATACCTACTTATTGACTCTTTCTGATGTTACATTGGTCATTCAAAAGTCAATATTTGACCAAATATACTAAAATCGGGCCCAAGAATCGTCTATTTTGAACTTTTTAGTTCTACCCTTTGACTCCTTCTGGTGATAAATTAGCCATAGAGTAGCCAATATTTTACCCATTGGACATGTTTCAGTTATGGATCTTGAAGTTTTTATACCTACTCATTGACTCTTTCTGAATTTGTGTCAGTCATTCAGAAATCCATATTTGACCAAATGTACTAAAATCGGGCCCAAGAGTCGTCGATTTTGAACTTTCTATTTCTACCCAATTGACTCCTTCTGGTGATAAATTAGCCATAGAGTAGCCAATATTTGACCCATTGAACATGTTTCAGTCATGGATCTTAAAATTTCTATACCTACTTATTGACTCTTTCTGTTGTTATATCGGTCATTCAAAAGTCAATATTTGACCAAATGTACTAAAATCGGCCCAAGAGTCGTCTATTTTGAACTTTTTAGTTGTACCCTTTGACTCCTTCTGGTGATAAATTAGCCATAGAGTGGGCAATATTTGACCCATTGAACATGTTTCAGTCATGGATCTTGAAGTTTCTATACCTACTTAATGACTCTTTCTGATGTTATATTGGTCATTCAAAAGTCAATATTTTACCAAATGTACTAATATCGGGCCAGAGAGTCGTCTATTTTGAACTTTTTAGTTCTACCCTATTGACTCCTTCTGGCGATAGTTCAGCCAATTTTTGACCCACTGAAAATATTTCAGTCCTTGATCTTGAACTTTCTATTCCTACCCAATTGACTCCTTCTGGTGATAAATTAGCCTTAGAGTAGCCAATATTTTACCCATTGGAAATGTTTCAATTATGGATCTTGAAATATTTATACCTACTCATTGACTCTCTGAATTTAGGTCAGTCATTAAGAAATCCATATTTGACCAAATGTACTAAAATCGGGCCCAACAGTCGTCTATTTTGAACTTTTTAGTTCTACCCTATTGACTCCTTCTGACGATAGTTAAGCCAATTTTTGACCCACTGTAAATATTTCAGTCCTTGATCTTGTACTTTCTATTCCTACCCAATTGACTCCTTCTGGTGATAAATTAGCCATAGAGTAGCCAATATTTTACCCATTGGACATGTTTCAGTTATGGATCTTGAAGTTTTTATACCTACTCATTGACTCTTTCTGAATTTGTGTCAGTCATTCAGAAATCCATATTTGACCAAATGTACTTAAATCGGGCCCAAGAGTCGTCGATTTTGAACTTTCTATTTCTACCCAATTGACTCCTTCTGGTGATAAATTAGCCATAGAGTAGCCAATATTTGACCCATTGAACATGTTTCAGTCATGGATCTTAAAATTTCTATACCTACTTATTGACTCTTTCTGATGTTATATCGGTCATTCAAAAGTCAATATTTGACCAAATGTACTAAAATCGGCCCAAGAGTCGTCTATTTTGAACTTTTTAGTTGTACCCTTTGACTCCTTCTGGTGATAAATTAGCCATAGAGTAGCCAATATTTGAGCCATTGAACATGTTTCAGTCATGGATCTTAAAATTTCTATATCTACATATTGACTCTATCTGATGTTACATCGGTCATTCAAAAGTCAATATTTGACCAAATGTACTAAAATCGGGCCCAAGAGTCGTCGATTTTGAACTTTTTAGTTCTACCTTATTGACTCCTTCTGGAGATAGTTCAGCCAATTTTTGACCCACTGTAAATATTTCAGTCCTTGATCTTGTACTTTCTATTCCTACCCAATTGACTCCTTCTGGTGATAAATTAGCCATAGAGTAGCCAATATTTTACCCATTGGACATGTTTCAGTTATGGATCTTGAAGTTTTTATACCTACTCATTGACTCTTTCTGAATTTGTGTCAGTCATTCAGAAATCCATATTTGACCAAATGTACAAAAATCGGGCCCAGGAGTCGTCGATTTTGAACTTTCTATTTCTACCCAATTGACTCCTTCTGGTGATAAATTAGCCATAGAGTAGCCAATATTTGACCCATTGAACATGTTTCAGTCATGGATCTTAAAATTTCTATACCTACTTATTGACTCTTTCTGATGTTATATCGGTCATTCAAAAGTCAATATTTGACCAAATGTACTAAAATCGGCCCAAGAGTCGTCTATTTTGAACTTTTTAGTTGTACCCTTTGACTCCTTCTGGTGATAAATTAGCCATAGAGTGGGCAATATTTGACCCATTGAACATGTTTCAGTCATGGATCTTGAAGTTTCTATACCTACTTAATGACTCTTTCTGATGTTATATTGGTCATTCAAAAGTCAATATTTTACCAAATGTACTAATATCGGGCCAGAGAGTCGTCTATTTTGAACTTTTTAGTTCTACCCTATTGACTCCTTCTGGCGATAGTTCAGCCAATTTTTGACCCACTGAAAATATTTCAGTCCTTGATCTTGTACTTTCTATTCCTACCCAATTGACTCCTTCTAGTGATAAATTAGCCATAGAGTAGCCGATATTTGACCCATTGAACATGTTTCAGTCATGGATCTTGAAATTTCTATACCTACTTATTGACTCTTTCTGATGTTATATCGGTCATTCAAAAGTCAACATTTGACCAAATATACTACAATCGGGCCCAAGAATCGTCTATTTTGAACTTTTTAGTTCTACCCTTTGACTCCTTCTGGTGATAAATTAGCCTTAGAGTAGCCAATATTTTACCCATTGGAAATGTTTCAATTATGGATCTTGAAATATTTCTACCTACTCATTGACTCTTTCTGAATTTAGGTCAGTCATTAAGAAATCCATATTTGACCAAATGTACTAAAATCGGGCCCAAGAGTCGTCTATTTTGAACTTTTTAGTTCTACCCTATTGACTCCTTCTGACGATAGTTCAGCCAATTTTTGACCCACTGAACATATTTCAGTCATGGATCTTGAAATTTCTATACCTACTTATTGACTCTTTCTGATGTTACATTGGTCATTCAAAAGTCAATATTTGACCAAATATACTAAAATCGGGCCCAAGAATCGTCTATTTTGAACTTTTTAGTTCTACCCTTTGACTCCTTCTGGTGATAAATTAGCCATAGAGTAGCCAATATTTGACCCATTGAACATGTTTCAGTCATGGATCTTAAAATTTCTATATCTACATATTGACTCTATCTGATGTTACATCGGTCATTCAAAAGTCAATATTTGACCAAATGTACTAAAATCGGGCCCAAGAGTCGTCGATTTTGAACTTTTTAGTTCTACCCTATTGACTCCTTCTGGAGATAGTTCAGCCAATTTTTGACCCACTGTAAATATTTCAGTCCTTGAACTTGTACTTTCTATTCCTACCCAATTGACTCCTTCTGGTGATAAATTAGCCATAGAGTAGCCAATATTTTACCCATTGGACATGTTTCAGTTATGGATCTTGAAGTTTTTATACCTACTCATTGACTCTTTCTGAATTTATGTCAGTCATTCAGAAATCCATATTTGACCAAATGTACTAAAATCGGGCCCAAGAGTCGTCGATTTTGAACTTTCTATTTCTACCCAATTGACTCCTTCTGGTGATAAATTAGCCATAGAGTAGCCAATATTTGACCCATTGAACATGTTTCAGTCATGGATTTTAAAATTTCTATACCTACTTATTGACTCTTTCTGATGTTATATCGGTCATTCAAAAGTCAATATTTGACCAAATGTACTAAAATCGGCCCAAGAGTCGTCTATTTTGAACTTTTTAGTTGTACCCTTTGACTCCTTCTGGTGATAAATTAGCCATAGAGTTGCCGATATTTGACCCATTGAACATGTTTCAGTCATGGATCTTGAAATTTTCATACCTACTCATTGACTCTTTCTGATGTTATATAGGTCTTTCAAAAGTCAATATTTGACCAAATGTACTACAATCGGGCCCAAGAGTCGTCTATTTTGAACTTTTTAGTTCTACCCTTTGACTCCTTCTGGTGATAAATTAGCCATAGAGTAGCCAATATTTGAGCCATTGAACATGTTTCAGTCATGGATCTTAAAATTTCTATATCTACATATTGACTCTATCTGATGTTACATCGGTCATTCAAAAGTCAATATTTGACCAAATGTACTAAAATCGGGCCCAAGAGTCGTCGATTTTGAACTTTTTAGTTCTACCTTATTGACTCCTTCTGGAGATAGTTCAGCCAATTTTTGACCCACTGTAAATATTTCAGTCCTTGATCTTGTACTTTCTATTCCTACCCAATTGACTCCTTCTGGTGATAAATTAGCCATAGAGTAGCCAATATTTTACCCATTGGACATGTTTCAGTTATGGATCTTGAAGTTTTTATACCTACTCATTGACTCTTTCTGAATTTGTGTCAGTCATTCAGAAATCCATATTTGACCAAATGTACTAAAATCGGGCCCAAGAGTCGTCGATTTTGAACTTTCTATTTCTACCCAATTGACTCCTTCTGGTGATAAATTAGCCATAGAGTAGCCAATATTTGACCCATTGAACATGTTTCAGTCATGGATCTTAAAATTTCTATACCTACTTATTGACTCTTTCTGATGTTATATCGGTCATTCAAAAGTCAATATTTGACCAAATGTACTAAAATCGGCCCAAGAGTCGTCTATTTTGAACTTTTTAGTTGTACCCTTTGACTCCTTCTGGTGATAAATTAGCCATAGAGTGGGCAATATTTGACCCATTGAACATGTTTCAGTCATGGATCTTGAAGTTTCTATACCTACTTAATGACTCTTTCTGATGTTATATTGGTCATTCAAAAGTCAATATTTTACCAAATGTACTAATATCGGGCCAGAGAGTCGTCTATTTTGAACTTTTTAGTTCTACCCTATTGACTCCTTCTGGCGATAGTTCAGCCAATTTTTGACCCACTGAAAATATTTCAGTCCTTGATCTTGAACTTTCTATTCCTACCCAATTGACTCCTTCTGGTGATAAATTAGCCTTAGAGTAGCCAATATTTTACCCATTGGAAATGTTTCAATTATGGATCTTGAAATATTTATACCTACTCATTGACTCTCTGAATTTAGGTCAGTCATTAAGAAATCCATATTTGACCAAATGTACTAAAATCGGGCCCAACAGTCGTCTATTTTGAACTTTTTAGTTCTACCCTATTGACTCCTTCTGACGATAGTTAAGCCAATTTTTGACCCACTGTAAATATTTCAGTCCTTGATCTTGTACTTTCTATTCCTACCCAATTGACTCCTTCTGGTGATAAATTAGCCATAGAGTAGCCAATATTTTACCCATTGGACATGTTTCAGTTATGGATCTTGAAGTTTTTATACCTACTCATTGACTCTTTCTGAATTTGTGTCAGTCATTCAGAAATCCATATTTGACCAAATGTACTAAAATCGGGCCCAAGAGTCGTCGATTTTGAACTTTCTATTTCTACCCAATTGACTCCTTCTGGTGATAAATTAGCCATAGAGTAGCCAATATTTGACCCATTGAACATGTTTCAGTCATGGATCTTAAAATTTCTATACCTACTTATTGACTCTTTCTGATGTTATATCGGTCATTCAAAAGTCAATATTTGACCAAATGTACTAAAATCGGCCCAAGAGTCGTCTATTTTGAACTTTTTAGTTGTACCCTTTGACTCCTTCTGGTGATAAATTAGCCATAGAGTAGCCAATATTTGAGCCATTGAACATGTTTCAGTCATGGATCTTAAAATTTCTATATCTACATATTGACTCTATCTGATGTTACATCGGTCATTCAAAAGTCAATATTTGACCAAATGTACTAAAATCGGGCCCAAGAGTCGTCGATTTTGAACTTTTTAGTTCTACCCTATTGACTCCTTCTGGCGATAGTTCAGCCAATTTTTGACCCACTGAAAATATTTCAGTCCTTGATCTTGAACTTTCTATTCCTACCCAATTGACTCCTTCTGGTGATAAATTAGCCTTAGAGTAGCCAATATTTTACCCATTGGAAATGTTTCAATTATGGAATTTGAAATATTTATACCTACTCATTGACTCTCTGAATTTAGGTCAGTCATTAAGAAATCCATATTTGACCAAATGTACTAAAATCGGGCCCAACAGTCGTCTATTTTGAACTTTTTAGTTCTACCCTATTGACTCCTTCTGACGATAGTTAAGCCAATTTTTGACCCACTGTAAATATTTCAGTCCTTGATCTTGTACTTTCTATTCCTACCCAATTGACTCCTTCTGGTGATAAATTAGCCATAGAGTAGCCAATATTTTACCCATTGGACATGTTTCAGTTATGGATCTTGAAGTTTTTATACCTACTCATTGACTCTTTCTGAATTTGTGTCAGTCATTCAGAAATCCATATTTGACCAAATGTACTAAAATCGGGCCCAAGAGTCGTCGATTTTGAACTTTCTATTTCTACCCAATTGACTCCTTCTGGTGATAAATTAGCCATAGAGTAGCCAATATTTGACCCATTGAACATGTTTCAGTCATGGATCTTAAAATTTCTATACCTACTTATTGACTCTTTCTGATGTTATATCGGTCATTCAAAAGTCAATATTTGACCAAATGTACTAAAATCGGCTCAAGAGTCGTCTATTTTGAACTTTTTAGTTGTACCCTTTGACTCCTTCTGGTGATAAATTAGCCATAGAGTGGGCAATATTTGACCCATTGAACATGTTTCAGTCATGGATCTTGAAGTTTCTATACCTACTTAATGACTCTTTCTGATGTTATATTGGTCATTCAAAAGTCAATATTTTACCAAATGTACTAATATCGGGCCAGAGAGTCGTCTATTTTGAACTTTTTAGTTCTACCCTATTGACTCCTTCTGGCGATAGTTCAGCCAATTTTTGACCCACTGAAAATATTTCAGTCCTTGATCTTGTACTTTCTATTCCTACCCAATTGACTCCTTCTAGTGATAAATTAGCCATAGAGTAGCCGATATTTGACCCATTGAACATGTTTCAGTCATGGATCTTGAAATTTCTATACCTACTTATTGACTCTTTCTGATGTTATATCGGTCATTCAAAAGTCAACATTTGACCAAATATACTACAATCGGGCCCAAGAATCGTCTATTTTGAACTTTTTAGTTCTACCCTTTGACTCCTTCTGGTGATAAATTAGCCTTAGAGTAGCCAATATTTTACCCATTGGAAATGTTTCAATTATGGATCTTGAAATATTTCTACCTACTCATTGACTCTTTCTGAATTTAGGTCAGTCATTAAGAAATCCATATTTGACCAAATGTACTAAAATCGGGCCCAAGAGTCGTCTATTTTGAACTTTTTAGTTCTACCCTATTGACTCCTTCTGACGATAGTTCAGCCAATTTTTGACCCACTGAACATATTTCAGTCATGGATCTTGAAATTTCTATACCTACTTATTGACTCTTTCTGATGTTACATTGGTCATTCAAAAGTCAATATTTGACCAAATATACTAAAATCGGGCCCAAGAATCGTCTATTTTGAACTTTTTAGTTCTACCCTTTGACTCCTTCTGGTGATAAATTAGCCATAGAGTAGCCAATATTCTACCCATTGGACATGTTTCAGTTATGGATCTTGAAGTTTTTATACCTACTCATTGACTCTTTCTGAATTTGTGTCAGTCATTCAGAAATCCATATTTGACCAAATGTACTAAAATCGGGCCCAAGAGTCGTCGATTTTGAACTTTCTATTTCTACCCAATTGACTCCTTCTGGTGATAAATTAGCCATAGAGTAGCCAATATTTGACCCATTGAACATGTTTCAGTCATGGATCTTAAAATTTCTATACCTACTTATTGACTCTTTCTGATGTTATATCGGTCATTCAAAAGTCAATATTTGACCAAATGTACTAAAATCGGCCCAAGAGTCGTCTATTTTGAACTTTTTAGTTGTACCCTTTGACTCCTTCTGGTGATAAATTAGCCATAGAGTGGGCAATATTTGACCCATTGAACATGTTTCAGTCATGGATCTTGAAGTTTCTATACCTACTTAATGACTCTTTCTGATGTTATATTGGTCATTCAAAAGTCAATATTTTACCAAATGTACTAAAATCGGGCCCAAGAGTCGTCGATTTTGAACTTTTTAGTTCTACCCTATTGACTCCTTCTGGCGATAGTTCAGCCAATTTTTGACCCACTGAAAATATTTCAGTCCTTGATCTTGAACTTTCTATTCCTACCCAATTGACTCCTTCTGGTGATAAATTAGCCTTAGAGTAGCCAATATTTTACACATTGGAAATGTTTCAATTATGGATCTTGAAATATTTATACCTACTCATTGACTCTCTGAATTTAGGTCAGTCATTAAGAAATCCATATTTGACCAAATGTACTAAAATCGGGCCCAACAGTCGTCTATTTTGAACTTTTTAGTTCTACCCTATTGACTCCTTCTGACGATAGTTAAGCCAATTTTTGACCCACTGTAAATATTTCAGTCCTTGATCTTGTACTTTCTATTCCTACCCAATTGACTCCTTCTGGTGATAAATTAGCCATAGAGTAGCCAATATTTTACCCATTGGACATGTTTCAGTTATGGATCTTGAAGTTTTTATACCTACTCATTGACTCTTTCTGAATTTGTGTCAGTCATTCAGAAATCCATATTTGACCAAATGTACTAAAATCGGGCCCAAGAGTCGTCGATTTTGAACTTTCTATTTCTACCCAATTGACTCCTTCTGGTGATAAATTAGCCATAGAGTAGCCAATATTTGACCCATTGAACATGTTTCAGTCATGGATCTTAAAATTTCTATACCTACTTATTGACTCTTTCTGATGTTATATCGGTCATTCAAAAGTCAATATTTGACCAAATGTACTAAAATCGGCTCAAGAGTCGTCTATTTTGAACTTTTTAGTTGTACCCTTTGACTCCTTCTGGTGATAAATTAGCCATAGAGTGGGCAATATTTGACCCATTGAACATGTTTCAGTCATGGATCTTGAAGTTTCTATACCTACTTAATGACTCTTTCTGATGTTATATTGGTCATTCAAAAGTCAATATTTTACCAAATGTACTAATATCGGGCCAGAGAGTCGTCTATTTTGAACTTTTTAGTTCTACCCTATTGACTCCTTCTGGCGATAGTTCAGCCAATTTTTGACCCACTGAAAATATTTCAGTCCTTGATCTTGTACTTTCTATTCCTACCCAATTGACTCCTTCTAGTGATAAATTAGCCATAGAGTAGCCGATATTTGACCCATTGAACATGTTTCAGTCATGGATCTTGAAATTTCTATACCTACTTATTGACTCTTTCTGATGTTATATCGGTCATTCAAAAGTCAACATTTGACCAAATATACTACAATCGGGCCCAAGAATCGTCTATTTTGAACTTTTTAGTTCTACCCTTTGACTCCTTCTGGTGATAAATTAGCCTTAGAGTAGCCAATATTTTACCCATTGGAAATGTTTCAATTATGGATCTTGAAATATTTCTACCTACTCATTGACTCTTTCTGAATTTAGGTCAGTCATTAAGAAATCCATATTTGACCAAATGTACTAAAATCGGGCCCAAGAGTCGTCTATTTTGAACTTTTTAGTTCTACCCTATTGACTCCTTCTGACGATAGTTCAGCCAATTTTTGACCCACTGAACATATTTCAGTCATGGATCTTGAAATTTCTATACCTACTTATTGACTCTTTCTGATGTTACATTGGTCATTCAAAAGTCAATATTTGACCAAATATACTAAAATCGGGCCCAAGAATCGTCTATTTTGAACTTTTTAGTTCTACCCTTTGACTCCTTCTGGTGATAAATTAGCCATAGAGTAGCCAATATTTGACCCATTGAACATGTTTCAGTCATGGATCTTAAAATTTCTATATCTACATATTGACTCTATCTGATGTTACATCGGTCATTCAAAAGTCAATATTTGACCAAATGTACTAAAATCGGGCCCAAGAGTCGTCGATTTTGAACTTTTTAGTTCTACCCTATTGACTCCTTCTGGAGATAGTTCAGCCAATTTTTGACCCACTGTAAATATTTCAGTCCTTGAACTTGTACTTTCTATTCCTACCCAATTGACTCCTTCTGGTGATAAATTAGCCATAGAGTAGCCAATATTTTACCCATTGGACATGTTTCAGTTATGGATCTTGAAGTTTTTATACCTACTCATTGACTCTTTCTGAATTTGTGTCAGTCATTCAGAAATCCATATTTGACCAAATGTACTAAAATCGGGCCCAAGAGTCGTCGATTTTGAACTTTCTATTTCTACCCAATTGACTCCTTCTGGTGATAAATTAGCCATAGAGTAGCCAATATTTGACCCATTGAACATGTTTCAGTCATGGATCTTAAAATTTCTATACCTACTTATTGACTCTTTCTGATGTTATATCGGTCATTCAAAAGTCAATATTTGACCAAATGTACTAAAATCGGCCCAAGAGTCGTCTATTTTGAACTTTTTAGTTGTACCCTTTGACTCCTTCTGGTGATAAATTAGCCATAGAGTGGGCAATATTTGACCCATTGAACATGTTTCAGTCATGGATCTTGAAGTTTCTATACCTACTTAATGACTCTTTCTGATGTTATATTGGTCATTCAAAAGTCAATATTTTACCAAATGTACTAATATCGGGCCAGAGAGTCGTCTATTTTGAACTTTTTAGTTCTACCCTATTGACTCCTTCTGGCGATAGTTCAGCCAATTTTTGACCCACTGAAAATATTTCAGTCCTTGATCTTGAACTTTCTATTCCTACCCAATTGACTCCTTCTGGTGATAAATTAGCCTTAGAGTAGCCAATATTTTACCCATTGGAAATGTTTCAATTATGGATCTTGAAATATTTATACCTACTCATTGACTCTCTGAATTTAGGTCAGTCATTAAGAAATCCATATTTGACCAAATGTACTAAAATCGGGCCCAACAGTCGTCTATTTTGAACTTTTTAGTTCTACCCTATTGACTCCTTCTGACGATAGTTAAGCCAATTTTTGACCCACTGTAAATATTTCAGTCCTTGATCTTGTACTTTCTATTCCTACCCAATTGACTCCTTCTGGTGATAAATTAGCCATAGAGTAGCCAATATTTTACCCATTGGACATGTTTCAGTTATGGATCTTGAAGTTTTTATACCTACTCATTGACTCTTTCTGAATTTGTGTCAGTCATTCAGAAATCCATATTTGACCAAATGTACTAAAATCGGGCCCAAGAGTCGTCGATTTTGAACTTTCTATTTCTACCCAATTGACTCCTTCTGGTGATAAATTAGCCATAGAGTAGCCAATATTTGACCCATTGAACATGTTTCAGTCATGGATCTTAAAATTTCTATACCTACTTATTGACTCTTTCTGATGTTATATCGGTCATTCAAAAGTCAATATTTGACCAAATGTACTAAAATCGGCCCAAGAGTCGTCTATTTTGAACTTTTTAGTTGTACCCTTTGACTCCTTCTGGTGATAAATTAGCCATAGAGTAGCCAATATTTGAGCCATTGAACATGTTTCAGTCATGGATCTTAAAATTTCTATATCTACATATTGACTCTATCTGATGTTACATCGGTCATTCAAAAGTCAATATTTGACCAAATGTACTAAAATCGGGCCCAAGAGTCGTCGATTTTGAACTTTTTAGTTCTACCCTATTGACTCCTTCTGGCGATAGTTCAGCCAATTTTTGACACACTGAAAATATTTCAGTCCTTGATCTTGAACTTTCTATTCCTACCCAATTGACTCCTTCTGGTGATAAATTAGCCTTAGAGTAGCCAATATTTTACCCATTGGAAATGTTTCAATTATGGATCTTGAAATATTTATACCTACTCATTGACTCTCTGAATTTAGGTCAGTCATTAAGAAATCCATATTTGACCAAATGTAGTAAAATCGGGCCCAACAGTCGTCTATTTTGAACTTTTTAGTTCTACCCTATTGACTCCTTCTGACGATAGTTAAGCCAATTTTTGACCCACTGTAAATATTTCAGTCCTTGATCTTGTACTTTCTATTCCTACCCAATTGACTCCTTCTGGTGATAAATTAGCCATAGAGTAGCCAATATTTTACCCATTGGACATGTTTCAGTTATGGATCTTGAAGTTTTTATACCTACTCATTGACTCTTTCTGAATTTGTGTCAGTCATTCAGAAATCCATATTTGACCAAATGTACTAAAATCGGGCCCAAGAGTCGTCGATTTTGAACTTTCTATTTCTACCCAATTGACTCCTTCTGGTGATAAATTAGCCATAGAGTAGCCAATATTTGACCCATTGAACATGTTTCAGTCATGGATCTTAAAATTTCTATACCTACTTATTGACTCTTTCTGATGTTATATCGGTCATTCAAAAGTCAATATTTGACCAAATGTACTAAAATCGGCTCAAGAGTCGTCTATTTTGAACTTTTTAGTTGTACCCTTTGACTCCTTCTGGTGATAAATTAGCCATAGAGTGGGCAATATTTGACCCATTGAACATGTTTCAGTCATGGATCTTGAAGTTTCTATACCTACTTAATGACTCTTTCTGATGTTATATTGGTCATTCAAAAGTCAATATTTTACCAAATGTACTAATATCGGGCCAGAGAGTCGTCTATTTTGAACTTTTTAGTTCTACCCTATTGACTCCTTCTGGCGATAGTTCAGCCAATTTTTGACCCACTGAAAATATTTCAGTCCTTGATCTTGTACTTTCTATTCCTACCCAATTGACTCCTTCTAGTGATAAATTAGCCATAGAGTAGCCGATATTTGACCCATTGAACATGTTTCAGTCATGGATCTTGAAATTTCTATACCTACTTATTGACTCTTTCTGATGTTATATCGGTCATTCAAAAGTCAACATTTGACCAAATATACTACAATCGGGCCCAAGAATCGTCTATTTTGAACTTTTTAGTTCTACCCTTTGACTCCTTCTGGTGATAAATTAGCCTTAGAGTAGCCAATATTTTACCCATTGGAAATGTTTCAATTATGGATCTTGAAATATTTCTACCTACTCATTGACTCTTTCTGAATTTAGGTCAGTCATTAAGAAATCCATATTTGACCAAATGTACTAAAATCGGGCCCAAGAGTCGTCTATTTTGAACTTTTTAGTTCTACCCTATTGACTCCTTCTGACGATAGTTCAGCCAATTTTTGACCCACTGAACATATTTCAGTCATGGATCTTGAAATTTCTATACCTACTTATTGACTCTTTCTGATGTTACATTGGTCATTCAAAAGTCAATATTTGACCAAATATACTAAAATCGGGCCCAAGAATCGTCTATTTTGAACTTTTTAGTTCTACCCTTTGACTCCTTCTGGTGATAAATTAGCCATAGAGTAGCCAATATTTGACCCATTGAACATGTTTCAGTCATGGATCTTAAAATTTCTATATCTACATATTGACTCTATCTGATGTTACATCGGTCATTCAAAAGTCAATATTTGACCAAATGTACTAAAATCGGGCCCAAGAGTCGTCGATTTTGAACTTTTTAGTTCTACCCTATTGACTCCTTCTGGAGATAGTTCAGCCAATTTTTGACCCACTGTAAATATTTCAGTCCTTGAACTTGTACTTTCTATTCCTACCCAATTGACTCCTTCTGGTGATAAATTAGCCATAGAGTAGCCAATATTTTACCCATTGGACATGTTTCAGTTATGGATCTTGAAGTTTTTATACCTACTCATTGACTCTTTCTGAATTTGTGTCAGTCATTCAGAAATCCATATTTGACCAAATGTACTAAAATCGGGCCCAAGAGTCGTCGATTTTGAACTTTCTATTTCTACCCAATTGACTCCTTCTGGTGATAAATTAGCCATAGAGTAGCCAATATTTGACCCATTGAACATGTTTCAGTCATGGATCTTAAAATTTCTATACCTACTTATTGACTCTTTCTGATGTTATATCGGTCATTCAAAAGTCAATATTTGACCAAATGTACTAAAATCGGCCCAAGAGTCGTCTATTTTGAACTTTTTAGTTGTACCCTTTGACTCCTTCTGGTGATAAATTAGCCATAGAGTGGGCAATATTTGACCCATTGAACATGTTTCAGTCATGGATCTTGAAGTTTCTATACCTACTTAATGACTCTTTCTGATGTTATATTGGTCATTCAAAAGTCAATATTTTACCAAATGTACTAATATCGGGCCAGAGAGTCGTCTATTTTGAACTTTTTAGTTCTACCCTATTGACTCCTTCTGGCGATAGTTCAGCCAATTTTTGACCCACTGAAAATATTTCAGTCCTTGATCTTGAACTTTCTATTCCTACCCAATTGACTCCTTCTGGTGATAAATTAGCCTTAGAGTAGCCAATATTTTACCCATTGGAAATGTTTCAATTATGGATCTTGAAATATTTATACCTACTCATTGACTCTCTGAATTTAGGTCAGTCATTAAGAAATCCATATTTGACCAAATGTACTAAAATCGGGCCCAACAGTCGTCTATTTTGAACTTTTTAGTTCTACCCTATTGACTCCTTCTGACGATAGTTAAGCCAATTTTTGACCCACTGTAAATATTTCAGTCCTTGATCTTGTACTTTCTATTCCTACCCAATTGACTCCTTCTGGTGATAAATTAGCCATAGAGTAGCCAATATTTTACCCATTGGACATGTTTCAGTTATGGATCTTGAAGTTTTTATACCTACTCATTGACTCTTTCTGAATTTGTGTCAGTCATTCAGAAATCCATATTTGACCAAATGTACTAAAATCGGGCCCAAGAGTCGTCGATTTTGAACTTTCTATTTCTACCCAATTGACTCCTTCTGGTGATAAATTAGCCATAGAGTAGCCAATATTTGACCCATTGAACATGTTTCAGTCATGGATCTTAAAATTTCTATACCTACTTATTGACTCTTTCTGATGTTATATCGGTCATTCAAAAGTCAATATTTGACCAAATGTACTAAAATCGGCCCAAGAGTCGTCTATTTTGAACTTTTTAGTTGTACCCTTTGACTCCTTCTGGTGATAAATTAGCCATAGAGTAGCCAATATTTGAGCCATTGAACATGTTTCAGTCATGGATCTTAAAATTTCTATATCTACATATTGACTCTATCTGATGTTACATCGGTCATTCAAAAGTCAATATTTGACCAAATGTACTAAAATCGGGCCCAAGAGTCGTCGATTTTGAACTTTTTAGTTCTACCTTATTGACTCCTTCTGGAGATAGTTCAGCCAATTTTTGACCCACTGTAAATATTTCAGTCCTTGATCTTGTACTTTCTATTCCTACCCAATTGACTCCTTCTGGTGATAAATTAGCCATAGAGTAGCCAATATTCTACCCATTGGACATGTTTCAGTTATGGATCTTGAAGTTTTTATACCTACTCATTGACTCTTTCTGAATTTGTGTCAGTCATTCAGAAATCCATATTTGACCAAATGTACTAAAATCGGGCCCAAGAGTCGTCGATTTTGAACTTTCTATTTCTACCCAATTGACTCCTTCTGGTGATAAATTAGCCATAGAGTAGCCAATATTTGACCCATTGAACATGTTTCAGTCATGGATCTTAAAATTTCTATACCTACTTATTGACTCTTTCTGATGTTATATCGGTCATTCAAAAGTCAACATTTGACCAAATATACTACAATCGGGCCCAAGAATCGTCTATTTTGAACTTTTTAGTTCTACCCTTTGACTCCTTCTGGTGATAAATTAGCCTTAGAGTAGCCAATATTTTACCCATTGGAAATGTTTCAATTATGGATCTTGAAATATTTCTACCTACTCATTGACTCTTTCTGAATTTAGGTCAGTCATTAAGAAATCCATATTTGACCAAATGTACTAAAATCGGGCCCAAGAGTCGTCTATTTTGAACTTTTTAGTTCTACCCTATTGACTCCTTCTGACGATAGTTCAGCCAATTTTTGACCCACTGAACATATTTCAGTCATGGATCTTGAAATTTCTATACCTACTTATTGACTCTTTCTGATGTTACATTGGTCATTCAAAAGTCAATATTTGACCAAATATACTAAAATCGGGCCCAAGAATCGTCTATTTTGAACTTTTTAGTTCTACCCTTTGACTCCTTCTGGTGATAAATTAGCCATAGAGTAGCCAATATTTGACCCATTGAACATGTTTCAGTCATGGATCTTAAAATTTCTATATCTACATATTGACTCTATCTGATGTTACATCGGTCATTCAAAAGTCAATATTTGACCAAATGTACTAAAATCGGGCCCAAGAGTCGTCGATTTTGAACTTTTTAGTTCTACCCTATTGACTCCTTCTGGAGATAGTTCAGCCAATTTTTGACCCACTGTAAATATTTCAGTCCTTGAACTTGTACTTTCTATTCCTACCCAATTGACTCCTTCTGGTGATAAATTAGCCATAGAGTAGCCAATATTTTACCCATTGGACATGTTTCAGTTATGGATCTTGAAGTTTTTATACCTACTCATTGACTCTTTCTGAATTTGTGTCAGTCATTCAGAAATCCATATTTGACCAAATGTACTAAAATCGGGCCCAAGAGTCGTCGATTTTGAACTTTCTATTTCTACCCAATTGACTCCTTCTGGTGATAAATTAGCCATAGAGTAGCCAATATTTGACCCATTGAACATGTTTCAGTCATGGATCTTAAAATTTCTATACCTACTTATTGACTCTTTCTGATGTTATATCGGTCATTCAAAAGTCAATATTTGACCAAATGTACTAAAATCGGCCCAAGAGTCGTCTATTTTGAACTTTTTAGTTGTACCCTTTGACTCCTTCTGGTGATAAATTAGCCATAGAGTGGGCAATATTTGACCCATTGAACATGTTTCAGTCATGGATCTTGAAGTTTCTATACCTACTTAATGACTCTTTCTGATGTTATATTGGTCATTCAAAAGTCAATATTTTACCAAATGTACTAATATCGGGCCAGAGAGTCGTCTATTTTGAACTTTTTAGTTCTACCCTATTGACTCCTTCTGGCGATAGTTCAGCCAATTTTTGACCCACTGAAAATATTTCAGTCCTTGATCTTGAACTTTCTATTCCTACCCAATTGACTCCTTCTGGTGATAAATGAGCCTTAGAGTAGCCAATATTTTACCCATTGGAAATGTTTCAATTATGGATCTTGAAATATTTATACCTACTCATTGACTCTCTGAATTTAGGTCAGTCATTAAGAAATCCATATTTGACCAAATGTACTAAAATCGGGCCCAACAGTCGTCTATTTTGAACTTTTTAGTTCTACCCTATTGACTCCTTCTGACGATAGTTAAGCCAATTTTTGACCCACTGTAAATATTTCAGTCCTTGATCTTGTACTTTCTATTCCTACCCAATTGACTCCTTCTGGTGATAAATTAGCCATAGAGTAGCCAATATTTTACCCATTGGACATGTTTCAGTTATGGATCTTGAAGTTTTTATACCTACTCATTGACTCTTTCTGAATTTGTGTCAGTCATTCAGAAATCCATATTTGACCAAATGTACTAAAATCGGGCCCAAGAGTCGTCGATTTTGAACTTTCTATTTCTACCCAATTGACTCCTTCTGGTGATAAATTAGCCATAGAGTAGCCAATATTTGACCCATTGAACATGTTTCAGTCATGGATCTTAAAATTTCTATACCTACTTATTGACTCTTTCTGATGTTATATCGGTCATTCAAAAGTCAATATTTGACCAAATGTACTAAAATCGGCCCAAGAGTCGTCTATTTTGAACTTTTTAGTTGTACCCTTTGACTCCTTCTGGTGATAAATTAGCCATAGAGTAGCCAATATTTGAGCCATTGAACATGTTTCAGTCATGGATCTTAAAATTTCTATATCTACATATTGACTCTATCTGATGTTACATCGGTCATTCAAAAGTCAATATTTGACCAAATGTACTAAAATCGGGCCCAAGAGTCGTCGATTTTGAACTTTTTAGTTCTACCCTATTGACTCCTTCTGGCGATAGTTCAGCCAATTTTTGACACACTGAAAATATTTCAGTCCTTGATCTTGAACTTTCTATTCCTACCCAATTGACTCCTTCTGGTGATAAATTAGCCTTAGAGTAGCCAATATTTTACCCATTGGAAATGTTTCAATTATGGATCTTGAAATATTTATACCTACTCATTGACTCTCTGAATTTAGGTCAGTCATTAAGAAATCCATATTTGACCAAATGTAGTAAAATCGGGCCCAACAGTCGTCTATTTTGAACTTTTTAGTTCTACCCTATTGACTCCTTCTGACGATAGTTAAGCCAATTTTTGACCCACTGTAAATATTTCAGTCCTTGATCTTGTACTTTCTATTCCTACCCAATTGACTCCTTCTGGTGATAAATTAGCCATAGAGTAGCCAATATTTTACCCATTGGACATGTTTCAGTTATGGATCTTGAAGTTTTTATACCTACTCATTGACTCTTTCTGAATTTGTGTCAGTCATTCAGAAATCCATATTTGACCAAATGTACTAAAATCGGGCCCAAGAGTCGTCGATTTTGAACTTTCTATTTCTACCCAATTGACTCCTTCTGGTGATAAATTAGCCATAGAGTAGCCAATATTTGACCCATTGAACATGTTTCAGTCATGGATCTTAAAATTTCTATACCTACTTATTGACTCTTTCTGATGTTATATCGGTCATTCAAAAGTCAATATTTGACCAAATGTACTAAAATCGGCTCAAGAGTCGTCTATTTTGAACTTTTTAGTTGTACCCTTTGACTCCTTCTGGTGATAAATTAGCCATAGAGTGGGCAATATTTGACCCATTGAACATGTTTCAGTCATGGATCTTGAAGTTTCTATACCTACTTAATGACTCTTTCTGATGTTATATTGGTCATTCAAAAGTCAATATTTTACCAAATGTACTAATATCGGGCCAGAGAGTCGTCTATTTTGAACTTTTTAGTTCTACCCTATTGACTCCTTCTGGCGATAGTTCAGCCAATTTTTGACCCACTGAAAATATTTCAGTCCTTGATCTTGTACTTTCTATTCCTACCCAATTGACTCCTTCTAGTGATAAATTAGCCATAGAGTAGCCGATATTTGACCCATTGAACATGTTTCAGTCATGGATCTTGAAATTTCTATACCTACTTATTGACTCTTTCTGATGTTATATCGGTCATTCAAAAGTCAACATTTGACCAAATATACTACAATCGGGCCCAAGAATCGTCTATTTTGAACTTTTTAGTTCTACCCTTTGACTCCTTCTGGTGATAAATTAGCCTTAGAGTAGCCAATATTTTACCCATTGGAAATGTTTCAATTATGGATCTTGAAATATTTCTACCTACTCATTGACTCTTTCTGAATTTAGGTCAGTCATTAAGAAATCCATATTTGACCAAATGTACTAAAATCGGGCCCAAGAGTCGTCTATTTTGAACTTTTTAGTTCTACCCTATTGACTCCTTCTGACGATAGTTCAGCCAATTTTTGACCCACTGAACATATTTCAGTCATGGATCTTGAAATTTCTATACCTACTTATTGACTCTTTCTGATGTTACATTGGTCATTCAAAAGTCAATATTTGACCAAATATACTAAAATCGGGCCCAAGAATCGTCTATTTTGAACTTTTTAGTTCTACCCTTTGACTCCTTCTGGTGATAAATTAGCCATAGAGTAGCCAATATTTGACCCATTGAACATGTTTCAGTCATGGATCTTAAAATTTCTATATCTACATATTGACTCTATCTGATGTTACATCGGTCATTCAAAAGTCAATATTTGACCAAATGTACTAAAATCGGGCCCAAGAGTCGTCGATTTTGAACTTTTTAGTTCTACCCTATTGACTCCTTCTGGAGATAGTTCAGCCAATTTTTGACCCACTGTAAATATTTCAGTCCTTGAACTTGTACTTTCTATTCCTACCCAATTGACTCCTTCTGGTGATAAATTAGCCATAGAGTAGCCAATATTTTACCCATTGGACATGTTTCAGTTATGGATCTTGAAGTTTTTATACCTACTCATTGACTCTTTCTGAATTTGTGTCAGTCATTCAGAAATCCATATTTGACCAAATGTACTAAAATCGGGCCCAAGAGTCGTCGATTTTGAACTTTCTATTTCTACCCAATTGACTCCTTCTGGTGATAAATTAGCCATAGAGTAGCCAATATTTGACCCATTGAACATGTTTCAGTCATGGATCTTAAAATTTCTATACCTACTTATTGACTCTTTCTGATGTTATATCGGTCATTCAAAAGTCAATATTTGACCAAATGTACTAAAATCGGCCCAAGAGTCGTCTATTTTGAACTTTTTAGTTGTACCCTTTGACTCCTTCTGGTGATAAATTAGCCATAGAGTGGGCAATATTTGACCCATTGAACATGTTTCAGTCATGGATCTTGAAGTTTCTATACCTACTTAATGACTCTTTCTGATGTTATATTGGTCATTCAAAAGTCAATATTTTACCAAATGTACTAATATCGGGCCAGAGAGTCGTCTATTTTGAACTTTTTAGTTCTACCCTATTGACTCCTTCTGGCGATAGTTCAGCCAATTTTTGACCCACTGAAAATATTTCAGTCCTTGATCTTGAACTTTCTATTCCTACCCAATTGACTCCTTCTGGTGATAAATTAGCCTTAGAGTAGCCAATATTTTACCCATTGGAAATGTTTCAATTATGGATCTTGAAATATTTATACCTACTCATTGACTCTCTGAATTTAGGTCAGTCATTAAGAAATCCATATTTGACCAAATGTACTAAAATCGGGCCCAACAGTCGTCTATTTTGAACTTTTTAGTTCTACCCTATTGACTCCTTCTGACGATAGTTAAGCCAATTTTTGACCCACTGTAAATATTTCAGTCCTTGATCTTGTACTTTCTATTCCTACCCAATTGACTCCTTCTGGTGATAAATTAGCCATAGAGTAGCCAATATTTTACCCATTGGACATGTTTCAGTTATGGATCTTGAAGTTTTTATACCTACTCATTGACTCTTTCTGAATTTGTGTCAGTCATTCAGAAATCCATATTTGACCAAATGTACTAAAATCGGGCCCAAGAGTCGTCGATTTTGAACTTTCTATTTCTACCCAATTGACTCCTTCTGGTGATAAATTAGCCATAGAGTAGCCAATATTTGACCCATTGAACATGTTTCAGTCATGGATCTTAAAATTTCTATACCTACTTATTGACTCTTTCTGATGTTATATCGGTCATTCAAAAGTCAATATTTGACCAAATGTACTAAAATCGGCCCAAGAGTCGTCTATTTTGAACTTTTTAGTTGTACCCTTTGACTCCTTCTGGTGATAAATTAGCCATAGAGTAGCCAATATTTGAGCCATTGAACATGTTTCAGTCATGGATCTTAAAATTTCTATATCTACATATTGACTCTATCTGATGTTACATCGGTCATTCAAAAGTCAATATTTGACCAAATGTACTAAAATCGGGCCCAAGAGTCGTCGATTTTGAACTTTTTAGTTCTACCTTATTGACTCCTTCTGGAGATAGTTCAGCCAATTTTTGACCCACTGTAAATATTTCAGTCCTTGATCTTGTACTTTCTATTCCTACCCAATTGACTCCTTCTGGTGATAAATTAGCCATAGAGTAGCCAATATTCTACCCATTGGACATGTTTCAGTTATGGATCTTGAAGTTTTTATACCTACTCATTGACTCTTTCTGAATTTGTGTCAGTCATTCAGAAATCCATATTTGACCAAATGTACTAAAATCGGGCCCAAGAGTCGTCGATTTTGAACTTTCTATTTCTACCCAATTGACTCCTTCTGGTGATAAATTAGCCATAGAGTAGCCAATATTTGACCCATTGAACATGTTTCAGTCATGGATCTTAAAATTTCTATACCTACTTATTGACTCTTTCTGATGTTATATCGGTCATTCAAAAGTCAATATTTGACCAAATGTACTAAAATCGGCCCAAGAGTCGTCTATTTTGAACTTTTTAGTTGTACCCTTTGACTCCTTCTGGTGATAAATTAGCCATAGAGTGGGCAATATTTGACCCATTGAACATGTTTCAGTCATGGATCTTGAAGTTTCTATACCTACTTAATGACTCTTTCTGATGTTATATTGGTCATTCAAAAGTCAATATTTTACCAAATGTACTAAAATCGGGCCCAAGAGTCGTCGATTTTGAACTTTTTAGTTCTACCCTATTGACTCCTTCTGGCGATAGTTCAGCCAATTTTTGACCCACTGAAAATATTTCAGTCCTTGATCTTGAACTTTCTATTCCTACCCAATTGACTCCTTCTGGTGATAAATTAGCCTTAGAGTAGCCAATATTTTACCCATTGGAAATGTTTCAATTATGGATCTTGAAATATTTATACCTACTCATTGACTCTCTGAATTTAGGTCAGTCATTAAGAAATCCATATTTGACCAAATGTAGTAAAATCGGGCCCAACAGTCGTCTATTTTGAACTTTTTAGTTCTACCCTATTGACTCCTTCTGACGATAGTTAAGCCAATTTTTGACCCACTGTAAATATTTCAGTCCTTGATCTTGTACTTTCTATTCCTACCCAATTGACTCCTTCTGGTGATAAATTAGCCATAGAGTAGCCAATATTTTACCCATTGGACATGTTTCAGTTATGGATCTTGAAGTTTTTATACCTACTCATTGACTCTTTCTGAATTTGTGTCAGTCATTCAGAAATCCATATTTGACCAAATGTACTAAAATCGGGCCCAAGAGTCGTCGATTTTGAACTTTCTATTTCTACCCAATTGACTCCTTCTGGTGATAAATTAGCCATAGAGTAGCCAATATTTGACCCATTGAACATGTTTCAGTCATGGATCTTAAAATTTCTATACCTACTTATTGACTCTTTCTGATGTTATATCGGTCATTCAAAAGTCAATATTTGACCAAATGTACTAAAATCGGCTCAAGAGTCGTCTATTTTGAACTTTTTAGTTGTACCCTTTGACTCCTTCTGGTGATAAATTAGCCATAGAGTGGGCAATATTTGACCCATTGAACATGTTTCAGTCATGGATCTTGAAGTTTCTATACCTACTTAATGACTCTTTCTGATGTTATATTGGTCATTCAAAAGTCAATATTTTACCAAATGTACTAATATCGGGCCAGAGAGTCGTCTATTTTGAACTTTTTAGTTCTACCCTATTGACTCCTTCTGGCGATAGTTCAGCCAATTTTTGACCCACTGAAAATATTTCAGTCCTTGATCTTGTACTTTCTATTCCTACCCAATTGACTCCTTCTAGTGATAAATTAGCCATAGAGTAGCCGATATTTGACCCATTGAACATGTTTCAGTCATGGATCTTGAAATTTCTATACCTACTTATTGACTCTTTCTGATGTTATATCGGTCATTCAAAAGTCAACATTTGACCAAATATACTACAATCGGGCCCAAGAATCGTCTATTTTGAACTTTTTAGTTCTACCCTTTGACTCCTTCTGGTGATAAATTAGCCTTAGAGTAGCCAATATTTTACCCATTGGAAATGTTTCAATTATGGATCTTGAAATATTTCTACCTACTCATTGACTCTTTCTGAATTTAGGTCAGTCATTAAGAAATCCATATTTGACCAAATGTACTAAAATCGGGCCCAAGAGTCGTCTATTTTGAACTTTTTAGTTCTACCCTATTGACTCCTTCTGACGATAGTTCAGCCAATTTTTGACCCACTGAACATATTTCAGTCATGGATCTTGAAATTTCTATACCTACTTATTGACTCTTTCTGATGTTACATTGGTCATTCAAAAGTCAATATTTGACCAAATATACTAAAATCGGGCCCAAGAATCGTCTATTTTGAACTTTTTAGTTCTACCCTTTGACTCCTTCTGGTGATAAATTAGCCATAGAGTAGCCAATATTTGACCCATTGAACATGTTTCAGTCATGGATCTTAAAATTTCTATATCTACATATTGACTCTATCTGATGTTACATCGGTCATTCAAAAGTCAATATTTGACCAAATGTACTAAAATCGGGCCCAAGAGTCGTCGATTTTGAACTTTTTAGTTCTACCCTATTGACTCCTTCTGGAGATAGTTCAGCCAATTTTTGACCCACTGTAAATATTTCAGTCCTTGAACTTGTACTTTCTATTCCTACCCAATTGACTCCTTCTGGTGATAAATTAGCCATAGAGTAGCCAATATTTTACCCATTGGACATGTTTCAGTTATGGATCTTGAAGTTTTTATACCTACTCATTGACTCTTTCTGAATTTGTGTCAGTCATTCAGAAATCCATATTTGACCAAATGTACTAAAATCGGGCCCAAGAGTCGTCGATTTTGAACTTTCTATTTCTACCCAATTGACTCCTTCTGGTGATAAATTAGCCATAGAGTAGCCAATATTTGACCCATTGAACATGTTTCAGTCATGGATCTTAAAATTTCTATACCTACTTATTGACTCTTTCTGATGTTATATCGGTCATTCAAAAGTCAATATTTGACCAAATGTACTAAAATCGGCCCAAGAGTCGTCTATTTTGAACTTTTTAGTTGTACCCTTTGACTCCTTCTGGTGATAAATTAGCCATAGAGTGGGCAATATTTGACCCATTGAACATGTTTCAGTCATGGATCTTGAAGTTTCTATACCTACTTAATGACTCTTTCTGATGTTATATTGGTCATTCAAAAGTCAATATTTTACCAAATGTACTAATATCGGGCCAGAGAGTCGTCTATTTTGAACTTTTTAGTTCTACCCTATTGACTCCTTCTGGCGATAGTTCAGCCAATTTTTGACCCACTGAAAATATTTCAGTCCTTGATCTTGAACTTTCTATTCCTACCCAATTGACTCCTTCTGGTGATAAATTAGCCTTAGAGTAGCCAATATTTTACCCATTGGAAATGTTTCAATTATGGATCTTGAAATATTTATACCTACTCATTGACTCTCTGAATTTAGGTCAGTCATTAAGAAATCCATATTTGACCAAATGTACTAAAATCGGGCCCAACAGTCGTCTATTTTGAACTTTTTAGTTCTACCCTATTGACTCCTTCTGACGATAGTTAAGCCAATTTTTGACCCACTGTAAATATTTCAGTCCTTGATCTTGTACTTTCTATTCCTACCCAATTGACTCCTTCTGGTGATAAATTAGCCATAGAGTAGCCAATATTTTACCCATTGGACATGTTTCAGTTATGGATCTTGAAGTTTTTATACCTACTCATTGACTCTTTCTGAATTTGTGTCAGTCATTCAGAAATCCATATTTGACCAAATGTACTAAAATCGGGCCCAAGAGTCGTCGATTTTGAACTTTCTATTTCTACCCAATTGACTCCTTCTGGTGATAAATTAGCCATAGAGTAGCCAATATTTGACCCATTGAACATGTTTCAGTCATGGATCTTAAAATTTCTATACCTACTTATTGACTCTTTCTGATGTTATATCGGTCATTCAAAAGTCAATATTTGACCAAATGTACTAAAATCGGCCCAAGAGTCGTCTATTTTGAACTTTTTAGTTGTACCCTTTGACTCCTTCTGGTGATAAATTAGCCATAGAGTAGCCAATATTTGAGCCATTGAACATGTTTCAGTCATGGATCTTAAAATTTCTATATCTACATATTGACTCTATCTGATGTTACATCGGTCATTCAAAAGTCAATATTTGACCAAATGTACTAAAATCGGGCCCAAGAGTCGTCGATTTTGAACTTTTTAGTTCTACCTTATTGACTCCTTCTGGAGATAGTTCAGCCAATTTTTGACCCACTGTAAATATTTCAGTCCTTGATCTTGTACTTTCTATTCCTACCCAATTGACTCCTTCTGGTGATAAATTAGCCATAGAGTAGCCAATATTCTACCCATTGGACATGTTTCAGTTATGGATCTTGAAGTTTTTATACCTACTCATTGACTCTTTCTGAATTTGTGTCAGTCATTCAGAAATCTATATTTGACCAAATGTACTAAAATCGGGCCCAAGAGTCGTCGATTTTGAACTTTCTATTTCTACCCAATTGACTCCTTCTGGTGATAAATTAGCCATAGAGTAGCCAATATTTGACCCATTGAACATGTTTCAGTCATGGATCTTAAAATTTCTATACCTACTTATTGACTCTTTCTGATGTTATATCGGTCATTCAAAAGTCAATATTTGACCAAATGTACTAAAATCGGCCCAAGAGTCGTCTATTTTGAACTTTTTAGTTGTACCCTTTGACTCCTTCTGGTGATAAATTAGCCATAGAGTGGGCAATATTTGACCCATTGAACATGTTTCAGTCATGGATCTTGAAGTTTCTATACCTACTTAATGACTCTTTCTGATGTTATATTGGTCATTCAAAAGTCAATATTTTACCAAATGTACTAATATCGGGCCAGAGAGTCGTCTATTTTGAACTTTTTAGTTCTACCCTATTGACTCCTTCTGGCGATAGTTCAGCCAATTTTTGACCCACTGAAAATATTTCAGTCCTTGATCTTGTACTTTCTATTCCTACCCAATTGACTCCTTCTAGTGATAAATTAGCCATAGAGTAGCCGATATTTGACCCATTGAACATGTTTCAGTCATGGATCTTGAAATTTCTATACCTACTTATTGACTCTTTCTGATGTTATATCGGTCATTCAAAAGTCAACATTTGACCAAATATACTACAATCGGGCCCAAGAATCGTCTATTTTGAACTTTTTAGTTCTACCCTTTGACTCCTTCTGGTGATAAATTAGCCTTAGAGTAGCCAATATTTTACCCATTGGAAATGTTTCAATTATGGATCTTGAAATATTTCTACCTACTCATTGACTCTTTCTGAATTTAGGTCAGTCATTAAGAAATCCATATTTGACCAAATGTACTAAAATCGGGCCCAAGAGTCGTCTATTTTGAACTTTTTAGTTCTACCCTATTGACTCCTTCTGACGATAGTTCAGCCAATTTTTGACCCACTGAACATATTTCAGTCATGGATCTTGAAATTTCTATACCTACTTATTGACTCTTTCTGATGTTACATTGGTCATTCAAAAGTCAATATTTGACCAAATATACTAAAATCGGGCCCAAGAATCGTCTATTTTGAACTTTTTAGTTCTACCCTTTGACTCCTTCTGGTGATAAATTAGCCATAGAGTAGCCAATATTTGACCCATTGAACATGTTTCAGTCATGGATCTTAAAATTTCTATATCTACATATTGACTCTATCTGATGTTACATCGGTCATTCAAAAGTCAATATTTGACCAAATGTACTAAAATCGGGCCCAAGAGTCGTCGATTTTGAACTTTTTAGTTCTACCCTATTGACTCCTTCTGGAGATAGTTCAGCCAATTTTTGACCCACTGTAAATATTTCAGTCCTTGAACTTGTACTTTCTATTCCTACCCAATTGACTCCTTCTGGTGATAAATTAGCCATAGAGTAGCCAATATTTTACCCATTGGACATGTTTCAGTTATGGATCTTGAAGTTTTTATACCTACTCATTGACTCTTTCTGAATTTATGTCAGTCATTCAGAAATCCATATTTGACCAAATGTACTAAAATCGGGCCCAAGAGTCGTCGATTTTGAACTTTCTATTTCTACCCAATTGACTCCTTCTGGTGATAAATTAGCCATAGAGTAGCCAATATTTGACCCATTGAACATGTTTCAGTCATGGATTTTAAAATTTCTATACCTACTTATTGACTCTTTCTGATGTTATATCGGTCATTCAAAAGTCAATATTTGACCAAATGTACTAAAATCGGCCCAAGAGTCGTCTATTTTGAACTTTTTAGTTGTACCCTTTGACTCCTTCTGGTGATAAATTAGCCATAGAGTTGCCGATATTTGACCCATTGAACATGTTTCAGTCATGGATCTTGAAATTTTCATACCTACTCATTGACTCTTTCTGATGTTATATAGGTCTTTCAAAAGTCAATATTTGACCAAATGTACTACAATCGGGCCCAAGAGTCGTCTATTTTGAACTTTTTAGTTCTACCCTTTGACTCCTTCTGGTGATAAATTAGCCATAGAGTAGCCAATATTTGAGCCATTGAACATGTTTCAGTCATGGATCTTAAAATTTCTATATCTACATATTGACTCTATCTGATGTTACATCGGTCATTCAAAAGTCAATATTTGACCAAATGTACTAAAATCGGGCCCAAGAGTCGTCGATTTTGAACTTTTTAGTTCTACCTTATTGACTCCTTCTGGAGATAGTTCAGCCAATTTTTGACCCACTGTAAATATTTCAGTCCTTGATCTTGTACTTTCTATTCCTACCCAATTGACTCCTTCTGGTGATAAATTAGCCATAGAGTAGCCAATATTTTACCCATTGGACATGTTTCAGTTATGGATCTTGAAGTTTTTATACCTACTCATTGACTCTTTCTGAATTTGTGTCAGTCATTCAGAAATCCATATTTGACCAAATGTACTAAAATCGGGCCCAAGAGTCGTCGATTTTGAACTTTCTATTTCTACCCAATTGACTCCTTCTGGTGATAAATTAGCCATAGAGTAGCCAATATTTGACCCATTGAACATGTTTCAGTCATGGATCTTAAAATTTCTATACCTACTTATTGACTCTTTCTGATGTTATATCGGTCATTCAAAAGTCAATATTTGACCAAATGTACTAAAATCGGCCCAAGAGTCGTCTATTTTGAACTTTTTAGTTGTACCCTTTGACTCCTTCTGGTGATAAATTAGCCATAGAGTGGGCAATATTTGACCCATTGAACATGTTTCAGTCATGGATCTTGAAGTTTCTATACCTACTTAATGACTCTTTCTGATGTTATATTGGTCATTCAAAAGTCAATATTTTACCAAATGTACTAATATCGGGCCAGAGAGTCGTCTATTTTGAACTTTTTAGTTCTACCCTATTGACTCCTTCTGGCGATAGTTCAGCCAATTTTTGACCCACTGAAAATATTTCAGTCCTTGATCTTGAACTTTCTATTCCTACCCAATTGACTCCTTCTGGTGATAAATTAGCCTTAGAGTAGCCAATATTTTACCCATTGGAAATGTTTCAATTATGGATCTTGAAATATTTATACCTACTCATTGACTCTCTGAATTTAGGTCAGTCATTAAGAAATTCATATTTGACCAAATGTACTAAAATCGGGCCCAACAGTCGTCTATTTTGAACTTTTTAGTTCTACCCTATTGACTCCTTCTGACGATAGTTAAGCCAATTTTTGACCCACTGAACATATTTCAGTCATGGATCTTGAAATTTCTATACCTACTTATTGACTCTTTCTGATGTTACATTGGTCATTCAAAAGTCAATATTTAACCAAATATACTAAAATCGGGCCCAAGAATCGTCTATTTTGAACTTTTTAGTTCTACCCTTTGACTCCTTCTGGTGATAAATTAGCCATAGAGTAGCCAATATTTGACCCATTGAACATGTTTCAGTCATGGATCTTAAAATTTCTATATCTACATATTGACTCTATCTGATGTTACATCGGTCATTCAAAAGTCAATATTTGACCAAATGTACTAAAATCGGGCCCAAGAGTCGTCGATTTTGAACTTTTTAGTTCTACCCATTGACTCCTTCTGGTGATAGTTCAGCCAATTTTTGACCCACTGTAAATATTTCAGTCCTTGATCTTGTACTTTCTATTCCTACCCAATTGACTCCTTCTAGTGATAAATTAGCCATAGAGTAGCCAATATTTTACCCATTGGACATGTTTCAGTTATGGATCTTGAAGTTTTTATACCTACTCATTGACTCTTTCTGAATTTGTGTCAGTCATTCAGAAATCCATATTTGACCAAATGTACTAAAATCGGGCCCAAGAGTCGTCGATTTTGAACTTTCTATTTCTACCCAATTGACTCCTTCTGGTGATAAATTAGCCATAGAGTAGCCAATATTTGACCCATTGAACATGTTTCAGTCATGGATCTTAAAATTTCTTTACCTACTTATTGACTCTTTCTGATGTTATATCGGTCATTCAAAAGTCAACATTTGACCAAATGTACTAAAATCGGCCCAAGAGTCGTCTATTTTGAACTTTTTAGTTGTACCCTTTGACTCCTTCTGGTGATAAATTAGCCATAGAGTAGGCAATATTTGACCCATTGAACATGTTTCAGTCATGGATCTTGAAGTTTCTATACCTACTTAATGACTCTTTCTGATGTTATATTGGTCATTCAAAAGTCAATATTTGACCAAATGTACTAATATCGGGCCAGAGAGTCGTCTATTTTGAACTTTTTAGTTCTACCCTATTGACTCCTTCTGGCGATAGTTCAGCCAATTTTTGACCCACAGAAAATATTTCAGTCCTTGATCTTGAACTTTCTATTCCTACCCAATTGACTCCTTCTGGTGATAAATTAGCCTTAGAGTAGCCAATATTTTACCCATTGGAAATGTTTCAATTATGGATCTTGAAATATTTATACCTACTCATTGACTCTCTGAATTTAGGTCAGTCATTAAGAAATCCATATTTGACCAAATGTACTAAAATCGGGCCCAAGAGTCGTCTATTTTGAACTTTTTAGTTCTACCCTATTGACTCCTTCTGACGATAGTTCAGCCAATTTTTGACCCACTGAACATATTTCAGTCATGGATCTTGAAATTTCTATACCTACTTATTGACTCTTTCTGATGTTACATTGGTCATTCAAAAGTCAATATTTGACCAAATATACTAAAATCGGGCCCAAGAATCGTCTATTTTGAACTTTTTAGTTCTACCCTTTGACTCCTTCTGGTGATAAATTAGCCATAGAGTAGCCAATATTTGACCCATTGAACATGTTTCAGTCATGGATTTTAAAATTTCTATATCTACATATTGACTCTATCTGATGTTACATCGGTCATTCAAAAGTCAATATTTGACCAAATGTACTAAAATCGGGCCCAAGAGTCGTCGATTTTGAACTTTTTAGTTCTACCCATTGACTCCTTCTGGTGATAAATAAGCCATAGAGTAGCCGATATTTGACCCATTGAACATGTTTCAGTCATGGATCTTGAAATTTCTATACCTACTTATTGACTCTTTCTGATGTTATATCGGTCATTCAAAAGTCAACATTTGACCAAATATACTACAATCGGGCCCAAGAATCATCTATTTTGAACTTTTTAGTTCTACCCTTTGACTCCTTCTGGTGATAAATTAGCCTTAGAGTAGCCAATATTTTACCCATTGGAAATGTTTCAATTATGGATCTTGAAATATTTCTACCTACTCATTGACTCTTTCTGAATTTAGGTCAGTCATTAAGAAATCCATATTTGACCAAATGTACTAAAATCGGGCCCAAGAGTCGTCTATTTTGAACTTTTTAGTTCTACCCTATTGACTCCTTCTGACGATAGTTCAGCCAATTTTTGACCCACTGAACATATTTCAGTCATGGATCTTGAAATTTCTATACCTACTTATTGACTCTTTCTGATGTTACATTGGTCATTCAAAAGTCAATATTTGACCAAATATACTAAAATCGGGCCCAAGAATCGTCTATTTTGAACTTTTTAGTTCTACCCTTTGACTCCTTCTGGTGATAAATTAGCCATAGAGTAGCCAATATTTGACCCATTGAACATGTTTCAGTCATGGATCTTAAAATTTCTATATCTACATATTGACTCTATCTGATGTTACATCGGTCATTCAAAAGTCAATATTTGACCAAATGTACTAAAATCGGGCCCAAGAGTCGTCGATTTTGAACTTTTTAGTTCTACCCTATTGACTCCTTCTGGAGATAGTTCAGCCAATTTTTGACCCACTGTAAATATTTCAGTCCTTGAACTTGTACTTTCTATTCCTACCCAATTGACTCCTTCTGGTGATAAATTAGCCATAGAGTAGCCAATATTTTACCCATTGGACATGTTTCAGTTATGGATCTTGAAGTTTTTATACCTGCTCATTGACTCTTTCTGAATTTATGTCAGTCATTCAGAAATCCATATTTGACCAAATGTACTAAAATCGGGCCCAAGAGTCGTCGATTTTGAACTTTCTATTTCTACCCAAATGACTCCTTCTGGTGATAAATTAGCCATAGAGTAGCCAATATTTGACCCATTGAACATGTTTCAGTCATGGATTTTAAAATTTCTATACCTACTTATTGACTCTTTCTGATGTTATATCGGTCATTCAAAAGTCAATATTTGACCAAATGTACTAAAATCGGCCCAAGAGTCGTCTATTTTGAACTTTTTAGTTGTACCCTTTGACTCCTTCTGGTGATAAATTAGCCATAGAGTTGCCGATATTTGACCCATTGAACATGTTTCAGTCATGGATCTTGAAATTTTCATACCTACTCATTGACTCTTTCTGATGTTATATAGGTCTTTCAAAAGTCAATATTTGACCAAATGTACTACAATCGGGCCCAAGAGTCGTCTATTTTGAACTTTTTAGTTCTACCCTATTGACTCCTTCTGGTGATAAATTAGAGATAGAGTAGCCAATAATTGACCCAGTGAACATGTTTCAGTCATGGATCTTGAAATTTCTATACCTACTTATTGACTCTTTCTGATGTTATATAGGTCTTTCAAAAGTCAATATTTGACCAAATGTACTAATATCGGGCCAGAGAGTCGTCTATTTTGAACTTTTTAGTTCTACCCTATTGACTCCTTCTGGCGATAGTTCAGCCAATTTTTGACCCACTGAAAATATTTCAGTCCTTGATCTTGAACTTTCTATTCCTACCCAATTGACTCCTTCTGGTGATTAATTAGCCTTAGAGTAGCCAATATTTGACCCATTGAACATGTTTCAGTCATGGATCTTGAAATTTCTATACCTACTTATTGACTCTTTCTGATGTTATATCGGTCATTCAAAAGTCAACATTTGACCAAATATACTACAATCGGGCCCAAGAATCGTCTATTTTGAACTTTTTAGTTCTACCCTTTGACTCCTTCTGGTGATAAATTAGCCATAGAGTAGGCAATATTTGACCCATTGAACATGTTTCAGTCATGGATCTTGAAGTTTCTATACCTACTTATTGACTCTTTCTGATGTTATATTGGTCATTCAAAAGTCAATATTTGACCAAATGTACTAATATCGGGCCAGAGAGTCGTCTATTTTGAACTTTTTAGTTCTACCCAATTGACTCCTTCTGGTGATAGTTCAGCCAATTTTTGACCCACTGAAAATATTTCAGTCCTTGATCTTGAACTTTCTATTCCTACCCAATTGACTCCTTCTGGTGATAAATTAGCCTTAGAGTAGCCAATATTTTACCCATTGGAAATGTTTCAATTATGGATCTTGAAATATTTATACCTACTCATTGACTCTTTCTGAATTTAGGTCAGTCATTAAGAAATCCATATTTGACCAAATGTACTAAAATCGGGCCCAAGAGTCGTCTATTTTGAACTTTTTAGTTCTACCCTATTGACTCCTTCTGACGATAGTTCAGCCAATTTTTGACCCACTGAACATATTTCAGTCATGGATCTTGAAATTTCTATACCTACTTATTGACTCTTTCTGATGTTACATTGGTCATTCAAAAGTCAATATTTGACCAAATATACTAAAATCGGGCCCAAGAATCGTCTATTTTGAACTTTTTAGTTCTACCCTTTGACTCCTTCTGGTGATAAATTAGCCATAGAGTAGCCAATATTTGACCCATTGAACATGTTTCAGTCATGGATTTTAAAATTTCTATATCTACATATTGACTCTATCTGATGTTACATCGGTCATTCAAAAGTCAATATTTGACCAAATGTACTAAAATCGGGCCCAAGAGTCGTCGATTTTGAACTTTTTAGTTCTACCCATTGACTCCTTCTGGTGATAAATAAGCCATAGAGTAGCCGATATTTGACCCATTGAACATGTTTCAGTCATGGATCTTGAAATTTCTATACCTACTTATTGACTCTTTCTGATGTTATATCGGTCATTCAAAAGTCAACATTTGACCAAATATACTACAATCGGGCCCAAGAATCATCTATTTTGAACTTTTTAGTTCTACCCTTTGACTCCTTCTGGTGATAAATTAGCCTTAGAGTAGCCAATATTTTACCCATTGGAAATGTTTCAATTATGGATCTTGAAATATTTCTACCTACTCATTGACTCTTTCTGAATTTAGGTCAGTCATTAAGAAATCCATATTTGACCAAATGTACTAAAATCGGGCCCAAGAGTCGTCTATTTTGAACTTTTTAGTTCTACCCTATTGACTCCTTCTGACGATAGTTCAGCCAATTTTTGACCCACTGAACATATTTCAGTCATGGATCTTGAAATTTCTATACCTACTTATTGACTCTTTCTGATGTTACATTGGTCATTCAAAAGTCAATATTTGACCAAATATACTAAAATCGGGCCCAAGAATCGTCTATTTTGAACTTTTTAGTTCTACCCTTTGACTCCTTCTGGTGATAAATTAGCCATAGAGTAGCCAATATTTGACCCATTGAACATGTTTCAGTCATGGATCTTAAAATTTCTATATCTACATATTGACTCTATCTGATGTTACATCGGTCATTCAAAAGTCAATATTTGACCAAATGTACTAAAATCGGGCCCAAGAGTCGTCGATTTTGAACTTTTTAGTTCTACCCTATTGACTCCTTCTGGAGATAGTTCAGCCAATTTTTGACCCACTGTAAATATTTCAGTCCTTGAACTTGTACTTTCTATTCCTACCCAATTGACTCCTTCTGGTGATAAATTAGCCATAGAGTAGCCAATATTTTACCCATTGGACATGTTTCAGTTATGGATCTTGAAGTTTTTATACCTGCTCATTGACTCTTTCTGAATTTATGTCAGTCATTCAGAAATCCATATTTGACCAAATGTACTAAAATCGGGCCCAAGAGTCGTCGATTTTGAACTTTCTATTTCTACCCAAATGACTCCTTCTGGTGATAAATTAGCCATAGAGTAGCCAATATTTGACCCATTGAACATGTTTCAGTCATGGATTTTAAAATTTCTATACCTACTTATTGACTCTTTCTGATGTTATATCGGTCATTCAAAAGTCAATATTTGACCAAATGTACTAAAATCGGCCCAAGAGTCGTCTATTTTGAACTTTTTAGTTGTACCCTTTGACTCCTTCTGGTGATAAATTAGCCATAGAGTTGCCGATATTTGACCCATTGAACATGTTTCAGTCATGGATCTTGAAATTTTCATACCTACTCATTGACTCTTTCTGATGTTATATAGGTCTTTCAAAAGTCAATATTTGACCAAATGTACTACAATCGGGCCCAAGAGTCGTCTATTTTGAACTTTTTAGTTCTACCCTATTGACTCCTTCTGGTGATAAATTAGAGATAGAGTAGCCAATAATTGACCCAGTGAACATGTTTCAGTCATGGATCTTGAAATTTCTATACCTACTTATTGACTCTTTCTGATGTTATATAGGTCTTTCAAAAGTCAATATTTGACCAAATGTACTAATATCGGGCCAGAGAGTCGTCTATTTTGAACTTTTTAGTTCTACCCTATTGACTCCTTCTGGCGATAGTTCAGCCAATTTTTGACCCACTGAAAATATTTCAGTCCTTGATCTTGAACTTTCTATTCCTACCCAATTGACTCCTTCTGGTGATTAATTAGCCTTAGAGTAGCCAATATTTGACCCATTGAACATGTTTCAGTCATGGATCTTGAAATTTCTATACCTACTTATTGACTCTTTCTGATGTTATATCGGTCATTCAAAAGTCAACATTTGACCAAATATACTACAATCGGGCCCAAGAATCGTCTATTTTGAACTTTTTAGTTCTACCCTTTGACTCCTTCTGGTGATAAATTAGCCATAGAGTAGGCAATATTTGACCCATTGAACATGTTTCAGTCATGGATCTTGAAGTTTCTATACCTACTTATTGACTCTTTCTGATGTTATATTGGTCATTCAAAAGTCAATATTTGACCAAATGTACTAATATCGGGCCAGAGAGTCGTCTATTTTGAACTTTTTAGTTCTACCCTATTGACTCCTTCTGGTGATAGTTCAGCCAATTTTTGACCCACTGAAAATATTTCAGTCCTTGATCTTGAACTTTCTATTCCTACCCAATTGACTCCTTCTGGTGATAAATTAGCCTTAGAGTAGCCAATATTTTACCCATTGGAAATGTTTCAATT
Source organism: Zacco platypus (assembly GCA_038088235.1). Lineage (NCBI taxonomy): Eukaryota > Metazoa > Chordata > Actinopteri > Cypriniformes > Xenocyprididae > Zacco > Zacco platypus. The sequence continues at coordinate 24,385,224 of CM076078.1, read as the reverse complement.
ATGGATCTTGAAATATTTATACCTACTCATTGACTCTTTCTGAATTTAGGTCAGTCATTAAGAAATCCATATTTGACCAAATGTACTAAAATCGGGCCCAAGAGTCGTCTATTTTGAACTTTTTAGTTCTACCCTATTGACTCCTTCTGACGATAGTTCAGCCAATTTTTGACCCACTGAACATATTTCAGTCATGGATCTGGAAATTTCTATACCTACTTATTGACTCTTTCTGATGTTACATTGGTCATTCAAAAGTCAATATTTGACCAAATATACTAAAATCGGGCCCAAGAATCGTCTATTTTGAACTTTTTAGTTCTACCCTTTGACTCCTTCTGGTGATAAATTAGCCATAGAGTAGCCAATATTTGAGCCATTGAACATGTTTCAGTCATGGATCTTAAAATTTCTATATCTACATATTGACTCTATCTGATGTTACATCGGTCATTCAAAAGTCAATATTTGACCAAATGTACTAAAATCGGGCCCAAGAGTCGTCGATTTTGAACTTTTTAGTTCTACCTTATTGACTCCTTCTGGAGATAGTTCAGCCAATTTTTGACCCACTGTAAATATTTCAGTCCTTGATCTTGTACTTTCTATTCCTACCCAATTGACTCCTTCTGGTGATAAATTAGCCATAGAGTAGCCAATATTTTACCCATTGGACATGTTTCAGTTATGGATCTTGAAGTTTTTATACCTACTCATTGACTCTTTCTGAATTTGTGTCAGTCATTCAGAAATCCATATTTGACCAAATGTACTAAAATCGGGCCCAAGAGTCATCGATTTTGAACTTTCTATTTCTACCCAATTGACTCCTTCTGGTGATAAATTAGCCATAGAGTAGCCAATATTTGACCCATTGAACATGTTTCAGTCATGGATCTTAAAATTTCTATACCTACTTATTGACTCTTTCTGATGTTATATCGGTCATTCAAAAGTCAACATTTGACCAAATGTACTAAAATCGGCCCAAGAGTCGTCTATTTTGAACTTTTTAGTTGTACCCTTTGACTCCTTCTGGTGATAAATTAGCCATAGAGTAGGCAATATTTGACCCATTGAACATGTTTCAGTCATGGATCTTGAAGTTTCTATACCTACTTAATGACTCTTTCTGATGTTATATTGGTCATTCAAAAGTCAATATTTTACCAAATGTACTAATATCGGGCCAGAGAGTCGTCTATTTTGAACTTTTTAGTTCTACCCTATTGACTCCTTCTGGCGATAGTTCAGCCAATTTTTGACCCACTGAAAATATTTCAGTCCTTGATCTTGAACTTTCTATTCCTACCCAATTGACTCCTTCTGGTGATAAATTAGCCTTAGAGTAGCCAATATTTTACCCATTGGAAATGTTTCAATTATGGATCTTGAAATATTTATACCTACTCATTGACTCTCTGAATTTAGGTCAGTCATTAAGAAATCCATATTTGACCAAATGTACTAAAATCGGGCCCAACAGTCGTCTATTTTGAACTTTTTAGTTCTACCCTATTGACTCCTTCTGACGATAGTTAAGCCAATTTTTGACCCACTGAACATATTTCAGTCATGGATCTTGAAATTTCTATACCTACTTATTGACTCTTTCTGATGTTACATTGGTCATTCAAAAGTCAATATTTAACCAAATATACTAAAATCGGGCCCAAGAATCGTCTATTTTGAACTTTTTAGTTCTACCCTTTGACTCCTTCTGGTGATAAATTAGCCATAGAGTAGCCAATATTTGACCCATTGAACATGTTTCAGTCATGGATCTTAAAATTTCTATATCTACATATTGACTCTATCTGATGTTACATCGGTCATTCAAAAGTCAATATTTGACCAAATGTACTAAAATCGGGCCCAAGAGTCGTCGATTTTGAACTTTTTAGTTCTACCCATTGACTCCTTCTGGTGATAAATTAGCCATAGAGTAGCCGATATTTGACCCATTGAACATGTTTCAGTCATGGATCTTGAAATTTCTATACCTACTTATTGACTCTTTCTGATGTTACATTGGTCATTCAAAAGTCAATATTTCACCAAATATACTAAAATCGGGCCCAAGAATCGTCTATTTTGAACTTTTTAGTTCTACCCTTTGACTCCTTCTGGTGATAAATTAGCCATAGAGTAGCCAATATTTGACCCATTGAACATGTTTCAGTCATGGATCTTAAAATTTCTATATCTACATATTGACTCTATCTGATGTTACATCAGTCATTCAAAAGTCAATATTTGACCAAATGTACTAAAATCGGGCCCAAGAGTCGTCGATTTTGAACTTTTTAGTTCTACCTTATTGACTCCTTCTGGAGATAGTTCAGCCAATTTTTGACCCACTGTAAATATTTCAGTCCTTGATCTTGTACTTTCTATTCCTACCCAATTGACTCCTTCTGGTGATAAATTAGCCATAGAGTAGCCAATATTTTACCCATTGGACATGTTTCAGTTATGGATCTTGAAGTTTTTATACCTACTCATTGACTCTTTCTGAATTTGTGTCAGTCATTCAGAAATCCATATTTGACCAAATGTACTAAAATCGGGCCCAAGAGTCGTCGATTTTGAACTTTCTATTTCTACCCAATTGACTGCTTCTGGTGATAAATTGGCCATAGAGTAGCCAATATTTGACCCATTGAACATGTTTCAGTCATGGATCTTAAAATTTCTTTACCTACTTATTGACTCTTTCTGATGTTATATCGGTCATTCAAAAGTCAATATTTGACCAAATGTACTAAAATCGGCCCAAGAGTCGTCTATTTTGAACTTTTTAGTTGTACCCTTTGACTCCTTCTGGTGATAAATTAGCCATAGAGTAGGCAATATTTGACCCATTGAACATGTTTCAGTCATGGATCTTGAAGTTTCTATACCTACTTAATGACTCTTTCTGATGTTATATTGGTCATTCAAAAGTCAATATTTTACCAAATGTACTAATATCGGGCCAGAGAGTCGTCTATTTTGAACTTTTTAGTTCTACCCTATTGACTCCTTCTGGCGATAGTTCAGCCAATTTTTGACCCACTGAAAATATTTCAGTCCTTGATCTTGAACTTTCTATTCCTACCCAATTGACTCCTTCTGGTGATAAATTAGCCTTAGAGTAGCCAATATTTTACCCATTGGAAATGTTTCAATTATGGATCTTGAAATATTTATACCTACTCATTGACTCTCTGAATTTAGGTCAGTCATTAAGAAATCCATATTTGACCAAATGTACTAAAATCGGGCCCAACAGTCGTCTATTTTGAACTTTTTAGTTCTACCCTATTGACTCCTTCTGACGATAGTTAAGCCAATTTTTGACCCACTGAACATATTTCAGTCATGGATCTTGAAATTTCTATACCTACTTATTGACTCTTTCTGATGTTACATTGGTCATTCAAAAGTCAATATTTAACCAAATATACTAAAATCGGGCCCAAGAATCGTCTATTTTGAACTTTTTAGTTCTACCCTTTGACTCCTTCTGGTGATAAATTAGCCATAGAGTAGCCAATATTTGACCCATTGAACATGTTTCAGTCATGGATCTTAAAATTTCTATATCTACATATTGACTCTATCTGATGTTACATCGGTCATTCAAAAGTCAATATTTGACCAAATGTACTAAAATCGGGCCCAAGAGTCGTCGATTTTGAACTTTTTAGTTCTACCCATTGACTCCTTCTGGTGATAAATTAGCCATAGAGTAGCCGATATTTGACCCATTGAACATGTTTCAGTCATGGATCTTGAAATTTCTATACCTACTTATTGACTCTTTCTGATGTTACATTGGTCATTCAAAAGTCAATATTTCACCAAATATACTAAAATCGGGCCCAAGAATCGTCTATTTTGAACTTTTTAGTTCTACCCTTTGACTCCTTCTGGTGATAAATTAGCCATAGAGTAGCCAATATTTGACCCATTGAACATGTTTCAGTCATGGATCTTAAAATTTCTATATCTACATATTGACTCTATCTGATGTTACATCAGTCATTCAAAAGTCAATATTTCACCAAATGTACTAAAATCGGGCCCAAGAGTCGTCGATTTTGAACTTTTTAGTTCTACCTTATTGACTCCTTCTGGAGATAGTTCAGCCAATTTTTGACCCACTGTAAATATTTCAGTCCTTGATCTTGTACTTTCTATTCCTACCCAATTGACTCCTTCTAGTGATAAATTAGCCATAGAGTAGCCAATATTTTACCCATTGGACATGTTTCAGTTATGGATCTTGAAGTTTTTATACCTACTCATTGACTCTTTCTGAATTTGTGTCAGTCATTCAGAAATCCATATTTGACCAAATGTACTAAAATCGGGCCCAAGAGTCGTCGATTTTGAACTTTCTATTTCTACCCAATTGACTCCTTCTGGTGATAAATTAGCCATAGAGTAGCCAATATTTGACCCATTGAACATGTTTCAGTCATGGATCTTAAAATTTCTTTACCTACTTAATGACTCTTTCTGATGTTATATCGGTCATTCAAAAGTCAACATTTGACCAAATGTACTAAAATCGGCCCAAGAGTCGTCTATTTTGAACTTTTTAGTTGTACCCTTTGACTCCTTCTGGTGATAAATTAGCCATAGAGTAGGCAATATTTGACCCATTGAACATGTTTCAGTCATGGATCTTGAAGTTTCTATACCTACTTAATGACTCTTTCTGATGTTATATTGGTCATTCAAAAGTCAATATTTGACCAAATGTACTAATATCGGGCCAGAGAGTCGTCTATTTTGAACTTTTTAGTTCTACCCTATTGACTCCTTCTGGCGATAGTTCAGCCAATTTTTGACCCACTGAAAATATTTCAGTCCTTGATCTTGAACTTTCTATTCCTACCCAATTGACTCCTTCTGGTGATAAATTAGCCATAGAGTAGCCAATATTCTACCCATTGGACATGTTTCAATTATGGATCTTGAAATATTTATACCTACTCATTGACTCTCTGAATTTAGGTCAGTCATTAAGAAATCCATATTTGACCAAATGTACTAAAATCGGGCCCAAGAGTCGTCTATTTTGAACTTTTTAGTTCTACCCTATTGACTCCTTCTGACGATAGTTCAGCCAATTTTTGACCCACTGAACATATTTCAGTCATGGATCTTGAAATTTCTATACCTACTTATTGACTCTTTCTGATGTTACATTGGTCATTCAAAAGTCAATATTTGACCAAATATACTAAAATCGGGCCCAAGAATCGTCTATTTTGAACTTTTTAGTTCTACCCTTTGACTCCTTCTGGTGATAAATTAGCCATAGAGTAGCCAATATTTGACCCATTGAACATGTTTCAGTCATGGATTTTAAAATTTCTATATCTACATATTGACTCTATCTGATGTTACATCGGTCATTCAAAAGTCAATATTTGACCAAATGTACTAAAATCGGGCCCAAGAGTCGTCGATTTTGAACTTTTTAGTTCTACCCATTGACTCCTTCTGGTGATAAATTAGCCATAGAGTAGCCGATATTTGACCCATTGAACATGTTTCAGTCATGGATCTTGAAATTTCTATACCTACTTATTGACTCTTTCTGATGTTATATCGGTCATTCAAAAGTCAACATTTGACCAAATATACTACAATCGGGCCCAAGAATCGTCTATTTTGAACTTTTTAGTTCTACCCTTTGACTCCTTCTGGTGATAAATTAGCCTTAGAGTAGCCAATATTTGACCCATTGGAAATGTTTCAATTATGGATCTTGAAATATTTCTACCTACTCATTGACTCTTTCTGAATTTAGGTCAGTCATTAAGAAATCCATATTTGACCAAATGTACTAAAATCGGGCCCAAGAGTCGTCTATTTTGAACTTTTTAGTTCTACCCTATTGACTCCTTCTGACGATAGTTCAGCCAATTTTTGACCCACTGAACATATTTCAGTCATGGATCTTGAAATTTCTATACCTACTTATTGACTCTTTCTGATGTTACATTGGTCATTCAAAAGTCAATATTTGACCAAATATACTAAAATCGGGCCCAAGAATCGTCTATTTTGAACTTTTTAGTTCTACCCTTTGACTCCTTCTGGTGATAAATTAGCCATAGAGTAGCCAATATTTGACCCGTTGAACATGTTTCAGTCATGGATCTTAAAATTTCTATATCTACATATTGACTCTATCTGATGTTACATCGGTCATTCAAAAGTCAATATTTGACCAAATGTACTAAAATCGGGCCCAAGAGTCGTCGATTTTGAACTTTTTAGTTCTACCCTATTGACTCCTTCTGGAGATAGTTCAGCCAATTTTTGACCCACTGTAAATATTTCAGTCCTTGATCTTGTACTTTCTATTCCTACCCAATTGACTCCTTCTGGTGATAAATTAGCCATAGAGTAGCCAATATTTTACCCATTGGACATGTTTCAGTTATGGATCTTGAAGTTTTTATACCTACTCATTGACTCTTTCTGAATTTATGTCAGTCATTCAGAAATCCATATTTGACCAAATGTACTAAAATCGGGCCCAAGAGTCGTCGATTTTGAACTTTCTATTTCTACCCAATTGACTCCTTCTGGTGATAAATTAGCCATAGAGTAGCCAATATTTGACCCATTGAACATGTTTCAGTCATGGATTTTAAAATTTCTATACCTACTTATTGACTCTTTCTGATGTTATATCGGTCATTCAAAAGTCAATATTTGACCAAATGTACTAAAATCGGCCCAAGAGTCGTCTATTTTGAACTTTTTAGTTGTACCCTTTGACTCCTTCTGGTGATAAATTAGCCATAGAGTTGCCGATATTTGACCCATTGAACATGTTTCAGTCATGGATCTTGAAATTTTCATACCTACTCATTGACTCTTTCTGATGTTATATAGGTCTTTCAAAAGTCAATATTTGACCAAATGTACTACAATCGGGCCCAAGAGTCGTCTATTTTGAACTTTTTAGTTCTACCCTATTGACTCCTTCTGGTGATAAATTAGAGATAGAGTAGCCAATAATTGACCCAGTGAACATGTTTCAGTCATGGATCTTGAAATTTCTATACCTACTTATTGACTCTTTCTGATGTTATATAGGTCTTTCAAAAGTCAATATTTGACGAAATGTACTAATATCGGGCCAGAGAGTCGTCTATTTTGAACTTTTTAGTTCTACCCTATTGACTCCTTCTGGCGATAGTTCAGCCAATTTTTGACCCACTGAAAATATTTCAGTCCTTGATCTTGAACTTTCTATTCCTACCCAATTGACTCCTTCTGGTGATTAATTAGCCTTAGAGTAGCCAATATTTGACCCATTGAACATGTTTCAGTCATGGATCTTGAAGTTTCTATACCTACTTAATGACTCTTTCTGATGTTATATTGGTCATTCAAAAGCCAATATTTGACCAAATGTACTAATATCGGGCCAGAGAGTCGTCTATTTTGAACTTTTTAGTTCTACCCTATTGACTCCTTCTGGCGATAGTTCAGCCAATTTTTGACCCACTGAAAATATTTCAGTCCTTGATCTTGAACTTTCTATTCCTACCCAATTGACTCCTTCTGGTGATAAATTAGCCTTAGAGTAGCCAATATTTGACCCATTGAACATGTTTCAATTATGGATCTTGAAATATTTATACCTACTCATTGACTCTCTGAATTTAGGTCAGTCATTAAGAAATCCATATTTGACCAAATGTACTAAAATCGGGCCCAAGAGTCGTCTATTTTGAACCTTTTAGTTCTACCCTATTGACTCCTTCTGACGATAGTTCAGCCAATTTTTGACCCACTGAACATATTTCAGTCATGGATCTTGAAATTTCTATACCTACTTATTGACTCTTTCTGATGTTACATTGGTCATTCAAAAGTCAATATTTGACCAAATATACTAAAATCGGGCCCAAGAATCGTCTATTTTGAACTTTTTAGTTCTACCCTTTGACTCCTTCTGGTGATAAATTAGCCATAGAGTAGCCAATATTTGACCCATTGAACATGTTTCAGTCATGGATTTTAAAATTTCTATATCTACATATTGACTCTATCTGATGTTACATCGGTCATTCAAAAGTCAATATTTGACCAAATGTACTAAAATAGGGCCCAAGAGTCGTCGATTTTGAACTTTTTAGTTCTACCCATTGACTCCTTCTGTTGATAAATTAGCCATAGAGTAGCCGATATTTGACCCATTGAACATGTTTCAGTCATGGATCTTGAAATTTCTATACCTACTTATTGACTCTTTCTGATGTTATATCGGTCATTCAAAAGTCAACATTTGACCAAATATACTACAATCGGGCCCAAGAATCGTCTATTTTGAACTTTTTAGTTCTACCCTTTGACTCCTTCTGGTGATAAATTAGCCTTAGAGTAGCCAATATTTTACCCATTGGAAATGTTTCAATTATGGATCTTGAAATATTTCTACCTACTCATTGACTCTTTCTGAATTTAGGTCAGTCATTAAGAAATCCATATTTGACCAAATGTACTAAAATCGGGCCCAAGAGTCGTCTATTTTGAACTTTTTAGTTCTACCCTATTGACTCCTTCTGACGATAGTTCAGCCAATTTTTGACCCACTGAACATATTTCAGTCATGGATCTTGAAATTTCTATACCTACTTATTGACTCTTTCTGATGTTACATTGGTCATTCAAAAGTCAATATTTGACCAAATATACTAAAATCGGGCCCAAGAATCGTCTATTTTGAACTTTTTAGTTCTACCCTTTGACTCCTTCTGGTGATAAATTAGCCATAGAGTAGCCAATATTTGACCCATTGAACATGTTTCAGTCATGGATCTTAAAATTTCTATATCTACATATTGACTCTATCTGATGTTACATCGGTCATTCAAAAGTCAATATTTGACCAAATGTACTAAAATCGGGCCCAAGAGTCGTCGATTTTGAACTTTTTAGTTCTACCCTATTGACTCCTTCTGGAGATAGTTCAGCCAATTTTTGACCCACTGTAAATATTTCAGTCCTTGATCTTGTACTTTCTATTCCTACCCAATTGACTCCTTCTGGTGATAAATTAGCCATAGAGTAGCCAATATTTTACCCATTGGACATGTTTCAGTTATGGATCTTGAAGTTTTTATACCTACTCATTGACTCTTTCTGAATTTATGTCAGTCATTCAGAAATCCATATTTGACCAAATGTACTAAAATCGGGCCCAAGAGTCGTCGATTTTGAACTTTCTATTTCTACCCAATTGACTCCTTCTGGTGATAAATTAGCCATAGAGTAGCCAATATTTGACCCATTGAACATGTTTCAGTCATGGATTTTAAAATTTCTATACCTACTTATTGACTCTTTCTGATGTTATATCGGTCATTCAAAAGTCAATATTTGACCAAATGTACTAAAATCGGCCCAAGAGTCGTCTATTTTGAACTTTTTAGTTGTACCCTTTGACTCCTTCTGGTGATAAATTAGCCATAGAGTTGCCGATATTTGACCCATTGAACATGTTTCAGTCATGGATCTTGAAATTTTCATACCTACTCATTGACTCTTTCTGATGTTATATAGGTCTTTCAAAAGTCAATATTTGACCAAATGTACTACAATCGGGCCCAAGAGTCGTCTATTTTGAACTTTTTAGTTCTACCCTATTGACTCCTTCTGGTGATAAATTAGAGATAGAGTAGCCAATAATTGACCCAGTGAACATGTTTCAGTCATGGATCTTGAAATTTCTATACCTACTTATTGACTCTTTCTGATGTTATATAGGTCTTTCAAAAGTCAATATTTGACCAAATGTACTAATATCGGGCCAGAGAGTCGTCTATTTTGAACTTTTTAGTTCTACCCTATTGACTCCTTCTGGCGATAGTTCAGCCAATTTTTGACCCACTGAAAATATTTCAGTCCTTGATCTTGAACTTTCTATTCCTACCCAATTGACTCCTTCTGGTGATTAATTAGCCTTAGAGTAGCCAATATTTGACCCATTGAACATGTTTCAGTCATGGATCTTGAAATTTCTATACCTACTTATTGACTCTTTCTGATGTTATATCGGTCATTCAAAAGTCAACATTTGACCAAATATACTACAATCGGGCCCAAGAATCGTCTATTTTGAACTTTTTAGTTCTACCCTTTGACTCCTTCTGGTGATAAATTAGCCATAGAGTAGGCAATATTTGACCCATTGAACATGTTTCAGTCATGGATCTTGAAGTTTCTATACCTACTTATTGACTCTTTCTGATGTTATATTGGTCATTCAAAAGTCAATATTTGACCAAATGTACTAATATCGGGCCAGAGAGTCGTCTATTTTGAACTTTTTAGTTCTACCCTATTGACTCCTTCTGGTGATAGTTCAGCCAATTTTTGACCCACTGAAAATATTTCAGTCCTTGATCTTGAACTTTCTATTCCTACCCAATTGACTCCTTCTGGTGATAAATTAGCCTTAGAGTAGCCAATATTTTACCCATTGGAAATGTTTCAATTATGGATCTTGAAATATTTATACCTACTCATTGACTCTTTCTGAATTTAGGTCAGTCATTAAGAAATCCATATTTGACCAAATGTACTAAAATCGGGCCCAAGAGTCGTCTATTTTGAACTTTTTAGTTCTACCCTATTGACTCCTTCTGACGATAGTTCAGCCAATTTTTGACCCACTGAACATATTTCAGTCATGGATCTGGAAATTTCTATACCTACTTATTGACTCTTTCTGATGTTACATCGGTCATTCAAAAGTCAATATTTGACCAAATGTACTAAAATCGGGCCCAAGAGTCGTCGATTTTGAACTTTTTAGTTCTACCTTATTGACTCCTTCTGGAGATAGTTCAGCCAATTTTTGACCCACTGTAAATATTTCAGTCCTTGATCTTGTACTTTCTATTCCTACCCAATTGACTCCTTCTGGTGATAAATTAGCCATAGAGTAGACAATATTTTACCCATTGGACATGTTTCAGTTATGGATCTTGAAGTTTTTATACCTACTCATTGACTCTTTCTGAATTTGTGTCAGTCATTCAGAAATCCATATTTGACCAAATGTACTAAAATCGGGCCCAAGAGTCGTCGATTTTGAACTTTCTATTTCTACCCAATTGACTCCTTCTGGTGATAAATTAGCCATAGAGTAGCCAATATTTGACCCATTGAACATGTTTCAGTCATGGATCTTAAAATTTCTATACCTACTTATTGACTCTTTCTGATGTTATATCGGTCATTCAAAAGTCAATATTTGACCAAATGTACTAAAATCGGCCCAAGAGTCGTCTATTTTGAACTTTTTAGTTGTACCCTTTGACTCCTTCTGGTGATAAATTAGCCATAGAGTAGGCAATATTTGACCCATTGAACATGTTTCAGTCATGGATCTTGAAGTTTCTATACCTACTTAATGACTCTTTCTGATGTTATATTGGTCATTCAAAAGTCAATATTTTACCAAATGTACTAATATCGGGCCAGAGAGTCGTCTATTTTGAACTTTTTAGTTCTACCCTATTGACTCCTTCTGGCGATAGTTCAGCCAATTTTTGACCCACTGAAAATATTTCAGTCCTTGATCTTGAACTTTCTATTCCTACCCAATTGACTCCTTCTGGTGATAAATTAGCCTTAGAGTAGCCAATATTTTACCCATTGGAAATGTTTCAATTATGGATCTTGAAATATTTATACCAACTCAATGACTCTCTGAATTTAGGTCAGTCATTAAGAAATCCATATTTGACCAAATGTACTAAAATCGGGCCCAACAGTCGTCTATTTTGAACTTTTTAGTTCTACCCTATTGACTCCTTCTGACGATAGTTAAGTCAATTTTTGACCCACTGAACATATTTCAGTCATGGATCTTGAAATTTCTATACCTACTTATTGACTCTTTCTGATGTTACATTGGTCATTCAAAAGTCAATATTTGACCAAATATACTAAAATCGGGCCCAAGAATCGTCTATTTTGAACTTTTTAGTTCTACCCTTTGACTCCTTCTGGTGATAAATTAGCCTTAGAGTAGCCAATATTTTACCCATTGGAAATGTTTCAATTATGGATCTTGAAATATTTCTACCTACTCATTGACTCTTTCTGAATTTAGGTCAGTCATTAAGAAATCCATATTTGACCAAATGTACTAAAATCGGGCCCAAGAGTCGTCTATTTTGAACTTTTTAGTTCTACCCTATTGACTCCTTCTGGCGATAGTTCAGCCAATTTTTGACCCACTGAAAATATTTCAGTCCTTGATCTTGAACTTTCTATTCCTACCCAATTGACTCCTTCTGGTGATAAATTAGCCTTAGAGTAGCCAATATTTTACCCATTGGAAATGTTTCAATTATGGATCTTGAAATATTTATACCTACTCATTGACTCTCTGAATTTAGGTCAGTCATTAAGAAATCCATATTTGACCAAATGTACTAAAATCGGGCCCAAGAGTCGTCTATTTTGAACTTTTTAGTTCTACCCTATTGACTCCTTCTGACGATAGTTCAGCCAATTTTTGACCCACTGAACATATTTCAGTCATGGATCTTGAAATTTCTATACCTACTTATTGACTCTTTCTGATGTTACATTGGTCATTCAAAAGTCAATATTTGACCAAATATACTAAAATCGGGCCCAAGAATCGTCTATTTTGAACTTTTTAGTTCTACCCTTTGACTCCTTCTGGTGATAAATTAGCCATAGAGTAGCCAATATTTGACCCATTGAACATGTTTCAGTCATGGATTTTAAAATTTCTATATCTACATATTGACTCTATCTGATGTTACATCGGTCATTCAAAAGTCAATATTTGACCAAATGTACTAAAATCGGGCCCAAGAGTCGTCGATTTTGAACTTTTTAGTTCTACCCTATTGACTCCTTCTGGAGATAGTTCAGCCAATTTTTGACCCACTGTAAATATTTCAGTCCTTGATCTTGTACTTTCTATTCCTACCCAATTGACTCCTTCTGGTGATAAATTAGCCATAGAGTAGCCAATATTTTACCCATTGGACATGTTTCAGTTATGGATCTTGAAGTTTTTATACCTACTCATTGACTCTTTCTGAATTTGTGTCAGTCATTCAGAAATCCATATTTGACCAAATGTACTAAAATCGGGCCCAAGAGTCGTCGATTTTGAACTTTCTATTTCTACCCTATTGACTCCTTCTGGCGATAGTTCAGCCAATTTTTGACCCACTGAAAATATTTCAGTCCTTGATCTTGAACTTTCTATTCCTACCCAATTGACTCCTTCTGGTGATAAATTAGCCTTAGAGTAGCCAATATTTTACCCATTGGAAATGTTTCAATTATGGATCTTGAAATATTTATACCTACTCATTGACTCTCTGAATTTAGGTCAGTCATTAAGAAATCCATATTTGACCAAATGTACTAAAATCGGGCCCAAGAGTCGTCTATTTTGAACTTTTTAGTTCTACCCTATTGACTCCTTCTGACGATAGTTCAGCCAATTTTTGACCCACTGAACATATTTCAGTCATGGATCTTGAAATTTCTATACCTACTTATTGACTCTTTCTGATGTTACATTGGTCATTCAAAAGTCAATATTTGACCAAATATACTAAAATCGGGCCCAAGAATCGTCTATTTTGAACTTTTTAGTTCTACCCTTTGACTCCTTCTGGTGATAAATTAGCCATAGAGTAGCCAATATTTGACCCATTGAACATGTTTCAGTCATGGATTTTAAAATTTCTATATCTACATATTGACTCTATCTGATGTTACATCGGTCATTCAAAAGTCAATATTTGACCAAATGTACTAAAATCGGGCCCAAGAGTCGTCGATTTTGAACTTTTTAGTTCTACCCTATTGACTCCTTCTGGAGATAGTTCAGCCAATTTTTGACCCACTGTAAATATTTCAGTCCTTGATCTTGTACTTTCTATTCCTACCCAATTGACTCCTTCTGGTGATAAATTAGCCATAGAGTAGCCAATATTTTACCCATTGGACATGTTTCAGTTATGGATCTTGAAGTTTTTATACCTACTCATTGACTCTTTCTGAATTTGTGTCAGACATTCAGAAATCCATATTTGACCAAATGTACTAAAATCGGGCCCAAGAGTCGTCGATTTTGAACTTTCTATTTCTACCCAATTGACTCCTTCTAGTGATAAATTAGCCATAGAGTAGCCAATATTTGACCCCTTGAACATGTTTCAGTCATGGATCTTAAAATTTCTATACCTACTTATTGACTCTTTCTGATGTTATATCGGTCATTCAAAAGTCAATATTTGACCAAATGTACTAAAATCGGCCCAAGAGTCGTCTATTTTGAACTTTTTAGTTGTACCCTTTGACTCCTTCTGGTGATAAATTAGCCATAGAGTTGCCGATATTTGACCCATTGAACATGTTTCAGTCATGGATCTTGAAATTTTCATACCTACTCATTGACTCTTTCTGATGTTATATAGGTCTTTCAAAAGTCAATATTTGACCAAATGTACTAAAATCGGGCCCAAGAGTCGTCTATTTTGAACTTTTTAGTTCTACCCTATTGACTCCTTCTGGTGATAAATTAGAGATAGAGTAGCCAATAATTGACCCAGTGAACATGTTTCAGTGATGGATCTTGAAATTTCTATACCTACTTATTGACTCTTTCTGATGTTATATAGGTCTTTCAAAAGCCAATATTTGACCAAATGTACTAATATCGGGCCAGAGAGTCGTCTATTTTGAACTTTTTAGTTCTACCCTATTGACTCCTTCTGGCGATAGTTCAGCCAATTTTTGACCCACTGAAAATATTTCAGTCCTTGATCTTGAACTTTCTATTCCTACCCAATTGACTCCTTCTGGTGATTAATTAGCCTTAGAGTAGCCAATATTTGACCCATTGAACATGTTTCAGTCATGGATCTTAAAATTTCTATACCTACATATTGACTCTATCTGATGTTACATCGGTCATTCAAAAGTCAATATTTGACCAAATGTACTAAAATCGGGCCCAAGAGTCGTCGATTTTGAACTTTTTAGTTCTACCCATTGACTCCTTCTGGTGATAAATTAGCCATAGAGTAGCCGATATTTGACCCATTGAACATGTTTCAGTCATGGATCTTGAAATTTCTATACCTACTTATTGACTCTTTCTGATGTTATATCGGTCATTCAAAAGTCAACATTTGACCAAATATACTACAATCGGGCCCAAGAATCGTCTATTTTGAACTTTTTAGTTCTACCCTTTGACTCCTTCTGGTGATAAATTAGCCATAGAGTAGCCAATATTTGACCCATTGAACATGTTTCAGTCATGGATCTTGAAGTTTCTATACCTACTTATTGACTCTTTCTGATGTTATATTGGTCATTCAAAAGTCAATATTTGACCAAATGTACTAATATCGGGCCAGAGAGTCGTCTATTTTGAACTTTTTAGTTCTACCCTATTGACTCCTTCTGGCGATAGTTCAGCCAATTTTTGACCCACTGAAAATATTTCAGTCCTTGATCTTGAACTTTCTATTCCTACCCAATTGACTCCTTCTGGTGATAAATTAGCCTTAGAGTAGCCAATATTTTACCCATTGGAAATGTTTCAATTATGGATCTTGAAATATTTATACCTACTCATTGACTCTCTGAATTTAGGTCAGTCATTAAGAAATCCATATTTGACCAAATGTACTAAAATCGGGCCCAAGAGTCGTCTATTTTGAACTTTTTAGTTCTACCCTATTGACTCCTTCTGACGATAGTTCAGCCAATTTTTGACCCACTGAACATATTTCAGTCATGGATCTTGAAATTTCTATACCTACTTATTGACTCTTTCTGATGTTACATTGGTCATTCAAAAGTCAATATTTGACCAAATATACTAAAATCGGGCCCAAGAATCGTCTATTTTGAACTTTTGAGTTCTACCCTTTGACTCCTTCTGGTGATAAATTAGCCATAGAGTAGCCAATATTTGACCCATTGAACATGTTTCAGTCATGGATCTTAAAATTTCTATACCTACTTATTGACTCTTTCTGATGTTATATCGGTCATTCAAAAGTCAATATTTGACCAAATGTACTAAAATCGGCCCAAGAGTCGTCTATTTTGAACTTTTTAGTTGTACCCTTTGACTCCTTCTGGTGATAAATTAGCCATAGAGTTGCCGATATTTGACCCATTGAACATGTTTCAGTCATGGATCTTGAAATTTTCATACCTACTCATTGACTCTTTCTGATGTTATATAGGTCTTTCAAAAGTCAATATTTGACCAAATGTACTAAAATCGGGCCCAAGAGTCGTCTATTTTGAACTTTTTAGTTCTACCCTATTGACTCCTTCTGGTGATAAATTAGCCATAGAGTAGCCGATATTTGACCCATTGAACATGTTTCAGTCATGGATCTTGAAATTTTCATACCTACTCATTGACTCTTTCTGATGTTATATAGGTCTTTCAAAAGTCAATATTTGACCAAATGTACTAAAATCGGGCCCAAGAGTCGTCTATTTTGAACTTTTTAGTTCTACCCTATTGACTCCTTCTGGTGATAAATTAGAGATAGAGTAGCCAATAATTGACCCAGTGAACATGTTTCAGTGATGGATCTTGAAATTTCTATACCTACTTATTGACTCTTTCTGATGTTATATAGGTCTTTCAAAAGCCAATATTTGACCAAATGTACTAATATCGGGCCAGAGAGTCGTCTATTTTGAACTTTTTAGTTCTACCCTATTGACTCCTTCTGGCGATAGTTCAGCCAATTTTTGACCCACTGAAAATATTTCAGTCCTTGATCTTGAACTTTCTATTCCTACCCAATTGACTCCTTCTGGTGATTAATTAGCCTTAGAGTAGCCAATATTTGACCCATTGAACATGTTTCAGTCATGGATCTTAAAATTTCTATACCTACATATTGACTCTATCTGATGTTACATCGGTCATTCAAAAGTCAATATTTGACCAAATGTACTAAAATCGGGCCCAAGAGTCGTCGATTTTGAACTTTTTAGTTCTACCCATTGACTCCTTCTGGTGATAAATTAGCCATAGAGTAGCCGATATTTGACCCATTGAACATGTTTCAGTCATGGATCTTGAAATTTCTATACCTACTTATTGACTCTTTCTGATGTTATATCGGTCATTCAAAAGTCAACATTTGACCAAATATACTACAATCGGGCCCAAGAATCGTCTATTTTGAACTTTTTAGTTCTACCCTTTGACTCCTTCTGGTGATAAATTAGCCATAGAGTAGCCAATATTTGACCCATTGAACATGTTTCAGTCATGGATCTTGAAGTTTCTATACCTACTTATTGACTCTTTCTGATGTTATATTGGTCATTCAAAAGTCAATATTTGACCAAATGTACTAATATCGGGCCAGAGAGTCGTCTATTTTGAACTTTTTAGTTCTACCCTATTGACTCCTTCTGGCGATAGTTCAGCCAATTTTTGACCCACTGAAAATATTTCAGTCCTTGATCTTGAACTTTCTATTCCTACCCAATTGACTCCTTCTGGTGATAAATTAGCCTTAGAGTAGCCAATATTTTACCCATTGGAAATGTTTCAATTATGGATCTTGAAATATTTATACCTACTCATTGACTCTTTCTGAATTTAGGTCAGTCATTAAGAAATCCATATTTGACCAAATGTACTAAAATCGGGCCCAAGAGTCGTCTATTTTGAACTTTTTAGTTCTACCCTATTGACTCCTTCTGACGATAGTTCAGCCAATTTTTGACCCACTGAACATATTTAAGTCATGGATCTTGAAATTTCTATACCTACTTATTGACTCTTTCTGATGTTACATTGGTCATTCAAAAGTCAATATTTGACCAAATATACTAAAATCGGGCCCAAGAATCGTCTATTTTGAACTTTTTAGTTCTACCCTTTGACTCCTTCTGGTGATAAATTAGCCATAGAGTAGCCAATATTTGACCCATTGAACATGTTTCAGTCATGGATCTTAAAATTTCTATATCTACATATTGACTCTATCTGATGTTACATCGGTCATTCAAAAGTCAATATTTGACCAAATGTACTAAAATCGGGCCCAAGAGTCGTCGATTTTGAACTTTTTAGTTCTACCTTATTGACTCCTTCTGGAGATAGTTCAGCCAATTTTTGACCCACTGTAAATATTTCAGTCCTTGATCTTGTACTTTCTATTCCTACCCAATTGACTCCTTCTGGTGATTAATTAGCCTTAGAGTAGCCAATATTTGACCCATTGAACATGTTTCAGTCATGGATCTTAAAATTTCTATACCTACTTATTGACTCTTTCTGATGTTATATCGGTCATTCAAAAGTCAACATTTGACCAAATGTACTAAAATCGGCCCAAGAGTCGTCTATTTTGAACTTTTTAGTTGTACCCTTTGACTCCTTCTGGTGATAAATTAGCCATAGAGTAGGCAATATTTGACCCATTGAACATGTTTCAGTCATGGATCTTGAAGTTTCTATACCTACTTAATGACTCTTTCTGATGTTATATTGGTCATTCAAAAGTCAATATTTGACCAAATGTACTAATATCGGGCCAGAGAGTCGTCTATTTTGAACTTTTTAGTTCTACCCTATTGACTCCTTCTGGCGATAGTTCAGCCAATTTTTGACCCACTGAAAATATTTCAGTCCTTGATCTTGAACTTTCTATTCCTACCCAATTGACTCCTTCTGGTGATAAATTAGCCTTAGAGTAGCCAATATTTTACCCATTGGAAATGTTTCAATTATGGATCTTGAAATATTTATACCTACTCATTGACTCTCTGAATTTAGGTCAGTCATTAAGAAATCCATATTTGACCAAATGTACTAAAATCGGGCCCAAGAGTCGTCTATTTTGAACTTTTTAGTTCTACCCTATTGACTCCTTCTGACGATAGTTCAGCCAATTTTTGACCCACTGAACATATTTCAGTCATGGATCTTGAAATTTCTATACCTACTTATTGACTCTTTCTGATGTTACATTGGTCATTCAAAAGTCAATATTTGACCAAATATACTAAAATCGGGCCCAAGAATCGTCTATTTTGAACTTTTGAGTTCTACCCTTTGACTCCTTCTGGTGATAAATTAGCCATAGAGTAGCCAATATTTGACCCATTGAACATGTTTCAGTCATGGATCTTAAAATTTCTATACCTACTTATTGACTCTTTCTGATGTTATATCGGTCATTCAAAAGTCAATATTTGACCAAATGTACTAAAATCGGCCCAAGAGTCGTCTATTTTGAACTTTTTAGTTGTACCCTTTGACTCCTTCTGGTGATAAATTAGCCATAGAGTTGCCGATATTTGACCCATTGAACATGTTTCAGTCATGGATCTTGAAATTTTCATACCTACTCATTGACTCTTTCTGATGTTATATAGGTCTTTCAAAAGTCAATATTTGACCAAATGTACTAAAATCGGGCCCAAGAGTCGTCTATTTTGAACTTTTTAGTTCTACCCTATTGACTCCTTCTGGTGATAAATTAGCCATAGAGTAGCCGATATTTGACCCATTGAACATGTTTCAGTCATGGATCTTGAAATTTCTATACCTACTTATTGACTCTTTCTGATGTTATATCGGTCATTCAAAAGTCAACATTTGACCAAATATACTACAATCGGGCCCAAGAATCGTCTATTTTGAACTTTTTAGTTCTACCCTTTGACTCCTTCTGGTGATAAATTAGCCATAGAGTAGCCGATATTTGACCCATTGAACATGTTTCAGTCATGGATCTTGAAATTTCTATACCTACTTATTGACTCTTTCTGATGTTATATCGGTCATTCAAAAGTCAATATTTGACCAAATGTAATAATATCGGGCCAGAGAGTCGTCTATTTTGAACTTTTTAGTTCTACCCTATTGACTCCTTCTGGCGATAGTTCAGCCAATTTTTGACCCACCGAAAATATTTCAGTCCTTGATCTTGAACTTTCTATTCCTACCCAATTGACTCCTTCTGGTGATAAATTAGCCTTAGAGTAGCCAATATTTTACCCATTGGAAATGTTTCAATTATGGATCTTGAAATATTTATACCTACTCATTGACTCTTTCTGAATTTAGGTCAGTCATTAAGAAATCCATATTTGACCAAATGTACTAAAATCGGGCCCAAGAGTCATCTATTTTGAACTTTTTAGTTCTACCCTATTGACTCCTTCTGGCGATAGTTCAGCCAATTTTTGACCCACTGAACATATTTCAGTCATGGATCTTGAAATTTCTATACCTACTTATTGACTCTTTCTGATGTTACATCGGTCATTCAAAAGTCAATATTTGACCAAATATACTACAATCGGGCCCAAGAATCGTCTATTTTGAACTTTTTAGTTCTACCCTTTGACTCCTTCTGGTGATAAATTAGCCATAGAGTAGCCAATATTTGACCCATTGAACAAGTTTCAGTCATGGATCTTGAAGTTTCTATACCTACTTATTGACTCTTTCTGATGTTATATTGGTCATTCAAAAGTCAATATTTGACCAAATGTACTAATATCGGGCCAGAGAGTCGTCTATTTTGGACTTTTTAGTTCTACCCTATTGACTCCTTCTGGCGATAGTTCAGCCAATTTTTGACCCACTGAAAATATTTCAGTCCTTGATCTTGAACTTTCTATTCCTACCCAATTGACTCCTTCTGGTGATAAATTAGCCTTAGAGTAGCCAATATTTTACCCATTGGAAATGTTTCAATTATAGATCTTGAAATATTTATACCTACTCATTGATTCTTTCTGAATTTAGGTCAGTCATTAAGAAATCCATATTTGACCAAATGTACTAAAATCGGGCCCAAGAGTCGTCTATTTAGCACTTTTTAGTTCTACCCTATTGACTCCTTCTGGCGATAGTTCAGCCAATTTTTGACCCACTGAACATATTTCAGTCATGGATCTTGAAATTTCTATACCTACTTATTGACTCTTTCTGATGTTACATCGGTCATTCAAAAGTCAATATTTGACCAAAAATACTAAAATCGGGCCCAAGAATCGTCGATTTGAACTGTTTAGTTCTACCCTTTGACTCCTTCTGGTGATAAATTAGCCATAGAGTAGCCAATATTTGACCCATTGAACATGTTTCAGTCATGGATCTTGAAATTTCTATAACTTCTTATTGACTCTTTCTGATGTTACATAGATCATTCAAAAGTCAATATTTGACCAAATGTACTAAAAACGGACCCAAGAGTCGTCGATTTGAACTTTTTAGTTCTACCCTATTGACTCCTTCTGGAGATAAATTAGCCATAGAGTAGCCAATATTTGACCCATTGAAGATGTTTCAGTCATGGATCTTGAAATTTCTATACCTACTTATTGACTCTTTCTGATGTTACATTGGTCATTCAAAAGTCAATATTTGACCAAATATACTAAAATCGGGCCCAAGAATCGTCTATTTTGAACTTTTTAGTTCTACCCTTTGACTCCTTCTGGTGATAAATTAGCCATAGAGTAGCCAATATTTGACCCATTGAACATGTTTCAGTCATGGATCTTAAAATTTCTATATCTACATATTGACTCTATCTGATGTTACATCGGTCATTCAAAAGTCAATATTTGACCAAATGTACTAAAATCGGAACCAAGAGTCGTCGATTTTAAACTTTTTAGTTCTACCCTATTGACTCCTTCTGGAGATAGTTCAGCCAATTTTTGACCCACTGTAAATATTTCAGTCCTTGATCTTGTACTTTCTATTCCTACCCAATTGACTCCTTCTGGTGATAAATTAGCCATAGAGTAGCCAATATTTTACCCATTGGACATGTTTCAGTTATGGATCTTGAAGTTTTTATACCTACTCATTGACTCTTTCTGAATTTATGTCAGTCATTCAGAAATCCATATTTGACCAAATGTACTAAAGTCGGGCCCAAGAGTCGTCGATTTTGAACTTTCTATTTCTACCCAATTGACTCCTTCTGGTGATAAATTAGCCATAGAGTAGCCAATATTTGACCCCTTGAACATGTTTCAGTCATGGATCTTAAAATTTCTATACCTACTTATTGACTCTTTCTGATGTTATATCGGTCATTCAAAAGTCAATATTTGACCAAATGTACTAAAATCGGCCCAAGAGTCGTCTATTTTGAACTTTTTAGTTGTACCCTTTGACTCCTTCTGGTGATAAATTAGCCATAGAGTTGCCGATATTTGACCCATTGAACATGTTTCAGTCATGGATCTTGAAATTTTCATACCTACTCATTGACTCTTTCTGATGTTATATAGGTCTTTCAAAAGTCAATATTTGACCAAATGTACTAAAATCGGGCCCAAGAGTCGTCTATTTTGAACTTTTTAGTTCTACCCTATTGACTCCTTCTGGTGATAAATTAGAGATAGAGTAGCCAATAATTGACCCAGTGAACATGTTTCAGTGATGGATCTTGAAATTTCTATACCTACTTATTGACTCTTTCTGATGTTATATAGGTCTTTCAAAAGCCAATATTTGACCAAATGTACTAATATCGGGCCAGAGAGTCGTCTATTTTGAACTTTTTAGTTCTACCCTATTGACTCCTTCTGGCGATAGTTCAGCCAATTTTTGACCCACTGAAAATATTTCAGTCCTTGATCTTGAACTTTCTATTCCTACCCAATTGACTCCTTCTGGTGATTAATTAGCCTTAGAGTAGCCAATATTTGACCCATTGAACATGTTTCAGTCATGGATCTTAAAATTTCTATACCTACATATTGACTCTATCTGATGTTACATCGGTCATTCAAAAGTCAATATTTGACCAAATGTACTAAAATCGGGCCCAAGAGTCGTCGATTTTGAACTTTTTAGTTCTACCCATTGACTCCTTCTGGTGATAAATTAGCCATAGAGTAGCCGATATTTGACCCATTGAACATGTTTCAGTCATGGATCTTGAAATTTCTATACCTACTTATTGACTCTTTCTGATGTTATATCGGTCATTCAAAAGTCAACATTTGACCAAATATACTACAATCGGGCCCAAGAATCGTCTATTTTGAACTTTTTAGTTCTACCCTTTGACTCCTTCTGGTGATAAATTAGCCATAGAGTAGCCAATATTTGACCCATTGAACATGTTTCAGTCATGGATCTTGAAGTTTCTATACCTACTTATTGACTCTTTCTGATGTTATATTGGTCATTCAAAAGTCAATATTTGACCAAATGTACTAATATCGGGCCAGAGAGTCGTCTATTTTGAACTTTTTAGTTCTACCCTATTGACTCCTTCTGGCGATAGTTCAGCCAATTTTTGACCCACTGAAAATATTTCAGTCCTTGATCTTGAACTTTCTATTCCTACCCAATTGACTCCTTCTGGTGATAAATTAGCCTTAGAGTAGCCAATATTTTACCCATTGGAAATGTTTCAATTATGGATCTTGAAATATTTATACCTACTCATTGACTCTTTCTGAATTTAGGTCAGTCATTAAGAAATCCATATTTGACCAAATGTACTAAAATCGGGCCCAAGAGTCGTCTATTTTGAACTTTTTAGTTCTACCCTATTGACTCCTTCTGACGATAGTTCAGCCAATTTTTGACCCACTGAACATATTTCAGTCATGGATCTTGAAATTTCTATACCTACTTATTGACTCTTTCTGATGTTACATTGGTCATTCAAAAGTCAATATTTGACCAAATATACTAAAATCGGGCCCAAGAATCGTCTATTTTGAACTTTTTAGTTCTACCCTTTGACTCCTTCTGGTGATAAATTAGCCATAGAGTAGCCAATATTTGACCCATTGAACATGTTTCAGTCATGGATCTTAAAATTTCTATATCTACATATTGACTCTATCTGATGTTACATCGGTCATTCAAAAGTCAATATTTGACCAAATGTACTAAAATCGGGCCCAAGAGTCGTCGATTTTGAACTTTTTAGTTCTACCTTATTGACTCCTTCTGGAGATAGTTCAGCCAATTTTTGACCCACTGTAAATATTTCAGTCCTTGATCTTGTACTTTCTATTCCTATCCAATTGACTCCTTCTGGTGATAAATTAGCCATAGAGTAGCCAATATTTTACCCATTGGACATGTTTCAGTTATGGATCTTGAAGTTTTTATACCTACTCATTGACTCTTTCTGAATTTATGTCAGTCATTCAGAAATCCATATTTGACCAAATGTACTAAAATCGGGCCCAAGAGTCGTCGATTTTGAACTTTCTATTTCTACCCAATTGACTCCTTCTGGTGATAAATTAGCCATAGAGTAGCCAATATTTGACCCATTGAACATGTTTCAGTCATGGATCTTAAAATTTCTATACCTACTTATTGACTCTTTCTGATGTTATATCGGTCATTCAAAAGTCAATATTTGACCAAATGTACTAAAATCGGCCCAAGAGTCGTCTATGTTGAACTTTTTAGTTGTACCCTTTGACTCCTTCTGGTGATAAATTAGCCATAGAGTTGCCGATATTTGACCCATTGAACATGTTTCAGTCATGGATCTTGAAATTTTCATACCTACTCATTGACTCTTTCTGATGTTATATAGGTCTTTCAAAAGTCAATATTTGACCAAATGTACTAAAATCGGGCCCAAGAGTCGTCTATTTTGAACTTTTTAGTTCTACCCTATTGACTCCTTCTGGTGATAAATTAGAGATAGAGTAGCCAATAATTGACCCAGTGAACATGTTTCAGTCATGGATCTTGAAATTTCTATACCTACTTATTGACTCTTTCTGATGTTATATAGGTCTTTCAAAAGTCAATATTTGACCAAATGTACTAATATCGGGCCAGAGAGTCGTCTATTTTGAACTTTTTAGTTCTACCCTATTGACTCCTTCTGGCGATAGTTCAGCCAATTTTTGACCCACTGAAAATATTTCAGTCCTTGATCTTGAACTTTCTATTCCTACCCAATTGACTCCTTCTGGTGATTAATTAGCCTTAGAGTAGCCAATATTTGACCCATTGAACATGTTTCAGTCATGGATCTTAAAATATCTATACCTACATATTGACTCTATCTGATGTTACATCGGTCATTAAAAAGTCAATATTTGACCAAATGTACTAAAATCGGGCCCAAGAGTCGTCGATTTTGAACTTTTTAGTTCTACCCATTGACTCCTTCTGGTGATAAATTAGCCATAGAGTAGCCGATATTTGACCCATTGAACATGTTTCAGTCATGGATCTTGAAATTTCTATACCTACTTATTGACTCTTTCTGATGTTATATCGGTCATTCAAAAGTCAACATTTGACCAAATATACTACAATCGGGCCCAAGAATCGTCTATTTTGAACTTTTTAGTTCTACCCTTTGACTCCTTCTGGTGATAAATTAGCCATAGAGTAGGCAATATTTGACCCATTGAACATGTTTCAGTCATGGATCTTGAAGTTTCTATACCTACTTATTGACTCTTTCTGATGTTATATTGGTCATTCAAAAGTCAATATTTGACCAAATGTACTAATATCGGGCCAGAGAGTCGTCTATTTTGAACTTTTTAGTTCTACCCTATTGACTCCTTCTGGCGATAGTTCAGCCAATTTTTGACCCACTGAAAATATTTCAGTCCTTGATCTTGAACTTTCTATTCCTACCCAATTGACTCCTTCTGGTGATAAATTAGCCTTAGAGTAGCCAATATTTTACCCATTGGAAATGTTTCAATTATGGATCTTGAAATATTTATACCTACTCATTGACTCTTTCTGAATTTAGGTCAGTCATTAAGAAATCCATATTTGACCAAATGTACTAAAATCGGGCCCAAGAGTCGTCTATTTTGAACTTTTTAGTTCTACCCTATTGACTCCTTCTGACGATAGTTCAGCCAATTTTTGACCCACTGAACATATTTCAGTCATGGATCTTGAAATTTCTATACCTACTTATTGACTCTTTCTGATGTTACATTGGTCATTCAAAAGTCAATATTTGACCAAATATACTAAAATCGGGCCCAAGAATCGTCTATTTTGAACTTTTTAGTTCTACCCTTTGACTCCTTCTGGTGATAAATTAGCCATAGAGTAGCCAATATTTGACCCATTGAACATGTTTCAGTCATGCATCTTAAAATTTCTATATCTACATATTGACTCTATCTGATGTTACATCGGTCATTCAAAAGTCAATATTTGACCAAATGTACTAAAATCGGGCCCAAGAGTCGTCGATTTTGAACTTTTTAGTTCTACCCATTGACTCCTTCTGGTGATAAATTAGCCATAGAGTAGCCGATATTTGACCCATTGAACATGTTTCAGTCATGGATCTTGAAATTTCTATACCTACTTATTGACTCTTTCTGATGTTATATCGGTCATTCAAAAGTCAACATTTGACCAAATATACTACAAACGGGCCCAAGAATCGTCTATTTTGAACTTTTTAGTTCTACCCTTTGACTCCTTCTGGTGATAAATTAGCCATAGAGTAGCCAATATTTGACCCATTGAACATGTTTCAGTCATGGATCTTGAAGTTTCTATACTTACTTATTGACTCTTTCTGATGTTATATTGGTCATTCAAAAGTCAATATTTGACCAAATGTACTAATATCGGGCCAGAGAGTCGTCTATTTTGAACTTTTTAGTTCTACCCTATTGACTCCTTCTGGCGATAGTTCAGCCTATTTTTGACCCACTGAAGATATTTCAGTCCTTGATCTTGAACTTTCTATTCCTACCCAATTGACTCCTTCTGGTGATAAATTAGCCTTAGAGTAGCCAATATTTTACCCATTGGAAATGTTTCAATTATGGATCTTGAAATATTTATACCTACTCATTGACTCTTTCTGAATTTAGGTCAGTCATTAAGAAATCCATATTTGACCAAATGTACTAAAATCGGGCCCAAGAGTCGTCTATTTTGAACTTTTTAGTTCTACCCTATTGACTCCTTCTGACGATAGTTCAGCCAATTTTTGACCCACTGAACATATTTCAGTCATGGATCTTGAAATTTCTATACCTACTTATTGACTCTTTCTGATGTTACATCGGTCATTCAAAAGTCAATATTTGACCAAATATACTAAAATCGGGCCCAAGAATCGTCTATTTTGAACTTTTTAGTTCTACCCTTTGACTCCTTCTGGTGATAAATTAGCCATAGAGTTGCCAATATTTGACCCATTGAACATGTTTCAGTCATGGATCTTAAAATTTCTATATCTACATATTGACTCTATCTGATGTTACATCGGTCATTCAAAAGTCAATATTTGACCAAATGTACTAAAATAGGGCCCAAGAGTCGTCGATTTTGAACTTTTTAGTTCTACCCATTGACTCCTTCTGGTGATAAATTAGCCATAGAGTAGCCGATATTTGACCCATTGAACATGTTTCAGTCATGGATCTTGAAATTTCTATACCTACTTATTGACTCTTTCTGATGTTACATCGGTCATTCAAAAGTCAATATTTGACCAAATGTACTAAAATCGGGCCCAAGAGTCGTCGATTTTGAACTTTTTAGTTCTACCTTATTGACTCCTTCTGGAGATAGTTCAGCCAATTTTTGACCCACTGTAAATATTTCAGTCCTTGATCTTGTACTTTCTATTCCTACCCAATTGACTCCTTCTGGTGATAAATTAGCCATAGAGTAGCCAATATTTTACCCATTGGACATGTTTCAGTTATGGATCTTGAAGTTTTTATACCTACTCATTGACTCTTTCTGAATTTATGTCAGTCATTCAGAAATCCATATTTGACCAAATGTACTAAAATCGGGCCCAAGAGTCGTCGATTTTGAACTTTCTATTTCTACCCAATTGACTCCTTCTGGTGATAAATTAGCCATAGAGTAGCCAATATTTGACCCATTGAACATGTTTCAGTCATGGATCTTAAAATTTCTATACCTACTTATTGACTCTTTCTGATGTTATATCGGTCATTCAAAAGTCAATATTTGACCAAATGTACTAAAATCGGCCCAAGAGTTGTCTATTTTGAACTTTTTAGTTCTACCCTATTGACTCCTTCTGGTGATAAATTAGAGATAGAGTAGCCAATAATTGACCCAGTGAACATGTTTCAGTCATGGATCTTGAAATTTCTATACCTACTTATTGACTCTTTCTGATGTTATATAGGTCTTTCAAAAGTCAATATTTGACCAAATGTACTAATATCGGGCCAGAGAGTCGTCTATTTTGAACTTTTTAGTTCTACCCTATTGACTCCTTCTGGCGATAGTTCAGCCAATTTTTGACCCACTGAAAATATTTCAGTCCTTGATCTTGAACTTTCTATTCCTACCCAATTGACTCCTTCTGGTGATTAATTAGCCTTAGAGTAGCCAATATTTGACCCATTGAACATGTTTCAGTCATGGATCTTAAAATATCTATACCTACATATTGACTCTATCTGATGTTACATCGGTCATTCAAAAGTCAATATTTGACCAAATGTACTAAAATCGGGCCCAAGAGTCGTCGATTTTGAACTTTTTAGTTCTACCCATTGACTCCTTCTGGTGATAAATTAGCCATAGAGTAGCCGATATTTGACCCATTGAACATGTTTCAGTCATGGATCTTGAAATTTCTATACCTACTTATTGACTCTTTCTGATGTTATATCGGTCATTCAAAAGTCAACATTTGACCAAATATACTACAATTGGGCCCAAGAATCGTCTATTTTGAACTTTTTAGTTCTACCCTTTGACTCCTTCTGGTGATAAATTAGCCATAGAGTAGGCAATATTTGACCCATTGAACATGTTTCAGTCATGGATCTTGAAGTTTCTATACCTACTTATTGACTCTTTCTGATGTTGTATTGGTCATTCAAAAGTCAATATTTGACCAAATGTACTAATATCGGGCCAGAGAGTCGTCTATTTTGAACTTTTTAGTTCTACCCTATTGACTCCTTCTGGCGATAGTTCAGCCAATTTTTGACCCACTGAAAATATTTCAGTCCTTGATCTTGAACTTTCTATTCCTACCCAATTGACTCCTTCTGGTGATAAATTAGCCTTAGAGTAGCCAATATTTTACCCATTGGAAATGTTTCAATTATGGATCTTGAAATATTTATACCTACTCATTGACTCTTTCTGAATTTAGGTCAGTCATTAAGAAATCCATATTTGACCAAATGTACTAAAATCGGGCCCAAGAGTCGTTTATTTTGAACTTTTTAGTTCTACCCTATTGACTCCTTCTGACGATAGTTCAGCCAATTTTTGACCCACTGAACATATTTCAGTCATGGATCTTGAAATTTCTATACCTACTTATTGACTCTTTCTGATGTTACATTGGTCATTCAAAAGTCAATATTTGACCAAATATACTAAAATCGGGCCCAAGAATCGTCTATTTTGAACTTTTTAGTTCTACCCTTTGACTCCTTCTGGTGATAAATTAGCCATAGAGTAGCCAATATTTGACCCATTGAACATGTTTCAGTCATGCATCTTAAAATTTCTATATCTACATATTGACTCTATCTGATGTTACATCGGTCATTCAAAAGTCAATATTTGACCAAATGTACTAAAATCGGGCCCAAGAGTCGTCGATTTTGAACTTTTTAGTTCTACCCATTGACTCCTTCTGGTGATAAATTAGCCATAGAGTAGCCGATATTTGACCCATTGAACATGTTTCAGTCATGGATCTTGAAATTTCTATACCTACTTATTGACTCTTTCTGATGTTATATCGGTCATTCAAAAGTCAACATTTGACCAAATATACTACAAACGGGCCCAAGAATCGTCTATTTTGAACTTTTTAGTTCTACCCTTTGACTCCTTCTGGTGATAAATTAGCCATAGAGTAGCCAATATTTGACCCATTGAACATGTTTCAGTCATGGATCTTGAAGTTTCTATACTTACTTATTGACTCTTTCTGATGTTATATTGGTCATTCAAAAGTCAATATTTGACCAAATGTACTAATATCGGGCCAGAGAGTCGTCTATTTTGAACTTTTTAGTTCTACCCTATTGACTCCTTCTGGCGATAGTTCAGCCTATTTTTGACCCACTGAAAATATTTCAGTCCTTGATCTTGAACTTTCTATTCCTACCCAATTGACTCCTTCTGGTGATAAATTAGCCTTAGAGTAGCCAATATTTTACCCATTGGAAATGTTTCAATTATGGATCTTGAAATATTTATACCTACTCATTGACTCTTTCTGAATTTAGGTCAGTCATTAAGAAATCCATATTTGACCAAATGTACTAAAATCGGGCCCAAGAGTCGTCTATTTTGAACTTTTTAGTTCTACCCTATTGACTCCTTCTGACGATAGTTCAGCCAATTTTTGACCCACTGAACATATTTCAGTCATGGATCTTGAAATTTCTATACCTACTTATTGACTCTTTCTGATGTTACATCGGTCATTCAAAAGTCAATATTTGACCAAATATACTAAAATCGGGCCCAAGAATCGTCTATTTTGAACTTTTTAGTTCTACCCTTTGACTCCTTCTGGTGATAAATTAGCCATAGAGTTGCCAATATTTGACCCATTGAACATGTTTCAGTCATGGATCTTAAAATTTCTATATCTACATATTGACTCTATCTGATGTTACATCGGTCATTCAAAAGTCAATATTTGACCAAATGTACTAAAATAGGGCCCAAGAGTCGTCGATTTTGAACTTTTTAGTTCTACCCATTGACTCCTTCTGGTGATAAATTAGCCATAGAGTAGCCGATATTTGACCCATTGAACATGTTTCAGTCATGGATCTTGAAATTTCTATACCTACTTATTGACTCTTTCTGATGTTATATCGGTCATTCAAAAGTCAACATTTGACCAAATATACTACAATCGGGCCCAAGAATCGTCTATTTTGAACTTTTTAGTTCTACCCTTTGACTCCTTCTGGTGATAAATTAGCCATAGAGTAGCCAATATTTGACCCATTGAACATGTTTCAGTCATGGATCTTGAAGTTTCTATACCTACTTATTGACTCTTTCTGATGTTATATTGGTCATTCAAAAGTCAATATTTGACCAAATGTACTAATATCGGGCCAGAGAGTCGTCTATTTTGAACTTTTTAGTTCTACCCTATTGACTCCTTCTGGCGATAGTTCAGCCAATTTTTGACCCACTGAAAATATTTCAGTCCTTGATCTTGAACTTTCTATTCCTACCCAATTGACTCCTTCTGGTGATAAATTAGCCTTAGAGTAGCCAATATTTTACCCATTGGAAATGTTTCAATTATGGATCTTGAAATATTTATACCTACTCATTGACTCTTTCTGAATTTAGGTCAGTCATTAAGAAATCCATATTTGACCAAATGTACTAAAATCGGGCCCAAGAGTCGTCTATTTTGAACTTTTTAGTTCTACCCTATTGACTCCTTCTGACGATAGTTCAGCCAATTTTTGACCCACTGAATATATTTCAGTCATGGATCTTGAAATTTCTATACTTACTTATTGACTCTTTCTGATGTTACATTGGTCATTCAAAAGTCAATATTTGACCAAATATACTAAAATCGGGCCCAAGAATCGTCTATTTTGAACTTTGTAGTTCTACCCTTTGACTCCTTCTGGTGATAAATTAGCCATTGAGTTGCCGATATTTGACCCATTGAACATGTTTCAGTCATGGATCTTGAAATTTCTATACCTACTCATTGACTCTTTCTGAGTTTAGGTCAGTCATTCAGAAATCCATATTTGACCAAATGTACTAAAATCGGGCCCAAGAGTCGTCGATTTTGAACTTTCTATTTCTACCCAATTGACTCCTTCAGGTGATAAATTAGCCATAGAGTAGCCAATATTTGACCCATTGAACATGTTTCAGTCATGGATCTTGAAATTTTCATACCTACTCATTGACTCTTTCTGATGTTATATAGGTCTTTCAAAAGTCAACATTTGACCAAATATACTACAATCGGGCCCAAGAATCGTCTATTTTGAACTTTTTAGTTCTACCCTTTCACTCCTTCTGGTGATAAATTAGCCATAGAGTAGCCAATATTTGACCCATTGAACATGTTTCAGTCATGGATCTTGAAGTTTCTATACCTACTTATTGACTCTTTCTGATGTTATATTGGTCATTCAAAAGTCAATATTTGACCAAATGTACTAATATCGGGCCAGAGAGTCGTCTATTTTGAACTTTTTAGTTCTACCCTATTGACTCCTTCTGGCGATAGTTCAGCCAATTTTTGACCCACTGAAAATATTTCAGTCCTTGATCTTGAACTTTCTATTCCTACCCAATTGACTCCTTCTGGTGATAAATTAGCCTTAGAGTAGCCAATAATTTACCCATTGGAAATGTTTCAATTATGGATCTTGAAATATTTATACTACTCATTGACTCTTTCTGAATTTAGGTCAGTCATTAAGAAATCCATATTTGACCAAATGTACTAAAATCGGGCCCAAGAATCGTCTATTTTGAACTTTTTAGTTCTACCCTATTGACTCCTTCTGGCGATAGTTCAGCCAATATTGGACCCACTGAACATGTTTCAGTCATGGATATTGAAATTTCTATAACTTCTTATTGACTCTTTCTGATGTTACATAGATCATTCAAAAGTCAATATTTGACCAAATGTACTAAAAACGGACCCAAAAGTCGTCGATTTTGAACTTTTTAGTTCTACCCAATTGACTCCTTCTGGTGATAAATTAGCCATAGAGTAGCCAATATTTGACCCATTGAACATGTTTCAGTCCTTGATCTTGAACTTTCTATTCCTACCCAATTGACTCCTTCTGGTGATAAATTAGCCATAGAGTAGCCAATATTTGACCCATTGAACATGTTTCAGTCATGGATCTTGAAATTTTCATACCTACTTATTGACTCTTTCTGATGTTATATTGGTCATTCAAAAGTCAATATTTGACCAAATGTACTAATATCGGGCCAGAGAGTCGTCTATTTTGAACTTTTTAGTTCTACCCTATTGACTCCTTCTGGCGATAGTTCAGCCAATTTTTGACATACTGAAAATATTTCAGTCCTTGATCTTGAACTTTCTATTCCTACCCAATTGACTCCTTCTGGTGATAAATTAGCCTTAGA
Organism: Zacco platypus; assembly: GCA_038088235.1. Lineage (NCBI taxonomy): Eukaryota > Metazoa > Chordata > Actinopteri > Cypriniformes > Xenocyprididae > Zacco > Zacco platypus. The sequence goes on along the minus strand of CM076078.1, from coordinate 24,352,043 downwards.
GTAGCCAATATTTTACCCATTGGAAATGTTTCAATTATGGATCTTGAAATATTTATACCTACTCATTGACTCTTTCTGAATTTAGGTCAGTCATTAAGAAATCCATATTTGACCAAATGTACTAAAATCGGGCCCAAGAGTCGTCTATTTTGAACTTTTTAGTTCTACCCTATTGACTCCTTCTGGCGATAGTTCAGCCAATTTTTGACCCACTGAACATATTTCAGTCATGGATCTTGAAATTTCTATACCTACTTATTGACTCTTTCTGATGTTACATCGGTCATTCAAAAGTCAATATTTGACCAAATATACTAAGATCGGGCCCAAGAATCGTCTATTTTGAACTTTTTAGTTCTACCCTTTGACTCCTTCTGGTGATAAATTAGCCATAGAGTAGCCAATATTTGACCCATTGAACATGTTTCAGTCATGGATCTTGAAATTTCTATAACTTCTTATTGACTCTTTCTGATGTTACATAGATCATTCAAAAGTCAATATTTGACCAAATGTACTAAAATCGGACCCAAGAGTCGTCGATTTGAACTTTTTAGTTCTACCCTATTGACTCCTTCTGGAGATAAATTAGCCATAGAGTAGCCAATATTTGACCCATTGAAGATGTTTCAGTCATGGATCTTGAAATTTCTATACCTACTTATTGACTCTTTCTGATTTTACACTGGTCATTCAAAAAAAATATTTGACCAAATGTACTAAGACTGGGGTCAAGAGTCGTCTATTTTGAACTTTTTAGTTCTACCCTTTGACTCCTTCTGGTGATAAATTAGCCATAGAGTAGCCAATATTTGACCCATTGAACATGTTTCAGTCATGGATCTTGAAGTTTCTATACCTACTTATTGACTCTTTCTGATGTTATATTGGTCATTCAAAAGTCAATATTTGACCAAATGCACTAATATCGGGCCAGAGAGTCGTCTATTTTGGACTTTTTAGTTCTACCCTATTGACTCCTTCTGGCGATAGTTCAGCCAATTTTTGACCCACTGAAAATATTTCAGTCCTTGATCTTGAACTTTCTATTCCTACCCAATTGACTCCTTCTGGTGATAAATTAGCCTTAGAGTAGCCAATATTTTACCCATTGGAAATGTTTCAATTATGGATCTTGAAATATTTATACCTACTCATTGACTCTTTCTGAATTTAGGTCAGTCATTAAGAAATCCATATTTGACCAAATGTACTAAAATCGGGCCCAAGAGTCGTCTATTTTGAACTTTTTAGTTCTACCCTATTGACTCCTTCTGGCGATAGTTCAGCCAATTTTTGACCCACTGAACATATTTCAGTCATGGATCTTGAAATTTCTATACCTACTTATTGACTCTTTCTGATGTTACATCGGTCATTCAAAAGTCAATATTTGACCAAATATACTAAAATCGGGCCCAAGAATTGTCTATTTTGAACTTTTTACTTCTACCCTTTGACTCCTTCTGGTGATAAATTAGCCATAGAGTAGCCAATATTTGACCCATTGAACATGTTTCAGTCATGGATCTTGAAATTTCTATACCTAATTATTGACGCTTTCTGATGTTATATCGGTCATTCAAAAGTCAACATTTGACCAAATATACTACAATCGGGCCCAAGAATCATCTATTTTGAACTTTTTAGTTCTACCCTTTGACTCCTTCTGGTGATAAATTAGCCATAGAGTAGCCAATATTTGACCCATTGAACATGTTTCAGTCATGGATCTTAAAATTTCTATACCTACTTATTGACTCTTTCTGATGTTATATCGGTCATTCAAAAGTCAATATTTGACCAAATGTACTAAAATCGGCCCAAGAGTCGTCTATTTTGAACTTTTTAGTTGTACCCTTTGACTCCTTCTGGTGATAAATTAGCCATAGAGTTGCCGATATTTGACCCATTGAACATGTTTCAGTCATGGATCTTGAAATTTCGATACCTACTTATTGACTCTTTCTGATGTTATATCGGTCATTCAAAAGTCAACATTTGACCAAATGTACTAATATCGGGCCAGAGAGTCGTCTATTTTGAACTTTTAGTTCTACCCTATTGACTCTTTCTGGCGATAGTTCAGCCAATTTTTGACCCACTGAAAATATTTCAGTCCTTGATCTTGAACTTTCTATTCCTACCCAATTGACTCCTTCTGGTGATAAATTAGCATTAGAGTAGCCAATATTTTACCCATTGGAAATGTTTCAATTATGGATCTTGAAATTTCTATACCTACTTATTGACTCTTTCTGATGTTACATCGGTCATTCAAAAGTCAATATTTGACCAAATATACTAAAATCGGGCCCAAGAATCGTCTATTTTGAACTTTTTACTTCTACCCTTTGACTCCTTCTGGTGATAAATTAGCCATAGAGTAGCCAATATTTGACCCATTTAACATGTTTCAGTCATGGATCTTGAAATTTCTATACCTAATTTGTAATGGTCTGGTCCTCAAGCACTACTTTCATCCTGGCCACCAGGGGTCGCTGTCCGTGAGCTCTCCGTCATTCTCCTCCGGAACTATGGATGGCGCTTGCAGCAGGAACTCTAGCCTCTCCACTCCTGTAGATGGCGCCATATCCCCAACTATGTTCATTGCTCGTTAGGCCTGATTTCCCACACCTGAAGTTGACCCTTTATAAGTTTGATTGTTCCCTACTATTGTGTTCAGTCTTGAGCCTGTCTTCCGGAGATTCCTGCTGCCCGTCTTTAAAGTTAAGTGTATCTCTGTTAGCTGTTTTGGACCATTGTGTCTGTTTTTGTTTTCTCTGTTTTATGGAAGCTCGGCTCTCCTATTCATTTGTATTTTGGTACCTTTATTTTACCAGTAAAGATTTCTTTTATTTTCTAACGACTGAAGTCTCCTGGCTCTTCTCTATTCTGCAATTGGGTTACACCGTGGGGACTTAGCTCAGTGAGTTAACACTCACCTCTAGTGCACCAGCAACCCGGGTTCTATCCCCACCAACGGGCAAACCTAACATCAAGACTGAACCATGGAAGAAAGCCCAGCAGAAGAATCTTCACCCCCTTCAAATGTTGAACGCATTCTAACTGCGCTTTCAGAACAAGCCACAACCATTCGGCGACATGATCAGGCTCTGGCTGAGATCCTAAACCTTCTGAATCTCCAGTCCCAGGCTGCTTCATCCCGAGAACCCCAACAGTCTTCTGGACTTCTATCCAGATCAATGATACTTCCCTCTGAGCCAAGATTACCAGCCCCAGAGCGATTCGATGGTACTCCTGAGAGGTGCAGAGGATTTATCACCCAGTGTACATTGGCTTTTCAACTTCAACCCAGCAGTTTTCCTACTGAGAACAGTAAGGTGGCCTATGTTATTACACTCCTCACAGGCAAGGCACTTGACTGGGCCTCAGCTTTGTGGGATCAGAAGTCGCCTCTTACCAACAGTCAACATTTCATTGATGAGATGAAGAGAGTGTTTCAACACCCAGCAAGTAAGGGAGATGTGGATCACCGCCTGTTGAATCTTTCTCAAGGCACCCGGAGTGCCGCTGAGTTTGCCATAGAGTTTCGCACTCTCGCGACCGAGAGCGGTTGGGATCAGCGAGCACTAAGAGCAACCTTTCACCATGCTTTGTCCCCCGGGCTTAAGGACGAGTTGGCATTCCGAGAACCTGCTCCTAATCTTGAGTCTCTCATTGACATGGCCATCCGGGTCGACCATCGCCTCAGAGAACGCCAGCTGGAGCGACAGCGGGAGACCAGCTTACGTGAGGCTGCCAGTCCTTTAAGATTGTCTCCTCCTGGCGACCTAGAGGAACCTATGCAGCTGGGGGGAACCCGCATATCTCAGGCCGAACGCAATCGAAGGATTAAAGAGAAATGCTGCCTCTACTGTGGCAAGCCAGGACACTTTCGCACTGACTGTCCTGAGCTGTCGGGAAAAGCCAAGTCTCGTCCTGGAGTAGGGAGGCCGGGGCGAGAATAGGAATCATCCCCGGCTCAGCAACCTCAGGTTTGACCATCCACGCCACGATCACCCAGGGCCAGCGACACCATCAAATATGTGCCTTTGTTGATTCAGGGGCCTCCGGGAGTTTCATGGACTTTAAGATGGCTCAGAGTCTCGCTGTTTACCCTGTGAATCTTCAAGACCCCCTAAACATTACCGCAGTTGACGGCAGCCCGTTGGGGTCTGGTCGGGTCACTCAGTGCACTCCACCTTTACAGCTACAGGTGGGGGATCACCAGGAGTGGATTCAGTTTTTCTTAATTCATACCCCTAAGCTTCCTATAATCCTTGGTTTTCCTTGGTTGACTGCTCACAACCCTAACATTGACTGGACCAGAGGGGTCGTCAGAGAGTGGGGAACCAACTGCCAGATCTCGAGTACTGCTTTCTGCTGTTCCTCTGAGCCACTTAAGACTTTCCAAGAACCCCTGCAAGACAAACTCAAGAGCAACTTCCTCTCTGTGCTCGACTCCTCCTCCACAGAGGTCATGGCCATTCCAAGAATGGAACCGGTCACCACCAAGTTTCCACATCACTCTCATGAGCCACCCCAAGTTCCCCCAGAATACACAGACCTCCTAGACGTCTTCAGTAAGGTCCAGGCTTCCACGCTACCTCCCCACAGACCATATGACTGCGCTATTGAACTCATGCCAGGAACTTGTCCACCCCGCGGAAGGCTCTACTCTCTCTCTGGCCCAGAGAGATTGGCTATGGATAAGTACCTTAAAGAAGCCCTGGATAGCGGGTTTGTTCGTCCCTCCACTTCACCGGCAGGAGCCGGTTTCTTCTTTGTTGAAAAAAAGGATGGTAGTCTCCGGCCCTGTATCGATTATCGGGGTTTAAATAGCATCACCATCAAGAATCGTTACCCCCTCCCACTTATGACCACGGCATTCGAGATACTGCAGGGGGCCACCATTTTTACCAAGCTGGACCTTCGAAATGCATACCATCTGGTCAGGATCCGGGAGGGGGATGAATGGAAGACGGCGTTTAATACCCCAACAGGACACTACGAGTACCAGGTAATGCCATTCGGCCTGGTAAATGCTCCAGCGGTCTTCCAGTCTTTTATTAACGATGTGCTTAGAGAGATGCTTAATATTTCAGTGTTTGTTTATTTGGATGATATTCTGATATTCTCCCGCAATCTCAAGGAACACATTCAGCATGTCAGACAGGTCCTGGCCCAGCTGTTGAAGCATAAGCTCTTTGTTAAGCTGGAGAAGAGCGAATTCCATGTCCCAGCTGTTTCCTTCCTTGGCTTCTGTGTATCCAAGGGTAGCCTCCAGATGGATCCTGGCAAGATTCGAGCAGTCTTGGATTGGCCCCAACCCACTTCAGTCAAACAGGTACAGCGCTTTCTGGGGTTCTCCAATTTCTATAGGAGGTTTATTAGAAATTTTAGTTCTGTTGCAGAGCCTCTTTCCGCACTGACAAAAGTCTAATAGACCATTCAGATGGACCAGCAGAGCAGACCAGGCATTTAACACACTGAAACAACGATTCACGTCCGCCCCCATCCTAATGCTCCCAGACCCAGAGTTGCCTTTTGTGCTGGAGGTGGATGCCTCAGATGTGGGGGTTGGAGCTGTGTTGTCACAGAGGAGTAAGACCAGTCACAAACTCCACCCATGTGCCTTTTTCTCTCGCCGGCTCACCCCTACTCAGAGAAATTATGACATTGGGAACCGGGAGTTGCTGGCCATTAAGATGGCGCTGGAGGAGTGGAGGCACTGGTTGGAGGGGGCCAAACACCCTTTCCTTATCTGGACGGACCATCGGAATCTTACTTGCATCCAGACCGCTAAGAGGTTAAACTCACGACAAGCCCGTTGGGCTCTCTATTTTAACCGATTCAATTTCACCCTCTCTTATCGCCCAGGTTCAAAGAATCTCAAGCCAGATGCACTCTCAAGGCAGTTCGAACCACCTGAGGAGTCCGATCCAGAGACCATCCTCCCAACATCCAGGGTGGTAGCCCCTATCCAGTGGGATATAGAGACAGCCATCAGGAGAGGCCAGCAGCAACAACCTGATCCAGGTAACGGCCCAGTAGGGCATCTCTTCGTTCCTAATCATTTACGCTCTGAGGTCTTGCAGTGGGCACATGCCTCCCTCCCCTCTGGACATCCAGGGACCACTAGAACGTGCAAGCTGATTCAGAGAAAGTTCTGGTGGCCCAAGTTACAGCAAGATGTTCGGGCCTTCGTCTCTGCCTGCTCTGTGTGTGCACAGAACAAGGAGCCGAGGACTCGTCCTCAAGGATTGCTGCACCCACTACCCATCCCCAGACGTCCCTGGTCTCACATCTCCCTGGATTTCGTCACAGGCTTGCCTCAGTCTCAGGGAAACACGGTAATCCTGGTAGTGGTGGACAGATTTTCCAAGACTTGTCACCTTATACCCTTATCTAAGCTCCCAACAGCTAGCCAGACTGCAGAAATAATGATGAAACATGTGTTCAGAATCCATGGCTTTCCCCAGGATATGGTTTCTGACCGGGGGCCACAGTTTACGTCCCGGTTCTGGAAGGCGTTTGGTCGGCTCATCGGGTCCTCTATCAGCTTGTCCTCTGGCTTCCATCCCCAGACCAATGGCCAAACGGAGAGGGTAAATCAGGAGATTGAGAAGACACTGAGGTGTCTAGTCACTGACAACCAATCCACTTGGAGCTCTCGACTTATGTGGGCTGAGTTTGCTCACAATACTCTGTACCACTCCTCTTGGATGTCCCCTTTTGAGTGTCTTTATGGCTTTCCCCCCCCTTTGTTTCCTGGACAGGAGCCAGAGGTTGAGGTCCCAGCCGCCACACAGCTTGTCCGCCGGTGTCGAAATTCATGGCAGAGGGCTCGTGCTGCCTTACTTAGGGCGGCTCGACAGCAACGGAGGCAAGCTAACAAACGCCGGAGGGTAGGACCCACATATCGCCCAGGACAAAGAGTGTGGCTGTCTACCAGAGATCTTCCCCTACGGGTGGAATCCCGCAAGCTGGCTCCACGATACATCGGTCCCTTTAAGATCCTCCGAAAGATTAATCCGGTTTCCTTTCGACTCTGTCTGCCCAAAACTATGAAGATTCACCCCACATTCCATGTTTCTCGATTAAAACCAGTTGTTTGTTCCACTTTGTCCCCAGCCAGTAAGTCTGCCCCAGCTCCCCGCATGATTGAGGGACGGCCAGCGTACGCGGTCCGCAGACTGCTGGATTGCCGCCAAGTACGGGGAAAGGTGCAGTACCTGGTTGACTGGGAGGGGTATGGCCCGGAGGAGCGGACCTGGGTTCCAGCTCGAGATATCTTGGATCCGGCACTCATCTCGGACTTTCGCCAAGCCCGAGGGGACCATCTGGGGAACGTCGGGAGCCGTTCTTAGGGGAGGGGCTCCTGTAATGGTCTGGTCCTCAAGCACTACTTTCATCCTGGCCACCAGGGGTCGCTGTCCGTGAGCTCTCCGTCATTCTCCTCCGGAACTATGGATGGCGCTTGCAGCAGGAACTCTAGCCTCTCCACTCCTGTAGATGGCGCCATATCCCCAACTATGTTCATTGCTCGTTAGCCCTGATTTCCCACACCTGAAGTTGACCCTTTATAAGTTTGATTGTTCCCTACTATTGTGTTCAGTCTTGAGCCTGTCTTCCGGAGATTCCTGCTGCCCATCTTTAAAGTTAAGTGTATCTCTGTTAGCTGTTTTGGACCATTGTGTCTGTTTTTGTTTTCTCTGTTTTATGGAAGCTCGGCTCTCCTATTCATTTGTATTTTGGTACCTTTATTTTACCAGTAAAGATTTCTTTTATTTTCTAACGACTGAAGTCTCCTGGCTCTTCTCTATTCTGCAATTGGGCTACACCGTGGGGACTTAGCTCAGTGAGTTAACACTCACCTCTAGTGCACCAGCAACCCGGGTTCTATCCCCACCAACGGGCAAACCTAACATCATTATTGACTCTTTCTGATGTTATATCGGTCATTCAAAAGTCAATATTTGACCAAATGTACTAAAATCGGGCCCAAGAGTCGTCGATTTTGAACTTTTTAGTTCTACCCTATTAACTCCTTCTGGAGATAGTTCAGCCAGTTTTTGACCCAATGAAAATAATTCAGTCCTTGATCTTGAACTTTTATTTCTATCCAATTGTCTCCTTCTTGTGATACATTAGCCATAGATTAGCCAATATTTGACCCATTGAACATGTTTCAGTCATGGATCTTGAAATTTCTATAGCTACTTATTGACTCTATCTGATGTTACATTGGTCATTCAAAAGTCAATATTTGACCAAATGTACTATAATAGGGCCCATAAGTCGTCGATTTTGGACTTTTTAGTTCTACCCAATTGACTCCTTCTGGTGATAAATTAGCCATAGAGTAGCCGATATTTGACCCATTGAACATGTTTCAGTCATGGATCTTGAAATTTCTATACCTAGTTATTGACTCTTTCTGATGTTATAGCAGTCATTCAAAAGTCAATATTTGATCAAATATACTAAAATAGGGCCCAAGAATCGTCTATTTTGAACTGTTTAGTTCTACCCTTTGACTCCTTCTGGTTATAAATTAGCCATAGAGTAGCCAATATTTGACCCATTGAACATGTTTCAGTCATGGATCTTGAAATTTCTATATCTACTTATTGACTCTTTCTGATGTTACATCGGTCATTCAAAAGTCAATATTTAACCAAATGTACTAAAATCGGGCCCAAGAATTATCTATTTTGAACCTTTTATTTCTACCCTATTGACTCCTTCTGGAGAGAGTTCAGCCAATTTTTGACCCACTGAAAATAATTCAGTCCTTGATCTTAAACTTTCTATTTCTATCCAATTGTCTCCTTCTTGTGATACATTAGCCTTAGAGTAGCCAATATTTTACCCATTGGAAATGTTTCAATTATAGATCTTGAAATATTTATTCCTACTCATTGACTCTTTCTGAATTTAGGTCAGTCATTAAGAAATCCATATTTGACCAAGTGTACTAATATCGGGCCCAACAGTCGTCGATTTGGAACTTTTTAGTTCTACCCTTTGACTCCTTCTGGTGATAAATTAGCCATAGAGTAGCCAATATTTGACCCATTGAACATGTTTCAGTAATGCATCTTGAAATTTCAATACCTACTTATTGACTCTTTCTGATGTTACATAGATCATTCAAAAGTCAATATTTGACCAAATGTACTAAAATGGGGCCCAAGAGTCGTCTATTTTGAACTTTTTAGTTCTAAGCTTTGCCCCCTTCTGGTGATAAATTAGCCATAGAGTAGCCAATATTTGACCCATTGAACATGTTTCAGTCATGGATCTTAAAATTTCTATACCTACTTATTGACTCTTTCATATGTTATATCGGTCATTCAAAAGTCAATATTTGACCAAATGTGCTAATATCAGGCCCAAGAGTCGTCTATTTTGAACTTTTTAGTTCTACCCAATAGACTCCTACTTTTGATAAATTAGCCATAGAGTAGCCAATATTTGACCCATTGAACATGTTTCAATCATGGATCTTGAAATTTCTGTTCCTACTTATGGACTCTTTCCGATGTTACATCGGTCATTCAAAAGTCAATATTTGACCAAATGTACTAAAATCGGGCCCAAGAGTCATCTATTTTGAGCTTTTTAGTTCTACCTTTTGACTCCTTCTGGTGATATATTAGCCATAGAGTAGACAATAATTGACCCATTGAACATGTTCCACTCATGGATCTTGAAATTTCTATACCTACTTATTGACTCTTTCTGATGTTACATCGGTCATTCAAAAGTCAATATTTGACCAAATGTACTAACACTGGGCCCAAGAGTCATCTATTTTGATCTTTTTAGTTCTACCCTATTGACTCCTTCTGGCGATAGTTAGCCAATTTTTGACCCACTGAAAATTTTTCAGTCCTTGATCTTGAACTTTCTATTCCTACCCAATTGACTCCTTCAGGTGATAAATTAGCCATAGAGTAGCCAATATTTGACCCATTGAACATGTTTCAGTCATGGATCTTGAAATTTCTATACCTACTTATTGGCTCTTTCTGATGTTATATCGGTCAATCAAAAGTCAATATTTGACCAAATATACTAAAATCGGGCCCAAAAGTCGTCGATTTTGAACTTTTTAGTTCTACCCATTGACTCCTTCTGGAGATAAATTAGCCATAGAGTAGCCAATATTTGACCCATTGAACATTTTCAGTCATGGATCTTGAAATTTCAATACCTAGTTATTGACTCTTTCTGATGTTATAGCGGTCATTCAAAAGTCAATATTTCACCAAATATACTAAAATAGGGCCCAAGAATCGTCTATTTTGAACTTTTTAGTTCTACCCTTTGTCTCCTTCTGTTTATAAATTAGCCATAGAGTAGCCAATATTTGACCCATTGAACATGTTTCAGTAATGGATATTGAAATTTCTAGACCTACTTATTGACTCTTTCTGATGTTATATCGGTCATTCAAAAGTCAATATTTGACCAAATATACTAAAATCGGGCCCAAGAATCGTCTATTTTGAACTTTTTAGTTCTACCCTATTGACTCCTTCTGGAGATAGTTCAGCCAATTTTTGACCCACTGAAAATAATTCAGTCCTTGATCTTGAACTTTTATTTCTATCCAATTGTCTCCTTCTTGTGATACATTAGCCATAGAGTAGCCAATATTTGACCCATTGAACATGTTTCAGTCATGGATCTTGATATTTCTATACCTACTTATTGACTCTATCTGATTTTACATTGGTCATTCAAAAGTCAATATTTGACCAAATGTACTAAAATCGGGCCCAAGAGTCATCTATTTTGAGCTTTTTAGTTCTACCCTTTGACTCCTTCTGTTGATAAATTAGCCATAGAGTAGCCAATATTTGACCCATTGAACATGTTTCAGTCATGGATCTTGACATTTCTATACCTACTTATTGACTCTTTCTGATGTTACATCGGTCATTCAAAAGTCAATATTTCTCCAAATATATTAAAATCGGGCCCAAGAATCGTCTATTTTGAACTTTTTAGTTCTACCCTTTGACTCCTTCTGTTGATAAATTAGCCATAGAGTAGCCAATATTTGACCCATTGAACATGTTTCAGTCATGGATCTTGAAATTTCTATACCTACTTATTGACTCTTTCTGATGTTATATCGGTCATTCAAAAGTCAATATTTGACCAAATGTACTAAAATCGGGCCCAAGAATCGTCTATTTTGGACTTTTTAGTTCTACCCTTTGACTCCTTCTGGTGAAACATCAGATAGATTCAATAAGTAGGTCTAGAAATTTCAAGATCCATGACTGAAACATGTTCAATGGGTCACATATTGGCTACTCTATGGCTAATTTATCACCAGAAGGAGTCAATTGGGTAGGAATAGAAAGTTCAAGATTAAGGTCTGAAATATTTTCAGTGGGTCAAAAATTGGCTAAACTATCGCCAGGAGGAGTCAATAGGGTATAACTAAAAAGTTCAAAATCGACGACTCTCTGGCCCGATATTAGTGCATTTGGTCAAATATTGACTTTTGAATGACCGATATAACATCAGAAAGAGTCAATAAGTAGGTATAGAAATTTCAAGATGAATTACTGAAACATGTTCAATGGGTCAAATATTGGCTACTCTATGGCTAATTTATCACCAGAAGGAGTCAAAGGGTAGAACTAAAAAGTTCAAAATAGACGATTCTTGTGCCCGATTTTAGTATATTTGGTCAAATATTGACTTTTGAATGACCGATGTAACATCAGAAAGAGTCAATAAGTAGGTATAGAAATTTTAAGATCCATGACTGAAACATGTTCAATGGGTCAAATATTGGCTACTCTATGGCTAATTTATCACCAGAAGGAGGCAGTTGGGTAGAAATAGAAAGTTCAAAATAGACGACTCTTGGGCCCGATATTAGTACATTTGGTCAAATATGGATTTCTGAATGACTGACCTAAATTCAGAAAGAGTCAATGAGTAGGTATAAAAACTTCAAGATCCATAACTATTTGGTCAAATATTGACTTTTGAATGACCGATATAACATCAGAAAGAGTCAACAAGTTGGTATAAAAAATTTAAGATCCATGACTGAAACATGTTCAATGGGTCAAATATTGGCTACTCTATGGCTAATTTATCACCAGAAGGAGTCAATAGGGTTGAAGTAAAAAGTTCAAAATAGACAACTCTTGGGCCCGATTTTAGTACATTTGGTCAAATATTGACTTTTGAATGACCGATGTAACATCAGATAGATTCAATAAGTAGGTCTAGAAATTTCAAGCTCCATGACTGAAACATGTTCAATGGGTCAATTATTGGCTACTCTATCGCTAAGTTATCACCAGAAGGAGTCAATTGGGTAGAAATAGAAAGTTCAAAATCGACGACTCTTGGGCCCGATATTAGTACATTTGGTCAAATATTGACTTTTGAATGACCAATGTAACATCAGATAGAGTCAATAAGTAGGTATAGAAATTTCAAGATCCATGACTGAAACATGTTCAATGGGTCAAATATTGGCTACTCTATGGCTAATTTATCACCAGAAGGAGTCAATGGGTAGAACTAAAAAGTTCAAAATCGACGACTCTTGGGCCCGATTTTAGTACATTTGGTCAAAGATTGACTTTTGAATGATCTATGTAACATCAGAAAGAGTCATTAAGTAGATATAGAAATTTCAAGATCCATTACTGAAACATGTTCAATGGGTCAAATATTGGCTACTCTATGGCTAATCTATCACCAGAAGGGGGCAAAGGGTAGAACTAAAAAGTTCAAAATAGACGACTCTTGGGCCCGATTTTAGTACATTTGGTCAAATTTTGACTTTTGAATGACCGATGTAACATCAGAAAGAGTCAATAAGTAGGTATAGAAATTTCAAGATCCATAACTGAAACATGTTCAATGGGTCAAATATTGGCTACTCTATGGCTAATTTATCACCAGAAGGAGTCAATGGGTAGAAGTAAAAAGTTCAAAATAGATGACTCTTGGGCCCGATATTAGTACATTTGTTCAAATATGGATTTCTAAATGACTGACCTAAATTCAGAAAGAGTCAATGAGTAGGTATAAAAACTTCAAGATCCATAACTGAAACATGTCCAATGGGTAAAATATTGGCTACTCTATGGCTAATTTATCTCCAGAAGGAGTCAATTGGGTAGGAATAGAAAGTTCAAGATCAATGACTGAAATATTTACAGTTGGTGAAAAATTGGCTGAAATATCGCCAGAAGGAGTCAATAGGGTAGAACTAAAAAGTTCAAAATAGACGACTCTCTGGCCCGATATTAGTACATTTGGTCAAATATGGATTACTGAATGACTGACCTAAATTCAGAAAGAGTCAATGAGTAGGTATAAATATTTCCTGATCCATGACTGAAACATGTTCAATGGGTCAAATATTGGCTACTCTATCGCTAATTTATCACCAGAAGGAGTCAATTGGGTAGAAATAGAAAGTTCAAAATCGACAACTCTTGGGCCCGATTTTAGTTTATTTGGTCAAATATTGACTTTTGAATCACCGATATAACATCAGAAAGAGTCAATAAGTAGGTATAGAAATTTCAAGCTCCTTGACTGAAACATGTTCAATGGGTCATATATTGGCTACTCTATGGCTAATTTATCACCAGAAGCAGTCAAAGGGTAGAACTAAATGAAAAAAAATAAATAAATAAATAAATAAAAACTAAATAGATCAAAATAGACGACTCTTGGGCCCGATTTTAGTACATTTGGTCAAATATTGACTTTTGAATGACCGATATAACATCAGAAGGAGTCAATTGGGTAGTTATAGAAAGTTCAAGATCAAGGACAGAAATATTTTCAGTGGGTCAAAAATTGGCTGAACTATCTCCACAAGGAGTCAATAGGGTAGAACTAAAAAGTTGAAAATCGACGACTCTTGGGCCTGATATTAGTACATTTGGTCAAATATTGACTTTTGAATGACCGATATAACATCAGAAAGAGTCAATAAGTAGGTATAGAAATTTCAAGCTCCTTGACTGAAACATGTTCAATGGGTCAAATATTGGCTACTCTATGGCTAATTTATCATCAGAAGGAGTCAATTGGGTAGATATAGAAAGTTCAAGATCAAGGACGGAAATATTTTCAGTGGGTCAAAAATTTGCTGAACTATCTCCAGAAGGAGTCAATAGGGTAGAACTAAAAAGTTCAAAATAGACGACTCTTGGGCCCGATATTAGTAAATTTGGTCAAATATGGATTCCTGAATGATTGACCTAAATTCAGAAAGAGTCAATGAGTAGGTATAAAAATTTCAAGATGCATAACTGAAACATGTCCAATGGGTAAAATTTTGGCTACTCTAAGGCTAATGTATCACAAGAAGGGGTCAATTGGGTAGGAATAGAAAGTTCAAGATCAAGGACTGAAATATTTACTGTTGGTTAAAAATTGGCTGAACTATCTCCAGAAGAAGTCAATAGCGTAGAACTAAAAAGTTCAAAATTGACGACTCTTGGGCCCGATTTTAGTACATTTGGTCAAATATTGACTTTTGAATGACCGATGTAACATCAGAAAGAGTCAATAAGTAGGTATAAAAATTTCAAGATCCATGACTGAAACATGTCCAATGGGTAAATTATTGGCTACTCTACGGCTAATTTATTACAAGAAGCAGTCATTTGGGAAGGAATAGAAACTTCAAGATCAAGGACTGAAATATTTTCAGTGCTTCAAAAATTGACTGAACTATCGCCAGAAGGAGTCAATAGGGTAGAACTAAAAAGTTCAAAATCGACGACTTTTGGGCCCTATTTTAGTACATTTGGTCAAATATTGACTTTTGAATGACCGATGTAACATCAGAAAGAGTCAATAAGTAGCTATAGAAATTTAAAGATCCATGACTGAAACATGTTCAAACAGTCAATTATTGGCTACTCTATAGCTAATTTATCACCAGAAGGAGTCAATTGGGTAGAAATAGAAAGTTCAACATCGACGACTCTTGGGCCCGATATTAGTACATTTGGTCAAATATGGATTTCTGAATGACTGATCTAAATTCAGAAAGAGTCAATGAGTTAGGAATCAAAACTTCAAGATCCAGAACTGAAACACGTCCAATGGGTCAAAAATTGGCTACTCTAAGTCTAATTTATCACAAGAAGGAGTCAACTGGTAGAAATAGAAAGTTCAAGATCAAGGACTGAAATATTTTCAGTGGGTCAAAAAATGGCTGAACTATCTCCAGAAGGAGTCAATAGGGTTGAACTAAAAAGTTCAAAATAGACGTCTCTTGGGCCTGATTTTAGTACATTTGGTCAAATATTGACTTTTGAATGATCTATGTAACATAAGATAGAGTCAATAAGTAGGTCTAGAAATTTCAAGATCCATGACTGAAACATGTTCAATGGGTAAAATATTGGCTACTCTATGGCTAATTTATCACCAGAAGGAGTCAATTGGGTAGAACTAAAAAGTTCAAAATAGATGACTCTTGGGCCCGATATTAGTACACTTGTTCAAATATGGATTTCTGAATGACTGACCTAAATTCAGAAAGAGTCAATGAGTAGGTATAAAAACTTCAAGATCCATAACTGAAACATGTCCAATGGGTAAAATATTGGCTACTCTATGGCTAATTTATCTCATGAAGGAGTCAATTGGGTAGGAATAGAAAGTTCAAGATCAATGACTGAAATATTTACAGTTGGTGAAAAATTGGCTGAAATATCGCCAGAAGGAGTCAATAGGGTAGAACTAAAAAGTTCAAAATAGACGACTCTCTGGCCCGATATTAGTACATTTGGTCAAATATGGATTACTGAATGACTGACCTAAATTCAGAAAGAGTCAATGAGTAGGTATAAATATTTCCTGATCCATGACTGAAACATGTTCAATGGGTCAAATATTGGCTACTCTATCGCTAATTTATCACCAGAAGGAGTCAATTGGGTAGAAATAGAAAGTTCAAAATCGACGACTCTTGGGCCCGATTTTAGTATATTTGGTCAAATATTGACTTTTGAATCACCGATATAACATCAGAAAGAGTCAATAAGTAGGTATAGAAATTTCAAGCTCCTTGACTGAAACATGTTCAATGGGTCATATATTGGCTACTCTATGGCTAATTTATCACGAGAAGGAGTCAAAGGGTAGAACTAAATGAAAATAAATAAATAAATAAATAAATAAAAACTAAATAGATCAAAATAGACGACTCTTGGGCCCGATTTTAGTACATTTGGTCAAATATTGACTTTTGAATGACCGATATAACATCAGAAGGAGTCAATTGGGTAGATATAGAAAGTTCAAGATCAAGGACAGAAATATTTTCAGTGGGTCAAAAATTGGCTGAACTATCTCCACAAGGAGTCAATAGGGTAGAACTAAAAAGTTGAAAATCGACGACTCTTGGGCCTGATATTAGTACATTTGGTCAAATATTGACTTTTGAATGACCGATATAACATCAGAAAGAGTCAATAAGTAGGTATAGAAATTTCAAGCTCCTTGACTGAAACATGTTCAATGGGTCAAATATTGGCTACTCTATGGCTAATTTATCATCAGAAGGAGTCAATTGGGTAGATATAGAAAGTTCAAGATCAAGGACGGAAATATTTTCAGTGGGTCAAAAATTTGCTGAACTATCTCCAGAAGGAGTCAATAGGGTAGAACTAAAAAGTTCAAAATAGACGACTCTTGGGCCCGATATTAGTAAATTTGGTCAAATATGGATTCCTGAATGATTGACCTAAATTCAGAAAGAGTCAATGAGTAGGTATAAAAATTTCAAGATGCATAACTGAAACATGTCCAATGGGTAAAATATTGGCTACTCTAAGGCTAATGTATCACAAGAAGGAGTCAACTGGGTAGGAATAGAAAGTTCAAGATCAAGGACTGAAATATTTTCAGTGGGTCAAAAATTGGCTGAACTATCGCTAGAAGGAGTCAATAGGGTAGAACTAAAAAGTTCAAAATCTACGACTCTTGGGCCTTATATTAGTACATTTGGTCAAATATTGACTTTTGGATGACCGATATAACATCAGAAAGAGTCAATTATTAGGTATAGAAATTTCAAGCTCCTTAACTGAAACATGTCCAATGGGTAAAATATTGGCTACTCTAAGGCTAATTTATCACCAGAAGGAGTCAATAGGGAAGAAATAGAAAGTTCAAAATCGACGACTGTTGGGCCCGATATTAGTACATTTGGTCAAATATGGATTTCTGAATGATTGACCTAAATTCAGAAAGAGTCAATGAGTAGGTATAAAAATTTCAAGATGCATAACTGAAACATGTCAAATGGGTAAAATATTGGCTACTCTAAGGCTAATGTATCACAAGAAGGGGTCAATTGGGTAGGAATAGAAAGTTCAAGATCAAGGACTGAAATATTTACTGTTGGTTAAAAATTGGCTGAACTATCTCCAGAAGAAGTCAATAGCGTAGAACTAAAAAGTTCAAAATTGACGACTCTTGGGCCCGATTTTAGTACATTTGGTCAAATATTGACTTTTGAATGACCGATGTAACATCAGAAAGAGTCAATAAGTAGGTATAAAAATTTCAAGATCCATAACTGAAACATGTCCAATGGGTAAATTATTGGCTACTCTACGGCTAATTTATTACAAGAAGCAGTCAATTGGGAAGGAATAGAAACTTCAAGATCAAGGACTGAAATATTTTCAGTGCTTCAAAAATTGGCTGAACTATCGCCAGAAGGAGTCAATAGGGTAGAACTAAAAAGTTCAAAATCGACGACTTTTGGGCCCTATTTTAGTACATTTGGTCAAATATTGACTTTTGAATGACCGATGTAACATCAGAAAGAGTCAATAAGTAGCTATAGAAATTTAAAGATCCATGACTGAAACATGTTCAAACGGTCAATTATTGGCTACTCTATAGCTAATTTATCACCAGAAGGAGTCAATTGGGTAGAAATAGAAAGTTCAACATCGACGACTCTTGGGCCCGATATTAGTACATTTGGTCAAATATGGATTTCTGAATGACTGATCTAAATTCAGAAAGAGTCAATGAGTTAGGAATCAAAACTTCAAGATCCAGAACTGAAACACGTCCAATGGGTCAAAAATTGGCTACTCTAAGTCTAATTTATCACAAGAAGGAGTCAACTGGTAGAAATAGAAAGTTCAAGATCAAGGACTGAAATATTTTCAGTGGGTCAAAAAATGGCTGAACTATCTCCAGAAGGAGTCAATAGGGTTGAACTAAAAAGTTCAAAATAGACGTCTCTTGGGCCTGATTTTAGTACATTTGGTCAAATATTGACTTTTGAATGAAAGATTTAACATCAGAAAGAGTCAATAAGTAGGTATAGAAATTTCAAGATCCATGACTGAAACATGTTCAATGGGTCAAATATTGGCTACTCTATGGCTAATTTATCACCAGAAGGAGTCAATTGGGTAGGAATAGAAAGTTCAAGATCAAGGACTGAAATATTTTCAGTGGGTCAAAAATTGGCTGAACTATCTCCAGAAGGAGTCAATAGGGTAGAACTAAAAAGTTCAAAATAGACGACTCTTGGGCCCGATTTTAGTACATTTGGTCGAATATTGACTTTTGAATGACCGTTTTAATATCAGAAAGAGTCAATAAGTAGGTATAGAAATTTCAAGATCCATGACTGAAACATGTTCAGTGGGTCAAATATTGAATACTCTAAGGCTAATTTATCACCAAAAGGAGTCAATTGGGTAGGAATAGAAAGTTCAAGATCCAGCACTGATATATTTTCTGTGGGTCAAAAATTGGCTGAACTATCACCAGAAGGAGTCAGTTGGGTAGAAATAGAAAGTTCAAAATAGACTACTCTTGGGCCCGATATTAGTACATTTGGTCAAATATGGATTTCTGAATGACTGACCTAAATTCAGAAAGTGTCAATGAATAGGTATAAAAACTTCAAGATCCATAACTGAAACATCTCCAATGGGTAAAATATTGCCTACTCTATGGCTAATTTATCACCAGAAGGAGTCAATTGGGTAGGGATAGAAAGTTCAAGATCAAGGACTGAAATATTTTCAGTGGGACAAAAATTGGCTGAACTATCGCCAGAAGGAGTAAATAGGGTAGAACTAAAAAGTTTAAAATAGACGACTCTTGGGCCCGATTTTAGTACATTTGGTCAAATATTGACTTTTGAATGACCGATGTAACAACAGAAAGATTCAATAAGTAGGTATAGAAATTTCAAGATCCATGACTGAAATATATTCAATGGGTCAATTATTGGCTACTCTATGGCTAATTTATCACCAGAAGGAGTCAATTGGGTTGAAATAGAAAGTTCAAAATCGACGAATGTTGGGCCCGATATTAGTACATTTGGTCAAATATTGATTTCTGAATGACTGACCTAAATTCAGAAAGAGTCAATGAGTAGGTATAAATATTTCAAGATCCATAATTGAAACATGTCCAATGGGTAAAATATTGGCTACTCTCAGGCTAATGTATCACAAGAAGGAGACAATTGGATAGAAATAGAAAGTTCAAGATCAAGGACTGAATTATTTTCAGTGGGTCAAAAATTGGCTGAACTATCTCCAGAAGGAGTCAATAGGGTAGAACTAAAAAGTTCAAAATCGACGACTCTTAGGCCCGATTTTAGTACATTTGGTCAAATATTGACTTTTGAATGACCGATGTAACATCAGAAAGAGTCAATAAGTAGGTATAAAAATTTCAAGATCCATAACTGAAACATGTCCAATGCGTAAATTATTGGCTACTCTACGGCTAATTTATTACAAGAAGCTGTCAATTGGGTAGGAATAGAAACTTCAATATCAAGGACTGAAATATTTTCAGTGCTTCAAAAATTGGCTGAACTATCGCAAGAAGGAGTCAATAGGGTAGAACTAAAAAGTTCAAAATCGACGACTCTTGGGCCCGATTTTAGTACGTTTGGTCAAATATTGACTTTTGAATGACCGATATAACATCAGAAAGAGTCAATAAGTAGGTATAGAAATTTCAAGCTCCTTGACTGAAACATGTTCAATGGGTCAAATATTGGCTACTCTAAGGCTAATGTATCACAAGAAGGAATTAATTGGGTAGGAATAGAAAGTTCAAGATCAAGGACTGAAATATTTTCAGTGGGTCAAAAATTGGCTGAACTATCTCCAGAAGGAGTCAATAGGGTAGAACTAAAAAGTTCAAAATAGACGACTCTTGGGCCCGATTTTAGTACATTTGGTCGAATATTGACTTTTGAATGACCGTTTTAATATCAGAAAGAGTCAATAAGTAGGTATAGAAATTTCAAGATCCATAACTGAAACATGTCCAATGGGTAAAATATTGGCTACTCTAAGGCTAATTTATCACCAGAAGGAGTCAATTGGGTAGAAATAGAAAGTTCAAAATCAACGACTCTTCGGCCCGATATTAGTACATTTGGTTAAATATGGATTTCAGATTGATTGACCTAAATTCAGAAAGAGTCAATGAGTAGGCATAAAAATTTCAAGATGCATAACTGAAACATGTCCAATGGGTAAAATATTGGCTACTCTAAGGCTAATGTATCACAAGAAGGAGTCAACTGGGTAGGAATAAAAAGTTCAAGATCAAGGACTGAAATATTTTCAGTGGGTCAAAAATTGGCCGAACTATCGCAAGAAGGAGTCAATAGGGTAGAACTAAAAAGTTCAAAATCGACGACTCTTGGGCCTGATATTAGTACATTTGGTCAAATATTGACTTTTGAATGACCGATATAACATCAGAAAGAGTCAATAAGTAGGTATAGAAATTTCAAGCTCCTTGACTGAAACATGTTCAATGGGTCAAATATTGGCTACTCTATGGCTAATTTATCATCAGAAGGAGTCAAAGGGTAGAACTAAAAAGTTCAAAATAGACGACTCTTGGGCCCGATATTAGTACATTTGGTCAAATATTGACTTTTGAATGACCGATGTAACATCAGAAAGAGTCAATTAGTAGGTATAGAAATTTCAAGATCCATAACTGAAACATATCCAATGAGTAAAATATTGGCTACTCTAATGCTAATGTATCACAAGAAGGAGTCAATTGGGTAGCAATAGAAAGTTCAAGATCAAGGACTGAAATATTTTCAGTGGGTCAAAAATTGGCTGAACTATCGCAAGAATTAGTCAATAGGGTAGAACTAAAAAGTTCAAAATCGACGACTCTTGGGCCCGATTTTAGTACATTTGGTCAAATATTGACTTTTGAATGACCGGTGTAACATCAGAAAGAGTCAATAAGTAGGTATAAAAATTTCAAGATCCATAACTGAAACATGTCCAATGGGTAAATTATTGGCTACTCTACGGCTAATTTATTACAAGAAGCAGTCAATTGGGTAGAAATAGAAACTTCAAGATCAAGGACTCTTTGGCCCGATATTAGTACATTTGGTCAAATATGGATTTCTGAATGACTGATCTAAATTCAGAAAGAGTCAATGAGTAGGAATAAAAATTTCAAGATCCAGAACTGAAACGAGTCCAATGGGTCAAAAATTGGCTACTCTAAGTCTAATTTATCACAAGAAGGAGTCAATGGGTAGAAATAGTAAGTTCAAGATCAAGGACTGAAATATTTTCAGTGGGTCAAAAATTGGCTGAACTATCTCCAGAAGGAGTCAATAGGGTAGAACTAAAAAGTTCAAAATAGACGACTCTTGGGCCCGATTTTAGTACATTTTGGTCAAATATTGACTTTTGAATGACCGATGTAACAACAGAAAGATTCAATAAGTAGGTATAGAAATTTCAAGATCCATGACTGAAATATATTCAATGGGTCAATTATTGGCTACTCTATGGCTAATTTATCACCAGAAGTAGTCAATTGGGTTGAAATAGAAAGTTCAAAATCGACGAATGTTGGGCCCGATATTAGTACATTTGGTCAAATATTGATTTCTGAATGACTGACCTAAATTCAGAAAGAGTCAATGAGTAGGTATAAATATTTCAAGATCCATAATTGAAACATGTCCAATGGGTAAAATATTGGCTACTCTCAGGCTAATGTATCACAAGAAGGAGACAATTGGATAGAAATAGAAAGTTCAAGATCAAGGACTGAATTATTTTCAGTGGGTCAAAAATTGGCTGAACTATCTCCAGAAGGAGTCAATAGGGTAGAACTAAAAAGTTCAAAATAGACGATTCTTGGGCCCGATTTTAGTATATTTGGTCAAATATTGACTTTTGAATGACCGATATAACATCAGAAAGAGTCAATAAGTAGGTATAGAAATTTCATGATCCATGACTGAAACATGTTCAATGGGTCAAATATTGGCTACTCTATGGCTAATTTGTCACCAGAAGGAGTCAATGGGTAGAACTAAAAAGTTGAAAAAATCGACGACTTTTGGACCCTACTTTAGTACATTTGGTCAAATATTGACTTTTGAATGACCGATGTAACATCAGAAAGAGTCAATAAGTAGGTATAGAAATTTCAAGATCAATGACTGAAACGTTCAATGGGTCAAATATTGGCTACTCTATGGCTAATTTATCACCAGAAGGAGTCAATTGGGTAGGAATAGAAAGTTCAAGATCAAGGACTGAAATATTTTCAGTGGGTCAAAAATTGGCTGAAATATCGCCAGAAGGAGTCAATAGGGTAGAACTAAAAAGTTCAAAATAGACAACTCTTGGGCCCGATTTTAGTACATTTGGTCAAATATTGACTTTTGAATGACCGATGTAACCGATGTAACATCAGATAGATTCAATAAGTAGGTATAGAAATTTCAAGATCCATGACTGAAACATGTTCAATGGGTCAAATATTGGCTGCTCTATGGCTAATTTATGAACAGAAGGAGTCAATGGGTAGAACTAAAAAGTTCAAAATCGACGACTCTTGGGCCCGATTTTAGTACATTTGGTCAAATATTGACTTTTGAATGATCTTTGTAACATCAGAAAGAGTCAATAAGTAGGTATAGAAATTTCAAGATCCATGACTGAAACATGTTCAGTGGGTCAAATATTGAATACTCTATGGCTAATTTATCACCAAAAGGAGTCAATTGGGTAGGAATAGAAAGTTCAAGATCAAGGACTGAAATATTTTCAGTGGGTCAAAAATTGGATGAACTATCACCAGAAGAAGTCAATAGGGTAGAACTAAAAAGTTCAAAATAGACGACTCTTGGGCCCGATTTTAGTACATTTGGTCAAATATTGACTTTTGAATGACCGATGTAACATCAGAACGAGTCAATAAGTAGGTATACAAATTTCAAGCTCCATGACTGAAACTTGTTCAATGGGTCAAATATTGGCTACTCTATGGCTAATTTATCATCAGAAGGAGTCAGTTGGGTAGAAATAGAAAGTTCAAAATAGACTACTCTTGGGCCCGATATTAGTACATTTGGTCAAATATGGATTTCTGAATGACTGACCTAAATTCAGAAAGAGTCAATGAGTAGGTATAAAAACTTCAAGATCCATGACTGAAACATGTCCAATGGGTAAAATACTGCCTACTCTATGGCTAATTTATCACCAGAAGGAGTCAATTGGGTAGGGATAAAAAGTTCAAGATCAAGGACTGAAATATTTTCAGTGGGACAAAAATTGGCTGAACTATCGCCAGAAGGAGTCAATAGGGTAGAACTAAAAAGTTCAAAATAGACGACTCTTGGGCCCGATTTTAGTACATTTGGTCAAATATTGACTTTTGAATGACCGATGTAACAACAGAAAGATTCAATAAGTAGGTATAGAAATTTCAAGATCCATGACTGAAATATATTCAATGGGTCAATTATTGGCTACTCTATGGCTA
This sequence comes from Zacco platypus, assembly GCA_038088235.1. Lineage (NCBI taxonomy): Eukaryota > Metazoa > Chordata > Actinopteri > Cypriniformes > Xenocyprididae > Zacco > Zacco platypus. The sequence continues at coordinate 24,328,181 of CM076078.1, read as the reverse complement.
ATTTATCACCAGAAGTAGTCAATTGGGTTGAAATAGAAAGTTCAAAATCGACGAATGTTGGGCCCGATATTAGTACATTTGGTCAAATATTGATTTCTGAATGACTGACCTAAATTCAGAAAGAGTCAATGAGTAGGTATAAATATTTCAAGATCCATAATTGAAACATGTCCAATGGGTAAAATATTGGCTACTCTCAGGCTAATGTATCACAAGAAGGAGACAATTGGATAGAAATAGAAAGTTCAAGATCAAGGACTGAATTATTTTCAGTGGGTCAAAAATTGGCTGAACTATCTCCAGAAGGAGTCAATAGGGTAGAACTAAAAAGTTCAAAATAGATGACTCTTACGCCCGATTTTAGTACATTTGGTCAAATATTGACTTTTGAATGACTGATGTAATATCAGAAAGAGTCAATAAGTAGGTAAAGAAATTTCAAGATCCATAACTGAAACATGTTCAATGGGTCAAAAATTGGCTATTCTATGGCTAATTTATAACCAGGAGTCAAAGGGTAGAACTAAAAAGTTCAAAATAGACGACTCTTGGGCCCGATTTTAGTACATTTGGTCAAATATTGACTTTTGAATGACCGATGTAACATCAGAACGAGTCAATAAGTAGGTATACAAATTTCAAGCTCCATGACTGAAACTTGTTCAATGGGTCAAATATTGGCTACTCTATGGCTAATTTATCATCAGAAGGAGTCAGTTGGGTAGAAATAGAAAGTTCAAAATAGACTACTCTTGGGCCCGATATTAGTACATTTGGTCAAATATGGATTTCTGAATGACTGACCTAAATTCAGAAAGAGTCAATGAGTAGGTATAAAAACTTCAAGATCCATGACTGAAACATGTCCAATGGGTAAAATACTGCCTACTCTATGGCTAATTTATCACCAGAAGGAGTCAATTGGGTAGGGATAAAAAGTTCAAGATCAAGGACTGAAATATTTTCAGTGGGACAAAAATTGGCTGAACTATCGCCAGAAGGAGTCAATAGGGTAGAACTAAAAAGTTCAAAATAGACGACTCTTGGGCCCGATTTTAGTACATTTGGTCAAATATTGACTTTTGAATGACCGATGTAACAACAGAAAGATTCAATAAGTAGGTATAGAAATTTCAAGATCCATGACTGAAATATATTCAATGGGTCAATTATTGGCTACTCTATGGCTAATTTATCACCAGAAGGAGTCAATTGGGTTGAAATAGAAAGTTCAAAATCGACGAATGTTGGGCCCGATATTAGTACATTTGGTCAAATATTGATTTCTGAATGACTGACCTAAATTCAGAAAGAGTCAATGAGTAGGTATAAATATTTCAAGATCCATAATTGAAACATGTCCAATGGGTAAAATATTGGCTACTCTCAGGCTAATGTATCACAAGAAGGAGACAATTGGATAGAAATAGAAAGTTCAAGATCAAGGACTGAATTATTTTCAGTGGGTCAAAAATTGGCTGAACTATCTCCAGAAGGAGTCAATAGGGTAGAACTAAAAAGTTCAAAATCGACGACTCTTAGGCCCGATTTTAGTACATTTGGTCAAATATTGACTTTTGAATGACCGATATAACATCAGAAAGAGTCAATAAGTAGGTATAAAAATTTCAAGATCCATAACTGAAACATGTCCAATGCGTAAATTATTGGCTACTCTACGGCTAATTTATTACAAGAAGCTGTCAATTGGGTAGGAATAGAAACTTCAATATCAAGGACTGAAATATTTTCAGTGCTTCAAAAATTGGCTGAACTATCGCAAGAAGGAGTCAATAGGGTAGAACTAAAAAGTTCAAAATCGACGACTCTTGGGCCCGATTTTAGTACGTTTGGTCAAATATTGACTTTTGAATGACCGATATAACATCAGAAAGAGTCAATAAGTAGGTATAGAAATTTCAAGCTCCTTGACTGAAACATGTTCAATGGGTCAAATATTGGCTACTCTAAGGCTAATGTATCACAAGAAGGAATTAATTGGGTAGGAATAGAAAGTTCAAGATCAAGGACTGAAATATTTTCAGTGGGTCAAAAATTGGCTGAACTATCTCCAGAAGGAGTCAATAGGGTAGAACTAAAAAGTTCAAAATAGACGACTCTTGGGCCCGATTTTAGTACATTTGGTCGAATATTGACTTTTGAATGACCGTTTTAATATCAGAAAGAGTCAATAAGTAGGTATAGAAATTTCAAGATCCATAACTGAAACATGTCCAATGGGTAAAATATTGGCTACTCTAAGGCTAATTTATCACCAGAAGGAGTCAATTGGGTAGAAATAGAAAGTTCAAAATCAACGACTCTTCGGCCCGATATTAGTACATTTGGTTAAATATGGATTTCAGATTGATTGACCTAAATTCAGAAAGAGTCAATGAGTAGGCATAAAAATTTCAAGATGCATAACTGAAACATGTCCAATGGGTAAAATATTGGCTACTCTAAGGCTAATGTATCACAAGAAGGAGTCAACTGGGTAGGAATAAAAAGTTCAAGATCAAGGACTGAAATATTTTCAGTGGGTCAAAAATTGGCCGAACTATCGCAAGAAGGAGTCAATAGGGTAGAACTAAAAAGTTCAAAATCGACGACTCTTGGGCCTGATATTAGTACATTTGGTCAAATATTGACTTTTGAATGACCGATATAACATCAGAAAGAGTCAATAAGTAGGTATAGAAATTTCAAGCTCCTTGACTGAAACATGTTCAATGGGTCAAATATTGGCTACTCTATGGCTAATTTATCATCAGAAGGAGTCAAAGGGTAGAACTAAAAAGTTCAAAATAGACGACTCTTGGGCCCGATATTAGTACATTTGGTCAAATATTGACTTTTGAATGACCGGTGTAACATCAGAAAGAGTCAATAAGTAGGTATAAAAATTTCAAGATCCATAACTGAAACATGTCCAATGGGTAAATTATTGGCTACTCTACGGCTAATTTATTACAAGAAGCAGTCAATTGGGTAGAAATAGAAACTTCAAGATCAAGGACTCTTTGGCCCGATATTAGTACATTTGGTCAAATATGGATTTCTGAATGACTGATCTAAATTCAGAAAGAGTCAATGAGTAGGAATAAAAATTTCAAGATCCAGAACTGAAACGAGTCCAATGGGTCAAAAATTGGCTACTCTAAGTCTAATTTATCACAAGAAGGAGTCAATGGGTAGAAATAGTAAGTTCAAGATCAAGGACTGAAATATTTTCAGTGGGTCAAAAATTGGCTGAACTATCTCCAGAAGGAGTCAATAGGGTAGAACTAAAAAGTTCAAAATAGACGACTCTTGGGCCCGATTTTAGTACATTTTGGTCAAATATTGACTTTTGAATGACCGATGTAACAACAGAAAGATTCAATAAGTAGGTATAGAAATTTCAAGATCCATGACTGAAATATATTCAATGGGTCAATTATTGGCTACTCTATGGCTAATTTATCACCAGAAGTAGTCAATTGGGTTGAAATAGAAAGTTCAAAATCGACGAATGTTGGGCCCGATATTAGTACATTTGGTCAAATATTGATTTCTGAATGACTGACCTAAATTCAGAAAGAGTCAATGAGTAGGTATAAATATTTCAAGATCCATAATTGAAACATGTCCAATGGGTAAAATATTGGCTACTCTCAGGCTAATGTATCACAAGAAGGAGACAATTGGATAGAAATAGAAAGTTCAAGATCAAGGACTGAATTATTTTCAGTGGGTCAAAAATTGGCTGAACTATCTCCAGAAGGAGTCAATAGGGTAGAACTAAAAAGTTCAAAATAGATGACTCTTAGGCCCGATTTTAGTACATTTGGTCAAATATTGACTTTTGAATGACTGATGTAATATCAGAAAGAGTCAATAAGTAGGTAAAGAAATTTCAAGATCCATAACTGAAACATGTTCAATGGGTCAAAAATTGGCTATTCTATGGCTAATTTATAACCAGGAGTCAAAGGGTAGAACTAAAAAGTTCAAAATAGACGATTCTTGGGCCCGATTTTAGTATATTTGGTCAAATATTGACTTTTGAATGACCGATATAACATCAGAAAGAGTCAATAAGTAGGTATAGAAATTTCATGATCCATGACTGAAACATGTTCAATGGGTCAAATATTGGCTACTCTATGGCTAATTTGTCACCAGAAGGAGTCAATGGGTAGAACTAAAAAGTTGAAAAAATCGACGACTTTTGGACCCTACTTTAGTACATTTGGTCAAATATTGACTTTTGAATGACCGATGTAACATCAGAAAGAGTCAATAAGTAGGTATAGAAATTTCAAGATCAATGACTGAAACGTTCAATGGGTCAAATATTGGCTACTCTATGGCTAATTTATCACCAGAAGGAGTCAATTGGGTAGGAATAGAAAGTTCAAGATCAAGGACTGAAATATTTTCAGTGGGTCAAAAATTGGCTGAAATATCGCCAGAAGGAGTCAATAGGGTAGAACTAAAAAGTTCAAAATAGACAACTCTTGGGCCCGATTTTAGTACATTTGGTCAAATATTGACTTTTGAATGACCGATGTAACCGATGTAACATCAGATAGATTCAATAAGTAGGTATAGAAATTTCAAGATCCATGACTGAAACATGTTCAATGGGTCAAATATTGGCTGCTCTATGGCTAATTTATGAACAGAAGGAGTCAATGGGTAGAACTAAAAAGTTCAAAATCGACGACTCTTGGGCCCGATTTTAGTACATTTGGTCAAATATTGACTTTTGAATGATCTTTGTAACATCAGAAAGAGTCAATAAGTAGGTATAGAAATTTCAAGATCCATGACTGAAACATGTTCAGTGGGTCAAATATTGAATACTCTATGGCTAATTTATCACCAAAAGGAGTCAATTGGGTAGGAATAGAAAGTTCAAGATCAAGGACTGAAATATTTTCAGTGGGTCAAAAATTGGATGAACTATCACCAGAAGAAGTCAATAGGGTAGAACTAAAAAGTTCAAAATAGACGACTCTTGGGCCCGATTTTAGTACATTTGGTCAAATATTGACTTTTGAATGACCGATGTAACATCAGAACGAGTCAATAAGTAGGTATACAAATTTCAAGCTCCATGACTGAAACTTGTTCAATGGGTCAAATATTGGCTACTCTATGGCTAATTTATCATCAGAAGGAGTCAGTTGGGTAGAAATAGAAAGTTCAAAATAGACTACTCTTGGGCCCGATATTAGTACATTTGGTCAAATATGGATTTCTGAATGACTGACCTAAATTCAGAAAGAGTCAATGAGTAGGTATAAAAACTTCAAGATCCATGACTGAAACATGTCCAATGGGTAAAATACTGCCTACTCTATGGCTAATTTATCACCAGAAGGAGTCAATTGGGTAGGGATAAAAAGTTCAAGATCAAGGACTGAAATATTTTCAGTGGGACAAAAATTGGCTGAACTATCGCCAGAAGGAGTCAATAGGGTAGAACTAAAAAGTTCAAAATAGACGACTCTTGGGCCCGATTTTAGTACATTTGGTCAAATATTGACTTTTGAATGACCGATGTAACAACAGAAAGATTCAATAAGTAGGTATAGAAATTTCAAGATCCATGACTGAAATATATTCAATGGGTCAATTATTGGCTACTCTATGGCTAATTTATCACCAGAAGTAGTCAATTGGGTTGAAATAGAAAGTTCAAAATCGACGAATGTTGGGCCCGATATTAGTACATTTGGTCAAATATTGATTTCTGAATGACTGACCTAAATTCAGAAAGAGTCAATGAGTAGGTATAAATATTTCAAGATCCATAATTGAAACATGTCCAATGGGTAAAATATTGGCTACTCTCAGGCTAATGTATCACAAGAAGGAGACAATTGGATAGAAATAGAAAGTTCAAGATCAAGGACTGAATTATTTTCAGTGGGTCAAAAATTGGCTGAACTATCTCCAGAAGGAGTCAATAGGGTAGAACTAAAAAGTTCAAAATAGATGACTCTTACGCCCGATTTTAGTACATTTGGTCAAATATTGACTTTTGAATGACTGATGTAATATCAGAAAGAGTCAATAAGTAGGTAAAGAAATTTCAAGATCCATAACTGAAACATGTTCAATGGGTCAAAAATTGGCTATTCTATGGCTAATTTATAACCAGGAGTCAAAGGGTAGAACTAAAAAGTTCAAAATAGACGACTCTTGGGCCCGATTTTAGTACATTTGGTCAAATATTGACTTTTGAATGACCGATGTAACATCAGAACGAGTCAATAAGTAGGTATACAAATTTCAAGCTCCATGACTGAAACTTGTTCAATGGGTCAAATATTGGCTACTCTATGGCTAATTTATCATCAGAAGGAGTCAGTTGGGTAGAAATAGAAAGTTCAAAATAGACTACTCTTGGGCCCGATATTAGTACATTTGGTCAAATATGGATTTCTGAATGACTGACCTAAATTCAGAAAGAGTCAATGAGTAGGTATAAAAACTTCAAGATCCATGACTGAAACATGTCCAATGGGTAAAATACTGCCTACTCTATGGCTAATTTATCACCAGAAGGAGTCAATTGGGTAGGGATAAAAAGTTCAAGATCAAGGACTGAAATATTTTCAGTGGGACAAAAATTGGCTGAACTATCGCCAGAAGGAGTCAATAGGGTAGAACTAAAAAGTTCAAAATAGACGACTCTTGGGCCCGATTTTAGTACATTTGGTCAAATATTGACTTTTGAATGACCGATGTAACAACAGAAAGATTCAATAAGTAGGTATAGAAATTTCAAGATCCATGACTGAAATATATTCAATGGGTCAATTATTGGCTACTCTATGGCTAATTTATCACCAGAAGTAGTCAATTGGGTTGAAATAGAAAGTTCAAAATCGACGAATGTTGGGCCCGATATTAGTACATTTGGTCAAATATTGATTTCTGAATGACTGACCTAAATTCAGAAAGAGTCAATGAGTAGGTATAAATATTTCAAGATCCATAATTGAAACATGTCCAATGGGTAAAATATTGGCTACTCTCAGGCTAATGTATCACAAGAAGGAGACAATTGGATAGAAATAGAAAGTTCAAGATCAAGGACTGAATTATTTTCAGTGGGTCAAAAATTGGCTGAACTATCTCCAGAAGGAGTCAATAGGGTAGAACTAAAAAGTTCAAAATAGATGACTCTTACGCCCGATTTTAGTACATTTGGTCAAATATTGACTTTTGAATGACTGATGTAATATCAGAAAGAGTCAATAAGTAGGTAAAGAAATTTCAAGATCCATAACTGAAACATGTTCAATGGGTCAAAAATTGGCTATTCTATGGCTAATTTATAACAGGAGTCAAAGGGTAGAACTAAAAAGTTCAAAATAGACGATTCTTGGGCCCGATTTTAGTATATTTGGTCAAATATTGACTTTTGAATGACCGATATAACATCAGAAAGAGTCAATAAGTAGGTATAGAAATTTCATGATCCATGACTGAAACATGTTCAATGGGTCAAATATTGGCTACTCTATGGCTAATTTGTCACCAGAAGGAGTCAATGGGTAGAACTAAAAAGTTGAAAAAATCGACGACTTTTGGACCCTACTTTAGTACATTTGGTCAAATATTGACTTTTGAATGACCGATGTAACATCAGAAAGAGTCAATAAGTAGGTATAGAAATTTCAAGATCAATGACTGAAACGTTCAATGGGTCAAATATTGGCTACTCTATGGCTAATTTATCACCAGAAGGAGTCAATTGGGTAGGAATAGAAAGTTCAAGATCAAGGACTGAAATATTTTCAGTGGGTCAAAAATTGGCTGAAATATCGCCAGAAGGAGTCAATAGGGTAGAACTAAAAAGTTCAAAATAGACAACTCTTGGGCCCGATTTTAGTACATTTGGTCAAATATTGACTTTTGAATGACCGATGTAACCGATGTAACATCAGATAGATTCAATAAGTAGGTATAGAAATTTCAAGATCCATGACTGAAACATGTTCAATGGGTCAAATATTGGCTGCTCTATGGCTAATTTATGAACAGAAGGAGTCAATGGGTAGAACTAACAAGTTCAAAATCGACGGCTCTTGGGCCCGATTTTAGTACATTTGGTCAAATATGGATTTCTGAATGACTGACCTAAATTCAGAAAGAGTCAATGAGTAGGTATAAAAACTTCAAGATCCATGACTGAAACATGTCCAATGGGTAAAATACTGCCTACTCTATGGCTAATTTATCACCAGAAGGAGTCAATTGGGTAGGGATAAAAAGTTCAAGATCAAGGACTGAAATATTTTCAGTGGGACAAAAATTGGCTGAACTATCGCCAGTAGGAGTCAATAGGGTAGAACTAAAAAGTTCAAAATAGACGACTCTTGGGCCCGATTTTAGTACATTTGGTCAAATATTGACTTTTGAATGACCGATGTAACAACAGAAAGATTCAATAAGTAGGTATAGAAATTTCAAGATCCATGACTGAAATATATTCAATGGGTCAATTATTGGCTACTCTATGGCTAATTTATCACCAGAAGTAGTCAATTGGGTTGAAATAGAAAGTTCAAAATCGACGAATGTTGGGCCCGATATTAGTACATTTGGTCAAATATTGATTTCTGAATGACTGACCTAAATTCAGAAAGAGTCAATGAGTAGGTATAAATATTTCAAGATCCATAATTGAAACATGTCCAATGGGTAAAATATTGGCTACTCTCAGGCTAATGTATCACAAGAAGGAGACAATTGGATAGAAATAGAAAGTTCAAGATCAAGGACTGAATTATTTTCAGTGGGTCAAAAATTGGCTGAACTATCTCCAGAAGGAGTCAATAGGGTAGAACTAAAAAGTTCAAAATAGATGACTCTTAGGCCCGATTTTAGTACATTTGGTCAAATATTGACTTTTGAATGACTGATGTAATATCAGAAAGAGTCAATAAGTAGGTAAAGAAATTTCAAGATCCATAACTGAAACATGTTCAATGGGTCAAAAATTGGCTATTCTATGGCTAATTTATAACCAGGAGTCAATGGGTAGAACTAAAAAGTTCAAAATCGACGACTCTTGGGCCCGATTTTAGTACATTTGGTCAAATATGGATTTCTGAATGACTGACCTAAATTCAGAAAGAGTCAATGAGTAGGTATAAAAACTTCAAGATCCATGACTGAAACATGTCCAATGGGTAAAATACTGCCTACTCTATGGCTAATTTATCACCAGAAGGAGTCAATTGGGTAGGGATAAAAAGTTCAAGATCAAGGACTGAAATATTTTCAGTGGGACAAAAATTGGCTGAACTATCGCCAGAAGGAGTCAATAGGGTAGAACTAAAAAGTTCAAAATAGACGACTCTTGGGCCCGATTTTAGTACATTTGGTCAAATATTGACTTTTGAATGACCGATGTAACAACAGAAAGATTCAATAAGTAGGTATAGAAATTTCAAGATCCATGACTGAAATATATTCAATGGGTCAATTATTGGCTACTCTATGGCTAATTTATCACCAGAAGTAGTCAATTGGGTTGAAATAGAAAGTTCAAAATCGACGAATGTTGGGCCCGATATTAGTACATTTGGTCAAATATTGATTTCTGAATGACTGACCTAAATTCAGAAAGAGTCAATGAGTAGGTATAAATATTTCAAGATCCATAATTGAAACATGTCCAATGGGTAAAATATTGGCTACTCTCAGGCTAATGTATCACAAGAAGGAGACAATTGGATAGAAATAGAAAGTTCAAGATCAAGGACTGAATTATTTTCAGTGGGTCAAAAATTGGCTGAACTATCTCCAGAAGGAGTCAATAGGGTAGAACTAAAAAGTTCAAAATAGATGACTCTTAGGCCCGATTTTAGTACATTTGGTCAAATATTGACTTTTGAATGACTGATGTAATATCAGAAAGAGTCAATAAGTAGGTAAAGAAATTTCAAGATCCATAACTGAAACATGTTCAATGGGTCAAAAATTGGCTATTCTATGGCTAATTTATAACCAGGAGTCAAAGGGTAGAACTAAACAGTTCAAAATAGACGATTCTTGGGCCCGATTTTAGTATATTTGGTCAAATATTGACTTTTGAATGACCGATATAACATCAGAAAGAGTCAATAAGTAGGTATAGAAATTTCATGATCCATGACTGAAACATGTTCAATGGGTCAAATATTGGCTACTCTATGGCTAATTTGTCACCAGAAGGAGTCAATGGGTAGAACTAAAAAGTTGAAAAAATCGACGACTTTTGGACCCTACTTTAGTACATTTGGTCAAATATTGACTTTTGAATGACCGATGTAACATCAGAAAGAGTCAATAAGTAGGTATAGAAATTTCAAGATCAATGACTGAAACGTTCAATGGGTCAAATATTGGCTACTCTATGGCTAATTTATCACCAGAAGGAGTCAATTGGGTAGGAATAGAAAGTTCAAGATCAAGGACTGAAATATTTTCAGTGGGTCAAAAATTGGCTGAAATATCGCCAGAAGGAGTCAATAGGGTAGAACTAAAAAGTTCAAAATAGACAACTCTTGGGCCCGATTTTAGTACATTTGGTCAAATATTGACTTTTGAATGACCGATGTAACCGATGTAACATCAGATAGATTCAATAAGTAGGTATAGAAATTTCAAGATCCATGACTGAAACATGTTCAATGGGTCAAATATTGGCTGCTCTATGGCTAATTTATGAACAGAAGGAGTCAATGGGTAGAACTAAAAAGTTCAAAATCGACGACTCTTGGGCCCGATTTTAGTACATTTGGTCAAATATTGACTTTTGAATGATCTTTGTAACATCAGAAAGAGTCAATAAGTAGGTATAGAAATTTCAAGATCCATGACTGAAACATGTTCAGTGGGTCAAATATTGAATACTCTATGGCTAATTTATCACCAAAAGGAGTCAATTGGGTAGGAATAGAAAGTTCAAGATCAAGGACTGAAATATTTTCAGTGGGTCAAAAATTGGATGAACTATCACCAGAAGAAGTCAATAGGGTAGAACTAAAAAGTTCAAAATAGACGACTCTTGGGCCCGATTTTAGTACATTTGGTCAAATATTGACTTTTGAATGACCGATGTAACATCAGAACGAGTCAATAAGTAGGTATACAAATTTCAAGCTCCATGACTGAAACTTGTTCAATGGGTCAAATATTGGCTACTCTATGGCTAATTTATCATCAGAAGGAGTCAGTTGGGTAGAAATAGAAAGTTCAAAATAGACTACTCTTGGGCCCGATATTAGTACATTTGGTCAAATATGGATTTCTGAATGACTGACCTAAATTCAGAAAGAGTCAATGAGTAGGTATAAAAACTTCAAGATCCATAACTAAAACATGTCCAATGGGTAAAATATTGGCTACTCTATGGCTAATTTATCACCAGAAGGAGTCAATTGGGTAGGAATAGAAAGTACAAGATCAAGGACTGAAATATTTTCAGTGGGTCAAAAATTCGCTGAACTATCACAAGAAGGAGTCAATAGGGTAGAACTAAAAAGTTCAAAATAGACGACTTTCTGGCCCGATATTAGTACATTTGGTCAAATATTGACTTTTGTATGATCTATGTAACATCAGAAAGAGTCAATAAGTAGGTACAGAAATTTCAAGATCCATGACTGAAACATGTTCAATGGGTCAAATATTGGCTACTCTATGGCTAATTTATCACCAGAAGGAGTCAATTGGGTAGGAATAGAAAGTTCAAGATCAAGGACTGAAATATTTTCAGTGGGTCAAAATTTGGCTGAACTATCTCCAGAAGGAGTCAATAGGGTAGAACTAAAAAGTTCAAAATCGACGACTCTTTAGCCTTATATTAGTACATTTGGTCAAATATTAACTTTTGAATGACCGATATAACATCAGAAAGAGTCAATAAGTAGCTATAGAAATTTCAAGATCCATGAATGAAACATGTCCAATGGGTAAAATATTGGCTACTCTAAGGCTAATGTATCACAAGAAGGAGTCAACTGGGTAGGAATAAAAAGTTCAAGATCAAGGACTGAAATATTTTCAGTGGGTCAAAAATTGGCTGAACTGTCTCCAGAAGTTGTCAATAGGGTAGAACTAAAAAGTTCAACATAGATGACTCTTGGGCCCGATTTTAGTACATTTGGTCAAATATTGACTTTTGAATGATCTATGTAACATCAGAAAGAGTCAATAGGTAGGTATAGAAATTTCAAGATCCATGACTGAAACATGTTCAATGGGTCAAATATTGGCTACTCTATGGCTAATTTATCACCAGAAGGAGTCAATGGGTAGAACTAAAAAGTTCAAAATCGACGACTCTTGGGCCCGATTTTAGTACATTTGGTCAAATATTGACTTTTGAATGACCGATGTAACATCAGAAAGAGTCAATAAGTAGGTATTGAAATTTCAAGATCCATGACTGAAATATGTTCATTGGGTCAATTATTGGCTACTCTATCGCTAATTTATCACCAGAAGGAGTCAATTGGGTAGAAATAGAAAGTTCAAAATCGACGACTCTTGGGCCCGATATTAGTACATTTGGTCAAATATGGATTTCTGAATGACTGACCTAAATTCAGAAAGAGTCAATGAGTAGTTATAAAAATTTCAAGATGCATAACTGAAACATGTCCAATGGGTAAAATATTGGCTACTCTAAGGCTAATGTATCACAAGAAGGAGTCAATTGGGTAGGAATAGAAAGTTCAAGATCAAGGACTGAAATATTTACAGTTGGTCAAAAATTGGCTGAACTATCTCCAGAAGAAGTCAATAGGGTAGAACTAAAAAGTTCAAAATTGACGACTCTTGGGCCCGATTTTAGTACATTTGGTCAAATATTGACTTTTGAATGACCGAAGTAACATCAAAAAGAGTCAATAAGTAGGTATAGAAATTTCCTGATCCATGACTGAAACATGTTCAATGGGTCAAATATTGGCTACTCTATCGCTAATGTATCACCAGAAGGAGTCAATTGGGTAGAAATAGAAAGTTCAAAATCGACGACTCTTGGGCCCGATATTAGTATATTTGGTCAAATATTGACTTCTGAATCACCGATATAACATCAGATAGAGTCAATAAGTAGGTATAGAAATTTCAAGCTCCTTGACTGAAACATGTTCAATGGGTGAAATATTGGCTACTCTATGGCTAATTTATCACCAGAAGGAGTAAAAAGGGTAGAACTAAATAAAAAATAAATAAATAAATAAAAACTAAATAGATCAAAATAGACGACTCTTGGGCCCGATTTTAGTACATTTGGTCAAATATTGACTTTTGAATGACCGATATAACATCAGAAAGAGTCAATAAGTAGGTATAGAAATTTCAAGCTCCTTGACTGAAACATGTTCAATGGGTCAAATATTGGCTACTCTATGGCTAATTTATCATCAGAAGGAGTCAATTGGGTAGATATAGAAAGTTCAAGATCAAGGACTGAAATATTTTCAGTGGGTCAAAAATTGGCTGAACTATCTCCAGAAGAAGTCAATAGGGTAGAACTAAAAAGTTCAAAATTGACGACTCTTGGGCCCGATATTAGTACATTTGGTGAAATATGGATTTCTGAATGATTGACCTAAATTCAGAAAGAGTTAATGAGTAGGTATAAAAATTTCAAGATTCATAACTGAAACATGTCCAATGGGTAAAATATTGGCTACTCTAAGGCTAATGTATCACAAGAAGGAGTCAATTGGGTAGGAATAGAAAGTTCAAGATCAAGGACTGAAATATTTACAGTTGGTCAAAAATTGGCTGAACTATCTCCAGAAGAAGTCAATAGGGTAGAACTAAAAAGTTCAAAATTGACGACTCTTGGGCCCGATTTTAGTATATTTGGTCAAATATTGACTTTTGAATCACCGATATAACATCAGAAAGAGTCAATAAGTAGGTATAGAAATTTCAAGCTCCTTGACTGAAACATGTTCAATGGGTCATATATTGGCTACTCTATGGCTAATTTATCACCAGAAGGAGTCAAAGGGTAGAACTAAATGAAAAAAAATAAATAAATAAATAAATAAAAACTAAATAGATCAAAATAGACGACTCTTGGGCCCGATTTTAGTACATTTGGTCAAATATTGACTTTTGAATGACCGATATAACATCAGAAGGAGTCAATTGGGTAGATATAGAAAGTTCAAGATCAAGGACAGAAATATTTTCAGTTGGTCAAAAATTGGCTGAACTATCTCCACAAGGAGTCAATAGGGTAGAACTAAAAAGTTGAAAATCGACGACTCTTGGGCCTGATATTAGTACATTTGGTCAAATATTGACTTTTGAATGACCGATATAACATCAGAAAGAGTCAATAAGTAGGTATAGAAATTTCAAGCTCCTTGACTGAAACATGTTCAATGGGTCAAATATTGGCTACTCTATGGCTAATTTATCATCAGAAGGAGTCAAAGGGTAGAACTAAAAAGTTCAAAATAGACGACTCTTGGGCCCGATATTAGTACATTTGGTCAAATATGGATTACTGAATGATTGACCTAAATTCAGAAAGAGTCAATGAGTAGGTATAAAAATTTCAAGATGCATAACTGAAACATGTCCAATAGGTAAAATATTGGCTACTCTAAGGCTAATGTATCACACGAAGGAGTCAATTGGGTAGGAATAGAAAGTTCAAGATCAAGGACTGAAATATTTACAGTTGGTCAAAAATTGGCTGAACTATCTCCAGAAGGAGTCAAAGGGTAGAACTAAAAAGATCAAAATAGACGACTCTTGCGCCCGATTTTAGTACATTTGGTCAAATATTGACTTTTGAATGACCGATGTAATATAAGAAAGAGTCAATAAGTAGGTATAGAAATTTCAAGATCCATAACTGAAATATGTCCAATGGGTAAAATATTGGCTACTCTAAGGCTAATTTATCACGAGAAGGAGTCAATTGGGTAGAAATAAGTAGGTATAGAAATTTCAAGCTCCTTGACTAAAACATGTTCAATGGGTCAAATATTGGCTACTCTAAGGCTAATTTATCACCAGAAGGAGTCAATTGGGTAGAAATAGAAAGTTCCAAATCGACGACTCTTGGGCCCGATTTTAGTACATTTGGTCAAATATTGACTTTTGAATGACCGATATAACATCAGAAAGAGTCAATAAGTAGGTTTAGAAATTTCAAGATCCATAACTGAAACATGTCCAATGAGTAAAATATTGGCTACTCTAATGCTAATTTATCATCAGAAGGAGTCAATGGGTAGAACTAAAAAGTTCAAAATAGACGATTCTTGAGCCCGATTTTAGTATATTTGGTCAAATATTGACTTTTGAATGACCGATGTAAGATCAGAAAGAGTCAATAAGTAGGTATAGAAATTTCAAGATCCATGACTGAAATATATTCAATACGTCAATTACTGGCTACTCTAAGGCTAATGTATCACAAGAAGGAGTTAATTGGGTAGGAATAGAAAGTTCAAGATCAAGGACTGAAATATTTTCAGTGGGTCAAAAATTGGCTGAACTATCGACAGAAGGAGTCAATAGGGTAGAACTAAAAAATTCAAAATCGACGACTCTTGGGCCTGATATTAGTACATTTGGTCAAATATTGACTTTTGAATGACCGATATAACATCAGAAAGAGTCAATAAGTAGGTATAGAAATTTCAAGCTCCATAACTGAAACATGTCCAATGGGTAAAATATTGGCTACTCTAAGTCAAATTCATCACCAGAAGGAGTCAATAGGGTAGGACTAAAAAGTTCAAAATAGACGACTCTTGGGCCCGATTTTAGTACATTTGGTCAAATATTGACTTCTGAATCACCGATATAACATCAGAAAGAGTCAATAAGTAGGTATAGAAATTTCAAGCTCCTTCACTGAAACATGTTCAATGGGTCAAATATTGGCTACTCTAATTCTAATTTATCACCAGAAGGAGTAAAAAGGGTAGAACTAAATAAAAAATAAATAAATAAATAAATAAATAAAAACTAAATAGATCAAAATAGACGACTCTTGGGCCCGATTTTAGTACATTTGGTCAAATATTGACTTTTGAATGACCGATATAACATCAGAAAGAGTCAATAAGTAGGTATAGAAATTTCAAGCTCCTTGACTGAAACATGTTCAATGGGTCAAATATTGGCTACTCTATGGCTAATTTATCATCAGAAGTAGTCAATTGGGTAAATATAGAAAGTTCAAGATCAAGGACTGAAATATTTTCAGTGGGTCAAAAATTGGCTGAACTATCTCCAGAAGGAATCAATAGGGTAGAACTAAAAAGTTCAAAATAGACGACTCTTGGGCCCGATTTTCGTACATTTGGTCGAATATTGACTTTTGAATGACCGATGTAACATCAGAAAGAGTCAATAAGTAGGTATAGAAATTTCAAGATCCATAACTGAAACATGTCCAATGGGTAAAATATTGGCTACTCTAAGGCTAATTTATCACCAGAAGAAGTCAATAGGGTAGAACTAAAAAGTTAAAAATCGACGACTCTTGGGCCCGATATTAGTACATTTGATCAAATATGCATTTCTGAATGACCGATGTAACATCAGAAAGAGTCAATTAGTAGGTATAGAAATTTCAAGATCCATAACAAACATATCCAATGAGTAAAATATTGGCTACTCTAAGGCTAATGTATCACAAGAAGGAGTTAATTGGGAAGGAATAGAAAGTTCAAGATCAAGGACTGAAATATTTTCAGTGGGTCAAAAATTGGCTGAACTATCTCAAGAAGGAGTCAATAGGGTAGAACTAAAAAGTTCAAAATAGACGACTCTTGGGCCTGATTTTAGTACATTTGGTCGAATATTGACTTTTGAATGACCGATGTAATATCAGAAAGAGTCAATAAGTAGGTATAGAAATTTCAAGATCCATAACTGAAACATGTCCAATGGGTAAAATATTGGCTACTCTAAGGCTAATTTATCACCAGAAGGAGTCAATTGGGTAGAAATAGAAAGTTCAAAATCGATGACTCTTGGGCCTGATATTAGTACATTTGGTCAAATATTGACTTTTGAATGACCGATATAACATCAGAAAGAGTCAATAAGTAGGTATAGAAATTTCAAGCTCTTTGACTGAAACATGTTCAATGGGTCAAATATTGGCTACTCTATGGCTAATTTATCATCAGAAGGAGTCAATTGGGTAGATATAGAAAGTTCAAGATCAAGGACTGAAATATTTTCAGTGGGTCAAAAATTGGCTGAACTATCTCCAGAAGGAGTCAATAGGGTAGAACTAAAAAGTTAAAAATCGACGACTCTTGGGCCTGATATTAGTACATTAGGTCAAATATTGACTTTTGAATGACCGATATAACATCAGAAAGAGTCAATAAGTAGGTATAGAAATTTCAAGCTCCTTGACTGAAACATGTTCAATGTTTCAAATATTGGCTACTCTATGGCTAATTTATCACAAGAAGGAATCAATTGGGTAGAAATAGAAAGTTCAAAATCGACGACTCTTGGGCCCGATATTAGTACATTTGGTCAAATATGGATTTCTGAATGACCGATGTAACATCAGAAAGAGTCAATAAGTAGGTATAGAAATTTCAAGATCCTTGACTGAAACATGTTCAATGGGTCAAATATTGGCTACTCTAAGGCTAATGTATCACAAGAAGGAGTTAATTGGGTAGGAATAGAAAGTTCAAGATCAAGGACTGAAATATTTTCAGTGGGTCAAAAATTGGCTGAACTATCGACAGAAGGAGTCAATAGGGTAGAACTAAAAAGTTCAAAATCGACGACTCTTGGGCCTGATATTAGTACATTTGGTCAAATATTGACTTTTGAATGACCGATATAACATCAGAAAGAGTCAATAAGTAGGTATAGAAATTTCAAGCTCCATAACTGAAACAT
The DNA here is from genome assembly GCA_038088235.1 of Zacco platypus. Lineage (NCBI taxonomy): Eukaryota > Metazoa > Chordata > Actinopteri > Cypriniformes > Xenocyprididae > Zacco > Zacco platypus. Next base: position 24,310,262 of record CM076078.1, on the reverse strand, counting down.
GTCCAATGGGTAAAATATTGGCTACTCTAAGGCTAATTCATCACCAGAAGGAGTCAATTCGGTAGAAATAGAAAGTTCAAAATCGACGTCTCTTGGGCCCGATATTAGTACGTTTGGTCAAATATGGATTTCTGAATGATTGACCTAAATTCAGAAAGAGTCAATGAGTAGGTATAAAAATTTCAAGATGCATGACTGAAACATGTCCAATGGGAAAAATATTGGCTACTCTAAGGCTAATGTATCACAAGAAGGAGTCAATTGGGTAGGAATAGAAAGTTCAAGATCAAGGACTGAAATATTTACAGTTGGTCAAAAATTGGCTGAACTATCTCCAGAAGAAGTCAATAGGGTGGAACTAAAAAGTTCAAAATTGACGACTCTTGGGCCCGATTTTAGTACATTTGGTCAAATATTGACTTTTGAATGACCGATGTAACATCAGAAAGAGTCAATAAGTAGGTATAAAAATTTCAAGATCCATAACTGAAACATGTCCAATGAGTAAATTATTGGCTACTCTACGGCTAATTTATCAATAGAAGCAGTCAATTGGGTAGGAATAGAAACTTCAAGATCAAGGACTGAAATATTTTCAGTGCTTCAAAAATTGGCTGAACTATCGCCAGAAGGAGTCAATAGGGTAGAAATAAAAAGTTCAAAATAGACGACTCTTGGGCCCGACATTAGTACATTTGGTCAAATATTGACTTTTGAATGGCCGATGTAACATCAGAAAGAGTCAATAAGTAGGTTTAGAAATTTCAAGATCCATAACTGAAACATGTCCAATGGGTAAAATATTGGCTACTCTAAGGCTAATTTATCACGAGAAGGAGTCAATTGGGTAGAAATAGAAAGTTCAAAATCGACGACTCTTGGGCCCGATATTAGTACATTTGGTCAAATATGGATTTCAGAATAACTGACCTAAATTCAGAAAGAGTCAATGAGTAGGTATAAAAATTTCAACCTCCATAACTGAAACATGTCCAATGGGTAAAATATTGGCTACTCTAAGGCTAATGTATCACAAGAAGGAGTCAATTGGGTAGGAATAGAAAGTTCAAGATCAAGGACTGAAATATTTTCAGTGGGTCAAAAATTGGCTGAACTATCTCCAGAAACAGTCAATAGGGTATAACTAAAAAGTTCAAAATAGACGACTCTTGGGCCCGATTTTAGTACATTTGGTCAAATATTGACTTTTGAATGGCCGATGTAACATCAGAAAGAGTCAATAAGTAGGTTTAGAAATTTCAAGATCCATAACTGAAACATGTCCAATGAGTAAAATATTGGCTACTCTAATGCTAATGTATCACAAGAAGGAGTCAACTGGGTAAGAATAGAAAGTTCAAGATCAAGGACTGAAATATTTTCAGTGGGTCAAAAATTGGCTGAACTATCGCAAGAAGGAGTCAATAGGGTAGAACTAAAAAGTTCAAAATAGACGACTCTTGGGCCCGATTTTAATACATTTTTTCAAATATTGACTTTTGAATGACCGATGTAATATCAGAAAGTGTCAATAAGTAGGTTTAGAAATTTCAAGCTCCTTGACTGAAACATGTTCAATGGGTCAAATATTGGCTACTCTAAGGCTAATTTATCACCAGAAGGAGTCAATTGGGTAGAAATAGAAAGTTCCATATCGACGACTCTTGGGCCCGATTTTAGTACATTTGGTCAAATATTGACTTTTGAATGACCGATATAACATCAGAAAGAGTCAATAAGTAGGTTTAGAAATTTCAAGATCCATAACTGAAACATGTCCAATGAGTAAAATATTGGCTACTCTAATGCTAATTTATCATCAGAAGGAGTCCATTGGGTAGATATAGAAAGTTCAAGATCAAGGACTGAAATATTTTCAGTGGGTCAAAAATTGGCTGAACTATCTCCAGAAGGAGTCAATAGGGTAGAACTAAAAAGTTCAAAATAGACGACTCTTGGGCCCGATTTTAGTACATTTGGTCAAATATTGACTTTTGAATGACCGATGTAATATCAGAAAGAGTCAATAAGTAGATATAGAAATTTCAAGATCCATAAATGAAACATGTTAAATGGGTCAAATATTGGCTACTCTAAGGCTAATTTATCACCAGAAGGAGTCAATTGGGTAGAAATAGAAAGTTCCAAATCGACGACTCTTGGGCCCGATTTTAGTACATTTGGTCAAATATTGACTTTTGAATGACCGATATAACATCAGAAAGAGTCAATAAGTAGGTTTAAAAATTTCAAGATCCATAACTGAAACATGTCCAATGAGTAAAATATTGGCTACTCTAATGCTAATTTATCATCAGAAGGAGTCAATTGGGTAGATATAGAAAGTTCAAGATCAAGGACTGAAATATTTTCAGTGGGTCAAAAATTGGCTGAACTATCTCCAGAAGTAGTCAATAGGTTAGAACTAAAAATTTCAAAATAGACGACTCTTGGGCCCGATTTTAGTACATTTGGTCAAATATTGACTTTTGAATGACCGATGTAATATCAGAAAGAGTCAATAAGTAGGTATAGAAATTTAAAGATCCATAACTGAAAGATGTCCAATGGGTAAAATATTGGCTACTCTAAGGCTAATGTATCACAAAAAGGAGTAAACTGGGTAGGAATAGAAAGTTCAAGATCAAGGACTGAAATATTTTCAGTGGGTCAAAAATTGGCTGAACTATCGCAAGAAGGAGTCAATAGGGTTGAACTAAAAAGTTCAAAATCGACGACTCTTGGGCCTGATATTAGTACATGTGGTCAAATATTGACTTTTGAATGACCGATATAACATCAGAAAGAGTCAATAAGTAGGTATAGAAATTTCAAGCTCCTTGACTGAAACATTTTCAATGGGTCAAATATTGGCTACTCTATGGCTAATCTATCATCAGAAGGAGTCAAAGGGTAGAACTAAAAAGTTCAATATAGACGACTCTTGGGCCCGATATTAGTACATTTGGTCAAATATAGATTTCTGAATGATTGACCTAAATTCAGAAAGAGTCAATGAGTAGATATAAAAATTTCAAGATTCATAACTGAAACATGTCCAATGGGTAAAATATTGGCTACTCTAAGGCTAATGTATCACAAGAAGGAGTCAATTGGGTAGGAATAGAAACTTCAAGATCAAGGACTGAAATATTTTCAGTGCTTCAAAAATTGGCTGAACTATCGCCAGAAGGAGTCAATAGGGTAGAAATAAAAAGTTCAAAATAGACGACTCTTGGGCCCGATTTTAGTACATTTGGTCAAATATTGACTTTTGAATGACCGATATAACATCAGAAAGAGTCAATTAGTAGGTATAGAAATTTCAAGATCCATGACTGAAACATGTTCAATGGGTCAAATATTGGCTACTCTATGGCTAATTTATCACAAGAAGGAATCAATTGGGTAGAAATAGAAAGTTCAAAATCGACGACTCTTGGGCCCGATATTAGTACATTTGGTCAAATATTGACTTTTGAATGACCGATGTAACATCAGAAAGAGTCAATAAGTAGGTATAAAAATTTCAAGATCCATAACTGAAACATGTCCAATGAGTAAATTATTGGCTACTCTACGGCTAATTTATCAATAGAAGCAGTCAATTGGGTAGGAATAGAAACTTCAAGATCAAGGACTGAAATATTTTCAGTGCTTCAAAAATTGGCTGAACTATCGCCAGAAGGAGTCAATAGGGTAGAAATAAAAAGTTCAAAATAGACGACTCTTGGGCCCGATTTTAGTACATTTGGTCAAATATTCTCTTTTGAATGACCGATGTAACATCAGAAAGAGTCAATAAGTAGGTATAGAAATTTCCTGGTCCATGACTGAAACATGTTCAATGGGTCAAATATTGGCTACTCTATCGCTAATTTATCACCAGAAGGAGTCAATTGGGTAGAAATAGAAAGTTCAAAATCGACGACTCTTGGGCCCGATATTAGTACATTTGGTCAAATATTGACTTTTGAATCACCGATATAACATCAGAAAGAGTCAATAAGTAGGTATAGAAATTTCAAGCTCCTTGACTGAAACATGTTCAATGGGTCAAATATTGGCTACTCTATGGCTAATTTATCACCAGAAGGAGTCAAAGGGTAGAACTAAAAAGTTCAAAATAGACGACTCTTGGGCCCGATTTTAGTACATTTGGTCAAATATTGACTTTTGAATGACCGATATAACATCAGAAAGAGTCAATAAATAGGTATAAAAATTTCAACCTCCATAACTGAAACATGTCCAATGGGTAAAATATTGGCTACTCTAAGGCTAATGTATCACAAGAAGGAGTTAATTGGGTAGGAATAGAAAGTTCAAGATCAAGGACTGAAATATTTTCAGTGGGTCAAAAATTGGCTGAACTATCGACAGAAGGAGTCAATAGGGTAGAACTAAAAAGTTCAAAATCGACGACTCTTGGGCCTGATATTAGTACATTTGGTCAAATATTGACTTTTGAATGACCGATATAACATCAGAAAGAGTCAATAAGTAGGTATAGAAATTTCAAGCTCCATAACTGAAACATGTCCAATGGGTAAAATATTGGCTACTCTAAGGCTAATTCATCACCAGAAGGAGTCAATTCGGTAGAAATAGAAAGTTCAAAATCGACGTCTCTTGGGCCCGATATTAGTACATTTGGTCAAATATGGATTTCTGAATGATTGACCTAAATTCAGAAAGAGTCAATGAGTAGGTATAAAAATTTCAAGATGCATGACTGAAACATGTCCAATGGGAAAAATATTGGCTACTCTAAGGCTAATGTATCACAAGAAGGACTCAATTGGGTAGGAATAGAAAGTTCAAGATCAAGGACTGAAATATTTACAGTTGGTCAAAAATTGGCTGAACTATCTCCAGAAGAAGTCAATAGGGTGGAACTAAAAAGTTCAAAATCGACGACTCTTGGGCCCGATATTAGTACATTTGGTCAAATATTGACTTTTGAATCACCGATATAACATCAGAAAGAGTCAATAAGTAGGTATAGAAATTTCAAGCTCCTTGACTGAAACATGTTCAATGGGTCAAATATTGGCTACTCTATGGCTAATTTATCACCAGAAGGAGTCAAAGGGTAGAACTAAAAAGTTCAAAATAGACGACTCTTGGGCCCGATTTTAGTACATTTGGTCAAATATTGACTTTTGAATGACCGATATAACATCAGAAAGAGTCAATAAATAGGTATAAAAATTTCAAGATCCATAACTGAAACATGTCCAATGGGTAAAATATTGGCTACTCTAAGGCTAATTTATCACCAGAAGGAGTCAATTGGGTAGCAATAGAAAGTTCAAGATCAAGGACTGAAATATTTTCAGTGGGTCAAAAATTGGCTGAACTATCTCCAGAAGGAGTCAATAGGGTAGAACTAAAAAGTTCAAAACAGACGACTCTTGGGCCTGATTTTAGTACATTTGGTCAAATATTGACTTTTGAATGACCAATATAACATCAGAAAGAGTCAATAAGTCGGTATAGAAATTTCAAGATCCATAACTGAAACATGTCCAATGGGTAAAATATTGGCTACTCTAAGGCTAATTTATCACGAGAAGGAGTCAATTGGGTAGAAATAGAAAGTTCAAAATCGACGACTCTTGGGCACGATATTAGTACATTTGGTCAAATATGGATTTCAGAATGACTGACCTAAATTCAGAAAGAGTCAATGAGTAGGTATAAAAATTTCAACCTCCATAACTGAAACATGTCCAATGGGTAAAATATTGGCTACTCTAAGGCTAATGTATCACAAGAAGGAGTCAATTGGGTAGGAATAGAAAGTTCAAGATCAAGGACTGAAATATTTTCAGTGGGTCAAAAATTGGCTGAACTATCTCCAGAAAGAGTCAATAGGGTAGAACTTAAAAGTTCAAAATAGACGACTCTTGGGCCCGATTTTAGTACATTTGGTCAAATATTGACTTTTGAATGGCCGATGTAACATCAGAAAGAGTCAATAAGTAGGTTTAGAAATTTCAAGATCCATAACTGAAACATGTCCAATGAGTAAAATATTGGCTACTCTAATGCTAATGTATCACAAGAAGGAGTCAACTGGGTAAGAATAGAAAGTTCAACATCAAGGACTGAAATATTTTCAGTGGGTCAAAAATTGGCTGAACTATCGCAAGAAGGAGTCAATAGGGTAGAACTAAAAAGTTCAAAATAGACGACTCTTGGGCCCGATTTTAATACATTTGGTCAAATATTGACTTTTGAATGACCGATGTAATATCAGAAAGAGTCAATAAGTAGGTTTAGAAATTTCAAGCTCCTTGACTGAAACATGTTCAATGGGTCAAATATTGGCTACTCTAAGGCTAATTTATCACCAGAAGGAGTCAATTGGGTAGAAATAGAAAGTTCCAAATCGACGACTCTTGGGCCCGATTTTAGTACATTTGGTCAAATATTGACTTTTGAATGACCGATATAACATCAGAAAGAGTCAATAAGTAGGTTTAGAAATTTCAAGATCCATAACTGAAACATGTCCAATGAGTAAAATATTGGCTACTCTAATGCTAATTTATCATCAGAAGGAGTCAATTGGGTAGATATAGAAAGTTCAAGATCAAGGACTGAAATATTTTCAGTGGGTCAAAAATTGGCTGAACTATCTCCAGAAGGAGTCAATAGGGTAGAACTAAAAAGTTCAAAATAGACGACTCTTGGGCCCGATTTTAGTACATTTGGTCAAATATTGACTTTTGAATGACCGATGTAACATCAGAAAGAGTCAATAAGTAGGTATAAAAATTTCAAGATCCATAACTGAAACATGTCCAATGAGTAAATTATTGGCTACTCTACGGCTAATTTATCAATAGAAGCAGTCAATTGGGTAGGAATAGAAACTTCAAGATCAAGGACTGAAATATTTTCAGTGCTTCAAAAATTGGCTGAACTATCGCCAGAAGGAGTCAATAGGGTAGAAATAAAAAGTTCAAAATAGACGACTCTTGGGCCCGATTTTAGTACATTTGGTCAAATATTCTCTTTTGAATGACCGATGTAACATCAGAAAGAGTCAATAAGTAGGTATAGAAATTTCCTGATCCATGACTGAAACATGTTCAATGGGTCAAATATTGGCTACTCTATCGCTAATTTATCACCAGAAGGAGTCAATTGGGTAGAAATAGAAAGTTCAAAATCGACGACTCTTGGGCCCGATATTAGTACATTTGGTCAAATATTGACTTTTGAATCACCGATATAACATCAGAAAGAGTCAATAAGTAGGTATAGAAATTTCAAGCTCCTTGACTGAAACATGTTCAATGGGTCAAATATTGGCTACTCTATGGCTAATTTATCACCAGAAGGAGTCAAAGGGTAGAACTAAAAAGTTCAAAATAGACGACTCTTGGGCCCGATTTTAGTACATTTGGTCAAATATTGACTTTTGAATGACCGATATAACATCAGAAAGAGTCAATAAATAGGTATAAAAATTTCAAGATCCATAACTGAAACATGTCCAATGGGTAAAATATTGGCTACTCTAAGGCTAATTTATCACCAGAAGGAGTCAATTGGGTAGCAATAGAAAGTTCAAGATCAAGGACTGAAATATTTTCAGTGGGTCAAAAATTGGCTGAACTATCTCCAGAAGGAGTCAATAGGGTAGAAATAAAAAGTTCAAAATAGACGACTCTTGGGCCCGATTTTAGTACATTTGGTCAAATATTCTCTTTTGAATGACCGATGTAACATCAGAAAGAGTCAATAAGTAGGTATAGAAATTTCCTGATCCATGACTGAAACATGTTCAATGGGTCAAATATTGGCTACTCTATCGCTAATTTATCACCAGAAGGAGTCAATTGGGTAGAAATAGAAAGTTCAAAATCGACGACTCTTGGGCCCGATATTAGTACATTTGGTCAAATATTGACTTTTGAATCACCGATATAACATCAGAAAGAGTCAATAAGTAGGTATAGAAATTTCAAGCTCCTTGACTGAAACATGTTCAATGGGTCAAATATTGGCTACTCTATGGCTAATTTATCACCAGAAGGAGTCAAAGGGTAGAACTAAAAAGTTCAAAATAGACGACTCTTGGGCCCGATTTTAGTACATTTGGTCAAATATTGACTTTTGAATGACCGATATAACATCAGAAAGAGTCAATAAATAGGTATAAAAATTTCAAGATCCATAACTGAAACATGTCCAATGGGTAAAATATTGGCTACTCTAAGGCTAATTTATCACCAGAAGGAGTCAATTGGGTAGCAATAGAAAGTTCAAGATCAAGGACTGAAATATTTTCAGTGGGTCAAAAATTGGCTGAACTATCTCCAGAAGGAGTCAATAGGGTAGAACTAAAAAGTTCAAAACAGACGACTCTTGGGCCTGATTTTAGTACATTTGGTCAAATATTGACTTTTGAATGACCGATGTAATATCAGAAAGAGTCAATAAGTAGATATAGAAATTTCAAGATCCATAAATGAAACATGTTCAATGGGTCAAATATTGGCTACTCTAAGGCTAATTTATCACCAGAAGGAGTCAATTGGGTAGAAATAGAAAGTTCCAAATCGACGACTCTTGGGCCCGATTTTAGTACATTTGGTCAAATATTGACTTTTGAATGACCGATATAACATCAGAAAGAGTCAATAAGTAGGTTTAGAAATTTCAAGATCCATAACTGAAACATGTCCAATGAGTAAAATATTGGCTACTCTAATGCTAATTTATCATCAGAAGGAGTCAATTGGGTAGATATAGAAAGTTCAAGATCAAGGACTGAAATATTTTCAGTGGGTCAAAAATTGGCTGAACTATCTCCAGAAGGAGTCAATAGGGTAGAACTAAAAAGTTCAAAATAGACGACTCTTGGGCCCGATTTTAGTACATTTGGTCAAATATTGACTTTTGAATGACCGATGTAATATCAGAAAGAGTCAATAAGTAGGTATAGAAATTTAAAGATCCATAACTGAAAGATGTCCAATGGGTAAAATATTGGCTACTCTAAGGCTAATGTATCACAAGAAGGAGTAAACTGGGTAGGAATAGAAAGTTCAAGATCAAGGACTGAAATATTTTCAGTGGGTCAAAAATTGGCTGAACTATCGCAAGAAGGAGTCAATAGGGTAGAACTAAAAAGTTCAAAATCGACGACTCTTGGGACTGATATTAGTACATGTGGTCAAATATTGACTTTTGAATGGCCGATATAACATCAGAAAGAGTCAATAAGTAGGTATAGAAATTTCAAGCTCCTTGACTGAAACATTTTCAATGGGTCAAATATTGGCTACTCTATGGCTAATCTATCATCAGAAGGAGTCAAAGGGTAGAACTAAAAAGTTCAATATAGACGACTCTTGGGCCCGATATTAGTACATTTGGTCAAATATGGATTTCTGAATGATTGACCTAAATTCAGAAAGAGTCAATGAGTAGGTATAAAAATTTCAAGATTCATAACTGAAACATGTCCAATGGGTAAAATATTGGCTACTCTAAGGCTAATGTATCACAAGAAGGAGTCAATTGGGTAGGAATAGAAACTTCAAGATCAAGGACTGAAATATTTTCAGTGCTTCAAAAATTGGCTGAACTATCGCCAGAAGGAGTCAATAGGGTAGAACTAAAAAGTTCAAAATAGACGACTCTTGGGCCCGATTTTAGTACATTTGGTCAAATATTGACTTTTGAATGACCGATATAACATCAGAAAGAGTCAATTAGTAGGTATAGAAATTTCAAGATCCATGACTGAAACATGTTCAATGGGTCAAATATTGGCTACTCTATGGCTAATTTATCACAAGAAGGAATCAATTGGGTAGAAATAGAAAGTTCAAAATCGACGACTCTTGGGCCCGATATTAGTAAATTTGGTCAAATATGGATTTCTGAATGACCGATGTAACATCAGAAAGAGTCAATAAGTAGGTATAGAAATTTCAAGATCCTTGACTGAAACATGTCCAATGGGAAAAATATTGGCTACTCTAAGGCTAATGTATCACAAGAAGGAGTCAATTGGGTAGGAATAGAAAGTTCAAGATCAAGGACTGAAATATTTACAGTTGGTCAAAAATTGGCTGAACTATCTCCAGAAGAAGTCAATAGGGTGGAACTAAAAAGTTCAAAATTGACGACTCTTGGGCCCAATTTTAGTACATTTGGTCAAATATTGACTTTTGAATGACCGATGTAACATCAGAAAGAGTCAATAAGTAGGTATAAAAATTTCAAGATCCATAACTGAAACATGTCCAATGAGTAAATTATTGGCTACTCTACGGCTAATTTATCAATAGAAGCAGTCAATTGGGTAGGAATAGAAACTTCAAGATCAAGGACTGAAATATTTTCAGTGCTTCAAAAATTGGCTGAACTATCGCCAGAAGGAGTCAATAGGGTAGAAATAAAAAGTTCAAAATAGACGACTCTTGGGCCCGATTTTAGTACATTTGGTCAAATATTCTCTTTTGAATGACCGATGTAACATCAGAAAGAGTCAATAAGTAGGTATAGAAATTTCCTGATCCATGACTGAAATATGTTCAATGGGTCAAATATTGGCTACTCTATCGCTAATTTATCACCAGAAGGAGTCAATTGGGTAGAAATAGAAAGTTCAAAATCGACGACTCTTGGGCCCGATATTAGTACATTTGGTCAAATATTGACTTTTGAATCACCGATATAACATCAGAAAGAGTCAATAAGTAGGTATAGAAATTTCAAGCTCCTTGACTGAAACATGTTCAATGGGTCAAATATTGGCTACTCTATGGCTAATTTATCACCAGAAGGAGTCAAAGGGTAGAACTAAAAAGTTCAAAATAGACGACTCTTGGGCCCGATTTTAGTACATTTGGTCAAATATTGACTTTTGAATGACCGATATAACATCAGAAAGAGTCAATAAATAGGTATAAAAATTTCAAGATCCATAACTGAAACATGTCCAATGGGTAAAATATTGGCTACTCTAAGGCTAATTTATCACCAGAAGGAGTCAATTGGGTAGCAATAGAAAGTTCAAGATCAAGGACTGAAATATTTTCAGTGGGTCAAAAATTGGCTGAACTATCTCCAGAAGGAGTCAATAGGGTAGAACTAAAAAGTTCAAAATAGACGACTCTTGGGCCTGATTTTAGTACATTTGGTCAAATATTGACTTTTGAATGACCAATATAACATCAGAAAGAGTCAATAAGTCGGTATAGAAATTTCAAGATCCATAACTGAAACATGTCCAATGGGTAAAATATTGGCTACTCTAAGGCTAATTTATCACGAGAAGGAGTCAATTGGGTAGAAATAGAAAGTTCAAAATCGACGACTCTTGGGCACGATATTAGTACATTTGGTCAAATATGGATTTCAGAATGACTGACCTAAATTCAAAAAGAGTCAATGAGTAGTTATAGAAATTTCAAGCTCCATAACTGAAACATGTCCAATGGGTAAAATATTGGCTACTCTAAGGCTAATTCATCACCAGAAGGAGTCAATTCGGTAGAAATAGAAAGTTCAAAATTGACGTCTCTTGGGCCCGATATTAGTACATTTGGTCAAATATGGATTTCTGAATGATTGACCTAAATTCAGAAAGAGTCAATGAGTAGGTATAAAAATTTCAAGATGCATGACTGAAACATGTTTAATGGGTCAAATATTGGCTACTCTAAGGCTAATGTATCACAAGAAGGAGTTAATTGGGTAGGAATAGAAAGTTCAAGATCAAGGACTGAAATATTTTCAGTGGGTCAAAAATTGGCTGAACTATCGACAGAAGGAGTCAATAGGGTAGAACTAAAAAGTTCAAAATCGACGACTCTTGGGCCTGATATTAGTACATTTGGTCAAATATTGACTTTTGAATGACCTATATAACATCAGAAAGAGTCAATAAGTAGGTATAGAAATTTCAAGCTCCATAACTGAAACATGTCCAATGGGTAAAATATTGGCTACTCTAAGGCTAATTTATCACGAGAAGGAGTCAATTGGGTAGAAATAGAAAGTTCCAAATCGACGACTCTTGGGCCCGATTTTAGTACATTTGGTCAAATATTGACTTTTGAATGACCGATATAACATCAGAAAGAGTCAATAAGTAGGTTTAGAAATTTCAAGATCCATAACTGAAACATGTCCAATGAGTAAAATATTGGCTACTCTAATGCTAATTTATCATCAGAAGGAGTCAATTGGGTAGATATAGAAAGTTCAAGATCAAGGACTGAAATATTTTCAGTGGGTCAAAAATTGGTTGAACTATCTCCTGAAGGAGTCAATAGGGTAGAACTAAAAAGTTCAAAATCGACGACTCTTGGGACTGATATTAGTACATGTGGTCAAATATTGACTTTTGAATGGCCGATATAACATCAGAAAGAGTCAATAAGTAGGTATAGAAATTTCAAGCTCCTTGACTGAAACATTTTCAATGGGTCAAATATTGGCTACTCTATGGCTAATCTATCATCAGAAGGAGTCAAAGGGTAGAACTAAAAAGTTCAATATAGACGACTCTTGGGCCCGATATTAGTACATTTGGTCAAATATGGATTTCTGAATGATTGACCTAAATTCAGAAAGAGTCAATGAGTAGGTATAAAAATTTCAAGATTCATAACTGAAACATGTCCAATGGGTAAAATATTGGCTACTCTAAGGCTAATGTATCACAAGAAGGAGTCAATTGGGTAGGAATAGAAACTTCAAGATCAAGGACTGAAATATTTTCAGTGCTTCAAAAATTGGCTGAACTATCGCCAGAAGGAGTCAATAGGGTAGAAATAAAAAGTTCAAAATAGACGACTCTTGGGCCCGATTTTAGTACATTTGGTCAAATATTGACTTTTGAATGACCGATATAACATCAGAAAGAGTCAATTAGTAGGTATAGAAATTTCAAGATCCATGACTGAAACATGTTCAATGGGTCAAATATTGGCTACTCTATGGCTAATTTATCACAAGAAGGAATCAATTGGGTAGAAATAGAAAGTTCAAAATCGACGACTCTTGGGCCCGATATTAGTAAATTTGGTCAAATATGGATTTCTGAATGACCGATGTAACATCAGAAAGAGTCAATAAGTAGGTATAGAAATTTCAAGATCCTTGACTGAAACATGTTCAATGGGTCAAATATTGGCTACTCTAAGGCTAATGTATCACAAGAAGGAGTTAATTGGGTAGGAATAGAAAGTTCAAGATCAAGGACTGAAATATTTTCAGTGGGTCAAAAATTGGCTGAACTATCGACAGAAGGAGTCAATAGGGTAGAACTAAAAAGTTCAAAATCGACGACTCTTGGGCCTGATATTAGTACATTTGGTCAAATATTGACTTTTGAATGACCGATATAACATCAGAAAGAGTCAATAAGTAGGTATAGAAATTTCAAGCTCCATAACTGAAACATGTCCAATGGGTAAAATATTGGCTACTCTAAGGCTAATTCATCACCAGAAGGAGTCAATTCGGTAGAAATAGAAAGTTCAAGATCAAGGACTGAAATATTTACAGTTGGTCAAAAATCTCTTGGGCCCGATATTAGTACATTTGGTCAAATATGGATTTCTGAATGATTGACCTAAATTCAGAAAGAGTCAATGAGTAGGTATAAAAATTTCAAGATGCATGACTGAAACATGTCCAATGGGAAAAATATTGGCTACTCTAAGGCTAATGTATCACAAGAAGGAGTCAATTGGGTAGGAATAGAAAGTTCAAGATCAAGGACTGAAATATTTACAGTTGGTCAAAAATTGGCTGAACTATCTCCAGAAGAAGTCAATAGGGTGGAACTAAAAAGTTCAAAATTGACGACTCTTGGGCCCAATTTTAGTACATTTGGTCAAATATTGACTTTTGAATGACCGATGTAACATCAGAAAGAGTCAATAAGTAGGTATAAAAATTTCAAGATCCATAACTGAAACATGTCCAATGAGTAAATTATTGGCTACTCTACGGCTAATTTATCAATAGAAGCAGTCAATTGGGTAGGAATAGAAACTTCAAGATCAAGGACTGAAATATTTTCAGTGCTTCAAAAATTGGCTGAACTATCGCCAGAAGGAGTCAATAGGGTAGAAATAAAAAGTTCAAAATAGACGACTCTTGGGCCCGATTTTAGTACATTTGGTCAAATATTCTCTTTTGAATGACCGATGTAACATCAGAAAGAGTCAATAAGTAGGTATAGAAATTTCCTGATCCATGACTGAAACATGTTCAATGGGTCAAATATTGGCTACTCTATCGCTAATTTATCACCAGAAGGAGTCAATTGGGTAGAAATAGAAAGTTCAAAATCGACGACTCTTGGGCCCGATATTAGTACATTTGGTCAAATATTGACTTTTGAATCACCGATATAACATCAGAAAGAGTCAATAAGTAGGTATAGAAATTTCAAGCTCCTTGACTGAAACATGTTCAATGGGTCAAATATTGGCTACTCTATGGCTAATTTATCACCAGAAGGAGTCAAAGGGTAGAACTAAAAAGTTCAAAATAGACGACTCTTGGGCCCGATTTTAGTACATTTGGTCAAATATTGACTTTTGAATGACCGATATAACATCAGAAAGAGTCAATAAATAGGTATAAAAATTTCAAGATCCATAACTGAAACATGTCCAATGGGTAAAATATTGGCTACTCTAAGGCTAATTTATCACCAGAAGGAGTCAATTGGGTAGCAATAGAAAGTTCAAGATCAAGGACTGAAATATTTTCAGTGGGTCAAAAATTGGCTGAACTATCTCCAGAAGGAGTCAATAGGGTAGAACTAAAAAGTTCAAAATAGACGACTCTTGGGCCTGATTTTAGTACATTTGGTCAAATATTGACTTTTGAATGACCAATATAACATCAGAAAGAGTCAATAAATAGGTATAAAAATTTCAAGATCCATAACTGAAACATGTCCAATGGGTAAAATATTGGCTACTCTAAGGCTAATTTATCACGAGAAGGAGTCAATTGGGTAGAAATAGAAAGTTCAAAATCGACGACTCTTGGGCACGATATTAGTACATTTGGTCAAATATGGATTTCAGAATGACTGACCTAAATTCAAAAAGAGTCAATGAGTAGGTATAGAAATTTCAAGCTCCATAACTGAAACATGTCCAATGGGTAAAATATTGGCTACTCTAAGGCTAATTCATCACCAGAAGGAGTCAATTCGGTAGAAATAGAAAGTTCAAAATTGACGTCTCTTGGGCCCGATATTAGTACATTTGGTTAAATATGGATTTCTGAATGATTGACCTAAATTCAGAAAGAGTCAATGAGTAGGTATAAAAATTTCAAGATGCATGACTGAAACATGTCCAATGGGAAAAATATTGGCTACTCTAAGGCTAATGTATCACAAGAAGGAGTCAATTGGGTAGGAATAGAAAGTTCAAGATCAAGGACTGAAATATTTACAGTTGGTCAAAAATTGGCTGAACTATCTCCAGAAGAAGTCAATAGGGTGGAACTAAAAAGTTCAAAATTGACGACTCTTGGGCCCGATTTTAGTACATTTGGTCAAATATTGACTTTTGAATGACCGATGTAACATCAGAAAGAGTCAAAAAGTAGGTATAAAAATTTCAAGATCCATAACTGAAACATGTCCAATGAGTAAATTATTGGCTACTCTACGGCTAATTTATCAATAGAAACAGTCAATTGGGTAGGAATAGAAACTTCAAGATCAAGGACTGAAATATTTTCAGTGCTTCAAAAATTGGCTGAACTATCGCCAGAAGGAGTCAATAGGGTAGAAATAAAAAGTTCAAAATAGACGACTCTTGGGCCCGATTTTAGTACATTAGGTCAAATATTCTCTTTTGAATGACCGATGTAACATCAGAAAGAGTCAATAAGTAGGTATAGAAATTTCCTGATCCATGACTGAAACATGTTCAATGGGTCAAATATTGGCTACTCTACGGCTAATTTATCACCAGAAGGAGTCAAAGGGTAGAACTAAAAAGTTCAAAATAGACGACTCTTGGGCCTGATTTTAGTACATTTGGTCAAATATTGACTTTTGAATGACCAATATAACATCAGAAAGAGTCAATAAGTCGGTATAGAAATTTCAAGATCCATAACTGAAACATGTCCAATGGGTAAAATATTGGCTACTCTAAGGCTAATTTATCACGAGAAGGAGTCAATTGGGTAGAAATAGAAAGTTCAAAATCGACGACTCTTGGGCACGATATTAGTACATTTGGTCAAATATGGATTTCAGAATGACTGACCTAAATTCAGAAAGAGTCAATGAGTAGGTATAGAAATTTCAAGCTCCATAACTGAAACATGTCCAATGGGTAAAATATTGGCTACTCTAAGGCTAATTCTGTATAATTCTAATAATGTTTGCCGGGAGCCAGAGCGCCTGACATCAAAGCAAATTTAAAAGTGCTGGCTAATGCTAATCGTAAATACTCTAAGATTGTTATTCACGTCGGCGCTAATGATGTTCGACTTCGCCAGTCGGAGATCACCAAAATTAACATTAAAGAGGTGTGTGAAACCGCACGTATGATGTCAGACACTGTAATTTTTTCTGGACCCCTTCCTGCTCGTAGGAGTGATGAGATAATTAGCAGACTTTCATCACTCAATGGCTGGCTGTCTAAGTGGTGTCCACAGAATAATATAGGTTTCATAGACAATTGGAAAAGTTTTTGGGGCAGACCTGACCTGTTGAAAAGAGATGGTATTCATCCCTCCTGGGGTGGTGCCGCTCTTCTCTCTAGTAATATGGCACATAGTCTTAGAGCTCAACCTTGACTAACTGGGGCCCAGGTCAGGAAGCAGACAGACTGGCTAAACCGACCGTCTGCTAGCTGTCTCACGTCACAGAATTCAGATAAATCCCAACACATAGAGACTATTTCACCTAGATATTATCACATAGAGACTGTGTCTGTACCCCGAACTAATAAATACAGAAAACTTCCAAACCCATTTACGGGTGATAATTTAATTGATGTTCAACAAGTAGTAAACAGAGATTATAAAGATAAACAGATGATAAAGCTTGGGTTGCTGAATATTCGATCCCTTTCTTCAAAAGCACTTATAGTAAATGATATTATCACAGAAAATAATCTAGATGTGCTGTGTTTGACAGAAACCTGGCTAAAACCAGACGATTACATTACTTTAAATGAGTCTAGCCCTCAAGGTTACTATTATCGACACGAACCTCGTCAGAAAGGTAAAGGGGGAGGTGTTGCTGTAATCTATAGTAATATCTTCAGTATTACTCAAAAGTCTATCAAATATATCTCGTTTGAAGTGATGGTGCTCTATGTAACGGCACCATACAGACTTTATCAAAGAATTTGCTGATTTTCTCTCGGAGTTAGTACTGGCTGTGGATAAAGTCCTTATTGTTGGTGATTTTAACATACATGTAGATAATGAAAAAGACGCTTTGGGATTGGCATTAACAGATATTCTAAGCTCTATTGGAGTTAGACAACACGTGTCAGGACCAACTCATTGTCGTAATCATACTCTAGATCTAATATTGTCACATGGAATCGATATTGATGCCGTTGAAATTCTGCAGCAGAGCGATGACGTCTCAGATCATTATCTAGTCTCATGCGTGCTACATTTAACCAAGGCTGCAAAACCGCCTGTCTGCCATAAATATGTTAGAACCATCACTTCCACCACTAAAAACTGCTTTATAAATAATCTTCCTGATCAGTTTCATCAACTTAGCAAACCAGACAGCTTAGAAGAACTCGATGTTGCAACAGAAACTATTGACGCTCTCTTTTCCAACACTCTAGACTCTGTTGCTCCTTTGCGCTTAAAAAAGATTAAGGATATTAGTCCAACGCCATGGTATAACGAGCACACTCGGGCCCTTAAGAGAGCAGCAAGAAAAATGGAGCGCAGCTGGAAGAATTCAAAACTAGAAATTTTTCGGATTTCATGGAGAGAGAAAATGATGGAGTACAGAAAGGCCATAAAAACCGCTAGATCTGCTTATTTTTCAAATCTTTTAGAAGATAATAAACACAACCCTAAGTATTTATTTAATACAGTGGCTAAATTAACGAGAAATACAGCCTCAACTTCTGATGTTTCCAAACAGCACAGCAGTAATGACTTTATGAACTTCTTTACTTGCAAGATTGACAACATTAGAGAGAAAATTATAGCCATGCAACTGTCTACTACAGTATCACATCAGACAGTGGATTGTAGTATCCCTGAGGAAAAATTCCATTCATTCGCTGTTATAGGAAAGGAAGAATTGTCTAAACTTATTAAATCATCAAAATCAACAACATGTATGTTAGACCCTATACCGACTAAGCTATTGAAAGAGATGCTTCCAGAGGTCATAGATCCTCTTCTTAAGATCATTAATTCATCTTTATTACTAGGTTACGTACCGAAAAATTTTAAGCAGGCTATTATCAAACCTCTTATTAAAAAACCACAACTTGATCCTGGTGAATTAGTCAATTACAGACCGATTTCCAATCTACCTTTTCTGTCAAAAATACTAGAAAAGGCAGTATCATCTCAACTTAGTTCCTACTTGGAAAGAAATGGTATCTGTGAGGATTTCCAGTCAGGATTTAGACCGTACCATAGTACTGAGACTGCTCTCATTAGAGTTACAAATGATTTGCTCTTATCATCAGATCGTGGTTGTATCTCTCTATTAGTGTTACTAGACCTCAGTGCTGCTTTTGACACTATCGACCACAATATTCTTTTGAATAGACTAGAAAATTATGCTGGAATTAGTGGAAATGCATTGGCATGGTTCAAATCATACTTATCTGACCGTTATCAGTTTGTAGTAGTAAACGAAGAGATGTCATTTCGATCACAAGTTAAACATGGAGTACCACAAGGCTCAGTTCTAGGACCGTTGCTTTTCACTCTGTACATGCTACCCTTGGGAGATGTCATTAGGAAGCATGGCATTAGCTTTCACTGTTACGCTGATGATACTCAGCTCTATATTTCCTCGCGCCCTGACGAAACCGACCAATTCTCAAAATTAACAGAATGCGTAGCTGATATAAAAAATTGGATGACTAGTAATTTCCTACTACTAAATTCAGAAAAAACAGAGATTCTAATTATTGGACCAAAAACTTCTGCACATAATAACCTAGAATACTGTCTAACACTTGATGGCTGCTCTGTTAAGTCGTCTTCGTCAGTTAGGAACCTGGGTGTGCTCTTTGATACCAATCTTTCATTTGAATGCCACATTTCTAGCATATGTAAAACCGCATTCTTCCATCTTAAAAATATATCTAAATTGCGACATATGCTCTCAATGACAAATGCGGAACAGCTAGTTCATGCGTTTATGACCTCGAGACTAGATTACTGTAATGCTCTACTGGGTGGTTGCCCTGCTCGCGTGATAAACAAATTACAGCTGGTCCAAAACGCAGCTGCTAGAGTCCTTACTAGAACCAGGAAGTATGAACATATTAGTCCGGTTCTGTCAAAACTGCACTGGCTCCCTATTAAACATCGTATAGATTTTAAAATCTTGCTAATTACTTACAAAGCACTAAATGGCTTAGCTCCCCAGTACCTGAGTGAGCTCTTAATGCATTATAGTCCTTCGCGTCTATTACGATCTCAGAATTCTGGCCAGTTGTTAATACCTAGAATATCAAAATCAACCGCGGGCGGTAGATCCTTTTCCTATTTGGCACCTAAACTCTGGAACAATCTTCCTTGCATTGTTCGGGAAGCAGACACACTTTGTCAGTTTAAATCTAGACTAAAAACGCATTTATTTAACCTGGCATACACATGACGCACTATAAACTCTTGTCCTCATATCCGTTAAAGGATTGTTAGGCTGCATAGATCAGGTCAGCCGGAACCGGGAACACTTCCTATAACACCAGATGTACTCGTTACATCGGAAGAAGAATGGCGTCTACGCTAATTTTTTGTCTCTCTGCTTATCCCGAGGTTTACCAATTAACATGATTGGTTGGATCCGGGCTGTGTCCGGGTCGGACGGGGAACCTGTGCCTGTGTGCGGCAGCAGTGTGGCCCTGTGGTGTCGGCGGAGACCGTGTGAACGAGCTCATCCTTTGTGAAGACCTTACCGACTCATCAGCCAGCGGCACATATCCCAACAAACCGTCCCATATCGGCGTGATCAAAAAGATCTTAAATTAGATGGAACTAGATTAAATATTTTGACTGTTGCGATTCCAAATCAGTTTAATGACCTGTAACTCTGCCTGAGTATCGGACAAGTGTTCACTGTTGGCCAGAGGAGAACTGGCCCCCCAACTAAGCCTGGTTTCTCCCAAGGTTTTTTTCTCCATTTGTTGGAGTTTTGGTTCCTTGCCGCTGTTGCCTTTGGCTTGCTTAAGTTGGGGACACTTGCTTGATATTCAGCAGTGTTTTTGATATGCCTGCATTGGCGCCGTTGTATGCGAACTGATCTGAGCCGGACGATTACGTCACTGTTTTCTCCAGTGCTGCTATACCTAAATTACCTAGACTAATAACTATTGATCTTTGCAACGGAATGAATCAATAATATATAGAATAAGCTGCACAATGACACCATTTTCTTATTAATGTAAAGCTGCTTTGCCACAATTTGCATTGTAAAAAGCGCTATATAAATAAAGATGACTTGACTTGACTTGACTAATTCATCACCAGAAGGAGTCAATTCGGTAGAAATAGAAAGTTCAAAATCGACGTCTCTTGGGCCCGATATTAGTACATTTGGTCAAATATGGATTTCTGAATGATTGACCTAAATTCAGAAAGAGTCAATGAGTAGGTATAAAAATTTCAAGATGCATGACTGAAACATGTCCAATGGGAAAAATATTGGCTACTCTAAGGCTAATGTATCACAAGAAGGAGTCAATTGGGTAGGAATAGAAAGTTCAAGATCAAGGACTGAAATATTTACAGTTGGTCAAAAATTGGCTGAACTATCTCCAGAAGAAGTCAATAGGGTGGAACTAAAAAGTTCAAAATTGACGACTCTTGGGCCCGATTTTAGTACATTTGGTCAAATATTGACTTTTGAATGACCGATGTAACATCAGAAAGAGTCAATAAGTAGGTATAAAAATTTCAAGATCCATAACTGAAACATGTCCAATGAGTAAATTATTGGCTACTCTACGGCTAATTTATCAATAGAAGCAGTCAATTGGGTAGGAATAGAAACTTCAAGATCAAGGACTGAAATATTTTCAGTGCTTCAAAAATTGGCTGAACTATCGCCAGAAGGAGTCAATAGGGTAGAAATAAAAAGTTCAAAATAGACGACTCTTGGGCCCGATTTTAGTACATTAGGTCAAATATTCTCTTTTGAATGACCGATGTAACATCAGAAAGAGTCAATAAGTAGGTATAGAAATTTCCTGATCCATGACTGAAACATGTTCAATGGGTCAAATATTGGCTACTCTACGGCTAATTTATCACCAGAAGGAGTCAAAGGGTAGAACTAAAAAGTTCAAAATAGACGACTCTTGGGCCCGATTTTAGTACATTTGGTCAAATATTGACTTTTGAATGACCGATATAACATCAGAAAGAGTCAATAAATAGGTATAAAAATTTCAAGATCCATAACTGAAACATGTCCAATGGGTAAAATATTGGCTACTCTAAGGCTAATTTATCACCAGAAGGAGTCAACTGGGTAGCAATAGAAAGTTCAAGATCAAGGACTGAAATATTTTCAGTGGGTCAAAAATTGGCTGAACTATCTCCAGAAGGAGTCAATAGGGTAGAACTAAAAAGTTCAAAATAGACGACTCTTGGGCCTGATTTTAGTACATTTGGTCAAATATTGACTTTTGAATGACCAATATAACATCAGAAAGAGTCAATAAGTCGGTATAGAAATTTCAAGATCCATAACTGAAACATGTCCAATGGGTAAAATATTGGCTACTCTAAGGCTAATTTATCACGAGAAGGAGTCAATTGGGTAGAAATAGAAAGTTCAAAATCGACGACTCTTCGGCACGATATTAGTACATTTGGTTAAATATGGATTTAAGAATGACTGACCTAAATTCAAAAAGAGTCAATGAGTAGGTATAGAAATTTCAAGCTCCATAACTGAAACATGTCCAATGGGTAAAATATTGGCTACTCTAAGGCTAATTCATCACCAGAAGGAGTCAATTCGGTAGAAATAGAAAGTTCAAAATTGACGTCTCTTGGGCCCGATATTAGTACATTTGGTTAAATATGGATTTCTAAATGATTGACCTAAATTCAGAAAGAGTCAATGAGTAGGTATAAAAATTTCAAGATGCATGACTGAAACATGTCCAATGGGAAAAATATTGGCTACTCTAAGGCTAATGTATCACAAGAAGGAGTCAATTGGGTAGGAATAGAAAGTTCAAGATCAAGGACTGAAATATTTACAGTTGGTCAAAAATTGGCTGAACTATCTCCAGAAGAAGTCAATAGGGTGGAACTAAAAAGTTCAAAATTGACGACTCTTGGGCCCGATTTTAGTACATTTGGTCAAATATTGACTTTTGAATGACCGATGTAACATCAGAAAGAGTCAAAAAGTAGGTATAAAAATTTCAAGATCCATAACTGAAACATGTCCAATGAGTAAATTATTGGCTACTCTACGGCTAATTTATCAATAGAAACAGTCAATTGGGTAGGAATAGAAACTTCAAGATCAAGGACTGAAATATTTTCAGTGCTTCAAAAATCTGCTGAACTATCGCCAGAAGGAGTCAATAGGGTAGAAATAAAAAGTTCAAAATAGACGACTCTTGGGCCCGATTTTAGTACATTAGGTCAAATATTCTCTTTTGAATGACCGATGTAACATCAGAAAGAGTCAATAAGTAGGTATAGAAATTTCCTGATCCATGACTGAAACATGTTCAATGGGTCAAATATTGGCTACTCTACGGCTAATTTATCACCAGAAGGAGTCAAAGGGTAGAACTAAAAAGTTCAAAATAGACGACTCTTGGGCCCGATTTTAGTACATTTGGTCAAATATTGACTTTTGAATGACCGATATAACATCAGAAAGAGTCAATAAATAGGTATAAAAATTTCAAGATCCATAACTGAAACATGTCCAATGGGTAAAATATTGGCTACTCTAAGGCTAATTTATCACCAGAAGGAGTCAATTGGGTAGCAATAGAAAGTTCAAGATCAAGGACTGAAATATTTTCAGTGGGTCAAAAATTGGCTGAACTATCTCCAGAAGGAGTCAATAGGGTAGAACTAAAAAGTTCAAAATAGACGACTCTTGGGCCTGATTTTAGTACATTTGGTCAAATATTGACTTTTGAATGACCAATATAACATCAGAAAGAGTCAATAAGTCGGTATAGAAATTTCAAGATCCATAACTGAAACATGTCCAATGGGTAAAATATTGGCTACTCTAAGGCTAATTTATCACGAGAAGGAGTCAATTGGGTAGAAATAGAAAGTTCAAAATCGACGTCTCTTGGGCCCGATATTAGTACATTTGGTCAAATATGGATTTCTGAATGATTGACCTAAATTCAGAAAGAGTCAATGAGTAGGTATAAAAATTTCAAGATGCATGACTGAAACATGTCCAATGGGAAAAATATTGGCTACTCTAAGGCTAATGTATCACAAGAAGGAGTCAATTGGGTAGGAATAGAAAGTTCAAGATCAAGGACTGAAATATTTACAGTTGGTCAAAAATTGGCTGAACTATCTCCAGAAGAAGTCAATAGGGTGGAACTAAAAAGTTCAAAATTGACGACTCTTGGGCCCGATTTTAGTACATTTGGTCAAATATTGACTTTTGAATGACCGATGTAACATCAGAAAGAGTCAATAAGTAGGTATAAAAATTTCAAGATCCATAACTGAAACATGTCCAATGAGTAAATTATTGGCTACTCTACGGCTAATTTATCAATAGAAGCAGTCAATTGGGTAGGAATAGAAACTTCAAGATCAAGGACTGAAATATTTTCAGTGCTTCAAAAATTGGCTGAACTATCGCCAGAAGGAGTCAATAGGGTAGAAATAAAAAGTTCAAAATAGACGACTCTTGGGCCCGATTTTAGTACATTAGGTCAAATATTCTCTTTTGAATGACCGATGTAACATCAGAAAGAGTCAATAAGTAGGTATAGAAATTTCCTGATCCATGACTGAAACATGTTCAATGGGTCAAATATTGGCTACTCTACGGCTAATTTATCACCAGAAGGAGTCAAAGGGTAGAACTAAAAAGTTCAAAATAGACGACTCTTGGGCCCGATTTTAGTACATTTGGTCAAATATTGACTTTTGAATGACCGATATAACATCAGAAAGAGTCAATAAATAGGTATAAAAATTTCAAGATCCATAACTGAAACATGTCCAATGGGTAAAATATTGGCTACTCTAAGGCTAATTTATCACCAGAAGGAGTCAATTGGGTAGCAATAGAAAGTTCAAGATCAAGGACTGAAATATTTTCAGTGGGTCAAAAATTGGCTGAACTATCTCCAGAAGGAGTCAATAGGGTAGAACTAAAAAGTTCAAAATAGACGACTCTTGGGCCTGATTTTAGTACATTTGGTCAAATATTGACTTTTGAATGACCAATATAACATCAGAAAGAGTCAATAAGTCGGTATAGAAATTTCAAGATCCATAACTGAAACATGTCCAATGGGTAAAATATTGGCTACTCTAAGGCTAATTTATCACGAGAAGGAGTCAATTGGGTAGAAATAGAAAGTTCAAAATCGACGACTCTTGGGCACGATATTAGTACATTTGGTCAAATATGGATTTCAGAATGACTGACCTAAATTCAGAAAGAGTCAATGAGTAGGTATAGAAATTTCAAGCTCCATAACTGAAACATGTCCAATGGGTAAAATATTGGCTACTCTAAGGCTAATTCATCACCAGAAGGAGTCAATTCGGTAGAAATAGAAAGTTCAAAATCGACGTCTCTTGGGCCCGATATTAGTACATTTGGTCAAATATGGATTTCTGAATGATTGACCTAAATTCAGAAAGAGTCAATGAGTAGGTATAAAAATTTCAAGATGCATGACTGAAACATGTCCAATGGGAAAAATATTGGCTACTCTAAGGCTAATGTATCACAAGAAGGAGTCAATTGGGTAGGAATAGAAAGTTCAAGATCAAGGACTGAAATATTTACAGTTGGTCAAAAATTGGCTGAACTATCTCCAGAAGAAGTCAATAGGGTGGAACTAAAAAGTTCAAAATTGACGACTCTTGGGCCCGATTTTAGTACATTTGGTCAAATATTGACTTTTGAATGACCGATGTAACATCAGAAAGAGTCAATAAGTAGGTATAAAAATTTCAAGATCCATAACTGAAACATGTCCAATGAGTAAATTATTGGCTACTCTACGGCTAATTTATCAATAGAAGCAGTCAATTGGGTAGGAATAGAAACTTCAAGATCAAGGACTGAAATATTTTCAGTGCTTCAAAAATTGGCTGAACTATCGCCAGAAGGAGTCAATAGGGTAGAAATAAAAAGTTCAAAATAGACGACTCTTGGGCCCGATTTTAGTACATTTGGTCAAATATTCTCTTTTGAATGACCGATGTAACATCAGAAAGAGTCAATAAGTAGGTATAGAAATTTCCTGATCCATGACTGAAACATGTTCAATGGGTCAAATATTGGCTACTCTATCGCTAATTTATCACCAGAAGGAGTCAATTGGGTAGAAATAGAAAGTTCAAAATCGACGACTCTTGGGCCCGATATTAGTACATTTGGTCAAATATTGACTTTTGAATCACCGATATAACATCAGAAAGAGTCAATAAGTAGGTATAGAAATTTCAAGCTCCTTGACTGAAACATGTTCAATGGGTCAAATATTGGCTACTCTATGGCTAATTTATCACCAGAAGGAGTCAAAGGGTAGAACTAAAAAGTTCAAAATAGACGACTCTTGGGCCCGATTTTAGTACATTTGGTCAAATATTGACTTTTGAATGACCGATATAACATCAGAAAGAGTCAATAAATAGGTATAAAAATTTCAAGATCCATAACTGAAACATGTCCAATGGGTAAAATATTGGCTACTCTAAGGCTAATTTATCACCAGAAGGAGTCAATTGGGTAGCAATAGAAAGTTCAAGATCAAGCACTGAAATATTTTCAGTGGGTCAAAAATTGGCTGAACTATCTCCAGAAGGAGTCAATAGGGTAGAACTAAAAAGTTCAAAATAGACGACTCTTGGGCCTGATTTTAGTACATTTGGTCAAATATTGACTTTTGAATGACCAATATAACATCAGAAAGAGTCAATAAGTCGGTATAGAAATTTCAAGATCCATAACTGAAACATGTCCAATGGGTAAAATATTGGCTACTCTAAGGCTAATTTATCACGAGAAGGAGTCAATTGGGTAGAAATAGAAAGTTCAAAATCGACGACTCTTGGGCACGATATTAGTACATTTGGTCAAATATGGATTTCAGAATGACTGACCTAAATTCAGAAAGAGTCAATGAGTAGGTATAAAAATTTCAACCTCCATAACTGAAACATGTCCAATGGGTAAAATATTGGCTACTCTAAGGCTAATGTATCACAAGAAGGAGTCAATTGGGTAGAAATAGAAAGTTCAAAATCGACGACTCTTGGGCCCGATATTAGTACATTTGGTCAAATATGGATTTCTGAATGACCGATGTAACATCAGAAAGAGTCAATAAGTAGGTATAGAAATTTCAAGATCCTTGACTGAAACATGTTCAATGGGTCAAATATTGGCTACTCTAAGGCTAATGTATCACAAGAAGGAGTCAATTTTGTAGGAATAGAAACTTCAAGATCAAGGACTGAAATATTTTCAGTGCTTCAAAAATTGGCTGAACTATCGCCAGAAGGAGTCAATAGGGTAGAAATAAAAAGTTCAAAATAGACGACTCTTGGGCCCGATTTTAGTACATTGGGTCAAATATTGACTTTTGAATGACCGATATAACATCAGAAAGAGTCAATAAGTAGGTATAGAAATTTCCTGATCCATGACTGAAACATGTTCAATGGGTCAAATATTGGCTACTCTATCGCTAATTTATCACCAGAAGGAGTCAATTGGGTAGAAATAGAAAGTTCAAAAACGACGACTCTTGGGCCCGATATTAGTACATTTGGTCAAATATTGACTTTTGAATCACCGATATAACATCAGAAGGAGTCAATAAGTAGGTATAGAAATTTCAAGCTCCTTGACTGAAACATGTTCAATGGGTCAAATATTGGCTACTCCATGGCTAATTTATCACCAGAAGGAGTCAAAGGGTAGAACTAAAAAGTTCAAAATAGACGACTCTTGGGCCCGATTTTAGTACATTTGGTCAAATATTGACTTTTGAATGACCGATATAACATCAGAAAGAGTCAATTAGTAGGTATAGAAATTTCAAGATCCATGACTGAAACATGTTCAATGGGTCAAATATTGGCTACTCTATGGCTAATTTATCACAAGAAGGAATCAATTGGGTAGAAATAGAAAGTTCAAAATCGACGACTCTTGGGCCCGATATTAGTACATTTGGTCAAATATGGATTTCTGAATGACCGAAGTAACATCAGAAAGAGTCAATAAGTAGGTATAGAAATTTCAAGATCCTTGACTGAAACATGTTCAGTGGGTCAAATATTTGCTACTCTAAGGCTAATGTATCACAAGAAGGAGTTAATTGGGTAGGAATAGAAAGTTCAAGATCAAGGACTGAAATATTTTCAGTGGGTCAAAAATTGGCTGAACTATCGACAGAAGGAGTCAATAGGGTAGAACTAAAAAGTTCAAAATAGACGACTCTTGGGCCTGATATTAGTACATTTGGTCAAATATTGACTTTTGAATGACCGATATAACATCAGAAAGAGTCAATAAGTAGGTATAGAAATTTCAAGCTCCATAACTGAAACATGTCCAATGGGTAAAATATTGGCTACTCTAAGGCTAATTTATCACCAGAAGGAGTCAATTGGGTAGAAATAGAAAGTTCCAAATCGACGACTCTTGGGCCCGATTTTAGTACATTTGGTCAAATATTGACTTTTGAATGACCGATATAACATCAGAAAGAGTCAATAAGTAGGTTTAGAAATTTCAAGATCCATAACTTAAACATGTCCAATGAGTAAAATATTGGCTACTCTAATGCTAATTTATCATCAGAAGGAGTCAATTGGGTAGATATAGAAAGTTCAAGAACAAGGACTGAAATATTTTCAGTGGGTCAAAAATTGGCTGAACTATCTCCAGAAGGAGTCAATAGGGTAGAACTAAAAAGTTCAAAATAGACGACTCTTGGGCCCTGATTTTAGTACATTTGGTCAAATATTGACTTTTGAATGACCGATGTAATATCAGAAAGAGTCAATAAGTAGATATAGAAATTTCAAGATCCATAAATGAAACATGTTCAATGGGTCAAATATTGGCTACTCTAAGGCTAATTTATCACCAGAAGGAGTCAATTGGGTAGAAATAGAAAGTTCCAAATCGACGACTCTTGGGCCCGATTTTAGTACATTTGGTCAAATATTGACTTTTGAATGACCGATATAACATCAGAAAGAGTCAATAAGTAAGTTTAGAAATTTCAAGCTCCTTGACTGAAACATGTTCAATGGGTCAAATATTGGCTACTCTAAGGCTAATTTATCACCAGAAGGAGTCAATTGGGTAGAAATAGAAAGTTCCAAATCGACGACTCTTGGGCCCGATTTTAGTACATTTGGTCAAATATTGACTTTTGAATGACCGATATAACATCAGAAAGAGTCAATAAGTAGGTTTAGAAATTTCAAGATCCATAACTTAAACATGTCCAATGAGTAAAATATTGGCTACTCTAATGCTAATTTATCATCAGAAGGAGTCAATTGGGTAGATATAGAAAGTTCAAGATCAAGGACTGAAATATTTTCAGTGGGTCAAAAATTGGCTGAACTATCGACAGAAGGAGTCAATAGGGTAGAACTAAAAAGTTCAAAATCGACGACTCTTGGGCCCGATATTAGTACATTTGGTCAAATATTGACTTTTGAAAGACCGATATAACATCAGAAAGAGTCAATAAGGAGGTATAAAAATTTCAAGCTCCATAACTGAAACATGTCCAATGGGTAAAATATTGGCTACTCTAAGGCTAATTCATCACCAGAAGGAGTCAATTCGGTAGAAATAGAAAGTTCAAAATCGACGTCTCTTGGGCCCGATATTAGTACATTTGGTCAAATATGGATTTCTGAATGATTGACCTAAATTCAGAAAGAGTCAATGAGTAGGTATAAAAATTTCAAGATGCATGACTGAAACATGTCCAATGGGAAAAATATTGGCTACTCTAAGGCTAATGTATCACAAGAAGGAGTCAATTGGGTAGGAATAGAAACTTCAAGATCAAGGACTGAAATATTTTCAGTGCTTCAAAAATTGGCTGAACTATCGCCAGAAGGAGTCAATAGGGTAGAAATAAAAAGTTCAAAATAGACGACTCTTGGGCCCGATTTTAGTACATTTGGTTGAATATTCTCTTTTGAATGACCGATGTAACATCAGAAAGAGTCAATAAGTAGGTATAGAAATTTCCTGATCCATGACTGAAACATGTTCAATGGGTCAAATATTGGCTACTCTATCGCTAATTTATCACCAGAAGGAGTCAATTGGGTAGAAATAGAAAGTTCAAAATCGACGACTCTTGGGCCCGATATTAGTACATTTGGTCAAATATTGACTTTTGAATCACCGATATAACATCAGAAAGAGTCAATAAGTAGGTATAGAAATTTCAAGCTCCTTGACTGAAACATGTTCAATGGGTCAAATATTGGCTACTCTATGGCTAATTTATCACCAGAAGGAGTCAAAGGGTAGAACTAAAAAGTTCAAAATAGACGACTCTTGGGCCCGATTTTAGTACATTTGGTCAAATATTGACTTTTGAATGACCGATATAACATCAGAAAGAGTCAATAAATAGGTATAAAAATTTCAAGATCCATAACTGAAACATGTCCAATGGGTAAAATATTGGCTACTCTAAGGCTAATTTATCACCAGAAGGAGTCAATTGGGTAGCAATAGAAAGTTCAAGATCAAGGACTGAAATATTTTCAGTGGGTCAAAAATTGGCTGAACTATCTCCAGAAGGAGTCAATAGGGTAGAACTAAAAAGTTCAAAATAGACGACTCTTGGGCCTGATTTTAGTACATTTGGTCAAATATTGACTTTTGAATGACCAATATAACATCAGAAAGAGTCAATAAGTCGGTATAGAAATTTCAAGATCCATAACTGAAACATGTCCAATGGGTAAAATATTGGCTACTCTAAGGCTAATTTATCACGAGAAGGAGTCAATTGGGTAGAAATAGAAAGTTCAAAATCGACGACTCTTGGGCACGATATTAGTACATTTGGTCAAATATGGATTTCAGAATGACTGACCTAAATTCAGAAAGAGTCAATGAGTAGGTATAGAAATTTCAAGCTCCATAACTGAAGCATGTCCAATGGGTAAAATATTGGCTACTCTAAGGCTAATTCATCACCAGAAGGAGTCAATTCGGTAGAAATAGAAAGTTCAAAATCGACGTCTCTTGGGCCCGATATTAGTACATTTGGTCAAATATGGATTTCTGAATGATTGACCTAAATTCAGAAAGAGTCAATGAGTAGGTATAAAAATTTCAAGATGCATGACTGAAACATGTCCAATGGGAAAAATATTGGCTACTCTAAGGCTAATGTATCACAAGAAGGAGTCAATTGGGTAGGAATAGAAAGTTCAAGATCAAGGACTGAAATATTTACAGTTGGTCAAAAATTGGCTGAACTATCTCCAGAAGAAGTCAATAGGGTGGAACTAAAAAGTTCAAAATTGACGACTCTTGGGCCCGATTTTAGTACATTTGGTCAAATATTGACTTTTGAATGACCGATGTAACATCAGAAAGAGTCAATAAGTAGGTATAAAAATTTCAAGATCCATAACTGAAACATGTCCAATGAGTAAATTATTGGCTACTCTACGGCTAATTTATCAATAGAAGCAGTCAATTGGGTAGGAATAGAAACTTCAAGATCAAGGACTGAAATATTTTCAGTGCTTCAAAAATTGGCTGAACTATCGCCAGAAGGAGTCAATAGGGTAGAAATAAAAAGTTCAAAATAGACGACTCTTGGGCCCGATTTTAGTACATTAGGTCAAATATTCTCTTTTGAATGACCGATGTAACATCAGAAAGAGTCAATAAGTAGGTATAGAAATTTCCTGATCCATGACTGAAACATGTTCAATGGGTCAAATATTGGCTACTCTACGGCTAATTTATCACCAGAAGGAGTCAAAGGGTAGAACTAAAAAGTTCAAAATAGACGACTCTTGGGCCCGATTTTAGTACATTTGGTCAAATATTGACTTTTGAATGACCGATATAACATCAGAAAGAGTCAATAAATAGGTATAAAAATTTCAAGATCCATAACTGAAACATGTCCAATGGGTAAAATATTGGCTACTCTAAGGCTAATTTATCACCAGAAGGAGTCAATTGGGTAGCAATAGAAAGTTCAAGATCAAGGACTGAAATATTTTCAGTGGGTCAAAAATTGGCTGAACTATCTCCAGAAGGAGTCAATAGGGTAGAACTAAAAAGTTCAAAATAGACGACTCTTGGGCCTGATTTTAGTACATTTGGTCAAATATTGACTTTTGAATGACCAATATAACATCAGAAAGAGTCAATAAGTCGGTATAGAAATTTCAAGATCCATAACTGAAACATGTCCAATGGGTAAAATATTGGCTACTCTAAGGCTAATTTATCACGAGAAGGAGTCAATTGGGTAGAAATAGAAAGTTCAAAATCGACGACTCTTGGGCACGATATTAGTACATTTGGTCAAATATGGATTTCAGAATGACTGACCTAAATTCAGAAAGAGTCAATGAGTAGGTATAGAAATTTCAAGCTCCATAACTGAAACATGTCCAATGGGTAAAATATTGGCTACTCTAAGGCTAATTCATCACCAGAAGGAGTCAATTCGGTAGAAATAGAAAGTTCAAAATCGACGTCTCTTGGGCCCGATATTAGTACATTTGGTCAAATATGGATTTCTGAATGATTGACCTAAATTCAGAAAGAGTCAATGAGTAGGTATAAAAATTTCAAGATGCATGACTGAAACATGTCCAATGGGAAAAATATTGGCTACTCTAAGGCTAATGTATCACAAGAAGGAGTCAATTGGGTAGGAATAGAAAGTTCAAGATCAAGGACTGAAATATTTACAGTTGGTCAAAAATTGGCTGAACTATCTCCAGAAGAAGTCAATAGGGTGGAACTAAAAAGTTCAAAATTGACGACTCTTGGGCCCGATTTTAGTACATTTGGTCAAATATTGACTTTTGAATGACCGATGTAACATCAGAAAGAGTCAATAAGTAGGTATAAAAATTTCAAGATCCATAACTGAAACATGTCCAATGAGTAAATTATTGGCTACTCTACGGCTAATTTATCAATAGAAGCAGTCAATTGGGTAGGAATAGAAACTTCAAGATCAAGGACTGAAATATTTTCAGTGCTTCAAAAATTGGCTGAACTATCGCCAGAAGGAGTCAATAGGGTAGAAATAAAAAGTTCAAAATAGACGACTCTTGGGCCCGATTTTAGTACATTTGGTCAAATATTCTCTTTTGAATGACCGATGTAACATCAGAAAGAGTCAATAAGTAGGTATAGAAATTTCCTGATCCATGACTGAAACATGTTCAATGGGTCAAATATTGGCTACTCTATCGCTAATTTATCACCAGAAGGAGTCAATTGGGTAGAAATAGAAAGTTCAAAATCGACGACTCTTGGGCCCGATATTAGTACATTTGGTCAAATATTGACTTTTGAATCACCGATATAACATCAGAAAGAGTCAATAAGTAGGTATAGAAATTTCAAGCTCCTTGACTGAAACATGTTCAATGGGTCAAATATTGGCTACTCTATGGCTAATTTATCACCAGAAGGAGTCAAAGGGTAGAACTAAAAAGTTCAAAATAGACGACTCTTGGGCCCGATTTTAGTACATTTGGTCAAATATTGACTTTTGAATGACCGATATAACATCAGAAAGAGTCAATAAATAGGTATAAAAATTTCAAGATCCATAACTGAAACATGTCCAATGGGTAAAATATTGGCTACTCTAAGGCTAATTTATCACCAGAAGGAGTCAATTGGGTAGCAATAGAAAGTTCAAGATCAAGGACTGAAATATTTTCAGTGGGTCAAAAATTGGCTGAACTATCTCCAGAAGGAGTCAATAGGGTAGAACTAAAAAGTTCAAAATAGACGACTCTTGGGCCTGATTTTAGTACATTTGGTCAAATATTGACTTTTGAATGACCAATATAACATCAGAAAGAGTCAATAAGTCGGTATAGAAATTTCAAGATCCATAACTGAAACATGTCCAATGGGTAAAATATTGGCTACTCTAAGGCTAATTTATCACGAGAAGGAGTCAATTGGGTAGAAATAGAAAGTTCAAAATCGACGACTCTTGGGCACGATATTAGTACATTTGGTCAAATATGGATTTCAGAATGACTGACCTAAATTCAGAAAGAGTCAATGAGTAGGTATAGAAATTTCAAGCTCCATAACTGAAACATGTCCAATGGGTAAAATATTGGCTACTCTAAGGCTAATTCATCACCAGAAGGAGTCAATTCGGTAGAAATAGAAAGTTCAAAATCGACGTCTCTTGGGCCCGATATTAGTACATTTGGTCAAATATGGATTTCTGAATGATTGACCTAAATTCAGAAAGAGTCAATGAGTAGGTATAAAAATTTCAAGATGCATGACTGAAACATGTCCAATGGGAAAAATATTGGCTACTCTAAGGCTAATGTATCACAAGAAGGAGTCAATTGGGTAGGAATAGAAAGTTCAAGATCAAGGACTGAAATATTTACAGTTGGTCAAAAATTGGCTGAACTATCTCCAGAAGAAGTCAATAGGGTGGAACTAAAAAGTTCAAAATTGACGACTCTTGGGCCCGATTTTAGTACATTTGGTCAAATATTGACTTTTGAATGACCGATGTAACATCAGAAAGAGTCAATAAGTAGGTATAAAAATTTCAAGATCCATAACTGAAACATGTCCAATGAGTAAATTATTGGCTACTCTACGGCTAATTTATCAATAGAAGCAGTCAATTGGGTAGGAATAGAAACTTCAAGATCAAGGACTGAAATATTTTCAGTGCTTCAAAAATTGGCTGAACTATCGCCAGAAGGAGTCAATAGGGTAGAAATAAAAAGTTCAAAATAGACGACTCTTGGGCCCGATTTTAGTACATTTGGTCAAATATTCTCTTTTGAATGACCGATGTAACATCAGAAAGAGTCAATAAGTAGGTATAGAAATTTCCTGATCCATGACTGAAACATGTTCAATGGGTCAAATATTGGCTACTCTATCGCTAATTTATCACCAGAAGGAGTCAATTGGGTAGAAATAGAAAGTTCAAAATCGACGACTCTTGGGCCCGATATTAGTACATTTGGTCAAATATTGACTTTTGAATCACCGATATAACATCAGAAAGAGTCAATAAGTAGGTATAGAAATTTCAAGCTCCTTGACTGAAACATGTTCAATGGGTCAAATATTGGCTACTCTATGGCTAATTTATCACCAGAAGGAGTCAAAGGGTAGAACTAAAAAGTTCAAAATAGACGACTCTTGGGCCCGATTTTAGTACATTTGGTCAAATATTGACTTTTGAATGACCGATATAACATCAGAAAGAGTCAATAAATAGGTATAAAAATTTCAAGATCCATAACTGAAACATGTCCAATGGGTAAAATATTGGCTACTCTAAGGCTAATTTATCACCAGAAGGAGTCAATTGGGTAGCAATAGAAAGTTCAAGATCAAGCACTGAAATATTTTCAGTGGGTCAAAAATTGGCTGAACTATCTCCAGAAGGAGTCAATAGGGTAGAACTAAAAAGTTCAAAATAGACGACTCTTGGGCCTGATTTTAGTACATTTGGTCAAATATTGACTTTTGAATGACCAATATAACATCAGAAAGAGTCAATAAGTCGGTATAGAAATTTCAAGATCCATAACTGAAACATGTCCAATGGGTAAAATATTGGCTACTCTAAGGCTAATTTATCACGAGAAGGAGTCAATTGGGTAGAAATAGAAAGTTCAAAATCGACGACTCTTGGGCACGATATTAGTACATTTGGTCAAATATGGATTTCAGAATGACTGACCTAAATTCAGAAAGAGTCAATGAGTAGGTATAAAAATTTCAACCTCCATAACTGAAACATGTCCAATGGGTAAAATATTGGCTACTCTAAGGCTAATGTATCACAAGAAGGAGTCAATTGGGTAGAAATAGAAAGTTCAAAATCGACGACTCTTGGGCCCGATATTAGTACATTTGGTCAAATATGGATTTCTGAATGACCGATGTAACATCAGAAAGAGTCAATAAGTAGGTATAGAAATTTCAAGATCCTTGACTGAAACATGTTCAATGGGTCAAATATTGGCTACTCTAAGGCTAATGTATCACAAGAAGGAGTCAATTTTGTAGGAATAGAAACTTCAAGATCAAGGACTGAAATATTTTCAGTGCTTCAAAAATTGGCTGAACTATCGCCAGAAGGAGTCAATAGGGTAGAAATAAAAAGTTCAAAATAGACGACTCTTGGGCCCGATTTTAGTACATTTGGTCAAATATTCTCTTTTGAATGACCGATGTAACATCAGAAAGAGTCAATAAGTAGGTATAGAAATTTCCTGATCCATGACTGAAACATGTTCAATGGGTCAAATATTGGCTACTCTATCGCTAATTTATCACCAGAAGGAGTCAATTGGGTAGAAATAGAAAGTTCAAAATCGACGACTCTTGGGCCCGATATTAGTACATTTGGTCAAATATTGACTTTTGAATCACCGATATAACATCAGAAAGAGTCAATAAGTAGGTATAGAAATTTCAAGCTCCTTGACTGAAACATGTTCAATGGGTCAAATATTGGCTACTCTATGGCTAATTTATCACCAGAAGGAGTCAAAGGGTAGAACTAAAAAGTTCAAAATAGACGACTCTTGGGCCCGATTTTAGTACATTTGGTCAAATATTGACTTTTGAATGACCGATATAACATCAGAAAGAGTCAATAAATAGGTATAAAAATTTCAAGATCCATAACTGAAACATGTCCAATGGGTAAAATATTGGCTACTCTAAGGCTAATTTATCACCAGAAGGAGTCAATTGGGTAGCAATAGAAAGTTCAAGATCAAGCACTGAAATATTTTCAGTGGGTCAAAAATTGGCTGAACTATCTCCAGAAGGAGTCAATAGGGTAGAACTAAAAAGTTCAAAATAGACGACTCTTGGGCCTGATTTTAGTACATTTGGTCAAATATTGACTTTTGAATGACCAATATAACATCAGAAAGAGTCAATAAGTCGGTATAGAAATTTCAAGATCCATAACTGAAACATGTCCAATGGGTAAAATATTGGCTACTCTAAGGCTAATTTATCACGAGAAGGAGTCAATTGGGTAGAAATAGAAAGTTCAAAATCGACGACTCTTGGGCACGATATTAGTACATTTGGTCAAATATGGATTTCAGAATGACTGACCTAAATTCAGAAAGAGTCAATGAGTAGGTATAAAAATTTCAACCTCCATAACTGAAACATGTCCAATGGGTAAAATATTGGCTACTCTAAGGCTAATGTATCACAAGAAGGAGTCAATTGGGTAGAAATAGAAAGTTCAAAATCGACGACTCTTGGGCCCGATATTAGTACATTTGGTCAAATATGGATTTCTGAATGACCGATGTAACATCAGAAAGAGTCAATAAGTAGGTATAGAAATTTCAAGATCCTTGACTGAAACATGTTCAATGGGTCAAATATTGGCTACTCTAAGGCTAATGTATCACAAGAAGGAGTCAATTTTGTAGGAATAGAAACTTCAAGATCAAGGACTGAAATATTTTCAGTGCTTCAAAAATTGGCTGAACTATCGCCAGAAGGAGTCAATAGGGTAGAAATAAAAAGTTCAAAATAGACGACTCTTGGGCCCGATTTTAGTACATTGGGTCAAATATTGACTTTTGAATGACCGATATAACATCAGAAAGAGTCAATAAGTAGGTATAGAAATTTCAAGATCCATGACTGAAACATGTTCAATGGGTCAAATATTGGCTACTCTATGGCTAATTTATCACAAGAAGGAATCAATTGGGTAGAAATAGAAAGTTCAAAATCGACGACTCTTGGGCCCGATATTAGTACATTTGGTCAAATATGGATTTCTGAATGACCGAAGTAACATCAGAAAGAGTCAATAAGTAGGTATAGAAATTTCAAGATCCTTGACTGAAACATGTTCAGTGGGTCAAATATTTGCTACTCTAAGGCTAATGTATCACAAGAAGGAGTTAATTGGGTAGGAATAGAAAGTTCAAGATCAAGGACTGAAATATTTTCAGTGGGTCAAAAATTGGCTGAAC
The DNA here is from genome assembly GCA_038088235.1 of Zacco platypus. Classification (NCBI taxonomy): domain Eukaryota; kingdom Metazoa; phylum Chordata; class Actinopteri; order Cypriniformes; family Xenocyprididae; genus Zacco; species Zacco platypus. The sequence continues at coordinate 24,272,576 of CM076078.1, read as the reverse complement.
TATCGACAGAAGGAGTCAATAGGGTAGAACTAAAAAGTTCAAAATAGATGACTCTTGGGCCTGATATTAGTACATTTGGTCAAATATTGACTTTTGAATGACCGATATAACATCAGAAAGAGTCAATAAGTAGGTATAGAAATTTCAAGCTCCATAACTGAAACATGTCCAATGGGTAAAATATTGGCTACTCTAAGGCTAATTTATCACCAGAAGGAGTCAATTGGGTAGAAATAGAAAGTTCCAAATCGACGACTCTTGGGCCCGATTTTAGTACATTTGGTCAAATATTGACTTTTGAATGACCGATATAACATCAGAAAGAGTCAATAAGTAGGTTTAGAAATTTCAAGATCCATAACTTAAACATGTCCACTGAGTAAAATATTGGCTACTCTAATGCTAATTTATCATCAGAAGGAGTCAATTGGGTAGAAATAGAAAGTTCCAAATCGACGACTCTTGGGCCCGATTTTAGTACATTTGGTCAAATATTGACTTTTGAATGACCGATATAACATCAGAAAGAGTCAATAAGTAGGTTTAGAAATTTCAAGCTCCTTGACTGAAACATGTTCAATGGGTCAAATATTGGCTACTCTAAGGCTAATTTATCACCAGAAGGAGTCAATTGGGTAGAAATAGAAAGTTCCAAATCGACGACTCTTGGGCCCGATTTTAGTACATTTGGTCAAATATTGACTTTTGAATGACCGATATAACATCAGAAAGAGTCAATAAGTAGGTTTAGAAATTTCAAGATCTATAACTTAAACATGTCCAATGAGTAAAATATTGGCTACTCTAATGCTAATTTATCATCAGAAGGAGTCAATTGGGTAGATATAGAAAGTTCAAGATCAAGGACTGAAATATTTTCAGTGGGTCAAAAATTGGCTGAACTATCGACAGAAGGAGTCAATAGGGTAGAACTAAAAAGTTCAAAATCGACGACTCTTGGGCCCGATATTAGTACATTTGGTCAAATATTGACTTTTGAATGACCGATATAACATCAGAAAGAGTCAATAAGTAGGTATAGAAATTTCAAGCTCCATAACTGAAACATGTCCAATGGGTAAAATATTGGCTACTCTAAGGCTAATTCATCACCAGAAGGAGTCAATTCGGTAGAAATAGAAAGTTCAAAATCGACGTCTCTTGGGCCCGATATTAGTACATTTGGTCAAATATGGATTTCTGAATGATTGACCTAAATTCAGAAAGAGTCAATGAGTAGGTATAAAAATTTCAAGATGCATGACTGAAACATGTCCAATGGGAAAAATATTGGCTACTCTAAGGCTAATGTATCACAAGAAGGAGTCAATTGGGTAGGAATAGAAACTTCAAGATCAAGGACTGAAATATTTTCAGTGCTTCAAAAATTGGCTGAACTATCGCCAGAAGGAGTCAATAGGGTAGAAATAAAAAGTTCAAAATAGACGACTCTTGGGCCCGATTTTAGTACATTTGGTTGAATATTCTCTTTTGAATGACCGATGTAACATCAGAAAGAGTCAATAAGTAGGTATAGAAATTTCCTGATCCATGACTGAAACATGTTCAATGGGTCAAATATTGGCTACTCTATCGCTAATTTATCACCAGAAGGAGTCAATTGGGTAGAAATAGAAAGTTCAAAATCGACGACTCTTGGGCCCGATATTAGTACATTTGGTCAAATATTGACTTTTGAATCACCGATATAACATCAGAAAGAGTCAATAAGTAGGTATAGAAATTTCAAGCTCCTTGACTGAAACATGTTCAATGGGTCAAATATTGGCTACTCTATGGCTAATTTATCACCAGAAGGAGTCAAAGGGTAGAACTAAAAAGTTCAAAATAGACGACTCTTGGGCCCGATTTTAGTACATTTGGTCAAATATTGACTTTTGAATGACCGATATAACATCAGAAAGAGTCAATAAATAGGTATAAAAATTTCAAGATCCATAACTGAAACATGTCCAATGGGTAAAATATTGGCTACTCTAAGGCTAATTTATCACCAGAAGGAGTCAATTGGGTAGCAATAGAAAGTTCAAGATCAAGGACTGAAATATTTTCAGTGGGTCAAAAATTGGCTGAACTATCTCCAGAAGGAGTCAATAGGGTAGAACTAAAAAGTTCAAAATAGACGACTCTTGGGCCTGATTTTAGTACATTTGGTCAAATATTGACTTTTGAATGACCAATATAACATCAGAAAGAGTCAATAAGTCGGTATAGAAATTTCAAGATCCATAACTGAAACATGTCCAATGGGTAAAATATTGGCTACTCTAAGGCTAATGTATCACAAGAAGGAGTCAATTGGGTAGAAATAGAAAGTTCAAAATCGACGACTCTTGGGCCCGATATTAGTACATTTGGTCAAATATGGATTTCTGAATGACCGATGTAACATCAGAAAGAGTCAATAAGTAGGTATAGAAATTTCAAGATCCTTGACTGAAACATGTTCAATGGGTCAAATATTGGCTACTCTAAGGCTAATGTATCACAAGAAGGAGTCAATTTTGTAGGAATAGAAACTTCAAGATCAAGGACTGAAATATTTTCAGTGCTTCAAAAATTGGCTGAACTATCGCCAGAAGGAGTCAATAGGGTAGAAATAAAAAGTTCAAAATAGACGACTCTTGGGCCCGATTTTAGTACATTGGGTCAAATATTGACTTTTGAATGACCGATATAACATCAGAAAGAGTCAATAAGTAGGTATAGAAATTTCCTGATCCATGACTGAAACATGTTCAATGGGTCAAATATTGGCTACTCTATCGCTAATTTATCACCAGAAGGAGTCAATTGGGTAGAAATAGAAAGTTCAAAAACGACGACTCTTGGGCCCGATATTAGTACATTTGGTCAAATATTGACTTTTGAATCACCGATATAACATCAGAAGGAGTCAATAAGTAGGTATAGAAATTTCAAGCTCCTTGACTGAAACATGTTCAATGGGTCAAATATTGGCTACTCCATGGCTAATTTATCACCAGAAGGAGTCAAAGGGTAGAACTAAAAAGTTCAAAATAGACGACTCTTGGGCCCGATTTTAGTACATTTGGTCAAATATTGACTTTTGAATGACCGATATAACATCAGAAAGAGTCAATTAGTAGGTATAGAAATTTCAAGATCCATGACTGAAACATGTTCAATGGGTCAAATATTGGCTACTCTATGGCTAATTTATCACAAGAAGGAATCAATTGGGTAGAAATAGAAAGTTCAAAATCGACGACTCTTGGGCCCGATATTAGTACATTTGGTCAAATATGGATTTCTGAATGACCGAAGTAACATCAGAAAGAGTTAATAAGTAGGTATAGAAATTTCAAGATCCTTGACTGAAACATGTTCAGTGGGTCAAATATTTGCTACTCTAAGGCTAATGTATCACAAGAAGGAGTTAATTGGGTAGGAATAGAAAGTTCAAGATCAAGGACTGAAATATTTTCAGTGGGTCAAAAATTGGCTGAACTATCGACAGAAGGAGTCAATTGGGTAGAAATAGAAAGTTCAAAATCGACGACTCTTGGGCACGATATTAGTACATTTGGTCAAATATGGATTTCAGAATGACTGACCTAAATTCAGAAAGAGTCAATGAGTAGGTATAGAAATTTCAAGCTCCATAACTGAAACATGTCCAATGGGTAAAATATTGGCTACTCTAAGGCTAATTCATCACCAGAAGGAGTCAATTGGGTAGGAATAGAAACTTCAAGATCAAGGACTGAAATATTTTCAGTGCTTCAAAAATTGGCTGAACTATCGCCAGAAGGAGTCAATAGGGTAGAAATAAAAAGTTCAAAATAGACGACTCTTGGGCCCGATTTTAGTACATTTGGTCAAATATTCTCTTTTGAATGACCGATGTAACATCAGAAAGAGTCAATAAGTAGGTATAGAAATTTCCTGATCCATGACTGAAACATGTTCAATGGGTCAAATATTGGCTACTCTATCGCTAATTTATCACCAGAAGGAGTCAATTGGGTAGAAATAGAAAGTTCAAAATCGACGACTCTTGGGCCCGATATTAGTACATTTGGTCAAATATTGACTTTTGAATCACCGATATAACATCAGAAAGAGTCAATAAGTAGGTATAGAAATTTCAAGCTCCTTGACTGAAACATGTTCAATGGGTCAAATATTGGCTACTCTATGGCTAATTTATCACCAGAAGGAGTCAAAGGGTAGAACTAAAAAGTTCAAAATAGACGACTCTTGGGCCCGATTTTAGTACATTTGGTCAAATATTGACTTTTGAATGACCGATATAACATCAGAAAGAGTCAATAAATAGGTATAAAATTTTCAAGATCCATAACTGAAACATGTCCAATGGGTAAAATATTGGCTACTCTAAGGCTAATTTATCACCAGAAGGAGTCACTTGGGTAGCAATAGAAAGTTCAAGATCAAGCACTGAAATATTTTCAGTGGGTCAAAAATTGGCTGAACTATCTCCAGAAGGAGTCAATAGGGTAGAACTAAAAAGTTCAAAATAGACGACTCTTGGGCCTGATTTTAGTACATTTGGTGAAATATTGACTTTTGAATGACCAATATAACATCAGAAAGAGTCAATAAGTCGGTATAGAAATTTCAAGATCCATAACTGAAACATGTCCAATGGGTAAAATATTGGCTACTCTAAGGCTAATTTATCACGAGAAGGAGTCAATTGGGTAGAAATAGAAAGTTCAAAATCGACGACTCTTGGGCACGATATTAGTACATTTGGTCAAATATGGATTTCAGAATGACTGACCTAAATTCAGAAAGAGTCAATGAGTAGGTATAAAAATTTCAACCTCCATAACTGAAACATGTCCAATGGGTAAAATATTGGCTACTCTAAGGCTAATGTATCACAAGAAGGAGTCAATTGGGTAGAAATAGAAAGTTCAAAATCGACGACTCTTGGGCCCGATATTAGTACATTTGGTCAAATATGGATTTCTGAATGACCGATGTAACATCAGAAAGAGTCAATAAGTAGGTATAGAAATTTCAAGATCCTTGACTGAAACATGTTCAATGGGTCAAATATTGGCTACTCTAAGGCTAATGTATCACAAGAAGGAGTTAATTGGGTAGGAATAGAAAGTTCAAGATAAAGGACTGAAATATTTTCAGTGGGTCAAAAATTGGCTGAACTATCGACAGAAGGAGTCAATAGGGTAGAACTAAAAAGTTCAAAATCGACGACTCTTGGGCCTGATATTAGTACATTTGGTCAAATATGGATTTCTGAATGATTGACCTAAATTCAGAAAGAGTCAATGAGTAGGTATAAAAATTTCAAGATTCATAACTGAAACATGTCCAATGGGTAAAATATTGGCTACTCTAAGGCTAATGTATCACAAGAAGGAGTCAATTGGGTAGGAATAGAAACTTCAAGATCAAGGACTGAAATATTTTCAGTGCTTCAAAAATTGGCTGAACTATCGCCAGAAGGAGTCAATAGGGTAGAAATAAAAAGTTCAAAATAGACGACTCTTGGGCCCGATTTTAGTACATTGGGTCAAATATTGACTTTTGAATGACCGATGTAACATCAGAAAGAGTCAATAAGTAGGTATAGAAATTTCCTGATCCATGACTGAAACATGTTCAATGGGTCAAATATTGGCTACTCTATCGCTAATTTATCACCAGAAGGAGTCAATTGGGTAGAAATAGAAAGTTCAAAAACGACGACTCTTGGGCCCGATATTAGTACATTTGGTCAAATATTGACTTTTGAATCACCGATATAACATCAGAAGGAGTCAATAAGTAGGTATAGAAATTTCAAGCTCCTTGACTGAAACATGTTCAATGGGTCAAATATTGGCTACTCCATGGCTAATTTATCACCAGAAGGAGTCAAAGGGTAGAACTAAAAAGTTCAAAATAGACGACTCTTGGGCCCGATTTTAGTACATTTGGTCAAATATTGACTTTTGAATGACCGATATAACATCAGAAAGAGTCAATTAGTAGGTATAGAAATTTCAAGATCCATGACTGAAACATGTTCAATGGGTCAAATATTGGCTACTCTATGGCTAATTTATCACAAGAAGGAATCAATTGGGTAGAAATAGAAAGTTCAAAATCGACGACTCTTGGGCCCGATATTAGTACATTTGGTCAAATATGGATTTCTGATTGACCGAAGTAACATCAGAAAGAGTCAATAAGTAGGTATAGAAATTTCAAGATCCTTGACTGAAACATGTTCAGTGGGTCAAATATTTGCTACTCTAAGGCTAATGTATCACAAGAAGGAGTTAATTGGGTAGGAATAGAAAGTTCAAGATCAAGGACTGAAATTTTTTCAGTGGGTCAAAAATTGGCTGAACTATCGACAGAAGGAGTCAATAGGGTAGAACTAAAAAGTTCAAAATAGACGACTCTTGGGCCTGATATTAGTACATTTGGTCAAATATTGACTTTTGAATGACCGATATAACATCAGAAAGAGTCAATAAGTAGGTATCGAAATTTCAAGCTCCATAACTGAAACATGTCCAATGGGTAAAATATTGGCTACTCTAAGGCTAATTTATCACCAGAAGGAGTCAATTGGGTAGAAATAGAAAGTTCTAAATCGACGACTCTTGGGCCCGATTTTAGTACATTTGGTCAAATATTGACTTTTGAATGACCGATATAACATCAGAAAGAGTCAATAAGTAGGTTTAGAAATTTCAAGATCCATAACTTAAACATGTCCAATGAGTAAAATATTGGCTACTCTAATGCTAATTTATCATCAGAAGGAGTCAATTGGGTAGATATAGAAAGTTCAAGAACAAGGACTGAAATATTTTCAGTGGGTCAAAAATTGGCTGAACTATCTCCAGAAGGAGTCAATAGGGTAGAACTAAAAAGTTCAAAATAGACGACTCTTGGGCCCTGATTTTAGTACATTTGGTCAAATATTGACTTTTGAATGACCGATGTAATATCAGAAAGAGTCAATAAGTAGATATAGAAATTTCAAGATCCATAAATGAAACATGTTCAATGGGTCAAATATTGGCTACTCTAAGGCTAATTTATCACCAGAAGGAGTCAATTGGGTAGAAATAGAAAGTTCCAAATCGACGACTCTTGGGCCCGATTTTAGTACATTTGGTCAAATATTGACTTTTGAATGACCGATATAACATCAGAAAGAGTCAATAAGTAGGTTTAGAAATTTCAAGCTCCTTGACTGAAACATGTTCAATGGGTCAAATATTGGCTACTCTAAGGCTAATTTATCACCAGAAGGAGTCAATTGGGTAGAAATAGAAAGTTCCAAATCGACGACTCTTGGGCCCGATTTTAGTACATTTGGTCAAATATTGACTTTTGAATGACCGATATAACATCAGAAAGAGTCAATAAGTAGGTTTAGAAATTTCAAGATCCATAACTTAAACATGTCCAATGAGTAAAATATTGGCTACTCTAATGCTAATTTATCATCAGAAGGAGTCAATTGGGTAGATATAGAAAGTTCAAGATCAAGGACTGAAATATTTTCAGTGGGTCAAAAATTGGCTGAACTATCGACAGAAGGAGTCAATAGGGTAGAACTAAAAAGTTCAAAATCGACGACTCTTGGGCCCGATATTAGTACATTTGGTCAAATATTGACTTTTGAATGACCGATATAACATCAGAAAGAGTCAATAAGTAGGTATAGAAATTTCAAGCTCCATAACTGAAACATGTCCAATGGGTAAAATATTGGCTACTCTAAGGCTAATTCATCACCAGAAAGAGTCAATTCGGTAGAAATAGAAAGTTCAAAATCGACGTCTCTTGGGCCCGATATTAGTCCATTTGGTCAAATATGGATTTCTGAATGATTGACCTAAATTCAGAAAGAGTCAATGAATAGGTATAAAAAATTCAAGATGCATGACTGAAACATGTCCAATGGGAAAAATATTGGCTACTCTAAGGCTAATGTATCACAAGAAGGAGTCAATTGGGTAGGAATAGAAAGTTCAAGATCAAGGACTGAAATATTTACAGTTGGTCAAAAATTGGCTGAACTATCTCCAGAAGAAGTCAATAGGGTGGAACTAAAAAGTTCAAAATTGACGACTCTTGGGCCCGATTTTAGTACATTTGGTCAAATATTGACTTTTGAATGACCGATGTAACATCAGAAAAAGTCAATAAGTAGGTATAAAAATTTCAAGATCCATAACTGAAACATGTCCAATGAGTAAATTATTGGCTACTCTACGGCTAATTTATCATCAGAAGGAGTCAATTGGGTAGATATAGAAAGTTCAAGATCAAGGACTGAAATATTTTCAGTGGGTCAAAAATTGGCTGAACTATCGACAGAAGGAGTCAATAGGGTAGAACTAAAAAGTTCAAAATCGACGACTCTTGGGCCCGATATTAGTACATTTGGTCAAATATTGACTTTTGAATGACCGATATAACATCAGAAAGAGTCAATAAGTAGGTATAGAAATTTCAAGCTCCATAACTGAAACATGTCCAATGGGTAAAATATTGGCTACTCTAAGGCTAATTCATCACCAGAAGGAGTCAATTCGGTAGAAATAGAAAGTTCAAAATCGACGTCTCTTGGGCCCGATATTAGTACATTTGGTCAAATATGGATTTCTGAATGATTGACCTAAATTCAGAAAGAGTCAATGAATAGGTATAAAAATTTCAAGATGCATGACTGAAACATGTCCAATGGGAAAAATATTGGCTACTCTAAGGCTAATGTATCACAAGAAGGAGTCAATTGGGTAGGAATAGAAAGTTCAAGATCAAGGACTGAAATATTTACAGTTGGTCAAAAATTGGCTGAACTATCTCCAGAAGAAGTCAATAGGGTGGAACTAAAAAGTTCAAAATAGACGACTCTTGGGCCCGATTTTAGTACATTTGGTCAAATATTGACTTTTGAATGACCGATGTAACATCAGAAAGAGTCAATAAGTAGGTATAAAAATTTCAAGATCCATAACTGAAACATGTCCAATGAGTAAATTATTGGCTACTCTACGGCTAATTTATCAATAGAAGCAGTCAATTGGGTAGGAATAGAAACTTCAAGATCAAGGACTGAAATATTTTCAGTGCTTCAAAAATTGGCCAAACTATCGCCAGAAGGAGTCAATAGGGTAGAAATAAAAAGTTCAAAATAGACGACTCTTGGGCCCGATTTTAGTACATTTGGTTGAATATTCTCTTTTGAATGACTGATGTAACATCAGAAAGAGTCAATAAGTAGGTATAGAAATTTCCTGATCCATGACTGAAACATGTTCAATGGGTCAAACATTGGCTACTCTATCGCTAATTTATCACCAGAAGGAGTCAATTGGGTAGAAATAGAAAGTTCAAAATCGACGACTCTTGGGCCCGATATTAGTACATTTGGTCAAATATTGACTTTTGAATCACCGATATAACATCAGAAAGAGTCAATAAGTAGGTATAGAAATTTCAAGCTCCTTGACTGAAACATGTTCAATGGGTCAAATATTGGCTACTCTATGGCTAATTTATCACCAGAAGGAGTCAAAGGGTAGAACTAAAAAGTTCAAAATCGACTACTCTTGGGCCTGATATTAGTACATTTGGTCAAATATTGACTTTTGAATGACCGATATAACATCAGAAAGAGTCAATAAGTAGGTATAGAAGTTTCAAGATCCATGACTGAAACATGTCCAATGGGTAAAATATTGGCTACTCTAAGGCTAATTTATCACCAGAAGGAGTCAATTGGGTAGCAATAGAAAGTTCAAGATCAAGGACTGAAATATTATCAGTGGGTCAAAAATTGGCTGAACTATCTCCAGAAGGAGTCAATAGGGTAGAACTAAAAAGTTCAAAATAGACGACTCTTGGGCCTGATTTTAGTACATTTGGTGAAATATTGACTTTTGAATGACCAATATAACATCAGAAAGAGTCAATAAGTCGGTATAGAAATTTCAAGATCCATAACTGAAACATGTCCAATGGGTAAAATATTGGCTACTCTAAGGCTAATTTATCACGAGAAGGAGTCAATTGGGTAGAAATAGAAAGTTCAAAATCGACGACTCTTGGGCACGATATTAGTACATTTGGTCAAATATGGATTTCAGAATGACTGACCTAAATTCAGAAAGAGTCATTGAGTAGGTATAAAAATTTCAACCTCCATAACTGAAACATGTCCAATGGGTAAAATATTGGCTACTCTAAGGCTAATGTATCACAAGAAGGAGTCAATTGGGTAGAAATAGAAAGTTCAAAATCGACGACTCTTGGGCCCGATATTAGTACATTTGGTCAAATATGGATTTCTGAATGACCGATGTAACATCAGAAAGAGTCAATAAGTAGGTATAGAAATTTCAAGATCCTTGACTGAAACTAATGTATCACAAGAAGGAGTCAATTGGGTAGGAATAGAAACTTCAAGATCAAGGACTGAAATATTTTCAGTGCTTCAAAAATTGGCTGAACTATCGCCAGAAGGAGTCAATAGGGTAGAAATAAAAAGTTCAAAATAGACGACTCTTGGGCCCGATTTTAGTACATTGGGTCAAATATTGACTTTTGAATGACCGATATAACATCAGAAAGAGTCAATAAGTAGGTATAGAAATTTCAAGCTCCTTGACTGAAACATGTTCAATGGGTCAAATATTGGCTACTCCATGGCTAATTTATCACCAGAAGGAGTCAAAGGGTAGAACTAAAAAGTTCAAAATAGACGACTCTTGGGCCCGATTTTAGTACATTTGGTCAAATATTGACTTTTGAATGACCGATATAACATCAGAAAGAGTCAATTAGTAGGTATAGAAATTTCAAGATCCATGACTGAAACATGTTCAATGGGTCAAATATTGGCTACTCTATGGCTAATTTATCACAAGAAGGAATCAATTGGGTAGAAATAGAAAGTTCAAAATCGACGACTCTTGGGCCCGATATTAGTACATTTGGTCAAATATGGATTTCTGAATGACCGAAGTAACATCAGAAAGAGTCAATAAGTAGGTATAGAAATTTCAAGATCCTTGACTGAAACATGTTCAGTGGGTCAAATATTTGCTACTCTAAGGCTAATGTATCACAAGAAGGAGTTAATTGGGTAGGAATAGAAAGTTCAAGATCAAGGACTGAAATATTTTCAGTGGGTCAAAAATTGGCTGAACTATCGACAGAAGGAGTCAATAGGGTAGAACTAAAAAGTTCAAAATAGACGACTCTTGGGCCTGATATTAGTACATTTGGTCAAATATTGACTTTTGAATGACCGATATAACATCAGAAAGAGTCAATAAGTAGGTTTAGAAATTTCAAGATCCATAACTTAAACATGTCCAATGAGTAAAATATTGGCTACTCTAATGCTAATTTATCATCAGAAGGAGTCAATTGGGTAGAAATAGAAAGTTCCAAATCGACGACTCTTGGGCCCGATTTTAGTACATTTGGTCAAATATTGACTTTTGAATGACCGATATAACATCAGAAAGAGTCAATAAGTAGGTTTAGAAATTTCAAGCTCCTTGACTGAAACATGTTCATTGGGTCAAATATTGGCTACTCTAAGGCTAATTTATCACCAGAAGGAGTCAATTGGGTAGAAATAGAAAGTTCCAAATCGACGACTCTTGGGCCCGATTTTAGTACATTTGGTCAAATATTGACTTTTGAATGACCGATATAACATCAGAAAGAGTCAATAAGTAGGTTTAGAAATTTCAAGATCCATAACTTAAACATGTCCAATGAGTAAAATATTGGCTACTCTAATGCTAATTTATCATCAGAAGGAGTCAATTGGGTAGAAATAGAAAGTTCCAAATCGACGACTCTTGGGCCCGATTTTAGTACATTTGGTCAAATATTGACTTTTGAATGACCGATATAACATCAGAAAGAGTCAATAAGTAGGTTTAGAAATTTCAAGCTCCTTGACTGAAACATGTTCAATGGGTCAAATATTGGCTACTCTAAGGCTAATTTATCACCAGAAGGAGTCAATTGGGTAGAAATAGAAAGTTCAAAATCGACGACTCTTGGGACCGATATTAGTACATTTGGTCCAATATGGATTTCTGAATGACCGATGTAACATCAGAAAGAGTCAATGAGTAGGAATAGAAATTTCAAGATGCATAACTGAAACATGTCCAATGGGTAAATATTGGCTACTCTAAGGCTAATGCATCACAAGAAGGAGTCAATTGGGTAGGAATAGAAAGTTCAAGATCAAGGACTGAAATATTTACAGTTGGTCAAAAATTGACTGAACTATCTCCAGAAGAAGTCAATAGGGTGGAACTAAAAAGTTCAAAATAGACGACTCTTGGGCCCGATATTAGTACATTAGGTCAAATATGGATTTCTGAATGACCGATGTAACATCAGAAAGAGTCAATAAGTAGGTATAGAAAGTTCAAGATCCTTGACTGAAACATGTTCAATGGGTCAAATATTGGCTACTCTAAGGCTAATGTATCACAAGGAGTCAAATGGGTAGGAATAGAAAGTTCAAGATCAAGGACTGAAATATTTTCAGTGGGTCAAAAATTGGTTGAACTATCGCCAGAAGGAGTCAATAGGGTAGAACTAAAAAGTTCATAATTGACGACTTTTTGGCCCGATTTTAGTACATTTGGTCAAATATTGACTTTTGAATGACCGATGTAACATCAGAAAGAGTCAATAAGTAGGAATAGAAATTTCAAGCTCCTTGACTGAAACATGTTCAATGGGTCAAATATTGGCTACTCTATGGCTAATTTATCACCAGAAGGAGTCAAAGGGTAAAACTAAAAAGTTCAAAATAGACGACTCTTGGGCCTGATATTAGCACATGTGGTCAAATATTGACTTTTGAATGACTGATATAACATCAGAAAGAGTCAATAAGTAGGTATAGAAATTTCAAGCTCCTTGACTGAAACATGTTCAATGGGTCAAATATTGGCTACTCTATGGCTAATCTATCATCAGAAGGAGTCAAAGGGTAGAACTAAAAAGTTCAATATAGACGACTCTTGGACCTGATATTAGTACATTTGGTCAAATATGGATTTCTGAATGATTGACCTAAATTCAGAAAGAGTCAATGAGTAGGTATAAAAATTTCAAGATTCATAACTGAAACATGTCCAATGGGTAAAATATTGGCTACTCTAAGGCTAATGTATCACAAGAAGGAGTCAATTGGGTAGGAATAGAAACTTCAAGATCAAGGACTGAAATATTTACAGTTTCTCAAAAATTGGCTGAACTATCTCCAGAAGAAGTCAATAGGGTGGAACTAAAAAGTTCAAAATTGACGACTCTTGGGCCCGATTTTAGTACATTTGGTCAATTATTGACTTTTAAATGACCGATGTAACATCAGAAAGAGTCAATAAGTAGGTATAAAAATTTCAAGATCCATAACTGAAACATGTCCAATGGGTAAATTATTGGCTACTCTACGGCTAATTTATCAATAGAAGCAGTCAATTGGGTAGGAATAGAAACTTCAAGATCAAGGACTGAAATATTTTCAGTGCTTCAAAAATTGGCTGAACTATCGCCAGAAGGAGTCAATAGGGTAGAAATAAAAAGTTCAAAATAGACGACTCTTGGGCCCGATTTTAGTACATTTGGTCAAATATTGACTTTTGAATGACCTATGTAACATCAGAAAGAATCAATAAGTAGGTATAGAAATTTCCTAATCCATGACTGAAACATGTTCAATGCGTCAAATATTGGCTACTCTATCGCTAATTTATCACCAGAAGGAGTCAATTGGGTAGAAATAGAAAGTTCAAAATCGACGACTCTTGGGCCCGATATTAGTACATTTGGTCAAATATTGACTTTTGAATCACCGATATAACATCAGAAAGAGTCAATAAGTAGGTATAGAAATTTCAAGCTCCTTGACTGAAACATGTTCAATGGGTCAAATATTGGCTACTCTATGGCTAATTTATCACCAGAAGGAGTCAAAGGTTAGAACTAAAAAGTTCAAAATAGACGACTCTTGGGCCCGATTTTAGTACATTTGGTCAAATATTGACTTTTGAATGACCGATATAACATCAGAAATAGTCAATTAGTAGGTATAGAAATTTCAAGATCCATGACTGAAACATGTTCAATCGGTCAAATATTGGCTACTCTATGGCTAATTTATCACCAGAAGGAGTCAAAGGGTAAAACTAAAAAGTTCAAAATAGACGACTCTTGGGCCTGATATTAGTACATGTGGTCAAATATTGACTTTTGAATGACTGATATAACATCAGAAAGAGTCAATAAGTAGGTATAGAAATTTCAAGCTCCTTGACTGAAACATGTTCAATGGGTCAAATATTGGCTACTCTATGGCTAATCTATCATCAGAAGGAGTCAAAGGGTAGAACTAAAAAGTTCAATATAGACGACTCTTGGACCTGATATTAGTACATTTGGTCAAATATGGATTTCTGAATGATTGACCTAAATTCAGAAAGAGTCAATGAGTAGGTATAAAAATTTCAAGATTCATAACTGAAATATGTCCAATGGGTAAAATATTGGCTACTCTAAGGCTAATGTATCACAAGAAGGAGTCAATTGGGTAGGAATAGAAACTTCAAGATCAAGGACTGAAATATTTACAGTTTCTCAAAAATTGGCTGAACTATCTCCAGAAGAAGTCAATAGGGTGGAACTAAAAAGTTCAAAATTGATGACTCTTGGGCCCGATTTTAGTACATTTGGTCAATTATTGACTTTTAAATGACCGATGTAACATCAGAAAGAGTCAATAAGTAGGTATAAAAATTTCAAGATCCATAACTGAAACATGTCCAATGGGTAAATTATTGGCTACTCTACGGCTAATTTATCAATAGAAGCAGTCAATTGGGTAGGAATAGAAACTTCAAGATCAAGGACTGAAATATTTTCAGTGCTTCAAAAATTGGCTGAACTATCGCCAGAAGGAGTCAATAGGGTAGAAATAAAAAGTTCAAAATAGACGACTCTTGGGCCCGATTTTAGTACATTTGGTCAAATATTGACTTTTGAATGACCTATGTAACATCAGAAAGAGTCAATAAGTAGGTATAGAAATTTCCTAATCCATGACTGAAACATGTTCAATGCGTCAAATATTGGCTACTCTATCGCTAATTTATCACCAGAAGGAGTCAATTGGGTAGAAATAGAAAGTTCAAAATCGACGACTCTTGGGCCCGATATTAGTACATTTGGTCAAATATTGACTTTTGAATCACCGATATAACATCAGAAAGAGTCAATAAGTAGGTATAGAAATTTCAAGCTCCTTGACTGAAACATGTTCAATGGGTCAAATATTGGCTACTCTATGGCTAATTTATCACCAGAAGGAGTCAAAGGTTAGAACTAAAAAGTTCAAAATAGACGACTCTTGGGCCCGATTTTAGTACATTTGGTCAAATATTGACTTTTGAATGACCGATATAACATCAGAAATAGTCAATTAGTAGGTATAGAAATTTCAAGATCCATGACTGAAACATGTTCAATCGGTCAAATATTGGCTACTCTATGGCTAATTTATCACAAGAAGGAATCAATTGGGTAGAAATAGAAAGTTCAAAATCGACGACTCTTGGGACCGATATTAGTACATTTGGTCCAATATGGATTTCTGAATGACCGATGTAACATCAGAAAGAGTCAATGAGTAGGAATAGAAATTTCAAGATGCATAACTGAAACATGTCCAATGGGTAAATATTGGCTACTCTAAGGCTAATGCATCACAAGAAGGAGTCAATTGGGTAGGAATAGAAAGTTCAAGATCAAGGACTGAAATATTTACAGTTGGTCAAAAATTGACTGAACTATCTCCAGAAGAAGTCAATAGGGTGGAACTAAAAAGTTCAAAATAGACGACTCTTGGGCCCGATATTAGTACATTAGGTCAAATATGGATTTCTGAATGACCGATGTAACATCAGAAAGAGTCAATAAGTAGGTATAGAAAGTTCAAGATCCTTGACTGAAACATGTTCAATGGGTCAAATATTGGCTACTCTAAGGCTAATGTATCACAAGGAGTCAAATGGGTAGGAATAGAAAGTTCAAGATCAAGGACTGAAATATTTTCAGTGGGTCAAAAATTGGTTGAACTATCGCCAGAAGGAGTCAATAGGGTAGAACTAAAAAGTTCATAATTGACGACTTTTTGGCCCGATTTTAGTACATTTGGTCAAATATTGAGTTTTGAATGACCGATGTAACATCAGAAAGAGTCAATAAGTAGGAATAGAAATTTCAAGCTCCTTGACTGAAACATGTTCAATGGGTCAAATATTGGCTACTCTATGGCTAATTTATCACCAGAAGGAGTCAAAGGTTAAAACTAAAAAGTTCAAAATAGACGACTCTTGGGCCCGATTTTAGTACATTTGGTCAAATATTGACTTTTGAATGACCGATATAACATCAGAAAGAGTCAATAAATAGGTATAAAAATTTCAAGATCCATAACTGAAACATGTCCAATGGGTCAATTATTGGCTACTCTAAGGCTAATGTACAGTTGTGTTCAAAATTATTCAACCCCCCAATGCTGTAAATGGTTTTAGAGAATTTAGAGTACATTTGTAATTGAATTCAGAATGAAATCCTACAAGGACTTCTTAAAGAAGCATATGCAACTAAAATGACATCAATTGGTTTTGTAATACAGTAGTAAATGTTTCTTTTGTGAATTCTTCATTGACACAATTATTCAACCCCTTAAAGACTACCACTCTGAAGAACAGAGGTCCATTGAAGTGTTTTCAATCAGGTATTGAAAGCACCTGTGGATGTCAGGGAGCAGCAATAAAGCCTAATAAGCACCAATTAGGCAGCTTTAAAATGACTGTGATACTCAGCTCCTTCTAGACATTTACTGGTGTGGTTACAAACATGGTGAAGTCAAGAGAATGGTCCAGGAAGACAAGAGAAGAGGTGATTACTCTTCACAGGAAGGGCAATGGCTATAAGAAGATTGCAAAGATGTTAAACATACCAAGAGACACCATAGGAAGCATCATTCGCAAATTCAAGGCAAAGGGCACTGTTGAAACGCTACCTGGTCGTGGCAGAAAGAAGATGCTGACTTCGACTGCTGTGCGCTACCTGAAGCGTAGAGTGGAGAAAAGTCCCCGTGTGACTGCTGAGGAACTGAGAAAAGATTTGTCAGATGTAGGTACTGAAGTTTCTGCTCAGACAATACGGCGCACCCTGCGTAATGAAGGCCTCCATGCCAGAACTCCCAGGCGCACCCCCTTGCTGTCTCCAAAGAATAAGAAGAGTCGACTGCAGTATGCCAAAAGTCATGTGGACAAACCACAGAAGTTTTGGGATAGTGTTCTGTGGACTGATGAAACAAAATTAGAACTGTTTGGGCCCATGGATCAACGCTATGTTTGGAGGAGGAAGAACAAGGCCTATGAAGAAAAGAACACCTTGCCTACTGTGAAGCATGGCGGGGGGTCAATCATGCTTTGGGGCTGTTTTGCTTCTGCAGGTACTGGGAAGCTTCAGCGTGTGCAAGGTACCATGAATTCTCTTCAGTACCAGGAGATATTGGAGGACAATGTGATGCAGTCCGTCACAAACCTGAGGCTTGGGAGACGTTGGACCTTTCAACAGGACAATGATCCCAAGCATACCTCCAAGTCCACTAGAGCATGGTTGCAGATTAAAGGCTGGAACATGTTGAAATGGCCATCGCAGTCACCAGACTTAAATCCGATTGAGAACCTCTGGTGGGACTTAAAGAAAGCAGTTGCAGTGCGCAAGCCTAAGAATGTGACTGAACTGGAGGCTTTTGCCCATGATGAATGGGCGAAGATACCCGTAGCTCGCTGCAAGACACTTGTGTCAAGCTATGCTTCACGTTTAAAAGCTGTTATAACTGTAAAAGGATGTTGTACTAAGTATTAAGATTGAATGTCACTTGGGGGTTGAAAAAAACTGATAATGATGTGAGCAGAGAAAAGACATTTGTGGTTATTTCATTACAAATGTTATGTTATATTTGTCTGACCTACACGTGCCTCTTTGATTTAATTGTAAGCAGGATGACTGAATGATCAAAATCAATGTCAAACCGGCCAAAACAATCAATTTCAGTGGGGGTTGAATAATTTTGAACACAACTGTATCACAAGAAGGAGTCAATTGGGTAGATATAGAAAGTTCAAAATGAACGACTCTTGGGCCCGATATTAGTACATTTGGTCAAATATGGATTTCTGAATGACTGACCTGAATTCAGAAAGAATCAACGAGTAGGTATAAAAATTTCAAGCTCCATAACTGAAACATGTCCAATAGGTAAAAAATTGGCTACTCTAAGGCTAATTGTATCACAAGAAGGAGTCAATTGGGTAGGAATAGAAAGTTCAAGATCAAGGACTGAAATATTTTCAGTGGGTCAAATATTGGCTGAACTATCTCCAGAAGGAGTCAATAGGGTAGAACTAAAAAGTTCAAAATAGACGACTCTTGGCCCCGATTTTAGTACATTTGGTCAAATGTTGACTTTTGAATGACCGATGTAACATCAAAAAGAGTCAATAAGTAGGTATAGAAATATCAAGATTCATGACTGAAACATGTTCAATGGGTTCAAATATTGGCTACTCTATGGCTAATTTATCACAAGAAGGAGTCAATGGGTAGAACCATGCAGTCAACTGACTGCTGTATGGCTGATGCCACGCTCAAAAAGACGACTAAGTGTCAAAATTCCTCCGTGTGAACCGTGCACTTTGTTTCTATGCTCAAGCCGGAGAGAGTGTTAGGTAGGCGGCTTGAAGGTGTAAGGAAGGTTCGCTCAGTGAATCATGCAGTTCATTGACTGCTGTATGGCTGATGTAACATCAGATAAAGTCAACGAGGAAATGTTATGGAAAAAGAATAAAAAGTAGCAGAAAGTTCATGTTTGAGTTCTCTGTGCAATGCAACAGCACATATGTTTTCTCTTCATTGCACGACCAAATGAGGTACATCTATGCAATTCTGCACTATCTCTTCAACAGCACACGTTAACTCCATGCACAGACGGATGAGTTAGTGCAGGTACACTTAGTCGTTTTTCTGAGAAATGGTGCACGCTCTGAAAAACGACTAAGTGTCAAAATTCCTCCGTGTGAACCATGCAGTGTGTGTCTCTGCTCAAGCCGGAGATAGTGTGAGGCAGGCGGCTTGAAAGTGTAAGGAAGGGCTTCGCTGGTAATTCTCTCTATATGAACCATGCAGTCAACTGACTGCTGTAAGGCTGATGCCTTACATCAGATTAAGTCGATGCGGAGAGTTTATTGAAAAAGAATAAAAAGTAACAGAAAGTTCATGTTTGATAACTAATTTATTAAAAATATGCCCTTTGGTCATCAAGTATTTTTATATACACTTAAACGCAACAAGTGCATATCTTATATTGTGCTCTGTGCAATGCAACAGCACATATGTTTTCTCTTCATTGCACAACCAAATGAGGTATATCTATGCAATTCTGCACTATCTCTTCAACAGCACACGTTAACTCCATGCACAGACGGATGAGTTAGTACAGGTACACTTAGTCGTTTTACTGAAAATGGTGCATGCTCAGAAAAAACGACGAAGTGTCAAAATTCCTCCGTGTGAACCATGCGGTGTTTTTCTCTGCTCAAGCCGGAGAGAGTGTTAGGTAGGCGGCTTGAAAGTGTAAGGAAGGGTCGCTCTGTGAATCCGCTCAACTCAAACTCTCTCCGGCTTGAGGAGAGACACACACACAGCCTGGAGGAATCTTGACACTTTTAGTTATTTTTCTGAGATGAAGAACAAGGAGGAATTTTGACACTTAGTCGTTTTTTTGAAAAATGATGCACGTTCCGAAAAACGACTAAGTGTCAAAATTCCTCCATGTGAACCAGGCAGTGTGTGTCGCACTTGAAGCCGGAGAGAGTGTCAGGTAGGCGGCCTGAATGTGTAAGAAAGGGCTTCGCTGTGAATTCGCTCTATATGAACCATGCAGTCAACTGACTGCTGTAAGGCTGATGCCTTACATCAGATTAAGTCGATGCGGAGAGTTTATTGAAAAAAAATAAAAAGTAGCAGAAAGTTCATGTTTGAGTTCTCTGTGCAATGCAACAGCACATATGTTTTCTCTTCATTGCACAACCAAATGAGGTACATCTATGCAATTCTGCACTATCTCTTCAACAGCACACGTTAACTCCATGCACAGACGGATGAGTTAGTGCAGGTACACTTAGTCGTTTTTCTGAGAAATGGTGCACGCTCTGAAAACGACTAAGTGTCAAAATTGCTCCGTGTGAACCATGCAGTGTGTGTCTCTGCTCAAGCCGGAGATAGTGTGAGGCAGGCGGCTTGAAAGTGTAAGGAAGGGCTTCGCTGGTAATTTGCTCTATATGAACCATGCAGTCAACTGACTGCTGTAAGGCTGATGCCTTACATCAGATTAAGTCGATGCGGAGAGTTTATTGAAAAAGAATAAAAAGTAACAGAAAGTTCATGTTTGATAACTAATTTATTAAAAATATGCCCTTTGGTCATCAAGTATTTTTATATACACTTAAACGCAACAAGTGCATATCTTATATTGTGCTCTGTGCAATGCAACAGCACATATGTTTTCTCTTCATTGCACAACCAAATGAGGTATATCTATGCAATTCTGCACTATCTCTTCAACAGCACACGTTAACTCCATGCACAGACGGATGAGTTAGTACAGGTACACTTAGTCGTTTTACTGAAAATGGTGCATGCTCAGAAAAAACGACGAAGTGTCAAAATTCCTCCGTGTGAACCATGCGGTGTTTTTCTCTGCTCAAGCCGGAGAGAATGTTAGGTAGGCGGCTTGAAAGTGTAAGGAAGGGTCGCTCTGTGAATCCGCTCAACTCAAACTCTCTCCGGCTTCAGGAGAGACACACACACAGCCTGGAGGAATCTTGACACTTTTAGTTGTTTTTCTGAGATGAAGAACAAGGAGGAATTTTGACACTTAGTCGTTTTTTTGAAAAATGATGCACGTTCCGAAAAACGACTAAGTGTCAAAATTCCTCCATGTGAACCAGGCAGTGTGTGTCGCACTTGAAGCCGGAGAGAGTGTCAGGTAGGCGGCCTGAATGTGTAAGAAAGGGCTTCGCTGTGAATTCGCTCTATATGAACCATGCAGTCAACTGACTGCTGTAAGGCTGATGCCTTACATCAGATTAAGTCGATGCGGAGAGTTTATTGAAAAAAAAAAAAAAAGTAACAGAAAGTTCATGTTTGAGTGCTCTGTGCAATGCAACAGCACATATGTTTTCTCTTCATTGCACAACCAAATGAGGTACATCTATGCAATTCTGCACTATCTCTTCAACAGCACACGTTAACTCCATGCACAGACGGATGAGTTAGTGCAGGTACACTTAGTCGTTTTTCTGAGAAATGGTGCACGCTCTGAAAAACGACTAAGTGTCAAAATTGCTCCGTGTGAACCATGCAGTGTGTGTCTCTGCTCAAGCCGGAGATAGTGTGAGGCAGGCGGCTTGAAAGTGTAAGGAAGGGCTTCGCTGGTAATTCGCTCTATATGAACCATGCAGTCAACTGACTGCTGTAAGGCTGATGCCTTACATCAGATTAAGTCGATGCGGAGAGTTTATTGAAAAAGAATAAAAAGTAACAGAAAGTTCATGTTTGATAACTAATTTATTAAAAATATGCCCTTTGGTCATCAAGTATTTTTATATACACTTAAACGCAACAAGTGCATATCTTATATTGTGCTCTGTGCAATGCAACAGCACATATGTTTTCTCTTCATTGCACAACCAAATGAGGTATATGTATGCAATTCTGCACTATCTCTTCAACAGCACACGTTAACTCCATGCACAGACGGATGAGTTAGTACAGGTACACTTAGTCGTTTTACTGAAAATGGTGCATGCTCAGAAAAAACGACGAAGTGTCAAAATTCCTCCGTGTGAACCATGCGGTGTTTTTCTCTGCTCAAGCCGGAGAGAGTGTTAGGTAGGCGTCTTGAAAGTGTAAGGAAGGGTCGCTCTGTGAATCCGCTCAACTCAAACTCTCTCCGGCTTGAGGAGAGACACACACACAGCCTGGAGGAATCTTGACACTTTTAGTTATTTTTCTGAGATGAAGAACAAGGAGGAATTTTGACACAGTCGTTTTTTTGAAAAATGATGCACGTTCCGAAAAACGACTAAGTGTCAAAATTCCTCCATGTGAACCAGGCAGTGTGTGTCGCACTTGAAGCCGGAGAGAGTGTCAGGTAGGCGGCCTGAATGTGTAAGAAAGGGCTTCGCTGTGAATTCGCTCTATATGAACCATGCAGTCAACTGACTGCTGTAAGGCTGATGCCTTACATCAGATTAAGTCGATGCGGAGAGTTTATTGAAAAAAAATAAAAAGTAGCAGAAAGTTCATGTTTGAGTTCTCTGTGCAATGCAACAGCACATATGTTTTCTCTTCATTGCACAACCAAATGAGGTACATCTATGCAATTCTGCACTATCTCTTCAACAGCACACGTTAACTCCATGCACAGACGGATGAGTTAGTGCAGGTACACTCAGTCGTTTTTCTGAGAAATGGTGCACGCTCTGAAAAACGACTAAGTGTCAAAATTGCTCCGTCTGAACCATGCAGTGTGTGTCTCTGCTCAAACCGGAGATAGTGTGAGGCAGGCGGCTTGAAAGTGTAAGGAAGGGCTTCGCTGGTAATTCGCTCTATATGAACCATGCAGTCAACTGACTGCTGTAAGGCTGATGCCTTACATCAGATTAAGTCGATGCGGAGAGTTTATTGAAAAAGAATAAAAAGTAACAGAAAGTTCATGTTTGATAACTAATTTATTAAAAATATGCCCTTTGGTCATCAAGTATTTTTATATACACTTAAACGCAACAAGTGCATATCTTATATTGTGCTCTGTGCAATGCAACAGCACATATGTTTTCTCTTCATTGCACAACCAAATGAGGTATATCTATGCAATTCTGCACTATCTCTTCAACAGCACACGTTAACTCCATGCACAGACGGATGAGTTAGTACAGGTACACTTAGTCGTTTTACTGAAAATGGTGCATGCTCAGAAAAAACGACGAAGTGTCAAAATTCCTCCGTGTGAACCATGCGGTGTTTTTCTCTGCTCAAGCCGGAGAGAGTGTTAGGTAGGCGGCTTGAAAGTGTAAGGAAGGGTCGCTCTGTGAATCCGCTCAACTCAAACTCTCTCCGGCTTGAGGAGAGACACACACACAGCCTGGAGGAATCTTGACACTTTTAGTTATTTTTCTGAGATGAAGAACAAGGAGGAATTTTGACACTTAGTCGTTTTTTTGAAAAATGATGCACGTTCCGAAAAACGACTAAGTGTCAAAATTCCTCCATGTGAACCAGGCAGTGTGTGTCGCACTTGAAGCCGGAGAGAGTGTCAGGTAGGCGGCCTGAATGTGTAAGAAAGGGCTTCGCTGTGAATTCGCTCTATATGAACCATGCAGTCAACTGACTGCTGTAAGGCTGATGCCTTACATCAGATTAAGTCGATGCGGAGAGTTTATTGAAAAAAAATAAAAAGTAGCAGAAAGTTCATGTTTGAGTTCTCTGTGCAATGCAACAGCACATATGTTTTCTCTTCATTGCACAACCAAATGAGGTACATCTATGCAATTCTGCACTATCTCTTCAACAGCACACGTTAACTCCATGCACAGACGGATGAGTTAGTGCAGGTACACTTAGTCGTTTTTCTGAGAAATGGTGCACGCTCTGAAAAACGACTAAGTGTCAAAATTGCTCCGTGTGAACCATGCAGTGTGTGTCTCTGCTCAAGCCGGAGATAGTGTGAGGCAGGCGGCTTGAAAGTGTAAGGAAGGGCTTCGCTGGTAATTTGCTCTATATGAACCATGCAGTCAACTGACTGCTGTAAGGCTGATGCCTTACATCAGATTAAGTCGATGCGGAGAGTTTATTGAAAAAGAATAAAAAGTAACAGAAAGTTCATGTTTGATAACTAATTTATTAAAAATATGCCCTTTGGTCATCAAGTATTTTTATATACACTTAAACGCAACAAGTGCATATCTTATATTGTGCTCTGTGCAATGCAACAGCACATATGTTTTCTCTTAATTGCACAACCAAATGAGGTATATCTATGCAATTCTGCACTATCTCTTCAACAGCACACGTTAACTCCATGCACAGACGGATGAGTTAGTACAGGTACACTTAGTCGTTTTACTGAAAATGGTGCATGCTCAGAAAAAACGACGAAGTGTCAAAATTCCTCCGTGTGAACCATGCGGTGTTTTTCTCTGCTCAAGCCGGAGAGAATGTTAGGTAGGCGGCTTGAAAGTGTAAGGAAGGGTCGCTCTGTGAATCCGCTCAACTCAAACTCTCTCCGGCTTCAGGAGAGACACACACACAGCCTGGAGGAATCTTGACACTTTTAGTTGTTTTTCTGAGATGAAGAACAAGGAGGAATTTTGACACTTAGTCGTTTTTTTGAAAAATGATGCACGTTCCGAAAAACGACTAAGTGTCAAAATTCCTCCATGTGAACCAGGCAGTGTGTGTCGCACTTGAAGCCGGAGAGAGTGTCAGGTAGGCGGCCTGAATGTGTAAGAAAGGGCTTCGCTGTGAATTCGCTCTATATGAACCATGCAGTCAACTGACTGCTGTAAGGCTGATGCCTTACATCAGATTAAGTCGATGCGGAGAGTTTATTGAAAAAAAAAAAAAAAGTAACAGAAAGTTCATGTTTGAGTGCTCTGTGCAATGCAACAGCACATATGTTTTCTCTTCATTGCACAACCAAATGAGGTACATCTATGCAATTCTGCACTATCTCTTCAACAGCACACGTTAACTCCATGCACAGACGGATGAGTTAGTGCAGGTACACTTAGTCGTTTTTCTGAGAAATGGTGCACGCTCTGAAAAACGACTAAGTGTCAAAATTGCTCCGTGTGAACCATGCAGTGTGTGTCTCTGCTCAAGCCGGAGATAGTGTGAGGCAGGCGGCTTGAAAGTGTAAGGAAGGGCTTCGCTGGTAATTCGCTCTATATGAACCATGCAGTCAACTGACTGCTGTAAGGCTGATGCCTTACATCAGATTAAGTCGATGCGGAGAGTTTATTGAAAAAGAATAAAAAGTAACAGAAAGTTCATGTTTGATAACTAATTTATTAAAAATATGCCCTTTGGTCATCAAGTATTTTTATATACACTTAAACGCAACAAGTGCATATCTTATATTGTGCTCTGTGCAATGCAACAGCACATATGTTTTCTCTTCATTGCACAACCAAATGAGGTATATGTATGCAATTCTGCACTATCTCTTCAACAGCACACGTTAACTCCATGCACAGACGGATGAGTTAGTACAGGTACACTTAGTCGTTTTACTGAAAATGGTGCATGCTCAGAAAAAACGACGAAGTGTCAAAATTCCTCCGTGTGAACCATGCGGTGTTTTTCTCTGCTCAAGCCGGAGAGAGTGTTAGGTAGGCGTCTTGAAAGTGTAAGGAAGGGTCGCTCTGTGAATCCGCTCAACTCAAACTCTCTCCGGCTTGAGGAGAGACACACACACAGCCTGGAGGAATCTTGACACTTTTAGTTATTTTTCTGAGATGAAGAACAAGGAGGAATTTTGACACAGTCGTTTTTTTGAAAAATGATGCACGTTCCGAAAAACGACTAAGTGTCAAAATTCCTCCATGTGAACCAGGCAGTGTGTGTCGCACTTGAAGCCGGAGAGAGTGTCAGGTAGGCGGCCTGAATGTGTAAGAAAGGGCTTCGCTGTGAATTCGCTCTATATGAACCATGCAGTCAACTGACTGCTGTAAGGCTGATGCCTTACATCAGATTAAGTCGATGCGGAGAGTTTATTGAAAAAAAATAAAAAGTAGCAGAAAGTTCATGTTTGAGTTCTCTGTGCAATGCAACAGCACATATGTTTTCTCTTCATTGCACAACCAAATGAGGTACATCTATGCAATTCTGCACTATCTCTTCAACAGCACACGTTAACTCCATGCACAGACGGATGAGTTAGTGCAGGTACACTCAGTCGTTTTTCTGAGAAATGGTGCACGCTCTGAAAAACGACTAAGTGTCAAAATTGCTCCGTCTGAACCATGCAGTGTGTGTCTCTGCTCAAACCGGAGATAGTGTGAGGCAGGCGGCTTGAAAGTGTAAGGAAGGGCTTCGCTGGTAATTCGCTCTATATGAACCATGCAGTCAACTGACTGCTGTAAGGCTGATGCCTTACATCAGATTAAGTCGATGCGGAGAGTTTATTGAAAAAGAATAAAAAGTAACAGAAAGTTCATGTTTGATAACTAATTTATTAAAAATATGCCCTTTGGTCATCAAGTATTTTTATATACACTTAAACGCAACAAGTGCATATCTTATATTGTGCTCTGTGCAATGCAACAGCACATATGTTTTCTCTTCATTGCACAACCAAATGAGGTATATCTATGCAATTCTGCACTATCTCTTCAACAGCACACGTTAACTCCATGCACAGACGGATGAGTTAGTACAGGTACACTTAGTCGTTTTACTGAAAATGGTGCATGCTCAGAAAAAACGACGAAGTGTCAAAATTCCTCCGTGTGAACCATGCGGTGTTTTTCTCTGCTCAAGCCGGAGAGAGTGTTAGGTAGGCGGCTTGAAAGTGTAAGGAAGGGTCGCTCTGTGAATCCGCTCAACTCAAACTCTCTCCGGCTTGAGGAGAGACACACACACAGCCTGGAGGAATCTTGACACTTTTAGTTATTTTTCTGAGATGAAGAACAAGGAGGAATTTTGACACTTAGTCGTTTTTTTGAAAAATGATGCACGTTCCGAAAAACGACTAAGTGTCAAAATTCCTCCATGTGAACCAGGCAGTGTGTGTCGCACTTGAAGCCGGAGAGAGTGTCAGGTAGGCGGCCTGAATGTGTAAGAAAGGGCTTCGCTGTGAATTCGCTCTATATGAACCATGCAGTCAACTGACTGCTGTAAGGCTGATGCCTTACATCAGATTAAGTCGATGCGGAGAGTTTATTGAAAAAAAATAAAAAGTAGCAGAAAGTTCATGTTTGAGTTCTCTGTGCAATGCAACAGCACATATGTTTTCTCTTCATTGCACAACCAAATGAGGTACATCTATGCAATTCTGCACTATCTCTTCAACAGCACACGTTAACTCCATGCACAGACGGATGAGTTAGTGCAGGTACACTTAGTCGTTTTTCTGAGAAATGGTGCACGCTCTGAAAAACGACTAAGTGTCAAAATTGCTCCGTGTGAACCATGCAGTGTGTGTCTCTGCTCAAGCCGGAGATAGTGTGAGGCAGGCGGCTTGAAAGTGTAAGGAAGGGCTTCGCTGGTAATTTGCTCTATATGAACCATGCAGTCAACTGACTGCTGTAAGGCTGATGCCTTACATCAGATTAAGTCGATGCGGAGAGTTTATTGAAAAAGAATAAAAAGTAACAGAAAGTTCATGTTTGATAACTAATTTATTAAAAATATGCCCTTTGGTCATCAAGTATTTTTATATACACTTAAACGCAACAAGTGCATATCTTATATTGTGCTCTGTGCAATGCAACAGCACATATGTTTTCTCTTCATTGCACAACCAAATGAGGTATATCTATGCAATTCTGCACTATCTCTTCAACAGCACACGTTAACTCCATGCACAGACGGATGAGTTAGTACAGGTACACTTAGTCGTTTTACTGAAAATGGTGCATGCTCAGAAAAAACGACGAAGTGTCAAAATTCCTCCGTGTGAACCATGCGGTGTTTTTCTCTGCTCAAGCCGGAGAGAATGTTAGGTAGGCGGCTTGAAAGTGTAAGGAAGGGTCGCTCTGTGAATCCGCTCAACTCAAACTCTCTCCGGCTTCAGGAGAGACACACACACAGCCTGGAGGAATCTTGACACTTTTAGTTGTTTTTCTGAGATGAAGAACAAGGAGGAATTTTGACACTTAGTCGTTTTTTTGAAAAATGATGCACGTTCCGAAAAACGACTAAGTGTCAAAATTCCTCCATGTGAACCAGGCAGTGTGTGTCGCACTTGAAGCCGGAGAGAGTGTCAGGTAGGCGGCCTGAATGTGTAAGAAAGGGCTTCGCTGTGAATTCGCTCTATATGAACCATGCAGTCAACTGACTGCTGTAAGGCTGATGCCTTACATCAGATTAAGTCGATGCGGAGAGTTTATTGAAAAAAAATAAAAAGTAACAGAAAGTTCATGTTTGAGTTCTCTGTGCAATGCAACAGCACATATGTTTTCTCTTCATTGCACAACCAAATGAGGTACATCTATGCAATTCTGCACTATCTCTTCAACAGCACACGTTAACTCCATGCACAGACGGATGAGTTAGTGCAGGTACACTTAGTCGTTTTTCTGAGAAATGGTGAACGCTCTGAAAAACGACTAAGTGTCAAAATTGCTCCGTGTGAACCATGCAGTGTGTGTCTCTGCTCAAGCCGGAGATAGTGTGAGGCAGGCGGCTTGAAAGTGTAAGGAAGGGCTTCGCTGGTAATTCGCTCTATATGAACCATGCAGTCAACTGACTGCTGTAAGGCTGATGCCTTACATCAGATTAAGTCGATGAGGAGAGTTTATTGAAAAAGAATAAAAAGTAACAGAAAGTTCATGTTTGATAACTAATTTATTAAAAATATGCCCTTTGGTCATCAAGTATTTTTATATACACTTAAACGCAACAAGTGCATATCTTATATTGTGCTCTGTGCAATGCAACAGCACATATGTTTTCTCTTCATTGCACAACCAAATGAGGTATATGTATGCAATTCTGCACTATCTCTTCAACAGCACACGTTAACTCCATGCACAGACGGATGAGTTAGTACAGGTACACTTAGTCGTTTTACTGAAAATGGTGCATGCTCAGAAAAAACGACGAAGTGTCAAAATTCCTCCGTGTGAACCATGCGGTGTTTTTCTCTGCTCAAGCCGGAGAGAGTGTTAGGTAGGCGGCTTGAAAGTGTAAGGAAGGGTCGCTCTGTGAATCCGCTCAACTCAAACTCTCTCCGGCTTGAGGAGAGACACACACACAGCCTGGAGGAATCTTGACACTTTTAGTTATTTTTCTGAGATGAAGAACAAAGAGGAATTTTGACACTTAGTCGTTTTTTTGAAAAATGATGCACGTTCCGAAAAACGACTAAGTGTCAAAATTCCTCCATGTGAACCAGGCAGTGTGTGTCGCACTTGAAGCCGGAGAGAGTGTCAGGTAGGCGGCCTGAATGTGTAAGAAAGGGCTTCGCTGTGAATTCGCTCTATATGAACCATGCAGTCAACTGACTGCTGTAAGGCTGATGCCTTACATCAGATTAAGTCGATGCGGAGAGTTTATTGAAAAAAAATAAAAAGTAGCAGAAAGTTCATGTTTGAGTTCTCTGTGCAATGCAACAGCACATATGTTTTCTCTTCATTGCACAACCAAATGAGGTACATCTATGCAATTCTGCACTATCTCTTCAACAGCACACGTTAACTCCATGCACAGACGGATGAGTTAGTGCAGGTACACTCAGTCGTTTTTCTGAGAAATGGTGCACGCTCTGAAAAACGACTAAGTGTCAAAATTGCTCCGTGTGAACCATGCAGTGTGTGTCTCTGCTCAAACCGGAGATAGTGTGAGGCAGGCGGCTTGAAAGTGTAAGGAAGGGCTTCGCTGGTAATTCGCTCTATATGAACCATGCAGTCAACTGACTGCTGTAAGGCTGATGCCTTACATCAGATTAAGTCGATGCGGAGAGTTTATTGAAAAAGAATAAAAAGTAACAGAAAGTTCATGTTTGATAACTAATTTATTAAAAATATGCCCTTTGGTCATCAAGTATTTTTATATACACTTAAACGCAACAAGTGCATATCTTATATTGTGCTCTGTGCAATGCAACAGCACATATGTTTTCTCTTCATTGCACAACCAAATGAGGTATATGTATGCAATTCTGCACTATCTCTTCAACAGCACACGTTAACTCCATGCACAGACGGATGAGTTAGTACAGGTACACTTAGTCGTTTTACTGAAAATGGTGCATGCTCAGAAAAAACGACGAAGTGTCAAAATTCCTCCGTGTGAACCATGCGGTGTTTTTCTCTGCTCAAGCCGGAGAGAGTGTTAGGTAGGCGGCTTGAAAGTGTAAGGAAGGGTCGCTCTGTGAATCCGCTCAACTCAAACTCTCTCCGGCTTGAGGAGAGACACACACACAGCCTGGAGGAATCTTGACACTTTTAGTTATTTTTCTGAGATGAAGAACAAAGAGGAATTTTGACACTTAGTCGTTTTTTTGAAAAATGATGCACGTTCCGAAAAACGACTAAGTGTCAAAATTCCTCCATGTGAACCAGGCAGTGTGTGTCGCACTTGAAGCCGGAGAGAGTGTCAGGTAGGCGGCCTGAATGTGTAAGAAAGGGCTTCGCTGTGAATTCGCTCTATATGAACCATGCAGTCAACTGACTGCTGTAAGGCTGATGCCTTACATCAGATTAAGTCGATGCGGAGAGTTTATTGAAAAAAAATAAAAAGTAGCAGAAAGTTCATGTTTGAGTTCTCTGTGCAATGCAACAGCACATATGTTTTCTCTTCATTGCACAACCAAATGAGGTACATCTATGCAATTCTGCACTATCTCTTCAACAGCACACGTTAACTCCATGCACAGACGGATGAGTTAGTGCAGGTACACTCAGTCGTTTTTCTGAGAAATGGTGCACGCTCTGAAAAACGACTAAGTGTCAAAATTGCTCCGTGTGAACCATGCAGTGTGTGTCTCTGCTCAAACCGGAGATAGTGTGAGGCAGGCGGCTTGAAAGTGTAAGGAAGGGCTTCGCTGGTAATTCGCTCTATATGAACCATGCAGTCAACTGACTGCTGTAAGGCTGATGCCTTACATCAGATTAAGTCGATGCGGAGAGTTTATTGAAAAAGAATAAAAAGTAACAGAAAGTTCATGTTTGATAACTAATTTATTAAAAATATGCCCTTTGATCATCAAGTATTTTTATATACACTTAAACGCAACAAGTGCATATCTTATATTGTGCTCTGTGCAATGCAACAGCACATATGTTTTCTCTTCATTGCACAACCAAATGAGGTATATCTATGCAATTCTGCACTATCTCTTCAACAGCACACGTTAACTCCATGCACAGACGGATGAGTTAGTACAGGTACACTTAGTCGTTTTACTGAAAATGGTGCATGCTCAGAAAAAACGACGAAGTGTCAAAATTCCTCCGTGTGAACCATGCGGTGTTTTTCTCTGCTCAAGCCGGAGAGAATGTTAGGTAGGCGGCTTGAAAGTGTAAGGAAGGGTCGCTCTGTGAATCCGCTCAACTCAAACTCTCTCCGGCTTGAGGAGAGACACACACACAGCCTGGAGGAATCTTGACACTTTTAGTTATTTTTCTGAGATGAAGAACAAGGAGGAATTTTGACACTTAGTCGTTTTTTTGAAAAATGATGCACGTTCCGAAAAACGACTAAGTGTCAAAATTCCTCCATGTGAACCAGGCAGTGTGTGTCGCACTTGAAGCCGGAGAGAGTGTCAGGTAGGCGGCCTGAATGTGTAAGAAAGGGCTTCGCTGTGAATTCGCTCTATATGAACCATGCAGTCAACTGACTGCTGTAAGGCTGATGCCTTACATCAGATTAAGTCGATGCGGAGAGTTTATTGAAAAAAAAAAAAAAGTAGCAGAAAGTTCATGTTTGAGTTCTCTGTGCAATGCAACAGCACATATGTTTTCTCTTCATTGCACAACCAAATGAGGTACATCTATGCAATTCTGCACTATCTCTTCAACAGCACACGTTAACTCCATGCACAGACGGATGAGTTAGTGCAGGTACACTTAGTCGTTTTTCTGAGAAATGGTGCACGCTCTGAAAAACGACTAAGTGTCAAAATTGCTCCGTGTGAACCATGCAGTGTGTGTCTCTGCTCAAGCCGGAGATAGTGTGAGGCAGGCGGCTTGAAAGTGTAAGGAAGGGCTTCGCTGGTAATTCGCTCTATATGAACCATGCAGTCAACTGACTGCTGTAAGGCTGATGCCTTACATCAGATTAAGTCGATATGGAGAGTTTATTGAAAAAGAATAAAAAGTAACAGAAAGTTCATGTTTGATAACTAATTTATTAAAAATATGCCCTTTGGTCATCAAGTATTTTTATATACACTTAAACGCAACAAGTGCATATCTTATATTGTGCTCTGTGCAATGCAACAGCACATATGTTTTCTCTTCATTGCACAACCAAATGAGGTATATGTATGCAATTCTGCACTATCTCTTCAACAGCACACGTTAACTCCATGCACAGACGGATGAGTTAGTACAGGTACACTTAGTCGTTTTACTGAAAATGGTGCATGCTCAGAAAAAACGACGAAGTGTCAAAATTCCTCCGTGTGAACCATGCGGTGTTTTTCTCTGCTCAAGCCGGAGAGAATGTTAGGTAGGCGGCTTGAAAGTGTAAGGAAGGGTCGCTCTGTGAATCCGCTCAACTCAAACTCTCTCCGGCTTCAGGAGAGACACACACACAGCCTGGAGGAATCTTGACAATTTTAGTTGTTTTTCTGAGATGAAGAACAAGGAGGAATTTTGACACTTAGTCGTTTTTTTGAAAAATGATGCACGTTCCGAAAAACGACTAAGTGTCAAAATTCCTCCATGTGAACCAGGCAGTGTGTGTCGCACTTGAAGCCGGAGAGAGTGTCAGGTAGGCGGCCTGAATGTGTAAGAAAGGGCTTCGCTGTGAATTCGCTCTATATGAACCATGCAGTCAACTGACTGCTGTAAGGCTGATGCCTTACATCAGATTAAGTCGATGCGGAGAGTTTATTGAAAAAAAATAAAAAGTAACAGAAAGTTCATGTTTGAGTTCTCTGTGCAATGCAACAGCACATATGTTTTCTCTTCATTGCACAACCAAATGAGGTACATCTATGCAATTCTGCACTATCTCTTCAACAGCACACGTTAACTCCATGCACAGACGGATGAGTTAGTGCAGGTACACTTAGTCGTTTTTCTGAGAAATGGTGAACGCTCTGAAAAACGACTAAGTGTCAAAATTGCTCCGTGTGAACCATGCAGTGTGTGTCTCTGCTCAAGCCGGAGATAGTGTGAGGCAGGCGGCTTGAAAGTGTAAGGAAGGGCTTCGCTGGTAATTCGCTCTATATGAACCATGCAGTCAACTGACTGCTGTAAGGCTGATGCCTTACATCAGATTAAGTCGATGCGGAGAGTTTATTGAAAAAGAATAAAAAGTAACAGAAAGTTCATGTTTGATAACTAATTTATTAAAAATATGCCCTTTGGTCATCAAGTATTTTTATATACACTTAAACGCAACAAGTGCATATCTTATATTGTGCTCTGTGCAATGCAACAGCACATATGTTTTCTCTTCATTGCACAACCAAATGAGGTATATGTATGCAATTCTGCACTATCTCTTCAACAGCACACGTTAACTCCATGCACAGACGGATGAGTTAGTACAGGTACACTTAGTCGTTTTACTGAAAATGGTGCATGCTCAGAAAAAACGACGAAGTGTCAAAATTCCTCCGTGTGAACCATGCGGTGTTTTTCTCTGCTCAAGCCGGAGAGAATGTTAGGTAGGCGGCTTGAAAGTGTAAGGAAGGGTCGCTCTGTGAATCCGCTCAACTCAAACTCTCTCCGGCTTCAGGAGAGACACACACACAGCCTGGAGGAATCTTGACACTTTTAGTTGTTTTTCTGAGATGAAGAACAAGGAGGAATTTTGACACTTAGTCGTTTTTTTGAAAAATGATGCACGTTCCGAAAAACGACAAAGTGTCAAAATTCCTCCATGTGAACCAGGCAGTGTGTGTCGCACTTGAAGCCGGAGAGAGTGTCAGGTAGGCGGCCTGAATGTGTAAGAAAGGGCTTCGCTGTGAATTCGCTCTATATGAACCATGCAGTCAACTGACTGCTGTAAGGCTGATGCCTTACATCAGATTAAGTCGATGCGGAGAGTTTATTGAAAAAAAATAAAAAGTAACAGAAAGTTCATGTTTGAGTTCTCTGTGCAATGCAACAGCACATATGTTTTCTCTTCATTGCACAACCAAATGAGGTACATCTATGCAATTCTGCACTATCTCTTCAACAGCACACGTTAACTCCATGCACAGACGGATGAGTTAGTGCAGGTACACTTAGTCGTTTTTCTGAGAAATGGTGAACGCTCTGAAAAACGACTAAGTGTCAAAATTGCTCCGTGTGAACCATGCAGTGTGTGTCTCTGCTCAAGCCGGAGATAGTGTGAGGCAGGCGGCTTGAAAGTGTAAGGAAGGGCTTCGCTGGTAATTCGCTCTATATGAACCATGCAGTCAACTGACTGCTGTAAGGCTGATGCCTTACATCAGATTAAGTCGATGAGGAGAGTTTATTGAAAAAGAATAAAAAGTAACAGAAAGTTCATGTTTGATAACTAATTTATTAAAAATATGCCCTTTGGTCATCAAGTATTTTTATATACACTTAAACGCAACAAGTGCATATCTTATATTGTGCTCTGTGCAATGCAACAGCACATATGTTTTCTCTTCATTGCACAACCAAATGAGGTATATGTATGCAATTCTGCACTATCTCTTCAACAGCACACGTTAACTCCATGCACAGACGGATGAGTTAGTACAGGTACACTTAGTCGTTTTACTGAAAATGGTGCATGCTCAGAAAAAACGACGAAGTGTCAAAATTCCTCCGTGTGAACCATGCGGTGTTTTTCTCTGCTCAAGCCGGAGAGAGTGTTAGGTAGGCGGCTTTAAAGTGTAAGGAAGGGTCGCTCTGTGAATCCGCTCAACTCAAACTCTCTCCGGCTTGAGGAGAGAGACACACACACAGCCTGGAGGAATCTTGACACTTTTAGTTATTTTTCTGAGATGAAGAACAAGGAGGAATTTTGACACTTAGTCGTTTTTTTGAAAAATGATGCACGTTCCGAAAAACGACTAAGTGTCAAAATTCCTCCATGTGAACCAGGCAGTGTGTGTCGCACTTGAAGCCGGAGAGAGTGTCAGGTAGGCGGCCTGAATGTGTAAGAAAGGGCTTCGCTGTGAATTCGCTCTATATGAACCATGCAGTCAACTGACTGCTGTAAGGCTGATGCCTTACATCAGATTAAGTCGATGCGGAGAGTTTATTGAAAAAAAATAAAAAGTAACAGAAAGTTCATGTTTGAGTTCTCTGTGCAATGCAACAGCACATATGTTTTCTCTTCATTGCACAACCAAATGAGGTACATCTATGCAATTCTGCACTATCTCTTCAACAGCACACGTTAACTCCATGCACGGACGGATGAGTTAGTGCAGGTACACTTAGTCGTTTTTCTGAGAAATGGTGCACGCTCTGAAAAACGACTAAGTGTCAAAATTGCTCCGTGTGAACCATGCAGTGTGTGTCTCTGCTCAAGCCGGAGATAGTGTGAGGCAGGCGCCTTGAAAGTGTAAGGAAGGGCTTCGCGGGTAATTCGCTCTATATGAACCATGCAGTCAACTGACTGCTGTAAGGCTGATGCCTTACATCAGATTAAGTCGATGCGGAGAGTTTATTGAAAAAGAATAAAAAGTAACAGAAAGTTCATGTTTGATCACTAATTTATTAAAAATATGCCCTTTGGTCATCAAGTATTTTTATATACACTTAAACGCAACAAGTGCATATCTTATATTGTGCTCTGTGCAATGCAACAGCACATATGTTTTCTCTTCATTGCACAACCAAATGAGGTATATCTATGCAATTCTGCACTATCTCTTCAACAGCACACGTTAACTCCATGCACAGACGGATGAGTTAGTACAGGTACACTTAGTCGTTTTACTGAAAATGGTGCATGCTCAGAAAAAACGACGAAGTGTCAAAATTCCTCCGTGTGAACCATGCGGTGTTTTTCTCTGCTCAAGCCGGAGAGAGTGTTAGGTAGGCGGCTTGAAAGTGTAAGGAAGGGTCGCTCTGTGAATCCGCTCAACTCAAACTCTCTCCGGCTTGAGGAGAGAGACACACACACAGCCTGGAGGAATCTTGACACTTTTAGTTATTTTTCTGAGATGAAGAACAAGGAGGAATTTTGACACTTAGTCGTTTTTTTGAAAAATGATGCACGTTCCGAAAAACGACTAAGTGTCAAAATTCCTCCATGTGAACCAGGCAGTGTGTGTCGCACTTGAAGCCGGAGAGAGTGTCAGGTAGGCGGCCTGAATGTGTAAGAAAGGGCTTCGCTGTGAATTCGCTCTATATGAACCATGCAGTCAACTGACTGCTGTAAGGCTGATGCCTTACATCAGATTAAGTCGATGCGGAGAGTTTATTGAAAAAAAAATAAAAAGTAACAGAAAGTTCATGTTTGAGTTCTCTGTGCAATGCAACAGCACATATGTTTTCTCTTCATTGCACAACCAAATGAGGTACATCTATGCAATTCTGCACTATCTCTTCAACAGCACACGTTAACTCCATGCACAGACGGATGAGTTAGTGCAGGTACACTTAGTCGTTTTTCTGAGAAATGGTGCACGCTCTGAAAAACGACTAAGTGTCAAAATTGCTCCGTGTGAACCATGCAGTGTGTGTCTCTGCTCAAGCCGGAGATAGTGTGAGGCAGGCGGCTTGAAAGTGTAAGGAAGGGCTTCGCGGGTAATTCGCTCTATATGAACCATGCAGTCAACTGACTGCTGTAAGGCTGATGCCTTACATCAGATTAAGTCGATGCGGAGAGTTTATTGAAAAAGAATAAAAAGTAACAGAAAGTTCATGTTTGATCACTAATTTATTAAAAATATGCCCTTTGGTCATCAAGTATTTTTATATACACTTAAACGCAACAAGTGCATATCTTATATTGTGCTCTGTTCCTCCGTGTAAATCGTGCACTGTGTCTCTCTCCTCAAGCCGGAGAGAGTGTGAGGCAGGCGGCTTGAAGGTGTAAGGAAGAGTCGCTCTGTGAATCATGCAGTCCATTGACAGCTGTATGGCTGATGTAACATCAGATTAAGTCAACGAGGAAATGTTATGGAAAAGAATAAAAAGTAGCAGAAAGCTCATGTTTGAGTTCTCTGTGCAGTGCAACAGCACATATGTTTTCTCTTTTTTGCACAACCAAATGAGGTACATCTATGCAATTCTGCACTATCTCTTAAACAGCACACGTTAACTCCATGCACAGACGGATGAGTTAGTGCAGGTACACTTAGTCGTTTTTCTGAGAAATGGTGCACGCTCTGAAAAACGACTAAGTGTCAAAATTGCTCCGTGTGAACCATGCAGTGTGTGTCTCTGCTCAAGCCGGAGATAGTGTGAGGCAGGCGCCTTGAAAGTGTAAGGAAGGGCTTCGCTGGTAATTCGCTCTATATGAACCATGCAGTCAACTGACTGCTGTAAGGCTGATGCCTTACATCAGATTAAGTCGATGCGGAGAGTTTATTGAAAAAGAATAAAAAGTAACAGAAAGTTCATGTTTGATAACTAATTTATTAAAAATATGCCCTTTGGTCATCAAGTATTTTTATATACACTTAAACGCAACAAGTGCATATCTTATATTGTGCTCTGTGCAATGCAACAGCACATATGTTTTCTCTTCATTGCACAACCAAATGAGGTATATGTATGCAATTCTGCACTATCTCTTCAACAGCACACGTTAACTCCATGCACAGACGGATGAGTTAGTACAGGTACACTTAGTCGTTTTACTGAAAATGGTGCATGCTCAGAAAAAACGACGAAGTGTCAAAATTCCTCCGTGTGAACCATGCGGTGTTTTTCTGTGCTCAAGCCGGAGAGAATGTTAGGTAGGCGGCTTGAAAGTGTAAGGAAGGGTCGCTCTGTGAATCCGCTCAACTCAAACTCTCTCCGGCTTCAGGAGAGACACACACACAGCCTGGAGGAATCTTGACACTTTTAGTTGTTTTTCTGAGATGAAGAACAAGGAGGAATTTTGACACTTAGTCGTTTTTTTGAAAAATGATGCACGTTCCGAAAAACGACTAAGTGTCAAAATTCCTCCATGTGAACCAGGCAGTGTGTGTCGCACTTGAAGCCGGAGAGAGTGTCAGGTAGGCGGCCTGAATGTGTAAGAAAGGGCTTCGCTGTGAATTCGCTCTATATGAACCATGCAGTCAACTGACTGCTGTAAGGCTGATGCCTTACATCAGATTAAGTCGATGCGGAGAGTTTATTGAAAAAAAAATAAAAAGTAACAGAAAGTTCATGTTTGAGTTCTCTGTGCAATGCAACAGCACATATGTTTTCTCTTCATTGCACAACCAAATGAGGTACATCTATGCAATTCTGCACTATCTCTTCAACAGCACACGTTAACTCCATGCACAGACGGATGAGTTAGTGCAGGTACACTTAGTCGTTTTTCTGAGAAATGGTGCACGCTCTGAAAAACGACTAAGTGTCAAAATTGCTCCGTGTGAACCATGCAGTGTGTGTCTCTGCTCAAGCCGGAGATAGTGTGAGGCAGGCGGCTTGAAAGTGTAAGGAAGGGCTTCGCTGGTAATTCGCTCTATATGAACCATGCAGTCAACTGACTGCTGTAAGGCTGATGCCTTACATCAGATTAAGTCGATGCGGAGAGTTTATTGAAAAAGAATAAAAAGTAACAGAAAGTTCATGTTTGATAACTAATTTATTAAAAATATGCCCTTTGGTCATCAAGTATTTTTATATACACTTAAACGCAACAAGTGCATATCTTATATTGTGCTCTGTGCAATGCAACAGCACATATGTTTTCTCTTCATTGCACAACCAAATGAGGTATATGTATGCAATTCTGCACTATCTCTTCAACAGCACACGTTAACTCCATGCACAGACGGATGAGTTAGTACAGGTACACTTAGTCGTTTTACTGAAAATGGTGCATGCTCAGAAAAAACGACGAAGTGTCAAAATTCCTCCGTGTGAACCATGCGGTGTTTTTCTCTGCTCAAGCCGGAGAGAGTGTTAGGTAGGCGTCTTGAAAGTGTAAGGAAGGGTCGCTCTGTGAATCCGCTCAACTCAAACTCTCTCCGGCTTGAGGAGAGACACACACACAGCCTGGAGGAATCTTGACACTTTTAGTTATTTTTCTGAGATGAAGAACAAGGAGGAATTTTGACACAGTCGTTTTTTTGAAAAATGATGCACGTTCCGAAAAACGACTAAGTGTCAAAATTCCTCCATGTGAACCAGGCAGTGTGTGTCGCACTTGAAGCCGGAGAGAGTGTCAGGTAGGCGGCCTGAATGTGTAAGAAAGGGCTTCGCTGTGAATTCGCTCTATATGAACCATGCAGTCAACTGACTGCTGTAAGGCTGATGCCTTACATCAGATTAAGTCGATGCGGAGAGTTTATTGAAAAAAAATAAAAAGTAGCAGAAAGTTCATGTTTGAGTTCTCTGTGCAATGCAACAGCACATATGTTTTCTCTTCATTGCACAACCAAATGAGGTACATCTATGCAATTCTGCACTATCTCTTCAACAGCACACGTTAACTCCATGCACAGACGGATGAGTTAGTGCAGGTACACTCAGTCGTTTTTCTGAGAAATGGTGCACGCTCTGAAAAACGACTAAGTGTCAAAATTGCTCCGTCTGAACCATGCAGTGTGTGTCTCTGCTCAAACCGGAGATAGTGTGAGGCAGGCGGCTTGAAAGTGTAAGGAAGGGCTTCGCTGGTAATTCGCTCTATATGAACCATGCAGTCAACTGACTGCTGTAAGGCTGATGCCTTACATCAGATTAAGTCGATGCGGAGAGTTTATTGAAAAAGAATAAAAAGTAACAGAAAGTTCATGTTTGATAACTAATTTATTAAAAATATGCCCTTTGGTCATCAAGTATTTTTATATACACTTAAACGCAACAAGTGCATATCTTATATTGTGCTCTGTGCAATGCAACAGCACATATGTTTTCTCTTCATTGCACAACCAAATGAGGTATATCTATGCAATTCTGCACTATCTCTTCAACAGCACACGTTAACTCCATGCACAGACGGATGAGTTAGTACAGGTACACTTAGTCGTTTTACTGAAAATGGTGCATGCTCAGAAAAAACGACGAAGTGTCAAAATTCCTCCGTGTGAACCATGCGGTGTTTTTCTCTGCTCAAGCCGGAGAGAGTGTTAGGTAGGCGGCTTGAAAGTGTAAGGAAGGGTCGCTCTGTGAATCCGCTCAACTCAAACTCTCTCCGGCTTGAGGAGAGACACACACACAGCCTGGAGGAATCTTGACACTTTTAGTTATTTTTCTGAGATGAAGAACAAGGAGGAATTTTGACACTTAGTCGTTTTTTTGAAAAATGATGCACGTTCCGAAAAACGACTAAGTGTCAAAATTCCTCCATGTGAACCAGGCAGTGTGTGTCGCACTTGAAGCCGGAGAGAGTGTCAGGTAGGCGGCCTGAATGTGTAAGAAAGGGCTTCGCTGTGAATTCGCTCTATATGAACCATGCAGTCAACTGACTGCTGTAAGGCTGATGCCTTACATCAGATTAAGTCGATGCGGAGAGTTTATTGAAAAAAAATAAAAAGTAGCAGAAAGTTCATGTTTGAGTTCTCTGTGCAATGCAACAGCACATATGTTTTCTCTTCATTGCACAACCAAATGAGGTACATCTATGCAATTCTGCACTATCTCTTCAACAGCACACGTTAACTCCATGCACAGACGGATGAGTTAGTGCAGGTACACTTAGTCGTTTTTCTGAGAAATGGTGCACGCTCTGAAAAACGACTAAGTGTCAAAATTGCTCCGTGTGAACCATGCAGTGTGTGTCTCTGCTCAAGCCGGAGATAGTGTGAGGCAGGCGGCTTGAAAGTGTAAGGAAGGGCTTCGCTGGTAATTCGCTCTATATGAACCATGCAGTCAACTGACTGCTGTAAGGCTGATGCCTTACATCAGATTAAGTCGATGCGGAGAGTTTATTGAAAAAGAATAAAAAGTAACAGAAAGTTCATGTTTGATAACTAATTTATTAAAAATATGCCCTTTGGTCATCAAGTATTTTTATATACACTTAAACGCAACAAGTGCATATCTTATATTGTGCTCTGTGCAATGCAACAGCACATATGTTTTCTCTTCATTGCACAACCAAATGAGGTATATGTATGCAATTCTGCACTATCTCTTCAACAGCACACGTTAACTCCATGCACAGACGGATGAGTTAGTACAGGTACACTTAGTCGTTTTACTGAAAATGGTGCATGCTCAGAAAAAACGACGAAGTGTCAAAATTCCTCCGTGTGAACCATGCGGTGTTTTTCTCTGCTCAAGCCGGAGAGAATGTTAGGTAGGCGGCTTCAAAGTGTAAGGAAGGGTCGCTCTGTGAATCCGCTCAACTCAAACTCTCTCCGGCTTCAGGAGAGACACACACACAGCCTGGAGGAATCTTGACACTTTTAGTTGTTTTTCTGAGATGAAGAACAAGGAGGAATTTTGACACTTAGTCGTTTTTTTGAAAAATGATGCACGTTCCGAAAAACGACTAAGTGTCAAAATTCCTCCATGTGAACCAGGCAGTGTGTGTCGCACTTGAAGCCGGAGAGAGTGTCAGGTAGGCGGCCTGAATGTGTAAGAAAGGGCTTCGCTGTGAATTCGCTCTATATGAACCATGCAGTCAACTGACTGCTGTAAGGCTGATGCCTTACATCAGATTAAGTCGATGCGGAGAGTTTATTGAAAAAAAATAAAAAGTAACAGAAAGTTCATGTTTGAGTTCTCTGTGCAATGCAACAGCACATATGTTTTCTCTTCATTGCACAACCAAATGAGGTACATCTATGCAATTCTGCACTATCTCTTCAACAGCACACGTTAACTCCATGCACAGACGGATGAGTTAGTGCAGGTACACTTAGTCGTTTTTCTGAGAAATGGTGAACGCTCTGAAAAACGACTAAGTGTCAAAATTGCTCCGTGTGAACCATGCAGTGTGTGTCTCTGCTCAAGCCGGAGATAGTGTGAGGCAGGCGGCTTGAAAGTGTAAGGAAGGGCTTCGCTGGTAATTCGCTCTATATGAACCATGCAGTCAACTGACTGCTGTAAGGCTGATGCCTTACATCAGATTAAGTCGATGAGGAGAGTTTATTGAAAAAGAATAAAAAGTAACAGAAAGTTCATGTTTGATAACTAATTTATTAAAAATATGCCCTTTGGTCATCAAGTATTTTTATATACACTTAAACGCAACAAGTGCATATCTTATATTGTGCTCTGTGCAATGCAACAGCACATATGTTTTCTCTTCATTGCACAACCAAATGAGGTATATGTATGCAATTCTGCACTATCTCTTCAACAGCACACGTTAACTCCATGCACAGACGGATGAGTTAGTACAGGTACACTTAGTCGTTTTACTGAAAATGGTGCATGCTCAGAAAAAACGACGAAGTGTCAAAATTCCTCCGTGTGAACCATGCGGTGTTTTTCTCTGCTCAAGCCGGAGAGAGTGTTAGGTAGGCGGCTTGAAAGTGTAAGGAAGGGTCGCTCTGTGAATCCGCTCAACTCAAACTCTCTCCGGCTTGAGGAGAGACACACACACAGCCTGGAGGAATCTTGACACTTTTAGTTATTTTTCTGAGATGAAGAACAAAGAGGAATTTTGACACTTAGTCGTTTTTTTGAAAAATGATGCACGTTCCGAAAAACGACTAAGTGTCAAAATTCCTCCATGTGAACCAGGCAGTGTGTGTCGCACTTGAAGCCGGAGAGAGTGTCAGGTAGGCGGCCTGAATGTGTAAGAAAGGGCTTCGCTGTGAATTCGCTCTATATGAACCATGCAGTCAACTGACTGCTGTAAGGCTGATGCCTTACATCAGATTAAGTCGATGCGGAGAGTTTATTGAAAAAAAATAAAAAGTAGCAGAAAGTTCATGTTTGAGTTCTCTGTGCAATGCAACAGCACATATGTTTTCTCTTCATTGCACAACCAAATGAGGTACATCTATGCAATTCTGCACTATCTCTTCAACAGCACACGTTAACTCCATGCACAGACGGATGAGTTAGTGCAGGTACACTCAGTCGTTTTTCTGAGAAATGGTGCACGCTCTGAAAAACGACTAAGTGTCAAAATTGCTCCGTGTGAACCATGCAGTGTGTGTCTCTGCTCAAACCGGAGATAGTGTGAGGCAGGCGGCTTGAAAGTGTAAGGAAGGGCTTCGCTGGTAATTCGCTCTATATGAACCATGCAGTCAACTGACTGCTGTAAGGCTGATGCCTTACATCAGATTAAGTCGATGCGGAGAGTTTATTGAAAAAGAATAAAAAGTAACAGAAAGTTCATGTTTGATAACTAATTTATTAAAAATATGCCCTTTGGTCATCAAGTATTTTTATATACACTTAAACGCAACAAGTGCATATCTTATATTGTGCTCTGTGCAATGCAACAGCACATAT
Source organism: Zacco platypus (assembly GCA_038088235.1). Lineage (NCBI taxonomy): Eukaryota > Metazoa > Chordata > Actinopteri > Cypriniformes > Xenocyprididae > Zacco > Zacco platypus. Next base: position 24,229,011 of record CM076078.1, on the reverse strand, counting down.
GTTTTCTCTTCATTGCACAACCAAATGAGGTATATCTATGCAATTCTGCACTATCTCTTCAACAGCACACGTTAACTCCATGCACAGACGGATGAGTTAGTACAGGTACACTTAGTCGTTTTACTGAAAATGGTGCATGCTCAGAAAAAACGACGAAGTGTCAAAATTCCTCCGTGTGAACCATGCGGTGTTTTTCTCTGCTCAAGCCGGAGAGAATGTTAGGTAGGCGGCTTGAAAGTGTAAGGAAGGGTCGCTCTGTGAATCCGCTCAACTCAAACTCTCTCCGGCTTGAGGAGAGACACACACACAGCCTGGAGGAATCTTGACACTTTTAGTTATTTTTCTGAGATGAAGAACAAGGAGGAATTTTGACACTTAGTCGTTTTTTTGAAAAATGATGCACGTTCCGAAAAACGACTAAGTGTCAAAATTCCTCCATGTGAACCAGGCAGTGTGTGTCGCACTTGAAGCCGGAGAGAGTGTCAGGTAGGCGGCCTGAATGTGTAAGAAAGGGCTTCGCTGTGAATTCGCTCTATATGAACCATGCAGTCAACTGACTGCTGTAAGGCTGATGCCTTACATCAGATTAAGTCGATGCGGAGAGTTTATTGAAAAAAAAAAAAAAGTAGCAGAAAGTTCATGTTTGAGTTCTCTGTGCAATGCAACAGCACATATGTTTTCTCTTCATTGCACAACCAAATGAGGTACATCTATGCAATTCTGCACTATCTCTTCAACAGCACACGTTAACTCCATGCACAGACGGATGAGTTAGTGCAGGTACACTTAGTCGTTTTTCTGAGAAATGGTGCACGCTCTGAAAAACGACTAAGTGTCAAAATTGCTCCGTGTGAACCATGCAGTGTGTGTCTCTGCTCAAGCCGGAGATAGTGTGAGGCAGGCGGCTTGAAAGTGTAAGGAAGGGCTTCGCTGGTAATTCGCTCTATATGAACCATGCAGTCAACTGACTGCTGTAAGGCTGATGCCTTACATCAGATTAAGTCGATATGGAGAGTTTATTGAAAAAGAATAAAAAGTAACAGAAAGTTCATGTTTGATAACTAATTTATTAAAAATATGCCCTTTGGTCATCAAGTATTTTTATATACACTTAAACGCAACAAGTGCATATCTTATATTGTGCTCTGTGCAATGCAACAGCACATATGTTTTCTCTTCATTGCACAACCAAATGAGGTATATGTATGCAATTCTGCACTATCTCTTCAACAGCACACGTTAACTCCATGCACAGACGGATGAGTTAGTACAGGTACACTTAGTCGTTTTACTGAAAATGGTGCATGCTCAGAAAAAACGACGAAGTGTCAAAATTCCTCCGTGTGAACCATGCGGTGTTTTTCTCTGCTCAAGCCGGAGAGAATGTTAGGTAGGCGGCTTGAAAGTGTAAGGAAGGGTCGCTCTGTGAATCCGCTCAACTCAAACTCTCTCCGGCTTCAGGAGAGACACACACACAGCCTGGAGGAATCTTGACAATTTTAGTTGTTTTTCTGAGATGAAGAACAAGGAGGAATTTTGACACTTAGTCGTTTTTTTGAAAAATGATGCACGTTCCGAAAAACGACTAAGTGTCAAAATTCCTCCATGTGAACCAGGCAGTGTGTGTCGCACTTGAAGCCGGAGAGAGTGTCAGGTAGGCGGCCTGAATGTGTAAGAAAGGGCTTCGCTGTGAATTCGCTCTATATGAACCATGCAGTCAACTGACTGCTGTAAGGCTGATGCCTTACATCAGATTAAGTCGATGCGGAGAGTTTATTGAAAAAAAATAAAAAGTAACAGAAAGTTCATGTTTGAGTTCTCTGTGCAATGCAACAGCACATATGTTTTCTCTTCATTGCACAACCAAACGAGGTACATCTATGCAATTCTGCACTATCTCTTCAACAGCACACGTTAACTCCATGCACAGACGGATGAGTTAGTGCAGGTACACTTAGTCGTTTTTCTGAGAAATGGTGAACGCTCTGAAAAACGACTAAGTGTCAAAATTGCTCCGTGTGAACCATGCAGTGTGTGTCTCTGCTCAAGCCGGAGATAGTGTGAGGCAGGCGGCTTGAAAGTGTAAGGAAGGGCTTCGCTGGTAATTCGCTCTATATGAACCATGCAGTCAACTGACTGCTGTAAGGCTGATGCCTTACATCAGATTAAGTCGATGCGGAGAGTTTATTGAAAAAGAATAAAAAGTAACAGAAAGTTCATGTTTGATAACTAATTTATTAAAAATATGCCCTTTGGTCATCAAGTATTTTTATATACACTTAAACGCAACAAGTGCATATCTTATATTGTGCTCTGTGCAATGCAACAGCACATATGTTTTCTCTTCATTGCACAACCAAATGAGGTATATGTATGCAATTCTGCACTATCTCTTCAACAGCACACGTTAACTCCATGCACAGACGGATGAGTTAGTACAGGTACACTTAGTCGTTTTACTGAAAATGGTGCATGCTCAGAAAAAACGACGAAGTGTCAAAATTCCTCCGTGTGAACCATGCGGTGTTTTTCTCTGCTCAAGCCGGAGAGAATGTTAGGTAGGCGGCTTGAAAGTGTAAGGAAGGGTCGCTCTGTGAATCCGCTCAACTCAAACTCTCTCCGGCTTCAGGAGAGACACACACACAGCCTGGAGGAATCTTGACACTTTTAGTTGTTTTTCTGAGATGAAGAACAAGGAGGAATTTTGACACTTAGTCGTTTTTTTGAAAAATGATGCACGTTCCGAAAAACGACAAAGTGTCAAAATTCCTCCATGTGAACCAGGCAGTGTGTGTCGCACTTGAAGCCGGAGAGAGTGTCAGGTAGGCGGCCTGAATGTGTAAGAAAGGGCTTCGCTGTGAATTCGCTCTATATGAACCATGCAGTCAACTGACTGCTGTAAGGCTGATGCCTTACATCAGATTAAGTCGATGCGGAGAGTTTATTGAAAAAAAATAAAAAGTAACAGAAAGTTCATGTTTGAGTTCTCTGTGCAATGCAACAGCACATATGTTTTCTCTTCATTGCACAACCAAATGAGGTACATCTATGCAATTCTGCACTATCTCTTCAACAGCACACGTTAACTCCATGCACAGACGGATGAGTTAGTGCAGGTACACTTAGTCGTTTTTCTGAGAAATGGTGAACGCTCTGAAAAACGACTAAGTGTCAAAATTGCTCCGTGTGAACCATGCAGTGTGTGTCTCTGCTCAAGCCGGAGATAGTGTGAGGCAGGCGGCTTGAAAGTGTAAGGAAGGGCTTCGCTGGTAATTCGCTCTATATGAACCATGCAGTCAACTGACTGCTGTAAGGCTGATGCCTTACATCAGATTAAGTCGATGAGGAGAGTTTATTGAAAAAGAATAAAAAGTAACAGAAAGTTCATGTTTGATAACTAATTTATTAAAAATATGCCCTTTGGTCATCAAGTATTTTTATATACACTTAAACGCAACAAGTGCATATCTTATATTGTGCTCTGTGCAATGCAACAGCACATATGTTTTCTCTTCATTGCACAACCAAATGAGGTATATGTATGCAATTCTGCACTATCTCTTCAACAGCACACGTTAACTCCATGCACAGACGGATGAGTTAGTACAGGTACACTTAGTCGTTTTACTGAAAATGGTGCATGCTCAGAAAAAACGACGAAGTGTCAAAATTCCTCCGTGTGAACCATGCGGTGTTTTTCTCTGCTCAAGCCGGAGAGAGTGTTAGGTAGGCGGCTTTAAAGTGTAAGGAAGGGTCGCTCTGTGAATCCGCTCAACTCAAACTCTCTCCGGCTTGAGGAGAGAGACACACACACAGCCTGGAGGAATCTTGACACTTTTAGTTATTTTTCTGAGATGAAGAACAAGGAGGAATTTTGACACTTAGTCGTTTTTTTGAAAAATGATGCACGTTCCGAAAAACGACTAAGTGTCAAAATTCCTCCATGTGAACCAGGCAGTGTGTGTCGCACTTGAAGCCGGAGAGAGTGTCAGGTAGGCGGCCTGAATGTGTAAGAAAGGGCTTCGCTGTGAATTCGCTCTATATGAACCATGCAGTCAACTGACTGCTGTAAGGCTGATGCCTTACATCAGATTAAGTCGATGCGGAGAGTTTATTGAAAAAAAATAAAAAGTAACAGAAAGTTCATGTTTGAGTTCTCTGTGCAATGCAACAGCACATATGTTTTCTCTTCATTGCACAACCAAATGAGGTACATCTATGCAATTCTGCACTATCTCTTCAACAGCACACGTTAACTCCATGCACGGACGGATGAGTTAGTGCAGGTACACTTAGTCGTTTTTCTGAGAAATGGTGCACGCTCTGAAAAACGACTAAGTGTCAAAATTGCTCCGTGTGAACCATGCAGTGTGTGTCTCTGCTCAAGCCGGAGATAGTGTGAGGCAGGCGGCTTGAAAGTGTAAGGAAGGGCTTCGCGGGTAATTCGCTCTATATGAACCATGCAGTCAACTGACTGCTGTAAGGCTGATGCCTTACATCAGATTAAGTCGATGCGGAGAGTTTATTGAAAAAGAATAAAAAGTAACAGAAAGTTCATGTTTGATCACTAATTTATTAAAAATATGCCCTTTGGTCATCAAGTATTTTTATATACACTTAAACGCAACAAGTGCATATCTTATATTGTGCTCTGTGCAATGCAACAGCACATATGTTTTCTCTTCATTGCACAACCAAATGAGGTATATCTATGCAATTCTGCACTATCTCTTCAACAGCACACGTTAACTCCATGCACAGACGGATGAGTTAGTACAGGTACACTTAGTCGTTTTACTGAAAATGGTGCATGCTCAGAAAAAACGACGAAGTGTCAAAATTCCTCCGTGTGAACCATGCGGTGTTTTTCTCTGCTCAAGCCGGAGAGAGTGTTAGGTAGGCGGCTTGAAAGTGTAAGGAAGGGTCGCTCTGTGAATCCGCTCAACTCAAACTCTCTCCGGCTTGAGGAGAGAGACACACACACAGCCTGGAGGAATCTTGACACTTTTAGTTATTTTTCTGAGATGAAGAACAAGGAGGAATTTTGACACTTAGTCGTTTTTTTGAAAAATGATGCACGTTCCGAAAAACGACTAAGTGTCAAAATTCCTCCATGTGAACCAGGCAGTGTGTGTCGCACTTGAAGCCGGAGAGAGTGTCAGGTAGGCGGCCTGAATGTGTAAGAAAGGGCTTCGCTGTGAATTCGCTCTATATGAACCATGCAGTCAACTGACTGCTGTAAGGCTGATGCCTTACATCAGATTAAGTCGATGCGGAGAGTTTATTGAAAAAAAATAAAAAGTAACAGAAAGTTCATGTTTGAGTTCTCTGTGCAATGCAACAGCACATATGTTTTCTCTTCATTGCACAACCAAATGAGGTACATCTATGCAATTCTGCACTATCTCTTCAACAGCACACGTTAACTCCATGCACAGACGGATGAGTTAGTGCAGGTACACTTAGTCGTTTTTCTGAGAAATGGTGCACGCTCTGAAAAACGACTAAGTGTCAAAATTGCTCCGTGTGAACCATGCAGTGTGTGTCTCTGCTCAAGCCGGAGATAGTGTGAGGCAGGCGGCTTGAAAGTGTAAGGAAGGGCTTCGCGGGTAATTCGCTCTATATGAACCATGCAGTCAACTGACTGCTGTAAGGCTGATGCCTTACATCAGATTAAGTCGATGCGGAGAGTTTATTGAAAAAGAATAAAAAGTAACAGAAAGTTCATGTTTGATCACTAATTTATTAAAAATATGCCCTTTGGTCATCAAGTATTTTTATATACACTTAAACGCAACAAGTGCATATCTTATATTGTGCTCTGTTCCTCCGTGTAAATCGTGCACTGTGTCTCTCTCCTCAAGCCGGAGAGAGTGTGAGGCAGGCGGCTTGAAGGTGTAAGGAAGAGTCGCTCTGTGAATCATGCAGTCCATTGACAGCTGTATGGCTGATGTAACATCAGATTAAGTCAACGAGGAAATGTTATGGAAAAGAATAAAAAGTAGCAGAAAGCTCATGTTTGAGTTCTCTGTGCAGTGCAACAGCACATATGTTTTCTCTTTTTTGCACAACCAAATGAGGTACATCTATGCAATTCTGCACTATCTCTTAAACAGCACACGTTAACTCCATGCACAGACGGATGAGTTAGTGCAGGTACACTTAGTCGTTTTTCTGAGAAATGGTGCACGCTCTGAAAAACGACTAAGTGTCAAAATTGCTCCGTGTGAACCATGCAGTGTGTGTCTCTGCTCAAGCCGGAGATAGTGTGAGGCAGGCGCCTTGAAAGTGTAAGGAAGGGCTTCGCTGGTAATTCGCTCTATATGAACCATGCAGTCAACTGACTGCTGTAAGGCTGATGCCTTACATCAGATTAAGTCGATGCGGAGAGTTTATTGAAAAAGAATAAAAAGTAACAGAAAGTTCATGTTTGATAACTAATTTATTAAAAATATGCCCTTTGGTCATCAAGTATTTTTATATACACTTAAACGCAACAAGTGCATATCTTATATTGTGCTCTGTGCAATGCAACAGCACATATGTTTTCTCTTCATTGCACAACCAAATGAGGTATATCTATGCAATTCTGCACTATCTCTTCAACAGCACACGTTAACTCCATGCACAGACGGATGAGTTAGTACAGGTACACTTAGTCGTTTTACTGAAAATGGTGCATGCTCAGAAAAAACGACGAAGTGTCAAAATTCCTCCGTGTGAACCATGCGGTGTTTTTCTCTGCTCAAGCCGGAGAGAGTGTTAGGTAGGCGGCTTGAAAGTGTAAGGAAGGGTCGCTCTGTGAATCCGCTCAACTCAAACTCTCTCCGGCTTCAGGAGAGACACACACACAGCCTGGAGGAATCTTGACACTTTTAGTTATTTTTCTGAGATGAAGAACAAGGAGGAATTTTGACACTTAGTCGTTTTTTTGAAAAATGATGCACGTTCCGAAAAACGACTAAGTGTCAAAATTCCTCCATGTGAACCAGGCAGTGTGTGTCGCACTTGAAGCCGGAGAGAGTGTCAGGTAGGCGGCCTGAATGTGTAAGAAAGGGCTTCGCTGTGAATTCGCTCTATATGAACCATGCAGTCAACTGACTGCTGTAAGGCTGATGCCTTACATCAGATTAAGTCGATGCGGAGAGTTTATTGAAAAAAAATAAAAAGTAGCAGAAAGTTCATGTTTGAGTTCTCTGTGCAATGCAACAGCACATATGTTTTCTCTTCATTGCACAACCAAATGAGGTACATCTATGCAATTCTGCACTATCTCTTCAACAGCACACGTTAACTCCATGCACAGACGGATGAGTTAGTGCAGGTACACTTAGTCGTTTTTCTGAGAAATGGTGCACGCTCTGAAAAACGACTAAGTGTCAAAATTGCTCCGTGTGAACCATGCAGTGTGTGTCTCTGCTCAAGCCGGAGATAGTGTGAGGCAGGCGGCTTGAAAGTGTAAGGAAGGGCTTCGCTGGTAATTCGCTCTATATGAACCATGCAGTCAACTGACTGCTGTAAGGCTGATGCCTTACATCAGATTAAGTCGATGCGGAGAGTTTATTGAAAAAGAATAAAAAGTAACAGAAAGTTCATGTTTGATAACTAATTTATTAAAAATATGCCCTTTGGTCATCAAGTATTTTTATATACACTTAAACGCAACAAGTGCATATCTTATATTGTGCTCTGTGCAATGCAACAGCACATATGTTTTCTCTTCATTGCACAACCAAATGAGGTATATCTATGCAATTCTGCACTATCTCTTCAACAGCACACGTTAACTCCATGCACAGACGGATGAGTTAGTACAGGTACACTTAGTCGTTTTACTGAAAATGGTGCATGCTCAGAAAAAACGACGAAGTGTCAAAATTCCTCCGTGTGAACCATGCGGTGTTTTTCTCTGCTCAAGCCGGAGAGAATGTTAGGTAGGCGGCTTGAAAGTGTAAGGAAGGGTCGCTCTGTGAATCCGCTCAACTCAAACTCTCTCCGGCTTCAGGAGAGACACACACACAGCCTGGAGGAATCTTGACACTTTTAGTTATTTTTCTGAGATGAAGAACAAGGAGGAATTTTGACACTTAGTCGTTTTTTTGAAAAATGATGCACGTTCCGAAAAACGACTAAGTGTCAAAATTCCTCCATGTGAACCAGGCAGTGTGTGTCGCACTTGAAGCCGGAGAGAGTGTCAGGTAGGCGGCCTGAATGTGTAAGAAAGGGCTTCGCTGTGAATTCGCTCTATATGAACCATGCAGTCAACTGACTGCTGTAAGGCTGATGCCTTACATCAGATTAAGTCGATGCGGAGAGTTTATTGAAAAAAAATAAAAAGTAGCAGAAAGTTCATTTTTGAGTTCTCTGTGCAATGCAACAGCACATATGTTTTCTCTTCATTGCACAACCAAATGAGGTACATCTATGCAATTCTGCACTATCTCTTCAACAGCACACGTTAACTCCATGCACAGACGGATGAGTTAGTGCAGGTACACTTAGTCGTTTTTCTGAGAAATGGTGCACGCTCTGAAAAACGACTAAGTGTCAAAATTGCTCCGTGTGAACCATGCAGTGTGTGTCTCTGCTCAAGCCGGAGATAGTGTGAGGCAGGCGGCTTGAAAGTGTAAGGAAGGGCTTCGCTGGTAATTTGCTCTATATGAACCATGCAGTCAACTGACTGCTGTAAGGCTGATGCCTTACATCAGATTAAGTCGATGCGGAGAGTTTATTGAAAAAGAATAAAAAGTAACAGAAAGTTCATGTTTGATAACTAATTTATTAAAAATATGCCCTTTGGTCATCAAGTATTTTTATATACACTTAAACGCAACAAGTGCATATCTTATATTGTGCTCTGTGCAATGCAACAGCACATACGTTTTCTCTTCATTGCACAACCAAATGAGGTATATCTATGCAATTCTGCACTATCTCTTCAACAGCACACGTTAACTCCATGCACAGACGGATGAGTTAGTACAGGTACACTTAGTCGTTTTACTGAAAATGGTGCATGCTCAGAAAAAACGACGAAGTGTCAAAATTCCTCCGTGTGAACCATGCGGTGTTTTTCTCTGCTCAAGCCGGAGAGAATGTTAGGTAGGCGGCTTGAAAGTGTAAGGAAGGGTCGCTCTGTGAATCCGCTCAACTCAAACTCTCTCCGGCTTCAGGAGAGACACACACACAGCCTGGAGGAATCTTGACACTTTTAGTTGTTTTTCTGAGATGAAGAACAAGGAGGAATTTTGACACTTAGTCGTTTTTTTGAAAAATGATGCACGTTCCGAAAAACGACTAAGTGTCAAAATTCCTCCATGTGAACCAGGCAGTGTGTGTCGCACTTGAAGCCGGAGAGAGTGTCAGGTAGGCGGCCTGAATGTGTAAGAAAGGGCTTCGCTGTGAATTCGCTCTATATGAACCATGCAGTCAACTGACTGCTGTAAGGCTGATGCCTTACATCAGATTAAGTCGATGCGGAGAGTTTATTGAAAAAAAAAAAAAAAGTAACAGAAAGTTCATGTTTGAGTTCTCTGTGCAATGCAACAGCACATATGTTTTCTCTTCATTGCACAACCAAATGAGGTACATCTATGCAATTCTGCACTATCTCTTCAACAGCACACGTTAACTCCATGCACAGACGGATGAGTTAGTGCAGGTACACTTAGTCGTTTTTCTGAGAAATGGTGCACGCTCTGAAAAACGACTAAGTGTCAAAATTGCTCCGTGTGAACCATGCAGTGTGTGTCTCTGCTCAAGCCGGAGATAGTGTGAGGCAGGCGGCTTGAAAGTGTAAGGAAGGGCTTCGCTGGTAATTCGCTCTATATGAACCATGCAGTCAACTGACTGCTGTAAGGCTGATGCCTTACATCAGATTAAGTCGATATGGAGAGTTTATTGAAAAAGAATAAAAAGTAACAGAAAGTTCATGTTTGATAACTAATTTATTAAAAATATGCCCTTTGGTCATCAAGTATTTTTATATACACTTAAACGCAACAAGTGCATATCTTATATTGTGCTCTGTGCAATGCAACAGCACATATGTTTTCTCTTCATTGCACAACCAAATGAGGTATATGTATGCAATTCTGCACTATCTCTTCAACAGCACACGTTAACTCCATGCACAGACGGATGAGTTAGTACAGGTACACTTAGTCGTTTTACTGAAAATGGTGCATGCTCAGAAAAAACGACGAAGTGTCAAAATTCCTCCGTGTGAACCATGCGGTATTTTTCTCTGCTCAAGCCGGAGAGAATGTTAGGTAGGCGGCTTGAAAGTGTAAGGAAGGGTCGCTCTGTGAATCCGCTCAACTCAAACTCTCTCCGGCTTCAGGAGAGACACACACACAGCCTGGAGGAATCTTGACAATTTTAGTTATTTTTCTGAGATGAAGAACAAGGAGGAATTTTGACACTTAGTCGTTTTTTTGAAAAATGATGCACGTTCCGAAAAACGACTAAGTGTCAAAATTCCTCCATGTGAACCAGGCAGTGTGTGTCGCACTTGAAGCCGGAGAGAGTGTCAGGTAGGCGGCCTGAATGTGTAAGAAAGGGCTTCGCTGTGAATTCGCTCTATATGAACCATGCAGTCAACTGACTGCTGTAAGGCTGATGCCTTACATCAGATTAAGTCGATGCGGAGAGTTTATTGAAAAAAAATAAAAAGTAACAGAAAGTTCATGTTTGAGTTCTCTGTGCAATGCAACAGCACATATGTTTTCTCTTCATTGCACAACCAAATGAGGTACATCTATGCAATTCTGCACTATCTCTTCAACAGCACACGTTAACTCCATGCACAGACGGATGAGTTAGTGCAGGTACACTTAGTCGTTTTTCTGAGAAATGGTGAACGCTCTGAAAAACGACTAAGTGTCAAAATTGCTCCGTGTGAACCATGCAGTGTGTGTCTCTGCTCAAGCCGGAGATAGTGTGAGGCAGGCGGCTTGAAAGTGTAAGGAAGGGCTTCGCTGGTAATTCGCTCTATATGAACCATGCAGTCAACTGACTGCTGTAAGGCTGATGCCTTACATCAGATTAAGTCGATGAGGAGAGTTTATTGAAAAAGAATAAAAAGTAACAGAAAGTTCATGTTTGATAACTAATTTATTAAAAATATGCCCTTTGGTCATCAAGTATTTTTATATACACTTAAACGCAACAAGTGCATATCTTATATTGTGCTCTGTGCAATGCAACAGCACATATGTTTTCTCTTCATTGCACAACCAAATGAGGTATATGTATGCAATTCTGCACTATCTCTTCAACAGCACACGTTAACTCCATGCACAGACGGATGAGTTAGTACAGGTACACTTAGTCGTTTTACTGAAAATGGTGCATGCTCAGAAAAAACGACGAAGTGTCAAAATTCCTCCGTGTGAACCATGCGGTGTTTTTCTCTGCTCAAGCCGGAGAGAGTGTTAGGTAGGCGGCTTGAAAGTGTAAGGAAGGGTCGCTCTGTGAATCCGCTCAACTCAAACTCTCTCCGGCTTGAGGAGAGAGACACACACACAGCCTGGAGGAATCTTGACACTTTTAGTTATTTTTCTGAGATGAAGAACAAGGAGGAATTTTGACACTTAGTCGTTTTTTTGAAAAATGATGCACGTTCCGAAAAACGACTAAGTGTCAAAATTCCTCCATGTGAACCAGGCAGTGTGTGTCGCACTTGAAGCCGGAGAGAGTGTCAGGTAGGCGGCCTGAATGTGTAAGAAAGGGCTTCGCTGTGAATTCGCTCTATATGAACCATGCAGTCAACTGACTGCTGTAAGGCTGATGCCTTACATCAGATTAAGTCGATGCGGAGAGTTTATTGAAAAAAAATAAAAAGTAACAGAAAGTTCATGTTTGAGTTCTCTGTGCAATGCAACAGCACATATGTTTTCTCTTCATTGCACAACCAAATGAGGTACATCTATGCAATTCTGCACTATCTCTTCAACAGCACACGTTAACTCCATGCACAGACGGATGAGTTAGTGCAGGTACACTTAGTCGTTTTTCTGAGAAATGGTGCACGCTCTGAAAAACGACTAAGTGTCAAAATTGCTCCGTGTGAACCATGCAGTGTGTGTCTCTGCTCAAGCCGGAGATAGTGTGAGGCAGGCGGCTTGAAAGTGTAAGGAAGGGCTTCGCGGGTAATTCGCTCTATATGAACCATGCAGTCAACTGACTGCTGTAAGGCTGATGCCTTACATCAGATTAAGTCGATGCGGAGAGTTTATTGAAAAAGAATAAAAAGTAACAGAAAGTTCATGTTTGATCACTAATTTATTAAAAATATGCCCTTTGGTCATCAAGTATTTTTATATACACTTAAACGCAACAAGTGCATATCTTATATTGTGCTCTGTTCCTCCGTGTAAATCGTGCACTGTGTCTCTCTCCTCAAGCCGGAGAGAGTGTGAGGCAGGCGGCTTGAAGGTGTAAGGAAGAGTCGCTCTGTGAATCATGCAGTCCATTGACAGCTGTATGGCTGATGTAACATCAGATTAAGTCAACGAGGAAATGTTATGGAAAAGAATAAAAAGTAGCAGAAAGCTCATGTTTGAGTTCTCTGTGCAGTGCAACAGCACATATGTTTTCTCTTTTTTGCACAACCAAATGAGGTACATCTATGCAATTCTGCACTATCTCTTAAACAGCACACGTTAACTCCATGCACAGACGGATGAGTTAGTGCAGGTACACTTAGTCGTTTTTCTGAGAAATGGTGCACGCTCTGAAAAACGACTAAGTGTCAAAATTGCTCCGTGTGAACCATGCAGTGTGTGTCTCTGCTCAAGCCGGAGATAGTGTGAGGCAGGCGCCTTGAAAGTGTAAGGAAGGGCTTCGCTGGTAATTCGCTCTATATGAACCATGCAGTCAACTGACTGCTGTAAGGCTGATGCCTTACATCAGATTAAGTCGATGCGGAGAGTTTATTGAAAAAGAATAAAAAGTAACAGAAAGTTCATGTTTGATAACTAATTTATTAAAAATATGCCCTTTGGTCATCAAGTATTTTTATATACACTTAAACGCAACAAGTGCATATCTTATATTGTGCTCTGTGCAATGCAACAGCACATATGTTTTCTCTTCATTGCACAACCAAATGAGGTACATCTATGCAATTCTGCACTATCTCTTCAACAGCACACGTTAACTCCATGCACAGACGGATGAGTTAGTGCAGGTACACTTAGTCGTTTTTCTGAGAAATGGTGCACGCTCTGAAAAACGACTAAGTGTCAAAATTGCTCCGTGTGAACCATGCAGTGTGTGTCTCTGCTCAAGCCGGAGATAGTGTGAGGCAGGCGGCTTGAAAGTGTAAGGAAGGGCTTCGCGGGTAATTCGCTCTATATGAACCATGCAGTCAACTGACTGCTGTAAGGCTGATGCCTTACATCAGATTAAGTCGATGCGGAGAGTTTATTGAAAAAGAATAAAAAGTAACAGAAAGTTCATGTTTGATCACTAATTTATTAAAAATATGCCCTTTGGTCATCAAGTATTTTTATATACACTTAAACGCAACAAGTGCATATCTTATATTGTGCTCTGTGCAATGCAACAGCACATATGTTTTCTCTTCATTGCACAACCAAATGAGGTATATCTATGCAATTCTGCACTATCTCTTCAACAGCACACGTTAACTCCATGCACAGACGGATGAGTTAGTACAGGTACACTTAGTCGTTTTACTGAAAATGGTGCATGCTCAGAAAAAACGACGAAGTGTCAAAATTCCTCCGTGTGAACCATGCGGTGTTTTTCTCTGCTCAAGCCGGAGAGAGTGTTAGGTAGGCGGCTTGAAAGTGTAAGGAAGGGTCGCTCTGTGAATCCGCTCAACTCAAACTCTCTCCGGCTTGAGGAGAGAGACACACACACAGCCTGGAGGAATCTTGACACTTTTAGTTATTTTTCTGAGATGAAGAACAAGGAGGAATTTTGACACTTAGTCGTTTTTTTGAAAAATGATGCACGTTCCGAAAAACGACTAAGTGTCAAAATTCCTCCATGTGAACCAGGCAGTGTGTGTCGCACTTGAAGCCGGAGAGAGTGTCAGGTAGGCGGCCTGAATGTGTAAGAAAGGGCTTCGCTGTGAATTCGCTCTATATGAACCATGCAGTCAACTGACTGCTGTAAGGCTGATGCCTTACATCAGATTAAGTCGATGCGGAGAGTTTATTGAAAAAAAAATAAAAAGTAACAGAAAGTTCATGTTTGAGTTCTCTGTGCAATGCAACAGCACATATGTTTTCTCTTCATTGCACAACCAAATGAGGTACATCTATGCAATTCTGCACTATCTCTTCAACAGCACACGTTAACTCCATGCACAGACGGATGAGTTAGTGCAGGTACACTTAGTCGTTTTTCTGAGAAATGGTGCACGCTCTGAAAAACGACTAAGTGTCAAAATTGCTCCGTGTGAACCATGCAGTGTGTGTCTCTGCTCAAGCCGGAGATAGTGTGAGGCAGGCGGCTTGAAAGTGTAAGGAAGGGCTTCGCTGGTAATTCGCTCTATATGAACCATGCAGTCAACTGACTGCTGTAAGGCTGATGCCTTACATCAGATTAAGTCGATGCGGAGAGTTTATTGAAAAAGAATAAAAAGTAACAGAAAGTTCATGTTTGATAACTAATTTATTAAAAATATGCCCTTTGGTCATCAAGTATTTTTATATACACTTAAACGCAACAAGTGCATATCTTATATTGTGCTCTGTGCAATGCAACAGCACATATGTTTTCTCTTCATTGCACAACCAAATGAGGTATATGTATGCAATTCTGCACTATCTCTTCAACAGCACACGTTAACTCCATGCACAGACGGATGAGTTAGTACAGGTACACTTAGTCGTTTTACTGAAAATGGTGCATGCTCAGAAAAAACGACGAAGTGTCAAAATTCCTCCGTGTGAACCATGCGGTGTTTTTCTCTGCTCAAGCCGGAGAGAGTGTTAGGTAGGCGGCTTGAAAGTGTAAGGAAGGGTCGCTCTGTGAATCCGCTCAACTCAAACTCTCTCCGGCTTGAGGAGAGACACACACACAGCCTGGAGGAATCTTGACACTTTTAGTTATTTTTCTGAGATGAAGAACAAGGAGGAATTTTGACACTTAGTCGTTTTTTTGAAAAATGATGCACGTTCCGAAAAACGACTAAGTGTCAAAATTCCTCCATGTGAACCAGGCAGTGTGTGTCGCACTTGAAGCCGGAGAGAGTGTCAGGTAGGCGGCCTGAATGTGTAAGAAAGGGCTTCGCTGTGAATTCGCTCTATATGAACCATGCAGTCAACTGACTGCTGTAAGGCTGATGCCTTACATCAGATTAAGTCGATGCGGAGAGTTTATTGAAAAAAAATAAAAAGTAGCAGAAAGTTCATGTTTGAGTTCTCTGTGCAATGCAACAGCACATATGTTTTCTCTTCATTGCACAACCAAATGAGGTACATCTATGCAATTCTGCACTATCTCTTCAACAGCACACGTTAACTCCATGCACAGACGGATGAGTTAGTGCAGGTACACTCAGTCGTTTTTCTGAGAAATGGTGCACGCTCTGAAAAACGACTAAGTGTCAAAATTGCTCCGTGTGAACCATGCAGTGTGTGTCTCTGCTCAAACCGGAGATAGTGTGAGGCAGGCGGCTTGAAAGTGTAAGGAAGGGCTTCGCTGGTAATTCGCTCTATATGAACCATGCAGTCAACTGACTGCTGTAAGGCTGATGCCTTACATCAGATTAAGTCGATGCGGAGAGTTTATTGAAAAAGAATAAAAAGTAACAGAAAGTTCATGTTTGATAACTAATTTATTAAAAATATGCCCTTTGGTCATCAAGTATTTTTATATACACTTAAACGCAACAAGTGCATATCTTATATTGTGCTCTGTGCAATGCAACAGCACATATGTTTTCTCTTCATTGCACAACCAAATGAGGTATATCTATGCAATTCTGCACTATCTCTTCAACAGCACACGTTAACTCCATGCACAGACGGATGAGTTAGTACAGGTACACTTAGTCGTTTTACTGAAAATGGTGCATGCTCAGAAAAAACGACGAAGTGTCAAAATTCCTCCGTGTGAACCATGCGGTGTTTTTCTCTGCTCAAGCCGGAGAGAATGTTAGGTAGGCGGCTTGAAAGTGTAAGGAAGGGTCGCTCTGTGAATCCGCTCAACTCAAACTCTCTCCGGCTTCAGGAGAGACACACACACAGCCTGGAGGAATCTTGACACTTTTAGTTATTTTTCTGAGATGAAGAACAAGGAGGAATTTTGACACTTAGTCGTTTTTTTGAAAAATGATGCACGTTCCGAAAAACGACTAAGTGTCAAAATTCCTCCATGTGAACCAGGCAGTGTGTGTCGCACTTGAAGCCGGAGAGAGTGTCAGGTAGGCGGCCTGAATGTGTAAGAAAGGGCTTCGCTGTGAATTCGCTCTATATGAACCATGCAGTCAACTGACTGCTGTAAGGCTGATGCCTTACATCAGATTAAGTCGATGCGGAGAGTTTATTGAAAAAAAATAAAAAGTAGCAGAAAGTTCATTTTTGAGTTCTCTGTGCAATGCAACAGCACATATGTTTTCTCTTCATTGCACAACCAAATGAGGTACATCTATGCAATTCTGCACTATCTCTTCAACAGCACACGTTAACTCCATGCACAGACGGATGAGTTAGTGCAGGTACACTTAGTCGTTTTTCTGAGAAATGGTGCACGCTCTGAAAAACGACTAAGTGTCAAAATTGCTCCGTGTGAACCATGCAGTGTGTGTCTCTGCTCAAGCCGGAGATAGTGTGAGGCAGGCGGCTTGAAAGTGTAAGGAAGGGCTTCGCTGGTAATTTGCTCTATATGAACCATGCAGTCAACTGACTGCTGTAAGGCTGATGCCTTACATCAGATTAAGTCGATGCGGAGAGTTTATTGAAAAAGAATAAAAAGTAACAGAAAGTTCATGTTTGATAACTAATTTATTAAAAATATGCCCTTTGGTCATCAAGTATTTTTATATACACTTAAACGCAACAAGTGCATATCTTATATTGTGCTCTGTGCAATGCAACAGCACATACGTTTTCTCTTCATTGCACAACCAAATGAGGTATATCTATGCAATTCTGCACTATCTCTTCAACAGCACACGTTAACTCCATGCACAGACGGATGAGTTAGTACAGGTACACTTAGTCGTTTTACTGAAAATGGTGCATGCTCAGAAAAAACGACGAAGTGTCAAAATTCCTCCGTGTGAACCATGCGGTGTTTTTCTCTGCTCAAGCCGGAGAGAATGTTAGGTAGGCGGCTTGAAAGTGTAAGGAAGGGTCGCTCTGTGAATCCGCTCAACTCAAACTCTCTCCGGCTTCAGGAGAGACACACACACAGCCTGGAGGAATCTTGACACTTTTAGTTGTTTTTCTGAGATGAAGAACAAGGAGGAATTTTGACACTTAGTCGTTTTTTTGAAAAATGATGCACGTTCCGAAAAACGACTAAGTGTCAAAATTCCTCCATGTGAACCAGGCAGTGTGTGTCGCACTTGAAGCCGGAGAGAGTGTCAGGTAGGCGGCCTGAATGTGTAAGAAAGGGCTTCGCTGTGAATTCGCTCTATATGAACCATGCAGTCAACTGACTGCTGTAAGGCTGATGCCTTACATCAGATTAAGTCGATGCGGAGAGTTTATTGAAAAAAAAAAAAAAAGTAACAGAAAGTTCATGTTTGAGTTCTCTGTGCAATGCAACAGCACATATGTTTTCTCTTCATTGCACAACCAAATGAGGTACATCTATGCAATTCTGCACTATCTCTTCAACAGCACACGTTAACTCCATGCACAGACGGATGAGTTAGTGCAGGTACACTTAGTCGTTTTTCTGAGAAATGGTGCACGCTCTGAAAAACGACTAAGTGTCAAAATTGCTCCGTGTGAACCATGCAGTGTGTGTCTCTGCTCAAGCCGGAGATAGTGTGAGGCAGGCGGCTTGAAAGTGTAAGGAAGGGCTTCGCTGGTAATTCGCTCTATATGAACCATGCAGTCAACTGACTGCTGTAAGGCTGATGCCTTACATCAGATTAAGTCGATATGGAGAGTTTATTGAAAAAGAATAAAAAGTAACAGAAAGTTCATGTTTGATAACTAATTTATTAAAAATATGCCCTTTGGTCATCAAGTATTTTTATATACACTTAAACGCAACAAGTGCATATCTTATATTGTGCTCTGTGCAATGCAACAGCACATATGTTTTCTCTTCATTGCACAACCAAATGAGGTATATGTATGCAATTCTGCACTATCTCTTCAACAGCACACGTTAACTCCATGCACAGACGGATGAGTTAGTACAGGTACACTTAGTCGTTTTACTGAAAATGGTGCATGCTCAGAAAAAACGACGAAGTGTCAAAATTCCTCCGTGTGAACCATGCGGTGTTTTTCTCTGCTCAAGCCGGAGAGAATGTTAGGTAGGCGGCTTGAAAGTGTAAGGAAGGGTCGCTCTGTGAATCCGCTCAACTCAAACTCTCTCCGGCTTCAGGAGAGACACACACACAGCCTGGAGGAATCTTGACAATTTTAGTTATTTTTCTGAGATGAAGAACAAGGAGGAATTTTGACACTTAGTCGTTTTTTTGAAAAATGATGCACGTTCCGAAAAACGACTAAGTGTCAAAATTCCTCCATGTGAACCAGGCAGTGTGTGTCGCACTTGAAGCCGGAGAGAGTGTCAGGTAGGCGGCCTGAATGTGTAAGAAAGGGCTTCGCTGTGAATTCGCTCTATATGAACCATGCAGTCAACTGACTGCTGTAAGGCTGATGCCTTACATCAGATTAAGTCGATGCGGAGAGTTTATTGAAAAAAAATAAAAAGTAACAGAAAGTTCATGTTTGAGTTCTCTGTGCAATGCAACAGCACATATGTTTTCTCTTCATTGCACAACCAAATGAGGTACATCTATGCAATTCTGCACTATCTCTTCAACAGCACACGTTAACTCCATGCACAGACGGATGAGTTAGTGCAGGTACACTTAGTCGTTTTTCTGAGAAATGGTGAACGCTCTGAAAAACGACTAAGTGTCAAAATTGCTCCGTGTGAACCATGCAGTGTGTGTCTCTGCTCAAGCCGGAGATAGTGTGAGGCAGGCGGCTTGAAAGTGTAAGGAAGGGCTTCGCTGGTAATTCGCTCTATATGAACCATGCAGTCAACTGACTGCTGTAAGGCTGATGCCTTACATCAGATTAAGTCGATGCGGAGAGTTTATTGAAAAAGAATAAAAAGTAACAGAAAGTTCATGTTTGATAACTAATTTATTAAAAATATGCCCTTTGGTCATCAAGTATTTTTATATACACTTAAACGCAACAAGTGCATATCTTATATTGTGCTCTGTGCAATGCAACAGCACATATGTTTTCTCTTCATTGCACAACCAAATGAGGTATATGTATGCAATTCTGCACTATCTCTTCAACAGCACACGTTAACTCCATGCACAGACGGATGAGTTAGTACAGGTACACTTAGTCGTTTTACTGAAAATGGTGCATGCTCAGAAAAAACGACGAAGTGTCAAAATTCCTCCGTGTGAACCATGCGGTGTTTTTCTCTGCTCAAGCCGGAGAGAATGTTAGGTAGGCGGCTTGAAAGTGTAAGGAAGGGTCGCTCTGTGAATCCGCTCAACTCAAACTCTCTCCGGCTTCAGGAGAGACACACACACAGCCTGGAGGAATCTTGACACTTTTAGTTGTTTTTCTGAGATGAAGAACAAGGAGGAATTTTGACACTTAGTCGTTTTTTTGAAAAATGATGCACGTTCCGAAAAACGACTAAGTGTCAAAATTCCTCCATGTGAACCAGGCAGTGTGTGTCGCACTTGAAGCCGGAGAGAGTGTCAGGTAGGCGGCCTGAATGTGTAAGAAAGGGCTTCGCTGTGAATTCGCTCTATATGAACCATGCAGTCAACTGACTGCTGTAAGGCTGATGCCTTACATCAGATTAAGTCGATGCGGAGAGTTTATTGAAAAAAAATAAAAAGTAACAGAAAGTTCATGTTTGAGTTCTCTGTGCAATGCAACAGCACATATGTTTTCTCTTCATTGCACAACCAAATGAGGTACATCTATGCAATTCTGCACTATCTCTTCAACAGCACACGTTAACTCCATGCACAGACGGATGAGTTAGTGCAGGTACACTTAGTCGTTTTTCTGAGAAATGGTGAACGCTCTGAAAAACGACTAAGTGTCAAAATTGCTCCGTGTGAACCATGCAGTGTGTGTCTCTGCTCAAGCCGGAGATAGTGTGAGGCAGGCGGCTTGAAAGTGTAAGGAAGGGCTTCGCTGGTAATTCGCTCTATATGAACCATGCAGTCAACTGACTGCTGTAAGGCTGATGCCTTACATCAGATTAAGTCGATGAGGAGAGTTTATTGAAAAAGAATAAAAAGTAACAGAAAGTTCATGTTTGATAACTAATTTATTAAAAATATGCCCTTTGGTCATCAAGTATTTTTATATACACTTAAACGCAACAAGTGCATATCTTATATTGTGCTCTGTGCAATGCAACAGCACATATGTTTTCTCTTCATTGCACAACCAAATGAGGTATATGTATGCAATTCTGCACTATCTCTTCAACAGCACACGTTAACTCCATGCACAGACGGATGAGTTAGTACAGGTACACTTAGTCGTTTTACTGAAAATGGTGCATGCTCAGAAAAAACGACGAAGTGTCAAAATTCCTCCGTGTGAACCATGCGGTGTTTTTCTCTGCTCAAGCCGGAGAGAGTGTTAGGTAGGCGGCTTGAAAGTGTAAGGAAGGGTCGCTCTGTGAATCCGCTCAACTCAAACTCTCTCCGGCTTGAGGAGAGAGACACACACACAGCCTGGAGGAATCTTGACACTTTTAGTTATTTTTCTGAGATGAAGAACAAGGAGGAATTTTGACACTTAGTCGTTTTTTTGAAAAATGATGCACGTTCCGAAAAACGACTAAGTGTCAAAATTCCTCCATGTGAACCAGGCAGTGTGTGTCGCACTTGAAGCCGGAGAGAGTGTCAGGTAGGCGGCCTGAATGTGTAAGAAAGGGCTTCGCTGTGAATTCGCTCTATATGAACCATGCAGTCAACTGACTGCTGTAAGGCTGATGCCTTACATCAGATTAAGTCGATGCGGAGAGTTTATTGAAAAAAAATAAAAAGTAACAGAAAGTTCATGTTTGAGTTCTCTGTGCAATGCAACAGCACATATGTTTTCTCTTCATTGCACAACCAAATGAGGTACATCTATGCAATTCTGCACTATCTCTTCAACAGCACACGTTAACTCCATGCACAGACGGATGAGTTAGTGCAGGTACACTTAGTCGTTTTTCTGAGAAATGGTGCACGCTCTGAAAAACGACTAAGTGTCAAAATTGCTCCGTGTGAACCATGCAGTGTGTGTCTCTGCTCAAGCCGGAGATAGTGTGAGGCAGGCGGCTTGAAAGTGTAAGGAAGGGCTTCGCGGGTAATTCGCTCTATATGAACCATGCAGTCAACTGACTGCTGTAAGGCTGATGCCTTACATCAGATTAAGTCGATGCGGAGAGTTTATTGAAAAAGAATAAAAAGTAACAGAAAGTTCATGTTTGATCACTAATTTATTAAAAATATGCCCTTTGGTCATCAAGTATTTTTATATACACTTAAACGCAACAAGTGCATATCTTATATTGTGCTCTGTGCAATGCAACAGCACATATGTTTTCTCTTCATTGCACAACCAAATGAGGTATATCTATGCAATTCTGCACTATCTCTTCAACAGCACACGTTAACTCCATGCACAGACGGATGAGTTAGTACAGGTACACTTAGTCGTTTTACTGAAAATGGTGCATGCTCAGAAAAAACGACGAAGTGTCAAAATTCCTCCGTGTGAACCATGCGGTGTTTTTCTCTGCTCAAGCCGGAGAGAATGTTAGGTAGGCGGCTTGAAAGTGTAAGGAAGGGTCGCTCTGTGAATCCGCTCAACTCAAACTCTCTCCGGCTTCAGGAGAGACACACACACAGCCTGGAGGAATCTTGACACTTTTAGTTGTTTTTCTGAGATGAAGAACAAGGAGGAATTTTGACACTTAGTCGTTTTTTTGAAAAATGATGCACGTTCCGAAAAACGACTAAGTGTCAAAATTCCTCCATGTGAACCAGGCAGTGTGTGTCGCACTTGAAGCCGGAGAGAGTGTCAGGTAGGCGGCCTGAATGTGTAAGAAAGGGCTTCGCTGTGAATTCGCTCTATATGAACCATGCAGTCAACTGACTGCTGTAAGGCTGATGCCTTACATCAGATTAAGTCGATGCGGAGAGTTTATTGAAAAAAAATAAAAAGTAACAGAAAGTTCATGTTTGAGTTCTCTGTGCAATGCAACAGCACATATGTTTTCTCTTCATTGCACAACCAAATGAGGTACATCTATGCAATTCTGCACTATCTCTTCAACAGCACACGTTAACTCCATGCACAGACGGATGAGTTAGTGCAGGTACACTTAGTCGTTTTTCTGAGAAATGGTGAACGCTCTGAAAAACGACTAAGTGTCAAAATTGCTCCGTGTGAACCATGCAGTGTGTGTCTCTGCTCAAGCCGGAGATAGTGTGAGGCAGGCGGCTTGAAAGTGTAAGGAAGGGCTTCGCTGGTAATTCGCTCTATATGAACCATGCAGTCAACTGACTGCTGTAAGGCTGATGCCTTACATCAGATTAAGTCGATGAGGAGAGTTTATTGAAAAAGAATAAAAAGTAACAGAAAGTTCATGTTTGATAACTAATTTATTAAAAATATGCCCTTTGGTCATCAAGTATTTTTATATACACTTAAACGCAACAAGTGCATATCTTATATTGTGCTCTGTGCAATGCAACAGCACATATGTTTTCTCTTCATTGCACAACCAAATGAGGTATATGTATGCAATTCTGCACTATCTCTTCAACAGCACACGTTAACTCCATGCACAGACGGATGAGTTAGTACAGGTACACTTAGTCGTTTTACTGAAAATGGTGCATGCTCAGAAAAAACGACGAAGTGTCAAAATTCCTCCGTGTGAACCATGCGGTGTTTTTCTCTGCTCAAGCCGGAGAGAGTGTTAGGTAGGCGGCTTGAAAGTGTAAGGAAGGGTCGCTCTGTGAATCCGCTCAACTCAAACTCTCTCCGGCTTGAGGAGAGAGACACACACACAGCCTGGAGGAATCTTGACACTTTTAGTTATTTTTCTGAGATGAAGAACAAGGAGGAATTTTGACACTTAGTCGTTTTTTTGAAAAATGATGCACGTTCCGAAAAACGACTAAGTGTCAAAATTCCTCCATGTGAACCAGGCAGTGTGTGTCGCACTTGAAGCCGGAGAGAGTGTCAGGTAGGCGGCCTGAATGTGTAAGAAAGGGCTTCGCTGTGAATTCGCTCTATATGAACCATGCAGTCAACTGACTGCTGTAAGGCTGATGCCTTACATCAGATTAAGTCGATGCGGAGAGTTTATTGAAAAAAAATAAAAAGTAACAGAAAGTTCATGTTTGAGTTCTCTGTGCAATGCAACAGCACATATGTTTTCTCTTCATTGCACAACCAAATGAGGTACATCTATGCAATTCTGCACTATCTCTTCAACAGCACACGTTAACTCCATGCACAGACGGATGAGTTAGTGCAGGTACACTTAGTCGTTTTTCTGAGAAATGGTGCACGCTCTGAAAAACGACTAAGTGTCAAAATTGCTCCGTGTGAACCATGCAGTGTGTGTCTCTGCTCAAGCCGGAGATAGTGTGAGGCAGGCGGCTTGAAAGTGTAAGGAAGGGCTTCGCGGGTAATTCGCTCTATATGAACCATGCAGTCAACTGACTGCTGTAAGGCTGATGCCTTACATCAGATTAAGTCGATGCGGAGAGTTTATTGAAAAAGAATAAAAAGTAACAGAAAGTTCATGTTTGATCACTAATTTATTAAAAATATGCCCTTTGGTCATCAAGTATTTTTATATACACTTAAACGCAACAAGTGCATATCTTATATTGTGCTCTGTTCCTCCGTGTAAATCGTGCACTGTGTCTCTCTCCTCAAGCCGGAGAGAGTGTGAGGCAGGCGGCTTGAAGGTGTAAGGAAGAGTCGCTCTGTGAATCATGCAGTCCATTGACAGCTGTATGGCTGATGTAACATCAGATTAAGTCAACGAGGAAATGTTATGGAAAAGAATAAAAAGTAGCAGAAAGCTCATGTTTGAGTTCTCTGTGCAGTGCAACAGCACATATGTTTTCTCTTTTTTGCACAACCAAATGAGGTACATCTATGCAATTCTGCACTATCTCTTAAACAGCACACGTTAACTCCATGCACAGACGGATGAGTTAGTGCAGGTACACTTAGTCGTTTTTCTGAGAAATGGTGCACGCTCTGAAAAACGACTAAGTGTCAAAATTGCTCCGTGTGAACCATGCAGTGTGTGTCTCTGCTCAAGCCGGAGATAGTGTGAGGCAGGCGCCTTGAAAGTGTAAGGAAGGGCTTCGCTGGTAATTCGCTCTATATGAACCATGCAGTCAACTGACTGCTGTAAGGCTGATGCCTTACATCAGATTAAGTCGATGCGGAGAGTTTATTGAAAAAGAATAAAAAGTAACAGAAAGTTCATGTTTGATAACTAATTTATTAAAAATATGCCCTTTGGTCATCAAGTATTTTTATATACACTTAAACGCAACAAGTGCATATCTTATATTGTGCTCTGTGCAATGCAACAGCACATATGTTTTCTCTTCATTGCACAACCAAATGAGGTACATCTATGCAATTCTGCACTATCTCTTCAACAGCACACGTTAACTCCATGCACAGACGGATGAGTTAGTGCAGGTACACTTAGTCGTTTTTCTGAGAAATGGTGCACGCTCTGAAAAACGACTAAGTGTCAAAATTGCTCCGTGTGAACCATGCAGTGTGTGTCTCTGCTCAAGCCGGAGATAGTGTGAGGCAGGCGGCTTGAAAGTGTAAGGAAGGGCTTCGCGGGTAATTCGCTCTATATGAACCATGCAGTCAACTGACTGCTGTAAGGCTGATGCCTTACATCAGATTAAGTCGATGCGGAGAGTTTATTGAAAAAGAATAAAAAGTAACAGAAAGTTCATGTTTGATCACTAATTTATTAAAAATATGCCCTTTGGTCATCAAGTATTTTTATATACACTTAAACGCAACAAGTGCATATCTTATATTGTGCTCTGTGCAATGCAACAGCACATATGTTTTCTCTTCATTGCACAACCAAATGAGGTATATCTATGCAATTCTGCACTATCTCTTCAACAGCACACGTTAACTCCATGCACAGACGGATGAGTTAGTACAGGTACACTTAGTCGTTTTACTGAAAATGGTGCATGCTCAGAAAAAACGACGAAGTGTCAAAATTCCTCCGTGTGAACCATGCGGTGTTTTTCTCTGCTCAAGCCGGAGAGAGTGTTAGGTAGGCGGCTTGAAAGTGTAAGGAAGGGTCGCTCTGTGAATCCGCTCAACTCAAACTCTCTCCGGCTTGAGGAGAGAGACACACACACAGCCTGGAGGAATCTTGACACTTTTAGTTATTTTTCTGAGATGAAGAACAAGGAGGAATTTTGACACTTAGTCGTTTTTTTGAAAAATGATGCACGTTCCGAAAAACGACTAAGTGTCAAAATTCCTCCATGTGAACCAGGCAGTGTGTGTCGCACTTGAAGCCGGAGAGAGTGTCAGGTAGGCGGCCTGAATGTGTAAGAAAGGGCTTCGCTGTGAATTCGCTCTATATGAACCATGCAGTCAACTGACTGCTGTAAGGCTGATGCATTACATCAGATTAAGTCGATGCGGAGAGTTTATTGAAAAAAAATAAAAAGTAGCAGAAAGTTCATGTTTGAGTTCTCTGTGCAATGCAACAGCACATATGTTTTCTCTTCATTGCACAACCAAATGAGGTACATCTATGCAATTCTGCACTATCTCTTCAACAGCACACGTTAACTCCATGCACAGACGGATGAGTTAGTGCAGGTACACTCAGTCGTTTTTCTGAGAAATGGTGCACGCTCTGAAAAACGACTAAGTGTCAAAATTGCTCCGTGTGAACCATGCAGTGTGTGTCTCGGCTCAAACCGGAGATAGTGTGAGGCAGGCGGCTTGAAAGTGTAAGGAAGGGCTTCGCTGGTAATTCGCTCTATATGAACCATGCAGTCAACTGACTGCTGTAAGGCTGATGCCTTACATCAGATTAAGTCGATGCGGAGAGTTTATTGAAAAAGAATAAAAAGTAACAGAAAGTTCATGTTTGATAACTAATTTATTAAAAATATGCCCTTTGGTCATCAAGTATTTTTATATACACTTAAACGCAACAAGTGCATATCTTATATTGTGCTCTGTGCAATGCAACAGCACATATGTTTTCTCTTCATTGCACAACCAAATGAGGTATATCTATGCAATTCTGCACTATCTCTTCAACAGCACACGTTAACTCCATGCACAGACGGATGAGTTAGTACAGGTACACTTAGTCGTTTTACTGAAAATGGTGCATGCTCAGAAAAAACGACGAAGTGTCAAAATTCCTCCGTGTGAACCATGCGGTGTTTTTCTCTGCTCAAGCCGGAGAGAGTGTTAGGTAGGCGGCTTGAAAGTGTAAGGAAGGGTCGCTCTGTGAATCCGCTCAACTCAAACTCTCTCCGGCTTCAGGAGAGACACACACACAGCCTGGAGGAATCTTGACACTTTTAGTTGTTTTTCTGAGATGAAGAACAAGGAGGAATTTTGACACTTAGTCGTTTTTTTGAAAAATGATGCACGTTCCGAAAAACGACTAAGTGTCAAAATTCCTCCATGTGAACCAGGCAGTGTGTGTCGCACTTGAAGCCGGAGAGAGTGTCAGGTAGGCGGCCTGAATGTGTAAGAAAGGGCTTCGCTGTGAATTCGCTCTATATGAACCATGCAGTCAACTGACTGCTGTAAGGCTGATGCCTTACATCAGATTAAGTCGATGCGGAGAGTTTATTGAAAAAAAAATAAAAAGTAACAGAAAGTTCATGTTTGAGTTCTCTGTGCAATGCAACAGCACATATGTTTTCTCTTCATTGCACAACCAAATGAGGTACATCTATGCAATTCTGCACTATCTCTTCAACAGCACACGTTAACTCCATGCACAGACGGATGAGTTAGTGCAGGTACACTTAGTCGTTTTTCTGAGAAATGGTGCACGCTCTGAAAAACGACTAAGTGTCAAAATTGCTCCGTGTGAACCATGCAGTGTGTGTCTCTGCTCAAGCCGGAGATAGTGTGAGGCAGGCGGCTTGAAAGTGTAAGGAAGGGCTTCGCTGGTAATTCGCTCTATATGAACCATGCAGTCAACTGACTGCTGTAAGGCTGATGCCTTACATCAGATTAAGTCGATGCGGAGAGTTTATTGAAAAAGAATAAAAAGTAACAGAAAGTTCATGTTTGATAACTAATTTATTAAAAATATGCCCTTTGGTCATCAAGTATTTTTATATACACTTAAACGCAACAAGTGCATATCTTATATTGTGCTCTGTGCAATGCAACAGCACATATGTTTTCTCTTCATTGCACAACCAAATGAGGTATATGTATGCAATTCTGCACTATCTCTTCAACAGCACACGTTAACTCCATGCACAGACGGATGAGTTAGTACAGGTACACTTAGTCGTTTTACTGAAAATGGTGCATGCTCAGAAAAAACGACGAAGTGTCAAAATTCCTCCGTGTGAACCATGCGGTGTTTTTCTCTGCTCAAGCCGGAGAGAGTGTTAGGTAGGCGGCTTGAAAGTGTAAGGAAGGGTCGCTCTGTGAATCCGCTCAACTCAAACTCTCTCCGGCTTGAGGAGAGACACACACACAGCCTGGAGGAATCTTGACACTTTTAGTTATTTTTCTGAGATGAAGAACAAGGAGGAATTTTGACACTTAGTCGTTTTTTTGAAAAATGATGCACGTTCCGAAAAACGACTAAGTGTCAAAATTCCTCCATGTGAACCAGGCAGTGTGTGTCGCACTTGAAGCCGGAGAGAGTGTCAGGTAGGCGGCCTGAATGTGTAAGAAAGGGCTTCGCTGTGAATTCGCTCTATATGAACCATGCAGTCAACTGACTGCTGTAAGGCTGATGCCTTACATCAGATTAAGTCGATGCGGAGAGTTTATTGAAAAAAAATAAAAAGTAGCAGAAAGTTCATGTTTGAGTTCTCTGTGCAATGCAACAGCACATATGTTTTCTCTTCATTGCACAACCAAATGAGGTACATCTATGCAATTCTGCACTATCTCTTCAACAGCACACGTTAACTCCATGCACAGACGGATGAGTTAGTGCAGGTACACTCAGTCGTTTTTCTGAGAAATGGTGCACGCTCTGAAAAACGACTAAGTGTCAAAATTGCTCCGTCTGAACCATGCAGTGTGTGTCTCTGCTCAAACCGGAGATAGTGTGAGGCAGGCGGCTTGAAAGTGTAAGGAAGGGCTTCGCTGGTAATTCGCTCTATATGAACCATGCAGTCAACTGACTGCTGTAAGGCTGATGCCTTACATCAGATTAAGTCGATGCGGAGAGTTTATTGAAAAAGAATAAAAAGTAACAGAAAGTTCATGTTTGATAACTAATTTATTAAAAATATGCCCTTTGGTCATCAAGTATTTTTATATACACTTAAACGCAACAAGTGCATATCTTATATTGTGCTCTGTGCAATGCAACAGCACATATGTTTTCTCTTCATTGCACAACCAAATGAGGTATATCTATGCAATTCTGCACTATCTCTTCAACAGCACACGTTAACTCCATGCACAGACGGATGAGTTAGTACAGGTACACTTAGTCGTTTTACTGAAAATGGTGCATGCTCAGAAAAAACGACGAAGTGTCAAAATTCCTCCGTGTGAACCATGCGGTGTTTTTCTCTGCTCAAGCCGGAGAGAGTGTTAGGTAGGCGGCTTGAAAGTGTAAGGAAGGGTCGCTCTGTGAATCCGCTCAACTCAAACTCTCTCCGGCTTGAGGAGAGAGACACACACACAGCCTGGAGGAATCTTGACACTTTTAGTTATTTTTCTGAGATGACGAACAAGGAGGAATTTTGACACTTAGTCGTTTTTTTGAAAAATGATGCACGTTCCGAAAAACGACTAAGTGTCAAAATTCCTCCATGTGAACCAGGCAGTGTGTGTCGCACTTGAAGCCGGAGAGAGTGTCAGGTAGGCGGCCTGAATGTGTAAGAAAGGGCTTCGCTGTGAATTCGCTCTATATGAACCATGCAGTCAACTGACTGCTGTAAGGCTGATGCCTTACATCAGATTAAGTCGATGCGGAGAGTTTATTGAAAAAAAATAAAAAGTAACAGAAAGTTCATGTTTGAGTTCTCTGTGCAATGCAACAGCACATATGTTTTCTCTTCATTGCACAACCAAATGAGGTACATCTATGCAATTCTGCACTATCTCTTCAACAGCACACGTTAACTCCATGCACAGACGGATGAGTTAGTGCAGGTACACTTAGTCGTTTTTCTGAGAAATGGTGCACGCTCTGAAAAACGACTAAGTGTCAAAATTGCTCCGTGTGAACCATGCAGTGTGTGTCTCTGCTCAAGCCGGAGATAGTGTGAGGCAGGCGGCTTGAAAGTGTAAGGAAGGGCTTCGCGGGTAATTCGCTCTATATGAACCATGCAGTCAACTGACTGCTGTAAGGCTGATGCCTTACATCAGATTAAGTCGATGCGGAGAGTTTATTGAAAAAGAATAAAAAGTAACAGAAAGTTCATGTTTGATCACTAATTTATTAAAAATATGCCCTTTGGTCATCAAGTATTTTTATATACACTTAAACGCAACAAGTGCATATCTTATATTGTGCTCTGTTCCTCCGTGTAAATCGTGCACTGTGTCTCTCTCCTCAAGCCGGAGAGAGTGTGAGGCAGGCGGCTTGAAGGTGTAAGGAAGAGTCGCTCTGTGAATCATGCAGTCCATTGACAGCTGTATGGCTGATGTAACATCAGATTAAGTCAACGAGGAAATGTTATGGAAAAGAATAAAAAGTAGCAGAAAGCTCATGTTTGAGTTCTCTGTGCAGTGCAACAGCACATATGTTTTCTCTTTTTTGCACAACCAAATGAGGTACATCTATGCAATTCTGCACTATCTCTTAAACAGCACACGTTAACTCCATGCACAGACGGATGAGTTAGTGCAGGTACACTTAGTCGTTTTTCTGAGAAATGGTGCACGCTCTGAAAAACGACTAAGTGTCAAAATTGCTCCGTGTGAACCATGCAGTGTGTGTCTCTGCTCAAGCCGGAGATAGTGTGAGGCAGGCGCCTTGAAAGTGTAAGGAAGGGCTTCGCTGGTAATTCGCTCTATATGAACCATGCAGTCAACTGACTGCTGTAAGGCTGATGCCTTACATCAGATTAAGTCGATGCGGAGAGTTTATTGAAAAAGAATAAAAAGTAACAGAAAGTTCATGTTTGATAACTAATTTATTAAAAATATGCCCTTTGGTCATCAAGTATTTTTATATACACTTAAACGCAACAAGTGCATATCTTATATTGTGCTCTGTGCAATGCAACAGCACATATGTTTTCTCTTCATTGCACAACCAAATGAGGTATATGTATGCAATTCTGCACTATCTCTTCAACAGCACACGTTAACTCCATGCACAGACGGATGAGTTAGTACAGGTACACTTAGTCGTTTTACTGAAAATGGTGCATGCTCAGAAAAAACGACGAAGTGTCAAAATTCCTCCGTGTGAACCATGCGGTGTTTTTCTGTGCTCAAGCCGGAGAGAATGTTAGGTAGGCGGCTTGAAAGTGTAAGGAAGGGTCGCTCTGTGAATCCGCTCAACTCAAACTCTCTCCGGCTTCAGGAGAGACACACACACAGCCTGGAGGAATCTTGACACTTTTAGTTGTTTTTCTGAGATGAAGAACAAGGAGGAATTTTGACACTTAGTCGTTTTTTTGAAAAATGATGCACGTTCCGAAAAACGACTAAGTGTCAAAATTCCTCCATGTGAACCAGGCAGTGTGTGTCGCACTTGAAGCCGGAGAGAGTGTCAGGTAGGCGGCCTGAATGTGTAAGAAAGGGCTTCGCTGTGAATTCGCTCTATATGAACCATGCAGTCAACTGACTGCTGTAAGGCTGATGCCTTACATCAGATTAAGTCGATGCGGAGAGTTTATTGAAAAAAAAAATAAAAAGTAACAGAAAGTTCATGTTTGAGTTCTCTGTGCAATGCAACAGCACATATGTTTTCTCTTCATTGCACAACCAAATGAGGTACATCTATGCAATTCTGCACTATCTCTTCAACAGCACACGTTAACTCCATGCACAGACGGATGAGTTAGTGCAGGTACACTTAGTCGTTTTACTGAAAATGGTGCATGCTCAGAAAAAACGACGAAGTGTCAAAATTCCTCCGTGTGAACCATGCGGTGTTTTTCTCTGCTCAAGCCGGAGAGAATGTTAGGTAGGCGGCTTGAAAGTGTAAGGAAGGGTCGCTCTGTGAATCCGCTCAACTCAAACTCTCTCCGGCTTCAGGAGAGACACACACACAGCCTGGAGGAATCTTGACACTTTTAGTTATTTTTCTGAGATGAAGAACAAGGAGGAATTTTGACACTTAGTCGTTTTTTTGAAAAATGATGCACGTTCCGAAAAACGACTAAGTGTCAAAATTCCTCCATGTGAACCAGGCAGTGTGTGTCGCACTTGAAGCCGGAGAGAGTGTCAGGTAGGCGGCCTGAATGTGTAAGAAAGGGCTTCGCTGTGAATTCGCTCTATATGAACCATGCAGTCAACTGACTGCTGTAAGGCTGATGCCTTACATCAGATTAAGTCGATGCGGAGAGTTTATTGAAAAAAAATAAAAAGTAGCAGAAAGTTCATTTTTGAGTTCTCTGTGCAATGCAACAGCACATATGTTTTCTCTTCATTGCACAACCAAATGAGGTACATCTATGCAATTCTGCACTATCTCTTCAACAGCACACGTTAACTCCATGCACAGACGGATGAGTTAGTGCAGGTACACTTAGTCGTTTTTCTGAGAAATGGTGCACGCTCTGAAAAACGACTAAGTGTCAAAATTGCTCCGTGTGAACCATGCAGTGTGTGTCTCTGCTCAAGCCGGAGATAGTGTGAGGCAGGCGGCTTGAAAGTGTAAGGAAGGGCTTCGCTGGTAATTTGCTCTATATGAACCATGCAGTCAACTGACTGCTGTAAGGCTGATGCCTTACATCAGATTAAGTCGATGCGGAGAGTTTATTGAAAAAGAATAAAAAGTAACAGAAAGTTCATGTTTGATAACTAATTTATTAAAAATATGCCCTTTGGTCATCAAGTATTTTTATATACACTTAAACGCAACAAGTGCATATCTTATATTGTGCTCTGTGCAATGCAACAGCACATACGTTTTCTCTTCATTGCACAACCAAATGAGGTATATCTATGCAATTCTGCACTATCTCTTCAACAGCACACGTTAACTCCATGCACAGACGGATGAGTTAGTACAGGTACACTTAGTCGTTTTACTGAAAATGGTGCATGCTCAGAAAAAACGACGAAGTGTCAAAATTCCTCCGTGTGAACCATGCGGTGTTTTTCTCTGCTCAAGCCGGAGAGAATGTTAGGTAGGCGGCTTGAAAGTGTAAGGAAGGGTCGCTCTGTGAATCCGCTCAACTCAAACTCTCTCCGGCTTCAGGAGAGACACACACACAGCCTGGAGGAATCTTGACACTTTTAGTTGTTTTTCTGAGATGAAGAACAAGGAGGAATTTTGACACTTAGTCGTTTTTTTGAAAAATGATGCACGTTCCGAAAAACGACTAAGTGTCAAAATTCCTCCATGTGAACCAGGCAGTGTGTGTCGCACTTGAAGCCGGAGAGAGTGTCAGGTAGGCGGCCTGAATGTGTAAGAAAGGGCTTCGCTGTGAATTCGCTCTATATGAACCATGCAGTCAACTGACTGCTGTAAGGCTGATGCCTTACATCAGATTAAGTCGATGCGGAGAGTTTATTGAAAAAAAAAAAAAAAGTAACAGAAAGTTCATGTTTGAGTTCTCTGTGCAATGCAACAGCACATATGTTTTCTCTTCATTGCACAACCAAATGAGGTACATCTATGCAATTCTGCACTATCTCTTCAACAGCACACGTTAACTCCATGCACAGACGGATGAGTTAGTGCAGGTACACTTAGTCGTTTTTCTGAGAAATGGTGCACGCTCTGAAAAACGACTAAGTGTCAAAATTGCTCCGTGTGAACCATGCAGTGTGTGTCTCTGCTCAAGCCGGAGATAGTGTGAGGCAGGCGGCTTGAAAGTGTAAGGAAGGGCTTCGCTGGTAATTCGCTCTATATGAACCATGCAGTCAACTGACTGCTGTAAGGCTGATGCCTTACATCAGATTAAGTCGATATGGAGAGTTTATTGAAAAAGAATAAAAAGTAACAGAAAGTTCATGTTTGATAACTAATTTATTAAAAATATGCCCTTTGGTCATCAAGTATTTTTATATACACTTAAACGCAACAAGTGCATATCTTATATTGTGCTCTGTGCAATGCAACAGCACATATGTTTTCTCTTCATTGCACAACCAAATGAGGTATATGTATGCAATTCTGCACTATCTCTTCAACAGCACACGTTAACTCCATGCACAGACGGATGAGTTAGTACAGGTACACTTAGTCGTTTTACTGAAAATGGTGCATGCTCAGAAAAAACGACGAAGTGTCAAAATTCCTCCGTGTGAACCATGCGGTGTTTTTCTCTGCTCAAGCCGGAGAGAATGTTAGGTAGGCGGCTTGAAAGTGTAAGGAAGGGTCGCTCTGTGAATCCGCTCAACTCAAACTCTCTCCGGCTTCAGGAGAGACACACACACAGCCTGGAGGAATCTTGACAATTTTAGTTATTTTTCTGAGATGAAGAACAAGGAGGAATTTTGACACTTAGTCGTTTTTTTGAAAAATGATGCACGTTCCGAAAAACGACTAAGTGTCAAAATTCCTCCATGTGAACCAGGCAGTGTGTGTCGCACTTGAAGCCGGAGAGAGTGTCAGGTAGGCGGCCTGAATGTGTAAGAAAGGGCTTCGCTGTGAATTCGCTCTATATGAACCATGCAGTCAACTGACTGCTGTAAGGCTGATGCCTTACATCAGATTAAGTCGATGCGGAGAGTTTATTGAAAAAAAATAAAAAGTAACAGAAAGTTCATGTTTGAGTTCTCTGTGCAATGCAACAGCACATATGTTTTCTCTTCATTGCACAACCAAATGAGGTACATCTATGCAATTCTGCACTATCTCTTCAACAGCACACGTTAACTCCATGCACAGACGGATGAGTTAGTGCAGGTACACTTAGTCGTTTTTCTGAGAAATGGTGAACGCTCTGAAAAACGACTAAGTGTCAAAATTGCTCCGTGTGAACCATGCAGTGTGTGTCTCTGCTCAAGCCGGAGATAGTGTGAGGCAGGCGGCTTGAAAGTGTAAGGAAGGGCTTCGCTGGTAATTCGCTCTATATGAACCATGCAGTCAACTGACTGCTGTAAGGCTGATGCCTTACATCAGATTAAGTCGATGCGGAGAGTTTATTGAAAAAGAATAAAAAGTAACAGAAAGTTCATGTTTGATAACTAATTTATTAAAAATATGCCCTTTGGTCATCAAGTATTTTTATATACACTTAAACGCAACAAGTGCATATCTTATATTGTGCTCTGTGCAATGCAACAGCACATATGTTTTCTCTTCATTGCACAACCAAATGAGGTATATGTATGCAATTCTGCACTATCTCTTCAACAGCACACGTTAACTCCATGCACAGACGGATGAGTTAGTACAGGTACACTTAGTCGTTTTACTGAAAATGGTGCATGCTCAGAAAAAACGACGAAGTGTCAAAATTCCTCCGTGTGAACCATGCGGTGTTTTTCTCTGCTCAAGCCGGAGAGAATGTTAGGTAGGCGGCTTGAAAGTGTAAGGAAGGGTCGCTCTGTGAATCCGCTCAACTCAAACTCTCTCCGGCTTCAGGAGAGACACACACACAGCCTGGAGGAATCTTGACACTTTTAGTTGTTTTTCTGAGATGAAGAACAAGGAGGAATTTTGACACTTAGTCGTTTTTTTGAAAAATGATGCACGTTCCGAAAAACGACTAAGTGTCAAAATTCCTCCATGTGAACCAGGCAGTGTGTGTCGCACTTGAAGCCGGAGAGAGTGTCAGGTAGGCGGCCTGAATGTGTAAGAAAGGGCTTCGCTGTGAATTCGCTCTATATGAACCATGCAGTCAACTGACTGCTGTAAGGCTGATGCCTTACATCAGATTAAGTCGATGCGGAGAGTTTATTGAAAAAAAATAAAAAGTAACAGAAAGTTCATGTTTGAGTTCTCTGTGCAATGCAACAGCACATATGTTTTCTCTTCATTGCACAACCAAATGAGGTACATCTATGCAATTCTGCACTATCTCTTCAACAGCACACGTTAACTCCATGCACAGACGGATGAGTTAGTGCAGGTACACTTAGTCGTTTTTCTGAGAAATGGTGAACGCTCTGAAAAACGACTAAGTGTCAAAATTGCTCCGTGTGAACCATG
The DNA here is from genome assembly GCA_038088235.1 of Zacco platypus. Lineage (NCBI taxonomy): Eukaryota > Metazoa > Chordata > Actinopteri > Cypriniformes > Xenocyprididae > Zacco > Zacco platypus. The sequence goes on along the minus strand of CM076078.1, from coordinate 24,193,299 downwards.
CAGTGTGTGTCTCTGCTCAAGCCGGAGATAGTGTGAGGCAGGCGGCTTGAAAGTGTAAGGAAGGGCTTCGCTGGTAATTCGCTCTATATGAACCATGCAGTCAACTGACTGCTGTAAGGCTGATGCCTTACATCAGATTAAGTCGATGAGGAGAGTTTATTGAAAAAGAATAAAAAGTAACAGAAAGTTCATGTTTGATAACTAATTTATTAAAAATATGCCCTTTGGTCATCAAGTATTTTTATATACACTTAAACGCAACAAGTGCATATCTTATATTGTGCTCTGTGCAATGCAACAGCACATATGTTTTCTCTTCATTGCACAACCAAATGAGGTATATGTATGCAATTCTGCACTATCTCTTCAACAGCACACGTTAACTCCATGCACAGACGGATGAGTTAGTACAGGTACACTTAGTCGTTTTACTGAAAATGGTGCATGCTCAGAAAAAACGACGAAGTGTCAAAATTCCTCCGTGTGAACCATGCGGTGTTTTTCTCTGCTCAAGCCGGAGAGAGTGTTAGGTAGGCGGCTTGAAAGTGTAAGGAAGGGTCGCTCTGTGAATCCGCTCAACTCAAACTCTCTCCGGCTTGAGGAGAGAGACACACACACAGCCTGGAGGAATCTTGACACTTTTAGTTATTTTTCTGAGATGAAGAACAAGGAGGAATTTTGACACTTAGTCGTTTTTTTGAAAAATGATGCACGTTCCGAAAAACGACTAAGTGTCAAAATTCCTCCATGTGAACCAGGCAGTGTGTGTCGCACTTGAAGCCGGAGAGAGTGTCAGGTAGGCGGCCTGAATGTGTAAGAAAGGGCTTCGCTGTGAATTCGCTCTATATGAACCATGCAGTCAACTGACTGCTGTAAGGCTGATGCCTTACATCAGATTAAGTCGATGCGGAGAGTTTATTGAAAAAAAATAAAAAGTAACAGAAAGTTCATGTTTGAGTTCTCTGTGCAATGCAACAGCACATATGTTTTCTCTTCATTGCACAACCAAATGAGGTACATCTATGCAATTCTGCACTATCTCTTCAACAGCACACGTTAACTCCATGCACAGACGGATGAGTTAGTGCAGGTACACTTAGTCGTTTTTCTGAGAAATGGTGCACGCTCTGAAAAACGACTAAGTGTCAAAATTGCTCCGTGTGAACCATGCAGTGTGTGTCTCTGCTCAAGCCGGAGATAGTGTGAGGCAGGCGGCTTGAAAGTGTAAGGAAGGGCTTCGCGGGTAATTCGCTCTATATGAACCATGCAGTCAACTGACTGCTGTAAGGCTGATGCCTTACATCAGATTAAGTCGATGCGGAGAGTTTATTGAAAAAGAATAAAAAGTAACAGAAAGTTCATGTTTGATCACTAATTTATTAAAAATATGCCCTTTGGTCATCAAGTATTTTTATATACACTTAAACGCAACAAGTGCATATCTTATATTGTGCTCTGTGCAATGCAACAGCACATATGTTTTCTCTTCATTGCACAACCAAATGAGGTATATCTATGCAATTCTGCACTATCTCTTCAACAGCACACGTTAACTCCATGCACAGACGGATGAGTTAGTACAGGTACACTTAGTCGTTTTACTGAAAATGGTGCATGCTCAGAAAAAACGACGAAGTGTCAAAATTCCTCCGTGTGAACCATGCGGTGTTTTTCTCTGCTCAAGCCGGAGAGAATGTTAGGTAGGCGGCTTGAAAGTGTAAGGAAGGGTCGCTCTGTGAATCCGCTCAACTCAAACTCTCTCCGGCTTCAGGAGAGACACACACACAGCCTGGAGGAATCTTGACACTTTTAGTTGTTTTTCTGAGATGAAGAACAAGGAGGAATTTTGACACTTAGTCGTTTTTTTGAAAAATGATGCACGTTCCGAAAAACGACTAAGTGTCAAAATTCCTCCATGTGAACCAGGCAGTGTGTGTCGCACTTGAAGCCGGAGAGAGTGTCAGGTAGGCGGCCTGAATGTGTAAGAAAGGGCTTCGCTGTGAATTCGCTCTATATGAACCATGCAGTCAACTGACTGCTGTAAGGCTGATGCCTTACATCAGATTAAGTCGATGCGGAGAGTTTATTGAAAAAAAATAAAAAGTAACAGAAAGTTCATGTTTGAGTTCTCTGTGCAATGCAACAGCACATATGTTTTCTCTTCATTGCACAACCAAATGAGGTACATCTATGCAATTCTGCACTATCTCTTCAACAGCACACGTTAACTCCATGCACAGACGGATGAGTTAGTGCAGGTACACTTAGTCGTTTTTCTGAGAAATGGTGAACGCTCTGAAAAACGACTAAGTGTCAAAATTGCTCCGTGTGAACCATGCAGTGTGTGTCTCTGCTCAAGCCGGAGATAGTGTGAGGCAGGCGGCTTGAAAGTGTAAGGAAGGGCTTCGCTGGTAATTCGCTCTATATGAACCATGCAGTCAACTGACTGCTGTAAGGCTGATGCCTTACATCAGATTAAGTCGATGAGGAGAGTTTATTGAAAAAGAATAAAAAGTAACAGAAAGTTCATGTTTGATAACTAATTTATTAAAAATATGCCCTTTGGTCATCAAGTATTTTTATATACACTTAAACGCAACAAGTGCATATCTTATATTGTGCTCTGTGCAATGCAACAGCACATATGTTTTCTCTTCATTGCACAACCAAATGAGGTATATGTATGCAATTCTGCACTATCTCTTCAACAGCACACGTTAACTCCATGCACAGACGGATGAGTTAGTACAGGTACACTTAGTCGTTTTACTGAAAATGGTGCATGCTCAGAAAAAACGACGAAGTGTCAAAATTCCTCCGTGTGAACCATGCGGTGTTTTTCTCTGCTCAAGCCGGAGAGAGTGTTAGGTAGGCGGCTTGAAAGTGTAAGGAAGGGTCGCTCTGTGAATCCGCTCAACTCAAACTCTCTCCGGCTTGAGGAGAGAGACACACACACAGCCTGGAGGAATCTTGACACTTTTAGTTATTTTTCTGAGATGAAGAACAAGGAGGAATTTTGACACTTAGTCGTTTTTTTGAAAAATGATGCACGTTCCGAAAAACGACTAAGTGTCAAAATTCCTCCATGTGAACCAGGCAGTGTGTGTCGCACTTGAAGCCGGAGAGAGTGTCAGGTAGGCGGCCTGAATGTGTAAGAAAGGGCTTCGCTGTGAATTCGCTCTATATGAACCATGCAGTCAACTGACTGCTGTAAGGCTGATGCCTTACATCAGATTAAGTCGATGCGGAGAGTTTATTGAAAAAAAATAAAAAGTAACAGAAAGTTCATGTTTGAGTTCTCTGTGCAATGCAACAGCACATATGTTTTCTCTTCATTGCACAACCAAATGAGGTACATCTATGCAATTCTGCACTATCTCTTCAACAGCACACGTTAACTCCATGCACAGACGGATGAGTTAGTGCAGGTACACTTAGTCGTTTTTCTGAGAAATGGTGCACGCTCTGAAAAACGACTAAGTGTCAAAATTGCTCCGTGTGAACCATGCAGTGTGTGTCTCTGCTCAAGCCGGAGATAGTGTGAGGCAGGCGGCTTGAAAGTGTAAGGAAGGGCTTCGCGGGTAATTCGCTCTATATGAACCATGCAGTCAACTGACTGCTGTAAGGCTGATGCCTTACATCAGATTAAGTCGATGCGGAGAGTTTATTGAAAAAGAATAAAAAGTAACAGAAAGTTCATGTTTGATCACTAATTTATTAAAAATATGCCCTTTGGTCATCAAGTATTTTTATATACACTTAAACGCAACAAGTGCATATCTTATATTGTGCTCTGTTCCTCCGTGTAAATCGTGCACTGTGTCTCTCTCCTCAAGCCGGAGAGAGTGTGAGGCAGGCGGCTTGAAGGTGTAAGGAAGAGTCGCTCTGTGAATCATGCAGTCCATTGACAGCTGTATGGCTGATGTAACATCAGATTAAGTCAACGAGGAAATGTTATGGAAAAGAATAAAAAGTAGCAGAAAGCTCATGTTTGAGTTCTCTGTGCAGTGCAACAGCACATATGTTTTCTCTTTTTTGCACAACCAAATGAGGTACATCTATGCAATTCTGCACTATCTCTTAAACAGCACACGTTAACTCCATGCACAGACGGATGAGTTAGTGCAGGTACACTTAGTCGTTTTTCTGAGAAATGGTGCACGCTCTGAAAAACGACTAAGTGTCAAAATTGCTCCGTGTGAACCATGCAGTGTGTGTCTCTGCTCAAGCCGGAGATAGTGTGAGGCAGGCGCCTTGAAAGTGTAAGGAAGGGCTTCGCTGGTAATTCGCTCTATATGAACCATGCAGTCAACTGACTGCTGTAAGGCTGATGCCTTACATCAGATTAAGTCGATGCGGAGAGTTTATTGAAAAAGAATAAAAAGTAACAGAAAGTTCATGTTTGATAACTAATTTATTAAAAATATGCCCTTTGGTCATCAAGTATTTTTATATACACTTAAACGCAACAAGTGCATATCTTATATTGTGCTCTGTGCAATGCAACAGCACATATGTTTTCTCTTCATTGCACAACCAAATGAGGTACATCTATGCAATTCTGCACTATCTCTTCAACAGCACACGTTAACTCCATGCACAGACGGATGAGTTAGTGCAGGTACACTTAGTCGTTTTTCTGAGAAATGGTGCACGCTCTGAAAAACGACTAAGTGTCAAAATTGCTCCGTGTGAACCATGCAGTGTGTGTCTCTGCTCAAGCCGGAGATAGTGTGAGGCAGGCGGCTTGAAAGTGTAAGGAAGGGCTTCGCGGGTAATTCGCTCTATATGAACCATGCAGTCAACTGACTGCTGTAAGGCTGATGCCTTACATCAGATTAAGTCGATGCGGAGAGTTTATTGAAAAAGAATAAAAAGTAACAGAAAGTTCATGTTTGATCACTAATTTATTAAAAATATGCCCTTTGGTCATCAAGTATTTTTATATACACTTAAACGCAACAAGTGCATATCTTATATTGTGCTCTGTGCAATGCAACAGCACATATGTTTTCTCTTCATTGCACAACCAAATGAGGTATATCTATGCAATTCTGCACTATCTCTTCAACAGCACACGTTAACTCCATGCACAGACGGATGAGTTAGTACAGGTACACTTAGTCGTTTTACTGAAAATGGTGCATGCTCAGAAAAAACGACGAAGTGTCAAAATTCCTCCGTGTGAACCATGCGGTGTTTTTCTCTGCTCAAGCCGGAGAGAGTGTTAGGTAGGCGGCTTGAAAGTGTAAGGAAGGGTCGCTCTGTGAATCCGCTCAACTCAAACTCTCTCCGGCTTGAGGAGAGAGACACACACACAGCCTGGAGGAATCTTGACACTTTTAGTTATTTTTCTGAGATGAAGAACAAGGAGGAATTTTGACACTTAGTCGTTTTTTTGAAAAATGATGCACGTTCCGAAAAACGACTAAGTGTCAAAATTCCTCCATGTGAACCAGGCAGTGTGTGTCGCACTTGAAGCCGGAGAGAGTGTCAGGTAGGCGGCCTGAATGTGTAAGAAAGGGCTTCGCTGTGAATTCGCTCTATATGAACCATGCAGTCAACTGACTGCTGTAAGGCTGATGCATTACATCAGATTAAGTCGATGCGGAGAGTTTATTGAAAAAAAATAAAAAGTAGCAGAAAGTTCATGTTTGAGTTCTCTGTGCAATGCAACAGCACATATGTTTTCTCTTCATTGCACAACCAAATGAGGTACATCTATGCAATTCTGCACTATCTCTTCAACAGCACACGTTAACTCCATGCACAGACGGATGAGTTAGTGCAGGTACACTCAGTCGTTTTTCTGAGAAATGGTGCACGCTCTGAAAAACGACTAAGTGTCAAAATTGCTCCGTGTGAACCATGCAGTGTGTGTCTCGGCTCAAACCGGAGATAGTGTGAGGCAGGCGGCTTGAAAGTGTAAGGAAGGGCTTCGCTGGTAATTCGCTCTATATGAACCATGCAGTCAACTGACTGCTGTAAGGCTGATGCCTTACATCAGATTAAGTCGATGCGGAGAGTTTATTGAAAAAGAATAAAAAGTAACAGAAAGTTCATGTTTGATAACTAATTTATTAAAAATATGCCCTTTGGTCATCAAGTATTTTTATATACACTTAAACGCAACAAGTGCATATCTTATATTGTGCTCTGTGCAATGCAACAGCACATATGTTTTCTCTTCATTGCACAACCAAATGAGGTATATCTATGCAATTCTGCACTATCTCTTCAACAGCACACGTTAACTCCATGCACAGACGGATGAGTTAGTACAGGTACACTTAGTCGTTTTACTGAAAATGGTGCATGCTCAGAAAAAACGACGAAGTGTCAAAATTCCTCCGTGTGAACCATGCGGTGTTTTTCTCTGCTCAAGCCGGAGAGAGTGTTAGGTAGGCGGCTTGAAAGTGTAAGGAAGGGTCGCTCTGTGAATCCGCTCAACTCAAACTCTCTCCGGCTTCAGGAGAGACACACACACAGCCTGGAGGAATCTTGACACTTTTAGTTGTTTTTCTGAGATGAAGAACAAGGAGGAATTTTGACACTTAGTCGTTTTTTTGAAAAATGATGCACGTTCCGAAAAACGACTAAGTGTCAAAATTCCTCCATGTGAACCAGGCAGTGTGTGTCGCACTTGAAGCCGGAGAGAGTGTCAGGTAGGCGGCCTGAATGTGTAAGAAAGGGCTTCGCTGTGAATTCGCTCTATATGAACCATGCAGTCAACTGACTGCTGTAAGGCTGATGCCTTACATCAGATTAAGTCGATGCGGAGAGTTTATTGAAAAAAAAATAAAAAGTAACAGAAAGTTCATGTTTGAGTTCTCTGTGCAATGCAACAGCACATATGTTTTCTCTTCATTGCACAACCAAATGAGGTACATCTATGCAATTCTGCACTATCTCTTCAACAGCACACGTTAACTCCATGCACAGACGGATGAGTTAGTGCAGGTACACTTAGTCGTTTTTCTGAGAAATGGTGCACGCTCTGAAAAACGACTAAGTGTCAAAATTGCTCCGTGTGAACCATGCAGTGTGTGTCTCTGCTCAAGCCGGAGATAGTGTGAGGCAGGCGGCTTGAAAGTGTAAGGAAGGGCTTCGCTGGTAATTCGCTCTATATGAACCATGCAGTCAACTGACTGCTGTAAGGCTGATGCCTTACATCAGATTAAGTCGATGCGGAGAGTTTATTGAAAAAGAATAAAAAGTAACAGAAAGTTCATGTTTGATAACTAATTTATTAAAAATATGCCCTTTGGTCATCAAGTATTTTTATATACACTTAAACGCAACAAGTGCATATCTTATATTGTGCTCTGTGCAATGCAACAGCACATATGTTTTCTCTTCATTGCACAACCAAATGAGGTATATGTATGCAATTCTGCACTATCTCTTCAACAGCACACGTTAACTCCATGCACAGACGGATGAGTTAGTACAGGTACACTTAGTCGTTTTACTGAAAATGGTGCATGCTCAGAAAAAACGACGAAGTGTCAAAATTCCTCCGTGTGAACCATGCGGTGTTTTTCTCTGCTCAAGCCGGAGAGAGTGTTAGGTAGGCGGCTTGAAAGTGTAAGGAAGGGTCGCTCTGTGAATCCGCTCAACTCAAACTCTCTCCGGCTTGAGGAGAGACACACACACAGCCTGGAGGAATCTTGACACTTTTAGTTATTTTTCTGAGATGAAGAACAAGGAGGAATTTTGACACTTAGTCGTTTTTTTGAAAAATGATGCACGTTCCGAAAAACGACTAAGTGTCAAAATTCCTCCATGTGAACCAGGCAGTGTGTGTCGCACTTGAAGCCGGAGAGAGTGTCAGGTAGGCGGCCTGAATGTGTAAGAAAGGGCTTCGCTGTGAATTCGCTCTATATGAACCATGCAGTCAACTGACTGCTGTAAGGCTGATGCCTTACATCAGATTAAGTCGATGCGGAGAGTTTATTGAAAAAAAATAAAAAGTAGCAGAAAGTTCATGTTTGAGTTCTCTGTGCAATGCAACAGCACATATGTTTTCTCTTCATTGCACAACCAAATGAGGTACATCTATGCAATTCTGCACTATCTCTTCAACAGCACACGTTAACTCCATGCACAGACGGATGAGTTAGTGCAGGTACACTCAGTCGTTTTTCTGAGAAATGGTGCACGCTCTGAAAAACGACTAAGTGTCAAAATTGCTCCGTCTGAACCATGCAGTGTGTGTCTCTGCTCAAACCGGAGATAGTGTGAGGCAGGCGGCTTGAAAGTGTAAGGAAGGGCTTCGCTGGTAATTCGCTCTATATGAACCATGCAGTCAACTGACTGCTGTAAGGCTGATGCCTTACATCAGATTAAGTCGATGCGGAGAGTTTATTGAAAAAGAATAAAAAGTAACAGAAAGTTCATGTTTGATAACTAATTTATTAAAAATATGCCCTTTGGTCATCAAGTATTTTTATATACACTTAAACGCAACAAGTGCATATCTTATATTGTGCTCTGTGCAATGCAACAGCACATATGTTTTCTCTTCATTGCACAACCAAATGAGGTATATCTATGCAATTCTGCACTATCTCTTCAACAGCACACGTTAACTCCATGCACAGACGGATGAGTTAGTACAGGTACACTTAGTCGTTTTACTGAAAATGGTGCATGCTCAGAAAAAACGACGAAGTGTCAAAATTCCTCCGTGTGAACCATGCGGTGTTTTTCTCTGCTCAAGCCGGAGAGAGTGTTAGGTAGGCGGCTTGAAAGTGTAAGGAAGGGTCGCTCTGTGAATCCGCTCAACTCAAACTCTCTCCGGCTTGAGGAGAGAGACACACACACAGCCTGGAGGAATCTTGACACTTTTAGTTATTTTTCTGAGATGACGAACAAGGAGGAATTTTGACACTTAGTCGTTTTTTTGAAAAATGATGCACGTTCCGAAAAACGACTAAGTGTCAAAATTCCTCCATGTGAACCAGGCAGTGTGTGTCGCACTTGAAGCCGGAGAGAGTGTCAGGTAGGCGGCCTGAATGTGTAAGAAAGGGCTTCGCTGTGAATTCGCTCTATATGAACCATGCAGTCAACTGACTGCTGTAAGGCTGATGCCTTACATCAGATTAAGTCGATGCGGAGAGTTTATTGAAAAAAAATAAAAAGTAACAGAAAGTTCATGTTTGAGTTCTCTGTGCAATGCAACAGCACATATGTTTTCTCTTCATTGCACAACCAAATGAGGTACATCTATGCAATTCTGCACTATCTCTTCAACAGCACACGTTAACTCCATGCACAGACGGATGAGTTAGTGCAGGTACACTTAGTCGTTTTTCTGAGAAATGGTGCACGCTCTGAAAAACGACTAAGTGTCAAAATTGCTCCGTGTGAACCATGCAGTGTGTGTCTCTGCTCAAGCCGGAGATAGTGTGAGGCAGGCGGCTTGAAAGTGTAAGGAAGGGCTTCGCGGGTAATTCGCTCTATATGAACCATGCAGTCAACTGACTGCTGTAAGGCTGATGCCTTACATCAGATTAAGTCGATGCGGAGAGTTTATTGAAAAAGAATAAAAAGTAACAGAAAGTTCATGTTTGATCACTAATTTATTAAAAATATGCCCTTTGGTCATCAAGTATTTTTATATACACTTAAACGCAACAAGTGCATATCTTATATTGTGCTCTGTTCCTCCGTGTAAATCGTGCACTGTGTCTCTCTCCTCAAGCCGGAGAGAGTGTGAGGCAGGCGGCTTGAAGGTGTAAGGAAGAGTCGCTCTGTGAATCATGCAGTCCATTGACAGCTGTATGGCTGATGTAACATCAGATTAAGTCAACGAGGAAATGTTATGGAAAAGAATAAAAAGTAGCAGAAAGCTCATGTTTGAGTTCTCTGTGCAGTGCAACAGCACATATGTTTCTCTTTTTTGCACAACCAAATGAGGTACATCTATGCAATTCTGCACTATCTCTTAAACAGCACACGTTAACTCCATGCACAGACGGATGAGTTAGTGCAGGTACACTTAGTCGTTTTTCTGAGAAATGGTGCACGCTCTGAAAAACGACTAAGTGTCAAAATTGCTCCGTGTGAACCATGCAGTGTGTGTCTCTGCTCAAGCCGGAGATAGTGTGAGGCAGGCGCCTTGAAAGTGTAAGGAAGGGCTTCGCTGGTAATTCGCTCTATATGAACCATGCAGTCAACTGACTGCTGTAAGGCTGATGCCTTACATCAGATTAAGTCGATGCGGAGAGTTTATTGAAAAAGAATAAAAAGTAACAGAAAGTTCATGTTTGATAACTAATTTATTAAAAATATGCCCTTTGGTCATCAAGTATTTTTATATACACTTAAACGCAACAAGTGCATATCTTATATTGTGCTCTGTGCAATGCAACAGCACATATGTTTTCTCTTCATTGCACAACCAAATGAGGTATATGTATGCAATTCTGCACTATCTCTTCAACAGCACACGTTAACTCCATGCACAGACGGATGAGTTAGTACAGGTACACTTAGTCGTTTTACTGAAAATGGTGCATGCTCAGAAAAAACGACGAAGTGTCAAAATTCCTCCGTGTGAACCATGCGGTGTTTTTCTCTGCTCAAGCCGGAGAGAATGTTAGGTAGGCGGCTTGAAAGTGTAAGGAAGGGTCGCTCTGTGAATCCGCTCAACTCAAACTCTCTCCGGCTTGAGGAGAGACACACACACAGCCTGGAGGAATCTTGACACTTTTAGTTATTTTTCTGAGATGAAGAACAAGGAGGAATTTTGACACTTAGTCGTTTTTTTGAAAAATGATGCACGTTCCGAAAAACGACTAAGTGTCAAAATTCCTCCATGTGAACCAGGCAGTGTGTGTCGCACTTGAAGCCGGAGAGAGTGTCAGGTAGGCGGCCTGAATGTGTAAGAAAGGGCTTCGCTGTGAATTCGCTCTATATGAACCATGCAGTCAACTGACTGCTGTAAGGCTGATGCCTTACATCAGATTAAGTCGATGCGGAGAGTTTATTGAAAAAAAATAAAAAGTAGCAGAAAGTTCATGTTTGAGTTCTCTGTGCAATGCAACAGCACATATGTTTTCTCTTCATTGCACAACCAAATGAGGTACATCTATGCAATTCTGCACTATCTCTTCAACAGCACACGTTAACTCCATGCACAGACGGATGAGTTAGTGCAGGTACACTCAGTCGTTTTTCTGAGAAATGGTGCACGCTCTGAAAAACGACTAAGTGTCAAAATTGCTCCGTCTGAACCATGCAGTGTGTGTCTCTGCTCAAACCGGAGATAGTGTGAGGCAGGCGGCTTGAAAGTGTAAGGAAGGGCTTCGCTGGTAATTCGCTCTATATGAACCATGCAGTCAACTGACTGCTGTAAGGCTGATGCCTTACATCAGATTAAGTCGATGCGGAGAGTTTATTGAAAAAGAATAAAAAGTAACAGAAAGTTCATGTTTGATAACTAATTTATTAAAAATATGCCCTTTGGTCATCAAGTATTTTTATATACACTTAAACGCAACAAGTGCATATCTTATATTGTGCTCTGTGCAATGCAACAGCACATATGTTTTCTCTTCATTGCACAACCAAATGAGGTATATCTATGCAATTCTGCACTATCTCTTCAACAGCACACGTTAACTCCATGCACAGACGGATGAGTTAGTACAGGTACACTTAGTCGTTTTACTGAAAATGGTGCATGCTCAGAAAAAACGACGAAGTGTCAAAATTCCTCCGTGTGAACCATGCGGTGTTTTTCTCTGCTCAAGCCGGAGAGAGTGTTAGGTAGGCGGCTTGAAAGTGTAAGGAAGGGTCGCTCTGTGAATCCGCTCAACTCAAACTCTCTCCGGCTTGAGGAGAGACACACACACAGCCTGGAGGAATCTTGACACTTTTAGTTATTTTTCTGAGATGAAGAACAAGGAGGAATTTTGACACTTAGTCGTTTTTTTGAAAAATGATGCACGTTCCGAAAAACGACTAAGTGTCAAAATTCCTCCATGTGAACCAGGCAGTGTGTGTCGCACTTGAAGCCGGAGAGAGTGTCAGGTAGGCGGCCTGAATGTGTAAGAAAGGGCTTCGCTGTGAATTCGCTCTATATGAACCATGCAGTCAACTGACTGCTGTAAGGCTGATGCCTTACATCAGATTAAGTCGATGCGGAGAGTTTATTGAAAAAAAATAAAAAGTAGCAGAAAGTTCATGTTTGAGTTCTCTGTGCAATGCAACAGCACATATGTTTTCTCTTCATTGCACAACCAAATGAGGTACATCTATGCAATTCTGCACTATCTCTTCAACAGCACACGTTAACTCCATGCACAGACGGATGAGTTAGTGCAGGTACACTTAGTCGTTTTTCTGAGAAATGGTGCACGCTCTGAAAAACGACTAAGTGTCAAAATTGCTCCGTGTGAACCATGCAGTGTGTGTCTCTGCTCAAGCCGGAGATAGTGTGAGGCAGGCGGCTTGAAAGTGTAAGGAAGGGCTTCGCTGGTAATTCGCTCTATATGAACCATGCAGTCAACTGACTGCTGTAAGGCTGATGCCTTACATCAGATTAAGTCGATGCGGAGAGTTTATTGAAAAAGAATAAAAAGTAACAGAAAGTTCATGTTTGATAACTAATTTATTAAAAATATGCCCTTTGGTCATCAAGTATTTTTATATACACTTAAACGCAACAAGTGCATATCTTATATTGTGCTCTGTGCAATGCAACAGCACATATGTTTTCTCTTCATTGCACAACCAAATGAGGTATATGTATGCAATTCTGCACTATCTCTTCAACAGCACACGTTAACTCCATGCACAGACGGATGAGTTAGTACAGGTACACTTAGTCGTTTTACTGAAAATGGTGCATGCTCAGAAAAAACGACGAAGTGTCAAAATTCCTCCGTGTGAACCATGCGGTGTTTTTCTCTGCTCAAGCCGGAGAGAGTGTTAGGTAGGCGGCTTGAAAGTGTAAGGAAGGGTCGCTCTGTGAATCCGCTCAACTCAAACTCTCTCCGGCTTGAGGAGAGACACACACACAGCCTGGAGGAATCTTGACACTTTTAGTTATTTTTCTGAGATGAAGAACAAGGAGGAATTTTGACACTTAGTCGTTTTTTTGAAAAATGATGCACGTTCCGAAAAACGACTAAGTGTCAAAATTCCTCCATGTGAACCAGGCAGTGTGTGTCGCACTTGAAGCCGGAGAGAGTGTCAGGTAGGCGGCCTGAATGTGTAAGAAAGGGCTTCGCTGTGAATTCGCTCTATATGAACCATGCAGTCAACTGACTGCTGTAAGGCTGATGCCTTACATCAGATTAAGTCGATGCGGAGAGTTTATTGAAAAAAAATAAAAAGTAACAGAAAGTTCATGTTTGAGTTCTCTGTGCAATGCAACAGCACATATGTTTTCTCTTCATTGCACAACCAAATGAGGTACATCTATGCAATTCTGCACTATCTCTTCAACAGCACACGTTAACTCCATGCACAGACGGATGAGTTAGTGCAGGTACACTTAGTCGTTTTTCTGAGAAATGGTGAACGCTCTGAAAAACGACTAAGTGTCAAAATTGCTCCGTGTGAACCATGCAGTGTGTGTCTCTGCTCAAGCCGGAGATAGTGTGAGGCAGGCGGCTTGAAAGTGTAAGGAAGGGCTTCGCTGGTAATTCGCTCTATATGAACCATGCAGTCAACTGACTGCTGTAAGGCTGATGCCTTACATCAGATTAAGTCGATGCGGAGAGTTTATTGAAAAAGAATAAAAAGTAACAGAAAGTTCATGTTTGATAACTAATTTATTAAAAATATGCCCTTTGGTCATCAAGTATTTTTATATACACTTAAACGCAACAAGTGCATATCTTATATTGTGCTCTGTGCAATGCAACAGCACATATGTTTTCTCTTCATTGCACAACCAAATGAGGTATATGTATGCAATTCTGCACTATCTCTTCAACAGCACACGTTAACTCCATGCACAGACGGATGAGTTAGTACAGGTACACTTAGTCGTTTTACTGAAAATGGTGCATGCTCAGAAAAAACGACGAAGTGTCAAAATTCCTCCGTGTGAACCATGCGGTGTTTTTCTCTGCTCAAGCCGGAGAGAATGTTAGGTAGGCGGCTTGAAAGTGTAAGGAAGGGTCGCTCTGTGAATCCGCTCAACTCAAACTCTCTCCGGCTTCAGGAGAGACACACACACAGCCTGGAGGAATCTTGACACTTTTAGTTGTTTTTCTGAGATGAAGAACAAGGAGGAATTTTGACACTTAGTCGTTTTTTTGAAAAATGATGCACGTTCCGAAAAACGACTAAGTGTCAAAATTCCTCCATGTGAACCAGGCAGTGTGTGTCGCACTTGAAGCCGGAGAGAGTGTCAGGTAGGCGGCCTGAATGTGTAAGAAAGGGCTTCGCTGTGAATTCGCTCTATATGAACCATGCAGTCAACTGACTGCTGTAAGGCTGATGCCTTACATCAGATTAAGTCGATGCGGAGAGTTTATTGAAAAAAAATAAAAAGTAACAGAAAGTTCATGTTTGAGTTCTCTGTGCAATGCAACAGCACATATGTTTTCTCTTCATTGCACAACCAAATGAGGTACATCTATGCAATTCTGCACTATCTCTTCAACAGCACACGTTAACTCCATGCACAGACGGATGAGTTAGTGCAGGTACACTTAGTCGTTTTTCTGAGAAATGGTGAACGCTCTGAAAAACGACTAAGTGTCAGAATTGCTCCGTGTGAACCATGCAGTGTGTGTCTCTGCTCAAGCCGGAGATAGTGTGAGGCAGGCGGCTTGAAAGTGTAAGGAAGGGCTTCGCTGGTAATTCGCTCTATATGAACCATGCAGTCAACTGACTGCTGTAAGGCTGATGCCTTACATCAGATTAAGTCGATGAGGAGAGTTTATTGAAAAAGAATAAAAAGTAACAGAAAGTTCATGTTTGATAACTAATTTATTAAAAATATGCCCTTTGGTCATCAAGTATTTTTATATACACTTAAACGCAACAAGTGCATATCTTATATTGTGCTCTGTGCAATGCAACAGCACATATGTTTTCTCTTCATTGCACAACCAAATGAAGTATATGTATGCAATTCTGCACTATCTCTTCAACAGCACACGTTAACTCCATGCACAGACGGATGAGTTAGTACAGGTACACTTAGTCGTTTTACTGAAAATGGTGCATGCTCAGAAAAAACGACGAAGTGTCAAAATTCCTCCGTGTGAACCATGCGGTGTTTTTCTCTGCTCAAGCCGGAGAGAGTGTTAGGTAGGCGGCTTGAAAGTGTAAGGAAGGGTCGCTCTGTGAATCCGCTCAACTCAAACTCTCTCCGGCTTGAGGAGAGAGACACACACACAGCCTGGAGGAATCTTGACACTTTTAGTTATTTTTCTGAGATGAAGAACAAGGAGGAATTTTGACACTTAGTCGTTTTTTTGAAAAATGATGCACGTTCCGAAAAACGACTAAGTGTCAAAATTCCTCCATGTGAACCAGGCAGTGTGTGTCGCACTTGAAGCCGGAGAGAGTGTCAGGTAGGCGGCCTGAATGTGTAAGAAAGGGCTTCGCTGTGAATTCGCTCTATATGAACCATGCAGTCAACTGACTGCTGTAAGGCTGATGCCTTACATCAGATTAAGTCGATGCGGAGAGTTTATTGAAAAAAAATAAAAAGTAACAGAAAGTTCATGTTTGAGTTCTCTGTGCAATGCAACAGCACATATGTTTTCTCTTCATTGCACAACCAAATGAGGTACATCTATGCAATTCTGCACTATCTCTTCAACAGCACACGTTAACTCCATGCACAGACGGATGAGTTAGTGCAGGTACACTTAGTCGTTTTTCTGAGAAATGGTGCACGCTCTGAAAAACGACTAAGTGTCAAAATTGCTCCGTGTGAACCATGCAGTGTGTGTCTCTGCTCAAGCCGGAGATAGTGTGAGGCAGGCGGCTTGAAAGTGTAAGGAAGGGCTTCGCGGGTAATTCGCTCTATATGAACCATGCAGTCAACTGACTGCTGTAAGGCTGATGCCTTACATCAGATTAAGTCGATGCGGAGAGTTTATTGAAAAAGAATAAAAAGTAACAGAAAGTTCATGTTTGATCACTAATTTATTAAAAATATGCCCTTTGGTCATCAAGTATTTTTATATACACTTAAACGCAACAAGTGCATATCTTATATTGTGCTCTGTTCCTCCGTGTAAATCGTGCACTGTGTCTCTCTCCTCAAGCCGGAGAGAGTGTGAGGCAGGCGGCTTGAAGGTGTAAGGAAGAGTCGCTCTGTGAATCATGCAGTCCATTGACAGCTGTATGGCTGATGTAACATCAGATTAAGTCAACGAGGAAATGTTATGGAAAAGAATAAAAAGTAGCAGAAAGCTCATGTTTGAGTTCTCTGTGCAGTGCAACAGCACATATGTTTTCTCTTTTTTGCACAACCAAATGAGGTACATCTATGCAATTCTGCACTATCTCTTAAACAGCACACGTTAACTCCATGCACAGACGGATGAGTTAGTGCAGGTACACTTAGTCGTTTTTCTGAGAAATGGTGCACGCTCTGAAAAACGACTAAGTGTCAAAATTGCTCCGTGTGAACCATGCAGTGTGTGTCTCTGCTCAAGCCGGAGATAGTGTGAGGCAGGCGCCTTGAAAGTGTAAGGAAGGGCTTCGCTGGTAATTCGCTCTATATGAACCATGCAGTCAACTGACTGCTGTAAGGCTGATGCCTTACATCAGATTAAGTCGATGCGGAGAGTTTATTGAAAAAGAATAAAAAGTAACAGAAAGTTCATGTTTGATAACTAATTTATTAAAAATATGCCCTTTGGTCATCAAGTATTTTTATATACACTTAAACGCAACAAGTGCATATCTTATATTGTGCTCTGTGCAATGCAACAGCACATATGTTTTCTCTTCATTGCACAACCAAATGAGGTACATCTATGCAATTCTGCACTATCTCTTCAACAGCACACGTTAACTCCATGCACAGACGGATGAGTTAGTGCAGGTACACTTAGTCGTTTTTCTGAGAAATGGTGCACGCTCTGAAAAACGACTAAGTGTCAAAATTGCTCCGTGTGAACCATGCAGTGTGTGTCTCTGCTCAAGCCGGAGATAGTGTGAGGCAGGCGGCTTGAAAGTGTAAGGAAGGGCTTCGCGGGTAATTCGCTCTATATGAACCATGCAGTCAACTGACTGCTGTAAGGCTGATGCCTTACATCAGATTAAGTCGATGCGGAGAGTTTATTGAAAAAGAATAAAAAGTAACAGAAAGTTCATGTTTGATCACTAATTTATTAAAAATATGCCCTTTGGTCATCAAGTATTTTTATATACACTTAAACGCAACAAGTGCATATCTTATATTGTGCTCTGTGCAATGCAACAGCACATATGTTTTCTCTTCATTGCACAACCAAATGAGGTATATCTATGCAATTCTGCACTATCTCTTCAACAGCACACGTTAACTCCATGCACAGACGGATGAGTTAGTACAGGTACACTTAGTCGTTTTACTGAAAATGGTGCATGCTCAGAAAAAACGACGAAGTGTCAAAATTCCTCCGTGTGAACCATGCGGTGTTTTTCTCTGCTCAAGCCGGAGAGAGTGTTAGGTAGGCGGCTTGAAAGTGTAAGGAAGGGTCGCTCTGTGAATCCGCTCAACTCAAACTCTCTCCGGCTTCAGGAGAGACACACACACAGCCTGGAGGAATCTTGACACTTTTAGTTGTTTTTCTGAGATGAAGAACAAGGAGGAATTTTGACACTTAGTCGTTTTTTTGAAAAATGATGCACGTTCCGAAAAACGACTAAGTGTCAAAATTCCTCCATGTGAACCAGGCAGTGTGTGTCGCACTTGAAGCCGGAGAGAGTGTCAGGTAGGCGGCCTGAATGTGTAAGAAAGGGCTTCGCTGTGAATTCGCTCTATATGAACCATGCAGTCAACTGACTGCTGTAAGGCTGATGCCTTACATCAGATTAAGTCGATGCGGAGAGTTTATTGAAAAAAAAATAAAAAGTAACAGAAAGTTCATGTTTGAGTTCTCTGTGCAATGCAACAGCACATATGTTTTCTCTTCATTGCACAACCAAATGAGGTACATCTATGCAATTCTGCACTATCTCTTCAACAGCACACGTTAACTCCATGCACAGACGGATGAGTTAGTGCAGGTACACTTAGTCGTTTTTCTGAGAAATGGTGCACGCTCTGAAAAACGACTAAGTGTCAAAATTGCTCCGTGTGAACCATGCAGTGTGTGTCTCTGCTCAAGCCGGAGATAGTGTGAGGCAGGCGGCTTGAAAGTGTAAGGAAGGGCTTCGCTGGTAATTCGCTCTATATGAACCATGCAGTCAACTGACTGCTGTAAGGCTGATGCCTTACATCAGATTAAGTCGATGCGGAGAGTTTATTGAAAAAGAATAAAAAGTAACAGAAAGTTCATGTTTGATAACTAATTTATTAAAAATATGCCCTTTGGTCATCAAGTATTTTTATATACACTTAAACGCAACAAGTGCATATCTTATATTGTGCTCTGTGCAATGCAACAGCACATATGTTTTCTCTTCATTGCACAACCAAATGAGGTATATGTATGCAATTCTGCACTATCTCTTCAACAGCACACGTTAACTCCATGCACAGACGGATGAGTTAGTACAGGTACACTTAGTCGTTTTACTGAAAATGGTGCATGCTCAGAAAAAACGACGAAGTGTCAAAATTCCTCCGTGTGAACCATGCGGTGTTTTTCTCTGCTCAAGCCGGAGAGAGTGTTAGGTAGGCGGCTTGAAAGTGTAAGGAAGGGTCGCTCTGTGAATCCGCTCAACTCAAACTCTCTCCGGCTTGAGGAGAGACACACACACAGCCTGGAGGAATCTTGACACTTTTAGTTATTTTTCTGAGATGAAGAACAAGGAGGAATTTTGACACTTAGTCGTTTTTTTGAAAAATGATGCACGTTCCGAAAAACGACTAAGTGTCAAAATTCCTCCATGTGAACCAGGCAGTGTGTGTCGCACTTGAAGCCGGAGAGAGTGTCAGGCAGGCGGCCTGAATGTGTAAGAAAGGGCTTCGCTGTGAATTCGCTCTATATGAACCATGCAGTCAACTGACTGCTGTAAGGCTGATGCCTTACATCAGATTAAGTCGATGCGGAGAGTTTATTGAAAAAAAATAAAAAGTAACAGAAAGTTCATGTTTGAGTTCTCTGTGCAATGCAACAGCACATATGTTTTCTCTTCATTGCACAACCAAATGAGGTACATCTATGCAATTCTGCACTATCTCTTCAACAGCACACGTTAACTCCATGCACAGACGGATGAGTTAGTGCAGGTACACTTAGTCGTTTTTCTGAGAAATGGTGCACGCTCTGAAAAACGACTAAGTGTCAAAATTGCTCCGTGTGAACCATGCAGTGTGTGTCTCTGCTCAAGCCGGAGATAGTGTGAGGCAGGCGGCTTGAAAGTGTAAGGAAGGGCTTCGCGGGTAATTCGCTCTATATGAACCATGCAGTCAACTGACTGCTGTAAGGCTGATGCCTTACATCAGATTAAGTCGATGCGGAGAGTTTATTGAAAAAGAATAAAAAGTAACAGAAAGTTCATGTTTGATCACTAATTTATTAAAAATATGCCCTTTGGTCATCAAGTATTTTTATATACACTTAAACGCAACAAGTGCATATCTTATATTGTGCTCTGTTCCTCCGTGTAAATCGTGCACTGTGTCTCTCTCCTCAAGCCGGAGAGAGTGTGAGGCAGGCGGCTTGAAGGTGTAAGGAAGAGTCGCTCTGTGAATCATGCAGTCCATTGACAGCTGTATGGCTGATGTAACATCAGATTAAGTCAACGAGGAAATGTTATGGAAAAGAATAAAAAGTAGCAGAAAGCTCATGTTTGAGTTCTCTGTGCAGTGCAACAGCACATATGTTTTCTCTTTTTTGCACAACCAAATGAGGTACATCTATGCAATTCTGCACTATCTCTTAAACAGCACACGTTAACTCCATGCACAGACGGATGAGTTAGTGCAGGTACACTTAGTCGTTTTTCTGAGAAATGGTGCACGCTCTGAAAAACGACTAAGTGTCAAAATTGCTCCGTGTGAACCATGCAGTGTGTGTCTCTGCTCAAGCCGGAGATAGTGTGAGGCAGGCGCCTTGAAAGTGTAAGGAAGGGCTTCGCTGGTAATTCGCTCTATATGAACCATGCAGTCAACTGACTGCTGTAAGGCTGATGCCTTACATCAGATTAAGTCGATGCGGAGAGTTTATTGAAAAAGAATAAAAAGTAACA
The DNA here is from genome assembly GCA_038088235.1 of Zacco platypus. Taxonomy (NCBI): domain Eukaryota; kingdom Metazoa; phylum Chordata; class Actinopteri; order Cypriniformes; family Xenocyprididae; genus Zacco; species Zacco platypus. Next base: position 24,172,968 of record CM076078.1, on the reverse strand, counting down.
GAAAGTTCATGTTTGATAACTAATTTATTAAAAATATGCCCTTTGGTCATCAAGTATTTTTATATACACTTAAACGCAACAAGTGCATATCTTATATTGTGCTCTGTGCAATGCAACAGCACATATGTTTTCTCTTCATTGCACAACCAAATGAGGTACATCTATGCAATTCTGCACTATCTCTTCAACAGCACACGTTAACTCCATGCACAGACGGATGAGTTAGTGCAGGTACACTTAGTCGTTTTTCTGAGAAATGGTGCACGCTCTGAAAAACGACTAAGTGTCAAAATTGCTCCGTGTGAACCATGCAGTGTGTGTCTCTGCTCAAGCCGGAGATAGTGTGAGGCAGGCGGCTTGAAAGTGTAAGGAAGGGCTTCGCGGGTAATTCGCTCTATATGAACCATGCAGTCAACTGACTGCTGTAAGGCTGATGCCTTACATCAGATTAAGTCGATGCGGAGAGTTTATTGAAAAAGAATAAAAAGTAACAGAAAGTTCATGTTTGATCACTAATTTATTAAAAATATGCCCTTTGGTCATCAAGTATTTTTATATACACTTAAACGCAACAAGTGCATATCTTATATTGTGCTCTGTGCAATGCAACAGCACATATGTTTTCTCTTCATTGCACAACCAAATGAGGTATATCTATGCAATTCTGCACTATCTCTTCAACAGCACACGTTAACTCCATGCACAGACGGATGAGTTAGTACAGGTACACTTAGTCGTTTTACTGAAAATGGTGCATGCTCAGAAAAAACGACGAAGTGTCAAAATTCCTCCGTGTGAACCATGCGGTGTTTTTCTCTGCTCAAGCCGGAGAGAGTGTTAGGTAGGCGGCTTGAAAGTGTAAGGAAGGGTCGCTCTGTGAATCCGCTCAACTCAAACTCTCTCCGGCTTCAGGAGAGACACACACACAGCCTGGAGGAATCTTGACACTTTTAGTTGTTTTTCTGAGATGAAGAACAAGGAGGAATTTTGACACTTAGTCGTTTTTTTGAAAAATGATGCACGTTCCGAAAAACGACTAAGTGTCAAAATTCCTCCATGTGAACCAGGCAGTGTGTGTCGCACTTGAAGCCGGAGAGAGTGTCAGGTAGGCGGCCTGAATGTGTAAGAAAGGGCTTCGCTGTGAATTCGCTCTATATGAACCATGCAGTCAACTGACTGCTGTAAGGCTGATGCCTTACATCAGATTAAGTCGATGCGGAGAGTTTATTGAAAAAAAAATAAAAAGTAACAGAAAGTTCATGTTTGAGTTCTCTGTGCAATGCAACAGCACATATGTTTTCTCTTCATTGCACAACCAAATGAGGTACATCTATGCAATTCTGCACTATCTCTTCAACAGCACACGTTAACTCCATGCACAGACGGATGAGTTAGTGCAGGTACACTTAGTCGTTTTTCTGAGAAATGGTGCACGCTCTGAAAAACGACTAAGTGTCAAAATTGCTCCGTGTGAACCATGCAGTGTGTGTCTCTGCTCAAGCCGGAGATAGTGTGAGGCAGGCGGCTTGAAAGTGTAAGGAAGGGCTTCGCTGGTAATTCGCTCTATATGAACCATGCAGTCAACTGACTGCTGTAAGGCTGATGCCTTACATCAGATTAAGTCGATGCGGAGAGTTTATTGAAAAAGAATAAAAAGTAACAGAAAGTTCATGTTTGATAACTAATTTATTAAAAATATGCCCTTTGGTCATCAAGTATTTTTATATACACTTAAACGCAACAAGTGCATATCTTATATTGTGCTCTGTGCAATGCAACAGCACATATGTTTTCTCTTCATTGCACAACCAAATGAGGTATATGTATGCAATTCTGCACTATCTCTTCAACAGCACACGTTAACTCCATGCACAGACGGATGAGTTAGTACAGGTACACTTAGTCGTTTTACTGAAAATGGTGCATGCTCAGAAAAAACGACGAAGTGTCAAAATTCCTCCGTGTGAACCATGCGGTGTTTTTCTCTGCTCAAGCCGGAGAGAGTGTTAGGTAGGCGGCTTGAAAGTGTAAGGAAGGGTCGCTCTGTGAATCCGCTCAACTCAAACTCTCTCCGGCTTGAGGAGAGACACACACACAGCCTGGAGGAATCTTGACACTTTTAGTTATTTTTCTGAGATGAAGAACAAGGAGGAATTTTGACACTTAGTCGTTTTTTTGAAAAATGATGCACGTTCCGAAAAACGACTAAGTGTCAAAATTCCTCCATGTGAACCAGGCAGTGTGTGTCGCACTTGAAGCCGGAGAGAGTGTCAGGTAGGCGGCCTGAATGTGTAAGAAAGGGCTTCGCTGTGAATTCGCTCTATATGAACCATGCAGTCAACTGACTGCTGTAAGGCTGATGCCTTACATCAGATTAAGTCGATGCGGAGAGTTTATTGAAAAAAAATAAAAAGTAACAGAAAGTTCATGTTTGAGTTCTCTGTGCAATGCAACAGCACATATGTTTTCTCTTCATTGCACAACCAAATGAGGTACATCTATGCAATTCTGCACTATCTCTTCAACAGCACACGTTAACTCCATGCACAGACGGATGAGTTAGTGCAGGTACACTTAGTCGTTTTTCTGAGAAATGGTGCACGCTCTGAAAAACGACTAAGTGTCAAAATTGCTCCGTGTGAACCATGCAGTGTGTGTCTCTGCTCAAGCCGGAGATAGTGTGAGGCAGGCGGCTTGAAAGTGTAAGGAAGGGCTTCGCGGGTAATTCGCTCTATATGAACCATGCAGTCAACTGACTGCTGTAAGGCTGATGCCTTACATCAGATTAAGTCGATGCGGAGAGTTTATTGAAAAAGAATAAAAAGTAACAGAAAGTTCATGTTTGATCACTAATTTATTAAAAATATGCCCTTTGGTCATCAAGTATTTTTATATACACTTAAACGCAACAAGTGCATATCTTATATTGTGCTCTGTTCCTCCGTGTAAATCGTGCACTGTGTCTCTCTCCTCAAGCCGGAGAGAGTGTGAGGCAGGCGGCTTGAAGGTGTAAGGAAGAGTCGCTCTGTGAATCATGCAGTCCATTGACAGCTGTATGGCTGATGTAACATCAGATTAAGTCAACGAGGAAATGTTATGGAAAAGAATAAAAAGTAGCAGAAAGCTCATGTTTGAGTTCTCTGTGCAGTGCAACAGCACATATGTTTTCTCTTTTTTGCACAACCAAATGAGGTACATCTATGCAATTCTGCACTATCTCTTAAACAGCACACGTTAACTCCATGCACAGACGGATGAGTTAGTGCAGGTACACTTAGTCGTTTTTCTGAGAAATGGTGCACGCTCTGAAAAACGACTAAGTGTCAAAATTGCTCCGTGTGAACCATGCAGTGTGTGTCTCTGCTCAAGCCGGAGATAGTGTGAGGCAGGCGCCTTGAAAGTGTAAGGAAGGGCTTCGCTGGTAATTCGCTCTATATGAACCATGCAGTCAACTGACTGCTGTAAGGCTGATGCCTTACATCAGATTAAGTCGATGCGGAGAGTTTATTGAAAAAGAATAAAAAGTAACAGAAAGTTCATGTTTGATAACTAATTTATTAAAAATATGCCCTTTGGTCATCAAGTATTTTTATATACACTTAAACGCAACAAGTGCATATCTTATATTGTGCTCTGTGCAATGCAACAGCACATATGTTTTCTCTTCATTGCACAACCAAATGAGGTACATCTATGCAATTCTGCACTATCTCTTCAACAGCACACGTTAACTCCATGCACAGACGGATGAGTTAGTGCAGGTACACTTAGTCGTTTTTCTGAGAAATGGTGCACGCTCTGAAAAACGACTAAGTGTCAAAATTGCTCCGTGTGAACCATGCAGTGTGTGTCTCTGCTCAAGCCGGAGATAGTGTGAGGCAGGCGGCTTGAAAGTGTAAGGAAGGGCTTCGCGGGTAATTCGCTCTATATGAACCATGCAGTCAACTGACTGCTGTAAGGCTGATGCCTTACATCAGATTAAGTCGATGCGGAGAGTTTATTGAAAAAGAATAAAAAGTAACAGAAAGTTCATGTTTGATCACTAATTTATTAAAAATATGCCCTTTGGTCATCAAGTATTTTTATATACACTTAAACGCAACAAGTGCATATCTTATATTGTGCTCTGTGCAATGCAACAGCACATATGTTTTCTCTTCATTGCACAACCAAATGAGGTATATCTATGCAATTCTGCACTATCTCTTCAACAGCACACGTTAACTCCATGCACAGACGGATGAGTTAGTACAGGTACACTTAGTCGTTTTACTGAAAATGGTGCATGCTCAGAAAAAACGACGAAGTGTCAAAATTCCTCCGTGTGAACCATGCGGTGTTTTTCTCTGCTCAAGCCGGAGAGAGTGTTAGGTAGGCGGCTTGAAAGTGTAAGGAAGGGTCGCTCTGTGAATCCGCTCAACTCAAACTCTCTCCGGCTTGAGGAGAGACACACACACAGCCTGGAGGAATCTTGACACTTTTAGTTATTTTTCTGAGATGAAGAACAAGGAGGAATTTTGACACTTAGTCGTTTTTTTGAAAAATGATGCACGTTCCGAAAAACGACTAAGTGTCAAAATTCCTCCATGTGAACCAGGCAGTGTGTGTCGCACTTGAAGCCGGAGAGAGTGTCAGGTAGGCGGCCTGAATGTGTAAGAAAGGGCTTCGCTGTGAATTCGCTCTATATGAACCATGCAGTCAACTGACTGCTGTAAGGCTGATGCCTTACATCAGATTAAGTCGATGCGGAGAGTTTATTGAAAAAAAATAAAAAGTAGCAGAAAGTTCATGTTTGAGTTCTCTGTGCAATGCAACAGCACATATGTTTTCTCTTCATTGCACAACCAAATGAGGTACATCTATGCAATTCTGCACTATCTCTTCAACAGCACACGTTAACTCCATGCACAGACGGATGAGTTAGTGCAGGTACACTTAGTCGTTTTTCTGAGAAATGGTGCACGCTCTGAAAAACGACTAAGTGTCAAAATTGCTCCGTGTGAACCATGCAGTGTGTGTCTCTGCTCAAGCCGGAGATAGTGTGAGGCAGGCGCCTTGAAAGTGTAAGGAAGGGCTTCGCTGGTAATTCGCTCTATATGAACCATGCAGTCAACTGACTGCTGTAAGGCTGATGCCTTACATCAGATTAAGTCGATGCGGAGAGTTTATTGAAAAAGAATAAAAAGTAACAGAAAGTTCATGTTTGATAACTAATTTATTAAAAATATGCCCTTTGGTCATCAAGTATTTTTATATACACTTAAACGCAACAAGTGCATATCTTATATTGTGCTCTGTGCAATGCAACAGCACATATGTTTTCTCTTCATTGCACAACCAAATGAGGTATATGTATGCAATTCTGCACTATCTCTTCAACAGCACACGTTAACTCCATGCACAGACGGATGAGTTAGTACAGGTACACTTAGTCGTTTTACTGAAAATGGTGCATGCTCAGAAAAAACGACGAAGTGTCAAAATTCCTCCGTGTGAACCATGCGGTGTTTTTCTCTGCTCAAGCCGGAGAGAATGTTAGGTAGGCGGCTTGAAAGTGTAAGGAAGGGTCGCTCTGTGAATCCGCTCAACTCAAACTCTCTCCGGCTTCAGGAGAGACACACACACAGCCTGGAGGAATCTTGACACTTTTAGTTGTTTTTCTGAGATGAAGAACAAGGAGGAATTTTGACACTTAGTCGTTTTTTTGAAAAATGATGCACGTTCCGAAAAACGACTAAGTGTCAAAATTCCTCCATGTGAACCAGGCAGTGTGTGTCGCACTTGAAGCCGGAGAGAGTGTCAGGTAGGCGGCCTGAATGTGTAAGAAAGGGCTTCGCTGTGAATTCGCTCTATATGAACCATGCAGTCAACTGACTGCTGTAAGGCTGATGCCTTACATCAGATTAAGTCGATGCGGAGAGTTTATTGAAAAAAAATAAAAAGTAACAGAAAGTTCATGTTTGAGTTCTCTGTGCAATGCAACAGCACATATGTTTTCTCTTCATTGCACAACCAAATGAGGTACATCTATGCAATTCTGCACTATCTCTTCAACAGCACACGTTAACTCCATGCACAGACGGATGAGTTAGTGCAGGTACACTTAGTCGTTTTTCTGAGAAATGGTGAACGCTCTGAAAAACGACTAAGTGTCAAAATTGCTCCGTGTGAACCATGCAGTGTGTGTCTCTGCTCAAGCCGGAGATAGTGTGAGGCAGGCGGCTTGAAAGTGTAAGGAAGGGCTTCGCTGGTAATTCGCTCTATATGAACCATGCAGTCAACTGACTGCTGTAAGGCTGATGCCTTACATCAGATTAAGTCGATGAGGAGAGTTTATTGAAAAAGAATAAAAAGTAACAGAAAGTTCATGTTTGATAACTAATTTATTAAAAATATGCCCTTTGGTCATCAAGTATTTTTATATACACTTAAACGCAACAAGTGCATATCTTATATTGTGCTCTGTGCAATGCAACAGCACATATGTTTTCTCTTCATTGCACAACCAAATGAGGTATATGTATGCAATTCTGCACTATCTCTTCAACAGCACACGTTAACTCCATGCACAGACGGATGAGTTAGTACAGGTACACTTAGTCGTTTTACTGAAAATGGTGCATGCTCAGAAAAAACGACGAAGTGTCAAAATTCCTCCGTGTGAACCATGCGGTGTTTTTCTCTGCTCAAGCCGGAGAGAGTGTTAGGTAGGCGGCTTGAAAGTGTAAGGAAGGGTCGCTCTGTGAATCCGCTCAACTCAAACTCTCTCCGGCTTGAGGAGAGAGACACACACACAGCCTGGAGGAATCTTGACACTTTTAGTTATTTTTCTGAGATGAAGAACAAGGAGGAATTTTGACACTTAGTCGTTTTTTTGAAAAATGATGCACGTTCCGAAAAACGACTAAGTGTCAAAATTCCTCCATGTGAACCAGGCAGTGTGTGTCGCACTTGAAGCCGGAGAGAGTGTCAGGTAGGCGGCCTGAATGTGTAAGAAAGGGCTTCGCTGTGAATTCGCTCTATATGAACCATGCAGTCAACTGACTGCTGTAAGGCTGATGCCTTACATCAGATTAAGTCGATGCGGAGAGTTTATTGAAAAAAAATAAAAAGTAACAGAAAGTTCATGTTTGAGTTCTCTGTGCAATGCAACAGCACATATGTTTTCTCTTCATTGCACAACCAAATGAGGTACATCTATGCAATTCTGCACTATCTCTTCAACAGCACACGTTAACTCCATGCACAGACGGATGAGTTAGTGCAGGTACACTTAGTCGTTTTTCTGAGAAATGGTGCACGCTCTGAAAAACGACTAAGTGTCAAAATTGCTCCGTGTGAACCATGCAGTGTGTGTCTCTGCTCAAGCCGGAGATAGTGTGAGGCAGGCGGCTTGAAAGTGTAAGGAAGGGCTTCGCTGGTAATTTGCTCTATATGAACCATGCAATCAACTGACTGCTGTAAGGCTGATGCCTTACATCAGATTAAGTCGATGCGGAGAGTTTATTGAAAAAGAATAAAAAGTAACAGAAAGTTCATGTTTGAGTTCTCTGTGCAATGCAACAGCACATATGTTTTCTCTTCATTGCACAACCAAATGAGGTACATCTATGCAATTCTGCACTATCTCTTCAACAGCACACGTTAACTCCATGCACAGACGGATGAGTTAGTGCAGGTACACTTAGTCGTTTTTCTGAGAAATGGTGCACGCTCTGAAAAACGACTAAGTGTCAAAATTGCTCCGTGTGAACCATGCAGTGTGTGTCTCTGCTCAAGCCGGAGATAGTGTGAGGCAGGCGGCTTGAAAGTGTAAGGAAGGGCTTCGCTGGTAATTCGCTCTATATGAACCATGCAGTCAACTGACTGCTGTAAGGCTGATGCCTTACATCAGATTAAGTCGATGCGGAGAGTTTATTGAAAAAGAATAAAAAGTAACAGAAAGTTCATGTTTGATAACTAATTTATTAAAAATATGCCCTTTGGTCATCAAGTATTTTTATATACACTTAAACGCAACAAGTGCATATCTTATATTGTGCTCTGTGCAATGCAACAGCACATATGTTTTCTCTTCATTGCACAACCAAATGAGGTATATCTATGCAATTCTGCACTATCTCTTCAACAGCACACGTTAACTCCATGCACAGACGGATGAGTTAGTACAGGTACACTTAGTCGTTTTACTGAAAATGGTGCATGCTCAGAAAAAACGACGAAGTGTCAAAATTCCTCCGTGTGAACCATGCGGTGTTTTTCTCTGCTCAAGCCGGAGAGAGTGTTAGGTAGGCGGCTTGAAAGTGTAAGGAAGGGTCGCTCTGTGAATCCGCTCAACTCAAACTCTCTCCGGCTTGAGGAGAGAGACACACACACAGCCTGGAGGAATCTTGACACTTTTAGTTATTTTTCTGAGATGAAGAACAAGGAGGAATTTTGACACTTAGTCGTTTTTTTGAAAAATGATGCACGTTCCGAAAAACGACTAAGTGTCAAAATTCCTCCATGTGAACCAGGCAGTGTGTGTCGCACTTGAAGCCGGAGAGAGTGTCAGGTAGGCGGCCTGAATGTGTAAGAAAGGGCTTCGCTGTGAATTCGCTCTATATGAACCATGCAGTCAACTGACTGCTGTAAGGCTGATGCCTTACATCAGATTAAGTCGATGCGGAGAGTTTATTGAAAAAAAATAAAAAGTAACAGAAAGTTCATGTTTGAGTTCTCTGTGCAATGCAACAGCACATATGTTTTCTCTTCATTGCACAACCAAATGAGGTACATCTATGCAATTCTGCACTATCTCTTCAACAGCACACGTTAACTCCATGCACAGACGGATGAGTTAGTGCAGGTACACTTAGTCGTTTTTCTGAGAAATGGTGCACGCTCTGAAAAACGACTAAGTGTCAAAATTGCTCCGTGTGAACCATGCAGTGTGTGTCTCTGCTCAAGCCGGAGATAGTGTGAGGCAGGCGGCTTGAAAGTGTAAGGAAGGGCTTCGCGGGTAATTCGCTCTATATGAACCATGCAGTCAACTGACTGCTGTAAGGCTGATGCCTTACATCAGATTAAGTCGATGCGGAGAGTTTATTGAAAAAGAATAAAAAGTAACAGAAAGTTCATGTTTGATCACTAATTTATTAAAAATATGCCCTTTGGTCATCAAGTATTTTTATATACACTTAAACGCAACAAGTGCATATCTTATATTGTGCTCTGTTCCTCCGTGTAAATCGTGCACTGTGTCTCTCTCCTCAAGCCGGAGAGAGTGTGAGGCAGGCGGCTTGAAGGTGTAAGGAAGAGTCGCTCTGTGAATCATGCAGTCCATTGACAGCTGTATGGCTGATGTAACATCAGATTAAGTCAACGAGGAAATGTTATGGAAAAGAATAAAAAGTAGCAGAAAGCTCATGTTTGAGTTCTCTGTGCAGTGCAACAGCACATATGTTTTCTCTTTTTTGCACAACCAAATGAGGTACATCTATGCAATTCTGCACTATCTCTTAAACAGCACACGTTAACTCCATGCACAGACGGATGAGTTAGTGCAGGTACACTTAGTCGTTTTTCTGAGAAATGGTGCACGCTCTGAAAAACGACTAAGTGTCAAAATTGCTCCGTGTGAACCATGCAGTGTGTGTCTCTGCTCAAGCCGGAGATAGTGTGAGGCAGGCGCCTTGAAAGTGTAAGGAAGGGCTTCGCTGGTAATTCGCTCTATATGAACCATGCAGTCAACTGACTGCTGTAAGGCTGATGCCTTACATCAGATTAAGTCGATGCGGAGAGTTTATTGAAAAAGAATAAAAAGTAACAGAAAGTTCATGTTTGATAACTAATTTATTAAAAATATGCCCTTTGGTCATCAAGTATTTTTATATACACTTAAACGCAACAAGTGCATATCTTATATTGTGCTCTGTGCAATGCAACAGCACATATGTTTTCTCTTCATTGCACAACCAAATGAGGTACATCTATGCAATTCTGCACTATCTCTTCAACAGCACACGTTAACTCCATGCACAGACGGATGAGTTAGTGCAGGTACACTTAGTCGTTTTTCTGAGAAATGGTGCACGCTCTGAAAAACGACTAAGTGTCAAAATTGCTCCGTGTGAACCATGCAGTGTGTGTCTCTGCTCAAGCCGGAGATAGTGTGAGGCAGGCGGCTTGAAAGTGTAAGGAAGGGCTTCGCGGGTAATTCGCTCTATATGAACCATGCAGTCAACTGACTGCTGTAAGGCTGATGCCTTACATCAGATTAAGTCGATGCGGAGAGTTTATTGAAAAAGAATAAAAAGTAACAGAAAGTTCATGTTTGATCACTAATTTATTAAAAATATGCCCTTTGGTCATCAAGTATTTTTATATACACTTAAACGCAACAAGTGCATATCTTATATTGTGCTCTGTGCAATGCAACAGCACATATGTTTTCTCTTCATTGCACAACCAAATGAGGTATATCTATGCAATTCTGCACTATCTCTTCAACAGCACACGTTAACTCCATGCACAGACGGATGAGTTAGTACAGGTACACTTAGTCGTTTTACTGAAAATGGTGCATGCTCAGAAAAAACGACGAAGTGTCAAAATTCCTCCGTGTGAACCATGCGGTGTTTTTCTCTGCTCAAGCCGGAGAGAGTGTTAGGTAGGCGGCTTGAAAGTGTAAGGAAGGGTCGCTCTGTGAATCCGCTCAACTCAAACTCTCTCCGGCTTCAGGAGAGACACACACACAGCCTGGAGGAATCTTGACACTTTTAGTTGTTTTTCTGAGATGAAGAACAAGGAGGAATTTTGACACTTAGTCGTTTTTTTGAAAAATGATGCACGTTCCGAAAAACGACTAAGTGTCAAAATTCCTCCATGTGAACCAGGCAGTGTGTGTCGCACTTGAAGCCGGAGAGAGTGTCAGGTAGGCGGCCTGAATGTGTAAGAAAGGGCTTCGCTGTGAATTCGCTCTATATGAACCATGCAGTCAACTGACTGCTGTAAGGCTGATGCCTTACATCAGATTAAGTCGATGCGGAGAGTTTATTGAAAAAAAAATAAAAAGTAACAGAAAGTTCATGTTTGAGTTCTCTGTGCAATGCAACAGCACATATGTTTTCTCTTCATTGCACAACCAAATGAGGTACATCTATGCAATTCTGCACTATCTCTTCAACAGCACACGTTAACTCCATGCACAGACGGATGAGTTAGTGCAGGTACACTTAGTCGTTTTTCTGAGAAATGGTGCACGCTCTGAAAAACGACTAAGTGTCAAAATTGCTCCGTGTGAACCATGCAGTGTGTGTCTCTGCTCAAGCCGGAGATAGTGTGAGGCAGGCGGCTTGAAAGTGTAAGGAAGGGCTTCGCTGGTAATTCGCTCTATATGAACCATGCAGTCAACTGACTGCTGTAAGGCTGATGCCTTACATCAGATTAAGTCGATGCGGAGAGTTTATTGAAAAAGAATAAAAAGTAACAGAAAGTTCATGTTTGATAACTAATTTATTAAAAATATGCCCTTTGGTCATCAAGTATTTTTATATACACTTAAACGCAACAAGTGCATATCTTATATTGTGCTCTGTGCAATGCAACAGCACATATGTTTTCTCTTCATTGCACAACCAAATGAGGTATATGTATGCAATTCTGCACTATCTCTTCAACAGCACACGTTAACTCCATGCACAGACGGATGAGTTAGTACAGGTACACTTAGTCGTTTTACTGAAAATGGTGCATGCTCAGAAAAAACGACGAAGTGTCAAAATTCCTCCGTGTGAACCATGCGGTGTTTTTCTCTGCTCAAGCCGGAGAGAGTGTTAGGTAGGCGGCTTGAAAGTGTAAGGAAGGGTCGCTCTGTGAATCCGCTCAACTCAAACTCTCTCCGGCTTGAGGAGAGACACACACACAGCCTGGAGGAATCTTGACACTTTTAGTTATTTTTCTGAGATGAAGAACAAGGAGGAATTTTGACACTTAGTCGTTTTTTTGAAAAATGATGCACGTTCCGAAAAACGACTAAGTGTCAAAATTCCTCCATGTGAACCAGGCAGTGTGTGTCGCACTTGAAGCCGGAGAGAGTGTCAGGTAGGCGGCCTGAATGTGTAAGAAAGGGCTTCGCTGTGAATTCGCTCTATATGAACCATGCAGTCAACTGACTGCTGTAAGGCTGATGCCTTACATCAGATTAAGTCGATGCGGAGAGTTTATTGAAAAAAAATAAAAAGTAACAGAAAGTTCATGTTTGAGTTCTCTGTGCAATGCAACAGCACATATGTTTTCTCTTCATTGCACAACCAAATGAGGTACATCTATGCAATTCTGCACTATCTCTTCAACAGCACACGTTAACTCCATGCACAGACGGATGAGTTAGTGCAGGTACACTTAGTCGTTTTTCTGAGAAATGGTGCACGCTCTGAAAAACGACTAAGTGTCAAAATTGCTCCGTGTGAACCATGCAGTGTGTGTCTCTGCTCAAGCCGGAGATAGTGTGAGGCAGGCGGCTTGAAAGTGTAAGGAAGGGCTTCGCGGGTAATTCGCTCTATATGAACCATGCAGTCAACTGACTGCTGTAAGGCTGATGCCTTACATCAGATTAAGTCGATGCGGAGAGTTTATTGAAAAAGAATAAAAAGTAACAGAAAGTTCATGTTTGATCACTAATTTATTAAAAATATGCCCTTTGGTCATCAAGTATTTTTATATACACTTAAACGCAACAAGTGCATATCTTATATTGTGCTCTGTTCCTCCGTGTAAATCGTGCACTGTGTCTCTCTCCTCAAGCCGGAGAGAGTGTGAGGCAGGCGGCTTGAAGGTGTAAGGAAGAGTCGCTCTGTGAATCATGCAGTCCATTGACAGCTGTATGGCTGATGTAACATCAGATTAAGTCAACGAGGAAATGTTATGGAAAAGAATAAAAAGTAGCAGAAAGCTCATGTTTGAGTTCTCTGTGCAGTGCAACAGCACATATGTTTTCTCTTTTTTGCACAACCAAATGAGGTACATCTATGCAATTCTGCACTATCTCTTAAACAGCACACGTTAACTCCATGCACAGACGGATGAGTTAGTGCAGGTACACTTAGTCGTTTTTCTGAGAAATGGTGCACGCTCTGAAAAACGACTAAGTGTCAAAATTGCTCCGTGTGAACCATGCAGTGTGTGTCTCTGCTCAAGCCGGAGATAGTGTGAGGCAGGCGCCTTGAAAGTGTAAGGAAGGGCTTCGCTGGTAATTCGCTCTATATGAACCATGCAGTCAACTGACTGCTGTAAGGCTGATGCCTTACATCAGATTAAGTCGATGCGGAGAGTTTATTGAAAAAGAATAAAAAGTAACAGAAAGTTCATGTTTGATAACTAATTTATTAAAAATATGCCCTTTGGTCATCAAGTATTTTTATATACACTTAAACGCAACAAGTGCATATCTTATATTGTGCTCTGTGCAATGCAACAGCACATATGTTTTCTCTTCATTGCACAACCAAATGAGGTACATCTATGCAATTCTGCACTATCTCTTCAACAGCACACGTTAACTCCATGCACAGACGGATGAGTTAGTGCAGGTACACTTAGTCGTTTTTCTGAGAAATGGTGCACGCTCTGAAAAACGACTAAGTGTCAAAATTGCTCCGTGTGAACCATGCAGTGTGTGTCTCTGCTCAAGCCGGAGATAGTGTGAGGCAGGCGGCTTGAAAGTGTAAGGAAGGGCTTCGCGGGTAATTCGCTCTATATGAACCATGCAGTCAACTGACTGCTGTAAGGCTGATGCCTTACATCAGATTAAGTCGATGCGGAGAGTTTATTGAAAAAGAATAAAAAGTAACAGAAAGTTCATGTTTGATCACTAATTTATTAAAAATATGCCCTTTGGTCATCAAGTATTTTTATATACACTTAAACGCAACAAGTGCATATCTTATATTGTGCTCTGTGCAATGCAACAGCACATATGTTTTCTCTTCATTGCACAACCAAATGAGGTATATCTATGCAATTCTGCACTATCTCTTCAACAGCACACGTTAACTCCATGCACAGACGGATGAGTTAGTACAGGTACACTTAGTCGTTTTACTGAAAATGGTGCATGCTCAGAAAAAACGACGAAGTGTCAAAATTCCTCCGTGTGAACCATGCGGTGTTTTTCTCTGCTCAAGCCGGAGAGAGTGTTAGGTAGGCGGCTTGAAAGTGTAAGGAAGGGTCGCTCTGTGAATCCGCTCAACTCAAACTCTCTCCGGCTTCAGGAGAGACACACACACAGCCTGGAGGAATCTTGACACTTTTAGTTGTTTTTCTGAGATGAAGAACAAGGAGGAATTTTGACACTTAGTCGTTTTTTTGAAAAATGATGCACGTTCCGAAAAACGACTAAGTGTCAAAATTCCTCCATGTGAACCAGGCAGTGTGTGTCGCACTTGAAGCCGGAGAGAGTGTCAGGTAGGCGGCCTGAATGTGTAAGAAAGGGCTTCGCTGTGAATTCGCTCTATATGAACCATGCAGTCAACTGACTGCTGTAAGGCTGATGCCTTACATCAGATTAAGTCGATGCGGAGAGTTTATTGAAAAAAAAATAAAAAGTAACAGAAAGTTCATGTTTGAGTTCTCTGTGCAATGCAACAGCACATATGTTTTCTCTTCATTGCACAACCAAATGAGGTACATCTATGCAATTCTGCACTATCTCTTCAACAGCACACGTTAACTCCATGCACAGACGGATGAGTTAGTGCAGGTACACTTAGTCGTTTTTCTGAGAAATGGTGCACGCTCTGAAAAACGACTAAGTGTCAAAATTGCTCCGTGTGAACCATGCAGTGTGTGTCTCTGCTCAAGCCGGAGATAGTGTGAGGCAGGCGGCTTGAAAGTGTAAGGAAGGGCTTCGCTGGTAATTCGCTCTATATGAACCATGCAGTCAACTGACTGCTGTAAGGCTGATGCCTTACATCAGATTAAGTCGATGCGGAGAGTTTATTGAAAAAGAATAAAAAGTAACAGAAAGTTCATGTTTGATAACTAATTTATTAAAAATATGCCCTTTGGTCATCAAGTATTTTTATATACACTTAAACGCAACAAGTGCATATCTTATATTGTGCTCTGTGCAATGCAACAGCACATATGTTTTCTCTTCATTGCACAACCAAATGAGGTATATGTATGCAATTCTGCACTATCTCTTCAACAGCACACGTTAACTCCATGCACAGACGGATGAGTTAGTACAGGTACACTTAGTCGTTTTACTGAAAATGGTGCATGCTCAGAAAAAACGACGAAGTGTCAAAATTCCTCCGTGTGAACCATGCGGTGTTTTTCTCTGCTCAAGCCGGAGAGAGTGTTAGGTAGGCGGCTTGAAAGTGTAAGGAAGGGTCGCTCTGTGAATCCGCTCAACTCAAACTCTCTCCGGCTTGAGGAGAGACACACACACAGCCTGGAGGAATCTTGACACTTTTAGTTATTTTTCTGAGATGAAGAACAAGGAGGAATTTTGACACTTAGTCGTTTTTTTGAAAAATGATGCACGTTCCGAAAAACGACTAAGTGTCAAAATTCCTCCATGTGAACCAGGCAGTGTGTGTCGCACTTGAAGCCGGAGAGAGTGTCAGGTAGGCGGCCTGAATGTGTAAGAAAGGGCTTCGCTGTGAATTCGCTCTATATGAACCATGCAGTCAACTGACTGCTGTAAGGCTGATGCCTTACATCAGATTAAGTCGATGCGGAGAGTTTATTGAAAAAAAATAAAAAGTAACAGAAAGTTCATGTTTGAGTTCTCTGTGCAATGCAACAGCACATATGTTTTCTCTTCATTGCACAACCAAATGAGGTACATCTATGCAATTCTGCACTATCTCTTCAACAGCACACGTTAACTCCATGCACAGACGGATGAGTTAGTGCAGGTACACTTAGTCGTTTTTCTGAGAAATGGTGCACGCTCTGAAAAACGACTAAGTGTCAAAATTGCTCCGTGTGAACCATGCAGTGTGTGTCTCTGCTCAAGCCGGAGATAGTGTGAGGCAGGCGCCTTGAAAGTGTAAGGAAGGGCTTCGCTGGTAATTCGCTCTATATGAACCATGCAGTCAACTGACTGCTGTAAGGCTGATGCCTTACATCAGATTAAGTCGATGCGGAGAGTTTATTGAAAAAGAATAAAAAGTAACAGAAAGTTCATGTTTGATAACTAATTTATTAAAAATATGCCCTTTGGTCATCAAGTATTTTTATATACACTTAAACGCAACAAGTGCATATCTTATATTGTGCTCTGTGCAATGCAACAGCACATATGTTTTCTCTTCATTGCACAACCAAATGAGGTATATGTATGCAATTCTGCACTATCTCTTCAACAGCACACGTTAACTCCATGCACAGACGGATGAGTTAGTACAGGTACACTTAGTCGTTTTACTGAAAATGGTGCATGCTCAGAAAAAACGACGAAGTGTCAAAATTCCTCCGTGTGAACCATGCGGTGTTTTTCTCTGCTCAAGCCGGAGAGAATGTTAGGTAGGCGGCTTGAAAGTGTAAGGAAGGGTCGCTCTGTGAATCCGCTCAACTCAAACTCTCTCCGGCTTCAGGAGAGACACACACACAGCCTGGAGGAATCTTGACACTTTTAGTTGTTTTTCTGAGAGGAAGAACAAGGAGGAATTTTGACACTTAGTCGTTTTTTTGAAAAATGATGCACGTTCCGAAAAACGACTAAGTGTCAAAATTCCTCCATGTGAACCAGGCAGTGTGTGTCGCACTTGAAGCCGGAGAGAGTGTCAGGTAGGCGGCCTGAATGTGTAAGAAAGGGCTTCGCTGTGAATTCGCTCTATATGAACCATGCAGTCAACTGACTGCTGTAAGGCTGATGCCTTACATCAGATTAAGTCGATGCGGAGAGTTTATTGAAAAAAAATAAAAAGTAACAGAAAGTTCATGTTTGAGTTCTCTGTGCAATGCAACAGCACATATGTTTTCTCTTCATTGCACAACCAAATGAGGTACATCTATGCAATTCTGCACTATCTCTTCAACAGCACACGTTAACTCCATGCACAGACGGATGAGTTAGTGCAGGTACACTTAGTCGTTTTTCTGAGAAATGGTGAACGCTCTGAAAAACGACTAAGTGTCAAAATTGCTCCGTGTGAACCATGCAGTGTGTGTCTCTGCTCAAGCCGGAGATAGTGTGAGGCAGGCGGCTTGAAAGTGTAAGGAAGGGCTTCGCTGGTAATTCGCTCTATATGAACCATGCAGTCAACTGACTGCTGTAAGGCTGATGCCTTACATCAGATTAAGTCGATGAGGAGAGTTTATTGAAAAAGAATAAAAAGTAACAGAAAGTTCATGTTTGATAACTAATTTATTAAAAATATGCCCTTTGGTCATCAAGTATTTTTATATACACTTAAACGCAACAAGTGCATATCTTATATTGTGCTCTGTGCAATGCAACAGCACATATGTTTTCTCTTCATTGCACAACCAAATGAGGTATATGTATGCAATTCTGCACTATCTCTTCAACAGCACACGTTAACTCCATGCACAGACGGATGAGTTAGTACAGGTACACTTAGTCGTTTTACTGAAAATGGTGCATGCTCAGAAAAAACGACGAAGTGTCAAAATTCCTCCGTGTGAACCATGCGGTGTTTTTCTCTGCTCAAGCCGGAGAGAGTGTTAGGTAGGCGGCTTGAAAGTGTAAGGAAGGGTCGCTCTGTGAATCCGCTCAACTCAAACTCTCTCCGGCTTGAGGAGAGAGACACACACACAGCCTGGAGGAATCTTGACACTTTTAGTTATTTTTCTGAGATGAAGAACAAGGAGGAATTTTGACACTTAGTCGTTTTTTTGAAAAATGATGCACGTTCCGAAAAACGACTAAGTGTCAAAATTCCTCCATGTGAACCAGGCAGTGTGTGTCGCACTTGAAGCCGGAGAGAGTGTCAGGTAGGCGGCCTGAATGTGTAAGAAAGGGCTTCGCTGTGAATTCGCTCTATATGAACCATGCAGTCAACTGACTGCTGTAAGGCTGATGCCTTACATCAGATTAAGTCGATGCGGAGAGTTTATTGAAAAAAAATAAAAAGTAACAGAAAGTTCATGTTTGAGTTCTCTGTGCAATGCAACAGCACATATGTTTTCTCTTCATTGCACAACCAAATGAGGTACATCTATGCAATTCTGCACTATCTCTTCAACAGCACACGTTAACTCCATGCACAGACGGATGAGTTAGTGCAGGTACACTTAGTCGTTTTTCTGAGAAATGGTGCACGCTCTGAAAAACGACTAAGTGTCAAAATTGCTCCGTGTGAACCATGCAGTGTGTGTCTCTGCTCAAGCCGGAGATAGTGTGAGGCAGGCGGCTTGAAAGTGTAAGGAAGGGCTTCGCTGGTAATTTGCTCTATATGAACCATGCAATCAACTGACTGCTGTAAGGCTGATGCCTTACATCAGATTAAGTCGATGCGGAGAGTTTATTGAAAAAGAATAAAAAGTAACAGAAAGTTCATGTTTGAGTTCTCTGTGCAATGCAACAGCACATATGTTTTCTCTTCATTGCACAACCAAATGAGGTACATCTATGCAATTCTGCACTATCTCTTCAACAGCACACGTTAACTCCATGCACAGACGGATGAGTTAGTGCAGGTACACTTAGTCGTTTTTCTGAGAAATGGTGCACGCTCTGAAAAACGACTAAGTGTCAAAATTGCTCCGTGTGAACCATGCAGTGTGTGTCTCTGCTCAAGCCGGAGATAGTGTGAGGCAGGCGGCTTGAAAGTGTAAGGAAGGGCTTCGCTGGTAATTCGCTCTATATGAACCATGCAGTCAACTGACTGCTGTAAGGCTGATGCCTTACATCAGATTAAGTCGATGCGGAGAGTTTATTGAAAAAGAATAAAAAGTAACAGAAAGTTCATGTTTGATAACTAATTTATTAAAAATATGCCCTTTGGTCATCAAGTATTTTTATATACACTTAAACGCAACAAGTGCATATCTTATATTGTGCTCTGTGCAATGCAACAGCACATATGTTTTCTCTTCATTGCACAACCAAATGAGGTATATCTATGCAATTCTGCACTATCTCTTCAACAGCACACGTTAACTCCATGCACAGACGGATGAGTTAGTACAGGTACACTTAGTCGTTTTACTGAAAATGGTGCATGCTCAGAAAAAACGACGAAGTGTCAAAATTCCTCCGTGTGAACCATGCGGTGTTTTTCTCTGCTCAAGCCGGAGAGAGTGTTAGGTAGGCGGCTTGAAAGTGTAAGGAAGGGTCGCTCTGTGAATCCGCTCAACTCAAACTCTCTCCGGCTTGAGGAGAGAGACACACACACAGCCTGGAGGAATCTTGACACTTTTAGTTATTTTTCTGAGATGAAGAACAAGGAGGAATTTTGACACTTAGTCGTTTTTTTGAAAAATGATGCACGTTCCGAAAAACGACTAAGTGTCAAAATTCCTCCATGTGAACCAGGCAGTGTGTGTCGCACTTGAAGCCGGAGAGAGTGTCAGGTAGGCGGCCTGAATGTGTAAGAAAGGGCTTCGCTGTGAATTCGCTCTATATGAACCATGCAGTCAACTGACTGCTGTAAGGCTGATGCCTTACATCAGATTAAGTCGATGCGGAGAGTTTATTGAAAAAAAATAAAAAGTAACAGAAAGTTCATGTTTGAGTTCTCTGTGCAATGCAACAGCACATATGTTTTCTCTTCATTGCACAACCAAATGAGGTACATCTATGCAATTCTGCACTATCTCTTCAACAGCACACGTTAACTCCATGCACAGACGGATGAGTTAGTGCAGGTACACTTAGTCGTTTTTCTGAGAAATGGTGCACGCTCTGAAAAACGACTAAGTGTCAAAATTGCTCCGTGTGAACCATGCAGTGTGTGTCTCTGCTCAAGCCGGAGATAGTGTGAGGCAGGCGGCTTGAAAGTGTAAGGAAGGGCTTCGCGGGTAATTCGCTCTATATGAACCATGCAGTCAACTGACTGCTGTAAGGCTGATGCCTTACATCAGATTAAGTCGATGCGGAGAGTTTATTGAAAAAGAATAAAAAGTAACAGAAAGTTCATGTTTGATCACTAATTTATTAAAAATATGCCCTTTGGTCATCAAGTATTTTTATATACACTTAAACGCAACAAGTGCATATCTTATATTGTGCTCTGTTCCTCCGTGTAAATCGTGCACTGTGTCTCTCTCCTCAAGCCGGAGAGAGTGTGAGGCAGGCGGCTTGAAGGTGTAAGGAAGAGTCGCTCTGTGAATCATGCAGTCCATTGACAGCTGTATGGCTGATGTAACATCAGATTAAGTCAACGAGGAAATGTTATGGAAAAGAATAAAAAGTAGCAGAAAGCTCATGTTTGAGTTCTCTGTGCAGTGCAACAGCACATATGTTTTCTCTTTTTTGCACAACCAAATGAGGTACATCTATGCAATTCTGCACTATCTCTTAAACAGCACACGTTAACTCCATGCACAGACGGATGAGTTAGTGCAGGTACACTTAGTCGTTTTTCTGAGAAATGGTGCACGCTCTGAAAAACGACTAAGTGTCAAAATTGCTCCGTGTGAACCATGCAGTGTGTGTCTCTGCTCAAGCCGGAGATAGTGTGAGGCAGGCGCCTTGAAAGTGTAAGGAAGGGCTTCGCTGGTAATTCGCTCTATATGAACCATGCAGTCAACTGACTGCTGTAAGGCTGATGCCTTACATCAGATTAAGTCGATGCGGAGAGTTTATTGAAAAAGAATAAAAAGTAACAGAAAGTTCATGTTTGATAACTAATTTATTAAAAATATGCCCTTTGGTCATCAAGTATTTTTATATACACTTAAACGCAACAAGTGCATATCTTATATTGTGCTCTGTGCAATGCAACAGCACATATGTTTTCTCTTCATTGCACAACCAAATGAGGTATATGTATGCAATTCTGCACTATCTCTTCAACAGCACACGTTAACTCCATGCACAGACGGATGAGTTAGTACAGGTACACTTAGTCGTTTTACTGAAAATGGTGCATGCTCAGAAAAAACGACGAAGTGTCAAAATTCCTCCGTGTGAACCATGCGGTGTTTTTCTCTGCTCAAGCCGGAGAGAATGTTAGGTAGGCGGCTTGAAAGTGTAAGGAAGGGTCGCTCTGTGAATCCGCTCAACTCAAACTCTCTCCGGCTTCAGGAGAGACACACACACAGCCTGGAGGAATCTTGACACTTTTAGTTGTTTTTCTGAGATGAAGAACAAGGAGGAATTTTGACACTTAGTCGTTTTTTTGAAAAATGATGCACGTTCCGAAAAACGACTAAGTGTCAAAATTCCTCCATGTGAACCAGGCAGTGTGTGTCGCACTTGAAGCCGGAGAGAGTGTCAGGTAGGCGGCCTGAATGTGTAAGAAAGGGCTTCGCTGTGAATTCGCTCTATATGAACCATGCAGTCAACTGACTGCTGTAAGGCTGATGCCTTACATCAGATTAAGTCGATGCGGAGAGTTTATTGAAAAAAAAATAAAAAGTAACAGAAAGTTCATGTTTGAGTTCTCTGTGCAATGCAACAGCACATATGTTTTCTCTTCATTGCACAACCAAATGAGGTACATCTATGCAATTCTGCACTATCTCTTCAACAGCACACGTTAACTCCATGCACAGACGGATGAGTTAGTGCAGGTACACTTAGTCGTTTTTCTGAGAAATGGTGCACGCTCTGAAAAACGACTAAGTGTCAAAATTGCTCCGTGTGAACCATGCAGTGTGTGTCTCTGCTCAAGCCGGAGATAGTGTGAGGCAGGCGGCTTGAAAGTGTAAGGAAGGGCTTCGCTGGTAATTCGCTCTATATGAACCATGCAGTCAACTGACTGCTGTAAGGCTGATGCCTTACATCAGATTAAGTCGATGCGGAGAGTTTATTGAAAAAGAATAAAAAGTAACAGAAAGTTCATGTTTGATAACTAATTTATTAAAAATATGCCCTTTGGTCATCAAGTATTTTTATATACACTTAAACGCAACAAGTGCATATCTTATATTGTGCTCTGTGCAATGCAACAGCACATATGTTTTCTCTTCATTGCACAACCAAATGAGGTATATGTATGCAATTCTGCACTATCTCTTCAACAGCACACGTTAACTCCATGCACAGACGGATGAGTTAGTACAGGTACACTTAGTCGTTTTACTGAAAATGGTGCATGCTCAGAAAAAACGACGAAGTGTCAAAATTCCTCCGTGTGAACCATGCGGTGTTTTTCTCTGCTCAAGCCGGAGAGAATGTTAGGTAGGCGGCTTGAAAGTGTAAGGAAGGGTCGCTCTGTGAATCCGCTCAACTCAAACTCTCTCCGGCTTGAGGAGAGACACACACACAGCCTGGAGGAATCTTGACACTTTTAGTTATTTTTCTGAGATGAAAAACAAGGAGGAATTTTGACAGTCGTTTTTTTGAAAAATGATGCACGTTCCGAAAAACGACTAAGTGTCAAAATTCCTCCATGTGAACCAGGCAGTGTGTGTCGCACTTGAAGCCGGAGAGAGTGTCAGGTAGGCGGCCTGAATGTGTAAGAAAGGGCTTCGCTGTGAATTCGCTCTATATGAACCATGCAGTCAACTGACTGCTGTAAGGCTGATGCCTTACATCAGATTAAGTCGATGCGGAGAGTTTATTGAAAAAAAATAAAAAGTAGCAGAAAGTTCATGTTTGAGTTCTCTGTGCAATGCAACAGCACATATGTTTTCTCTTCATTGCACAACCAAATGAGGTACATCTATGCAATTCTGCACTATCTCTTCAACAGCACACGTTAACTCCATGCACAGACGGATGAGTTAGTGCAGGTACACTCAGTCGTTTTTCTGAGAAATGGTGCACGCTCTGAAAAACGACTAAGTGTCAAAATTGCTCCGTGTGAACCATGCAGTGTGTGTCTCTGCTCAAACCGGAGATAGTGTGAGGCAGGCGGCTTGAAAGTGTAAGGAAGGGCTTCGCTGGTAATTCGCTCTATATGAACCATGCAGTCAACTGACTGCTGTAAGGCTGATGCCTTACATCAGATTAAGTCGATGCGGAGAGTTTATTGAAAAAGAATAAAAAGTAACAGAAAGTTCATGTTTGATAACTAATTTATTAAAAATATGCCCTTTGGTCATCAAGTATTTTTATATACACTTAAACGCAACAAGTGCATATCTTATATTGTGCTCTGTGCAATGCAACAGCACATATGTTTTCTCTTCATTGCACAACCAAATGAGGTATATGTATGCAATTCTGCACTATCTCTTCAACAGCACACGTTAACTCCATGCACAGACGGATGAGTTAGTACAGGTACACTTAGTCGTTTTACTGAAAATGGTGCATGCTCAGAAAAAACGACGAAGTGTCAAAATTCCTCCGTGTGAACCATGCGGTGTTTTTCTCTGCTCAAGCCGGAGAGAGTGTTAGGTAGGCGGCTTGAAAGTGTAAGGAAGGGTCGCTCTGTGAATCCGCTCAACTCAAACTCTCTCCGGCTTGAGGAGAGACACACACACAGCCTGGAGGAATCTTGACACTTTTAGTTATTTTTCTGAGATGAAGAACAAGGAGGAATTTTGACACTTAGTCGTTTTTTTGAAAAATGATGCACGTTCCGAAAAACGACTAAGTGTCAAAATTCCTCCATGTGAACCAGGCAGTGTGTGTCGCACTTGAAGCCGGAGAGAGTGTCAGGTAGGCGGCCTGAATGTGTAAGAAAGGGCTTCGCTGTGAATTCGCTCTATATGAACCATGCAGTCAACTGACTGCTGTAAGGCTGATGCCTTACATCAGATTAAGTCGATGCGGAGAGTTTATTGAAAAAAAATAAAAAGTAGCAGAAAGTTCATGTTTGAGTTCTCTGTGCAATGCAACAGCACATATGTTTTCTCTTCATTGCACAACCAAATGAGGTACATCTATGCAATTCTGCACTATCTCTTCAACAGCACACGTTAACTCCATGCACAGACGGATGAGTTAGTGCAGGTACACTTAGTCGTTTTTCTGAGAAATGGTGCACGCTCTGAAAAACGACTAAGTGTCAAAATTGCTCCGTGTGAACCATGCAGTGTGTGTCTCTGCTCAAGCCGGAGATAGTGTGAGGCAGGCGCCTTGAAAGTGTAAGGAAGGGCTTCGCTGGTAATTCGCTCTATATGAACCATGCAGTCAACTGACTGCTGTAAGGCTGATGCCTTACATCAGATTAAGTCGATGCGGAGAGTTTATTGAAAAAGAATAAAAAGTAACAGAAAGTTCATGTTTGATAACTAATTTATTAAAAATATGCCCTTTGGTCATCAAGTATTTTTATATACACTTAAACGCAACAAGTGCATATCTTATATTGTGCTCTGTGCAATGCAACAGCACATATGTTTTCTCTTCATTGCACAACCAAATGAGGTATATGTATGCAATTCTGCACTATCTCTTCAACAGCACACGTTAACTCCATGCACAGACGGATGAGTTAGTACAGGTACACTTAGTCGTTTTACTGAAAATGGTGCATGCTCAGAAAAAACGACGAAGTGTCAAAATTCCTCCGTGTGAACCATGCGGTGTTTTTCTCTGCTCAAGCCGGAGAGAATGTTAGGTAGGCGGCTTGAAAGTGTAAGGAAGGGTCGCTCTGTGAATCCGCTCAACTCAAACTCTCTCCGGCTTCAGGAGAGACACACACACAGCCTGGAGGAATCTTGACACTTTTAGTTGTTTTTCTGAGATGAAGAACAAGGAGGAATTTTGACACTTAGTCGTTTTTTTGATAAATGATGCACGTTCCGAAAAACGACTAAGTGTCAAAATTCCTCCATGTGAACCAGGCAGTGTGTGTCGCACTTGAAGCCGGAGAGAGTGTCAGGTAGGCGGCCTGAATGTGTAAGAAAGGGCTTCGCTGTGAATTCGCTCTATATGAACCATGCAGTCAACTGACTGCTGTAAGGCTGATGCCTTACATCAGATTAAGTCGATGCGGAGAGTTTATTGAAAAAAAAATAAAAAGTAACAGAAAGTTCATGTTTGAGTTCTCTGTGCAATGCAACAGCACATATGTTTTCTCTTCATTGCACAACCAAATGAGGTACATCTATGCAATTCTGCACTATCTCTTCAACAGCACACGTTAACTCCATGCACAGACGGATGAGTTAGTGCAGGTACACTTAGTCGTTTTTCTGAGAAATGGTGCACGCTCTGAAAAACGACTAAGTGTCAAAATTGCTCCGTGTGAACCATGCAGTGTGTGTCTCTGCTCAAGCCGGAGATAGTGTGAGGCAGGCGGCTTGAAAGTGTAAGGAAGGGCTTCGCTGGTAATTCGCTCTATATGAACCATGCAGTCAACTGACTGCTGTAAGGCTGATGCCTTACATCAGATTAAGTCGATGCGGAGAGTTTATTGAAAAAGAATAAAAAGTAACAGAAAGTTCATGTTTGATAACTAATTTATTAAAAATATGCCCTTTGGTCATCAAGTATTTTTATATACACTTAAACGCAACAAGTGCATATCTTATATTGTGCTCTGTGCAATGCAACAGCACATATGTTTTCTCTTCATTGCACAACCAAATGAGGTATATCTATGCAATTCTGCACTATCTCTTCAACAGCACACGTTAACTCCATGCACAGACGGATGAGTTAGTACAGGTACACTTAGTCGTTTTACTGAAAATGGTGCATGCTCAGAAAAAACGACGAAGTGTCAAAATTCCTCCGTGTGAACCATGCGGTGTTTTTCTCTGCTCAAGCCGGAGAGAGTGTTAGGTAGGCGGCTTGAAAGTGTAAGGAAGGGTCGCTCTGTGAATCCGCTCAACTCAAACTCTCTCCGGCTTGAGGAGAGAGACACACACACAGCCTGGAGGAATCTTGACACTTTTAGTTATTTTTCTGAGATGAAGAACAAGGAGGAATTTTGACACTTAGTCGTTTTTTTGAAAAATGATGCACGTTCCGAAAAACGACTAAGTGTCAAAATTCCTCCATGTGAACCAGGCAGTGTGTGTCGCACTTGAAGCCGGAGAGAGTGTCAGGTAGGCGGCCTGAATGTGTAAGAAAGGGCTTCGCTGTGAATTCGCTCTATATGAACCATGCAGTCAACTGACTGCTGTAAGGCTGATGCCTTACATCAGATTAAGTCGATGCGGAGAGTTTATTGAAAAAAAATAAAAAGTAACAGAAAGTTCATGTTTGAGTTCTCTGTGCAATGCAACAGCACATATGTTTTCTCTTCATTGCACAACCAAATGAGGTACATCTATGCAATTCTGCACTATCTCTTCAACAGCACACGTTAACTCCATGCACAGACGGATGAGTTAGTGCAGGTACACTTAGTCGTTTTTCTGAGAAATGGTGCACGCTCTGAAAAACGACTAAGTGTCAAAATTGCTCCGTGTGAACCATGCAGTGTGTGTCTCTGCTCAAGCCGGAGATAGTGTGAGGCAGGCGGCTTGAAAGTGTAAGGAAGGGCTGATGCCTTACATCAGATTAAGTCGATGCGGAGAGTTTATTGAAAAAGAATAAAAAGTAACAGAAAGTTCATGTTTGATCACTAATTTATTAAAAATATGCCCTTTGGTCATCAAGTATTTTTATATACACTTAAACGCAACAAGTGCATATCTTATATTGTGCTCTGTTCCTCCGTGTAAATCGTGCACTGTGTCTCTCTCCTCAAGCCGGAGAGAGTGTGAGGCAGGCGGCTTGAAGGTGTAAGGAAGAGTCGCTCTGTGAATCATGCAGTCCATTGACAGCTGTATGGCTGATGTAACATCAGATTAAGTCAACGAGGAAATGTTATGGAAAAGAATAAAAAGTAGCAGAAAGCTCATGTTTGAGTTCTCTGTGCAGTGCAACAGCACATATGTTTTCTCTTTTTTGCACAACCAAATGAGGTACATCTATGCAATTCTGCACTATCTCTTAAACAGCACACGTTAACTCCATGCACAGACGGATGAGTTAGTGCAGGTACACTTAGTCGTTTTTCTGAGAAATGGTGCACGCTCTGAAAAACGACTAAGTGTCAAAATTGCTCCGTGTGAACCATGCAGTGTGTGTCTCTGCTCAAGCCGGAGATAGTGTGAGGCAGGCGCCTTGAAAGTGTAAGGAAGGGCTTCGCTGGTAATTCGCTCTATATGAACCATGCAGTCAACTGACTGCTGTAAGGCTGATGCCTTACATCAGATTAAGTCGATGCGGAGAGTTTATTGAAAAAGAATAAAAAGTAACAGAAAGTTCATGTTTGATAACTAATTTATTAAAAATATGCCCTTTGGTCATCAAGTATTTTTATATACACTTAAACGCAACAAGTGCATATCTTATATTGTGCTCTGTGCAATGCAACAGCACATATGTTTTCTCTTCATTGCACAACCAAATGAGGTACATCTATGCAATTCTGCACTATCTCTTCAACAGCACACGTTAACTCCATGCACAGACGGATGAGTTAGTGCAGGTACACTTAGTCGTTTTTCTGAGAAATGGTGCACGCTCTGAAAAACGACTAAGTGTCAAAATTGCTCCGTGTGAACCATGCAGTGTGTGTCTCTGCTCAAGCCGGAGATAGTGTGAGGCAGGCGGCTTGAAAGTGTAAGGAAGGGCTTCGCGGGTAATTCGCTCTATATGAACCATGCAGTCAACTGACTGCTGTAAGGCTGATGCCTTACATCAGATTAAGTCGATGCGGAGAGTTTATTGAAAAAGAATAAAAAGTAACAGAAAGTTCATGTTTGATCACTAATTTATTAAAAATATGCCCTTTGGTCATCAAGTATTTTTATATACACTTAAACGCAACAAGTGCATATCTTATATTGTGCTCTGTGCAATGCAACAGCACATATGTTTTCTCTTCATTGCACAACCAAATGAGGTATATCTATGCAATTCTGCACTATCTCTTCAACAGGACACGTTAACTCCATGCACAGACGGATGAGTTAGTACAGGTACACTTAGTCGTTTTACTGAAAATGGTGCATGCTCAGAAAAAACGACGAAGTGTCAAAATTCCTCCGTGTGAACCATGCGGTGTTTTTCTCTGCTCAAGCCGGAGAGAGTGTTAGGTAGGCGGCTTGAAAGTGTAAGGAAGGGTCGCTCTGTGAATCCGCTCAACTCAAACTCTCTCCGGCTTGAGGAGAGAGACACACACACAGCCTGGAGGAATCTTGACACTTTTAGTTATTTTTCTGAGATGAAGAACAAGGAGGAATTTTGACACTTAGTCGTTTTTTTGAAAAATGATGCACGTTCCGAAAAACGACTAAGTGTCAAAATTCCTCCATGTGAACCAGGCAGTGTGTGTCGCACTTGAAGCCGGAGAGAGTGTCAGGTAGGCGGCCTGAATGTGTAAGAAAGGGCTTCGCTGTGAATTCGCTCTATATGAACCATGCAGTCAACTGACTGCTGTAAGGCTGATGCATTACATCAGATTAAGTCGATGCGGAGAGTTTATTGAAAAAAAATAAAAAGTAGCAGAAAGTTCATGTTTGAGTTCTCTGTGCAATGCAACAGCACATATGTTTTCTCTTCATTGCACAACCAAATGAGGTACATCTATGCAATTCTGCACTATCTCTTCAACAGCACACGTTAACTCCATGCACAGACGGATGAGTTAGTGCAGGTACACTCAGTCGTTTTTCTGAGAAATGGTGCACGCTCTGAAAAACGACTAAGTGTCAAAATTGCTCCGTGTGAACCATGCAGTGTGTGTCTCTGCTCAAACCGGAGATAGTGTGAGGCAGGCGGCTTGAAAGTGTAAGGAAGGGCTTCGCTGGTAATTCGCTCTATATGAACCATGCAGTCAACTGACTGCTGTAAGGCTGATGCCTTACATCAGATTAAGTCGATGCGGAGAGTTTATTGAAAAAGAATAAAAAGTAACAGAAAGTTCATGTTTGATAACTAATTTATTAAAAATATGCCCTTTGGTCATCAAGTATTTTTATATACACTTAAACGCAACAAGTGCATATCTTATATTGTGCTCTGTGCAATGCAACAGCACATATGTTTTCTCTTCATTGCACAACCAAATGAGGTATATCTATGCAATTCTGCACTATCTCTTCAACAGCACACGTTAACTCCATGCACAGACGGATGAGTTAGTACAGGTACACTTAGTCGTTTTACTGAAAATGGTGCATGCTCAGAAAAAACGACGAAGTGTCAAAATTCCTCCGTGTGAACCATGCGGTGTTTTTCTCTGCTCAAGCCGGAGAGAGTGTTAGGTAGGCGGCTTGAAAGTGTAAGGAAGGGTCGCTCTGTGAATCCGCTCAACTCAAACTCTCTCCGGCTTGAGGAGAGACACACACACAGCCTGGAGGAATCTTGACACTTTTAGTTATTTTTCTGAGATGAAGAACAAGGAGGAATTTTGACACTTAGTCGTTTTTTTGAAAAATGATGCACGTTCCGAAAAACGACTAAGTGTCAAAATTCCTCCATGTGAACCAGGCAGTGTGTGTCGCACTTGAAGCCGGAGAGAGTGTCAGGTAGGCGGCCTGAATGTGTAAGAAAGGGCTTCGCTGTGAATTCGCTCTATATGAACCATGCAGTCAACTGACTGCTGTAAGGCTGATGCCTTACATCAGATTAAGTCGATGCGGAGAGTTTATTGAAAAAAAATAAAAAGTAGCAGAAAGTTCATGTTTGAGTTCTCTGTGCAATGCAACAGCACATATGTTTTCTCTTCATTGCACAACCAAATGAGGTACATCTATGCAATTCTGCACTATCTCTTCAACAGCACACGTTAACTCCATGCACAGACGGATGAGTTAGTGCAGGTACACTTAGTCGTTTTTCTGAGAAATGGTGCACGCTCTGAAAAACGACTAAGTGTAAAAATTGCTCCGTGTGAACCATGCAGTGTGTGTCTCTGCTCAAGCCGGAGATAGTGTGAGGCAGGCGGCTTGAAAGTGTAAGGAAGGGCTTCGCTGGTAATTTGCTCTATATGAACCATGCAATCAACTGACTGCTGTAAGGCTGATGCCTTACATCAGATTAAGTCGATGCGGAGAGTTTATTGAAAAAGAATAAAAAGTAACAGAAAGTTCATGTTTGATAACTAATTTATTAAAAATATGCCCTTTGGTCATCAAGTATTTTTATATACACTTAAACGCAACAAGTGCATATCTTATATTGTGCTCTGTGCAATGCAACAGCACATATGTTTTCTCTTCATTGCACAACCAAATGAGGTATATCTATGCAATTCTGCACTATCTCTTCAACAGCACACGTTAACTCCATGCACAGACGGATGAGTTAGTACAGGTACACTTAGTCGTTTTACTGAAAATGGTGCATGCTCAGAAAAAACGACGAAGTGTCAAAATTCCTCCGTGTGAACCATGCGGTGTTTTTCTCTGCTCAAGCCGGAGAGAATGTTAGGTAGGCGGCTTGAAAGTGTAAGGAAGGGTCGCTCTGTGAATCCGCTCAACTCAAACTCTCTCCGGCTTCAGGAGAGACACACACACAGCCTGGAGGAATCTTGACACTTTTAGTTGTTTTTCTGAGATGAAGAACAAGGAGGAATTTTGACACTTAGTCGTTTTTTTGAAAAATGATGCACGTTCCGAAAAACGACTAAGTGTCAAAATTCCTCCATGTGAACCAGGCAGTGTGTGTCGCACTTGAAGCCGGAGAGAGTGTCAGGTAGGCGGCCTGAATGTGTAAGAAAGGGCTTCGCTGTGAATTCGCTCTATATGAACCATGCAGTCAACTGACTGCTGTAAGGCTGATGCCTTACATCAGATTAAGTCGATGCGGAGAGTTTATTGAAAAAAAAAAAAAAAGTAACAGAAAGTTCATGTTTGAGTTCTCTGTGCAATGCAACAGCACATATGTTTTCTCTTCATTGCACAACCAAATGAGGTACATCTATGCAATTCTGCACTATCTCTTCAACAGCACACGTTAACTCCATGCACAGACGGATGAGTTAGTGCAGGTACACTTAGTCGTTTTTCTGAGAAATGGTGCACGCTCTGAAAAACGACTAAGTGTCAAAATTGCTCCGTGTGAACCATGCAGTGTGTGTCTCTGCTCAAGCCGGAGATAGTGTGAGGCAGGCGGCTTGAAAGTGTAAGGAAGGGCTTCGCTGGTAATTCGCTCTATATGAACCATGCAGTCAACTGACTGCTGTAAGGCTGATGCCTTACATCAGATTAAGTCGATGCGGAGAGTTTATTGAAAAAGAATAAAAAGTAACAGAAAGTTCATGTTTGATAACTAATTTATTAAAAATATGCCCTTTGGTCATCAAGTATTTTTATATACACTTAAACGCAACAAGTGCATATCTTATATTGTGCTCTGTGCAATGCAACAGCACATATGTTTTCTCTTCATTGCACAACCAAATGAGGTATATGTATGCAATTCTGCACTATCTCTTCAACAGCACACGTTAACTCCATGCACAGACGGATGAGTTAGTACAGGTACACTTAGTCGTTTTACTGAAAATGGTGCATGCTCAGAAAAAACGACGAAGTGTCAAAATTCCTCCGTGTGAACCATGCGGTGTTTTTCTCTGCTCAAGCCGGAGAGAATGTTAGGTAGGCGGCTTGAAAGTGTAAGGAAGGGTCGCTCTGTGAATCCGCTCAACTCAAACTCTCTCCGGCTTCAGGAGAGACACACACACAGCCTGGAGGAATCTTGACACTTTTAGTTGTTTTTCTGAGATGAAGAACAAGGAGGAATTTTGACACTTAGTCGTTTTTTTGAAAAATGATGCACGTTCCGAAAAACGACTAAGTGTCAAAATTCCTCCATGTGAACCAGGCAGTGTGTGTCGCACTTGAAGCCGGAGAGAGTGTCAGGTAGGCGGCCTGAATGTGTAAGAAAGGGCTTCGCTGTGAATTCGCTCTATATGAACCATGCAGTCAACTGACTGCTGTAAGGCTGATGCCTTACATCAGATTAAGTCGATGCGGAGAGTTTATTGAAAAAAAATAAAAAGTAACAGAAAGTTCATGTTTGAGTTCTCTGTGCAATGCAACAGCACATATGTTTTCTCTTCATTGCACAACCAAATGAGGTACATCTATGCAATTCTGCACTATCTCTTCAACAGCACACGTTAACTCCATGCACAGACGGATGAGTTAGTGCAGGTACACTTAGTCGTTTTTCTGAGAAATGGTGAACGCTCTGAAAAACGACTAAGTGTCAAAATTGCTCCGTGTGAACCATGCAGTGTGTGTCTCTGCTCAAGCCGGAGATAGTGTGAGGCAGGCGGCTTGAAAGTGTAAGGAAGGGCTTCGCTGGTAATTCGCTCTATATGAACCATGCAGTCAACTGACTGCTGTAAGGCTGATGCCTTACATCAGATTAAGTCGATGAGGAGAGTTTATTGAAAAAGAATAAAAAGTAACAGAAAGTTCATGTTTGATAACTAATTTATTAAAAATATGCCCTTTGGTCATCAAGTATTTTTATATACACTTAAACGCAACAAGTGCATATCTTATATTGTGCTCTGTGCAATGCAACAGCACATATGTTTTCTCTTCATTGCACAACCAAATGAGGTATATGTATGCAATTCTGCACTATCTCTTCAACAGCACACGTTAACTCCATGCACAGACGGATGAGTTAGTACAGGTACACTTAGTCGTTTTACTGAAAATGGTGCATGCTCAGAAAAAACGACGAAGTGTCAAGATTCCTCCGTGTGAACCATGCGGTGTTTTTCTCTGCTCAAGCCGGAGAGAGTGTTAGGTAGGCGGCTTGAAAGTGTAAGGAAGGGTCTCTCTGTGAATCCGCTCAACTCAAACTCTCTCCGGCTTGAGGAGAGAGACACACACACAGCCTGGAGGAATCTTGACACTTTTAGTTATTTTTCTGAGATGAAGAACAAGGAGGAATTTTGACACTTAGTCGTTTTTTTGAAAAATGATGCACGTTCCGAAAAACGACTAAGTGTCAAAATTCCTCCATGTGAACCAGGCAGTGTGTGTCGCACTTGAAGCCGGAGAGAGTGTCAGGTAGGCGGCCTGAATGTGTAAGAAAGGGCTTCGCTGTGAATTCGCTCTATATGAACCATGCAGTCAACTGACTGCTGTAAGGCTGATGCCTTACATCAGATTAAGTCGATGCGGAGAGTTTATTGAAAAAAAATAAAAAGTAACAGAAAGTTCATGTTTGAGTTCTCTGTGCAATGCAACAGCACATATGTTTTCTCTTCATTGCACAACCAAATGAGGTACATCTATGCAATTCTGCACTATCTCTTCAACAGCACACGTTAACTCCATGCACAGACGGATGAGTTAGTGCAGGTACACTTAGTCGTTTTTCTGAGAAATGGTGCACGCTCTGAAAAACGACTAAGTGTCAAAATTGCTCCGTGTGAACCATGCAGTGTGTGTCTCTGCTCAAGCCGGAGATAGTGTGAGGCAGGCGGCTTGAAAGTGTAAGGAAGGGCTTCGCTGGTAATTCGCTCTATATGAACCATGCAGTCAACTGACTGCTGTAAGGCTGATGCCTTACATCAGATTAAGTCGATGCGGAGAGTTTATTGAAAAAGAATAAAAAGTAACAGAAAGTTCATGTTTGATAACTAATTTATTAAAAATATGCCCTTTGGTCATCAAGTATTTTTATATACACTTAAACGCAACAAGTGCATATCTTATATTGTGCTCTGTGCAATGCAACAGCACATATGTTTTCTCTTCATTGCACAACCAAATGAGGTATATCTATGCAATTCTGCACTATCTCTTCAACAGCACACGTTAACTCCATGCACAGACGGATGAGTTAGTACAGGTACACTTAGTCGTTTTACTGAAAATGGTGCATGCTCAGAAAAAACGACGAAGTGTCAAAATTCCTCCGTGTGAACCATGCGGTGTTTTTCTCTGCTCAAGCCGGAGAGAGTGTTAGGTAGGCGGCTTGAAAGTGTAAGGAAGGGTCGCTCTGTGAATCCGCTCAACTCAAACTCTCTCCGGCTTGAGGAGAGAGACACACACACAGCCTGGAGGAATCTTGACACTTTTAGTTATTTTTCTGAGATGAAGAACAAGGAGGAATTTTGACACTTAGTCGTTTTTTTGAAAAATGATGCACGTTCCGAAAAACGACTAAGTGTCAAAATTCCTCCATGTGAACCAGGCAGTGTGTGTCGCACTTGAAGCCGGAGAGAGTGTCAGGTAGGCGGCCTGAATGTGTAAGAAAGGGCTTCGCTGTGAATTCGCTCTATATGAACCATGCAGTCAACTGACTGCTGTAAGGCTGATGCCTTACATCAGATTAAGTCGATGCGGAGAGTTTATTGAAAAAAAATAAAAAGTAACAGAAAGTTCATGTTTGAGTTCTCTGTGCAATGCAACAGCACATATGTTTTCTCTTCATTGCACAACCAAATGAGGTACATCTATGCAATTCTGCACTATCTCTTCAACAGCACACGTTAACTCCATGCACAGACGGATGAGTTAGTGCAGGTACACTTAGTCGTTTTTCTGAGAAATGGTGCACGCTCTGAAAAACGACTAAGTGTCAAAATTGCTCCGTGTGAACCATGCAGTGTGTGTCTCTGCTCAAGCCGGAGATAGTGTGAGGCAGGCGGCTTGAAAGTGTAAGGAAGGGCTTCGCGGGTAATTCGCTCTATATGAACCATGCAGTCAACTGACTGCTGTAAGGCTGATGCCTTACATCAGATTAAGTCGATGCGGAGAGTTTATTGAAAAAGAATAAAAAGTAACAGAAAGTTCATGTTTGATCACTAATTTATTAAAAATATGCCCTTTGGTCATCAAGTATTTTTATATACACTTAAACGCAACAAGTGCATATCTTATATTGTGCTCTGTTCCTCCGTGTAAATCGTGCACTGTGTCTCTCTCCTCAAGCCGGAGAGAGTGTGAGGCAGGCGGCTTGAAGGTGTAAGGAAGAGTCGCTCTGTGAATCATGCAGTCCATTGACAGCTGTATGGCTGATGTAACATCAGATTAAGTCAACGAGGAAATGTTATGGAAAAGAATAAAAAGTAGCAGAAAGCTCATGTTTGAGTTCTCTGTGCAGTGCAACAGCACATATGTTTTCTCTTTTTTGCACAACCAAATGAGGTACATCTATGCAATTCTGCACTATCTCTTAAACAGCACACGTTAACTCCATGCACAGACGGATGAGTTAGTGCAGGTACACTTAGTCGTTTTTCTGAGAAATGGTGCACGCTCTGAAAAACGACTAAGTGTCAAAATTGCTCCGTGTGAACCATGCAGTGTGTGTCTCTGCTCAAGCCGGAGATAGTGTGAGGCAGGCGCCTTGAAAGTGTAAGGAAGGGCTTCGCTGGTAATTCGCTCTATATGAACCATGCAGTCAACTGACTGCTGTAAGGCTGATGCCTTACATCAGATTAAGTCGATGCGGAGAGTTTATTGAAAAAGAATAAAAAGTAACAGAAAGTTCATGTTTGATAACTAATTTATTAAAAATATGCCCTTTGGTCATCAAGTATTTTTATATACACTTAAACGCAACAAGTGCATATCTTATATTGTGCTCTGTGCAATGCAACAGCACATATGTTTTCTCTTCATTGCACAACCAAATGAGGTATATGTATGCAATTCTGCACTATCTCTTCAACAGCACACGTTAACTCCATGCACAGACGGATGAGTTAGTACAGGTACACTTAGTCGTTTTACTGAAAATGGTGCATGCTCAGAAAAAACGACGAAGTGTCAAAATTCCTCCGTGTGAACCATGCGGTGTTTTTCTCTGCTCAAGCCGGAGAGAATGTTAGGTAGGCGGCTTGAAAGTGTAAGGAAGGGTCGCTCTGTGAATCCGCTCAACTCAAACTCTCTCCGGCTTCAGGAGAGACACACACACAGCCTGGAGGAATCTTGACACTTTTAGTTGTTTTTCTGAGATGAAGAACAAGGAGGAATTTTGACACTTAGTCGTTTTTTTGAAAAATGATGCACGTTCCGAAAAACGACTAAGTGTCAAAATTCCTCCATGTGAACCAGGCAGTGTGTGTCGCACTTGAAGCCGGAGAGAGTGTCAGGTAGGCGGCCTGAATGTGTAAGAAAGGGCTTCGCTGTGAATTCGCTCTATATGAACCATGCAGTCAACTGACTGCTGTAAGGCTGATGTAGCCTAACATCAGATTAAGTCGATGCGGAGAGTTTATTGAAAAAGAATAAAAAGAAACAGAAAGTTCATGTTTGAGCACTAATTTATTAAAAATATGCGCTTTGGTCATTAATTTTTTTTTATATAGCCTACACTGAAACGCAACAAGTGCATATCTTATATTGTGCTCTGTTCCTCCGTGTAAACCGTGCACTGTGTCTCTGCTCAAGCCGGAGATAGTGTGAGGCAGGCGGCATGAAGGTGTAAGGAAGGGCTTCGCTGTGAATCTGCTCAACTCAAACTCTCTCCGGCTTGAGGAGAGACACACACACAGCCTGGAGGAATCTGTGAATCATGCAGTCCAATGACTGCTGTATGGCTGATGTAACATCAGATTAAGTCAACGAGGAATGTTATTGACAAAGAAATAAAAGTAGCAGAAAGTTCATGTTTTAGGACTAATTTATTAAAAATATGCCCTTTAGTCATTATGTATAAGAAATGCTCAAGATTAAGTTTGAGTTTGAATTTCTCATTCAATGTTGGTAATATTGTGTATAGAAATAAACAGTGTATAATTAAGAGGAGAATATTATCTAGTGTCATGGAATTGTCATTGAGTGTTATCCAAAAAATAGGTATATGCTGCCCTCTAGTGCTCATTATAATATATGACATTTGATCTTCATTTACTTTATTTTAAGAGTACTTTTCTGCCTCTTTTTAATTCACACATACATCTCGAAATTAAAAAAATAAAATAAAATGCGTTAATTTATGATATTTTTACTATTCAATATAGTTATTAGGTGTGTATATTTAAATTATTCATGAATAATTGACAATTTCCAAATTCCCTTTTTGTTCTTAATTTAAACCTTTGCCATGGCTAAACCATTTGAGAAAACATTACACATACATATACAAACATATACAACATATACACATATGACATATAAACATATATACACATAAGCATATACAATCTTAATTTAATTATTCAAATAATGACTTTACCAAATTTGAGACATTCTCTTTGTTTTCACATATGTTTTCTCTTTTTAAAATGTTTTGTCATCTCAACCGTGTAAAAATAGGTATATGCTGCCCTCTAGTGCTCATTCAATATATTACATTTTGTTATGAATTCTGCTTATTTTACACATACTACATTGAGTAAAAAAAAAAAAAAAAAAACGTTTGAATTTCTCATTCAATGTTATTGAATATAGAAATAAACAGTGTATACTCCGTCTTGTGATACATTAGCCTTAGAGTAGAGTAATTTAGGTCAGTCATTCAGAAATCCATATTTGACCAAAGGTACTAAAATCTAAAATTTGAACTTTTTAGTTCTACCCATTGACTCCTTCTGGTGATAAATTAGCAATAGAGTAGCCAATATTTGACCCATTGAACATGTTTCAGTCCTAGATTTGAACTTCAGTCATGGATCTTGAAATTTCTGGACATACTCATAGACTCATTCTTATGATACATCATCCAATCAGAAGTCAATATTTGACCAAATGTACTAAAATCGGGACCAAGAGTCGTCTATTTTGAACTTTTTAGTTCTACACTATTGACTCCTTCTGGAGATAGTTCAGCCAATTTTTGACCTACTGAAAATATTTCAGTCCTTGATCTTGAACTTTCTATTCTTACCCAATTGATTCCTTCTTGTGATACATTAGCCTTAGTGTAGCCAATATTTTACCCATTGAACATGTTTCAGTCATGGATCTTGAAATTTCTATACCTACTTATTGACTCTTTCTGATGTTACATCGGTCATTCAAAAGTCAATATTTGACCAAATGTACTAAAATCGGGACCAAGAGTCGTCTATTTTGAACTTTTTAGTTCTACCCTATTGACTTCTTCTGGAGATAGTTGAGCCAATTTTTGACCCACTGAAAATATTTCAGTCCTTAATCTTGAACTTTCTATTCCCACCCAATTGACTCCTTCTTGTGATACATTAGCCTTAGAGTAGCCAATATTTTACCCACTGGAGATGTTTCAGTTATGGATCTTGAAGTTTTTATACCTACTCATTGACTCTTTCTGAATTTAGGTCAGTCATTCAGAAATCCATATCTGACCAAATGTATTAATATCGGGCACAAGAGTCGTCGATTTTGAACTTTCTATTTCTACCCAATAGACTTCTTCTTGTGATAAATTAGCCATAGAGTAGCCAATATTTGACCCATTGAACATGTTTCAGTCAAGGATCTTGAAATTTCCATACCTACTTATTGACTCTTTCTGATGTTATATCGATCATTCAAAAGTCAATATTTGACCAAATGTGCTAATATCAGGCCCAAGAGTCGTCGATTTTGAACTTTTTAGTTTTACCCTTTGACTCCTTCTGGTGATAAATTAGCCACAGAGTAGCCAATATTTGACCCATTGAACATGTTTTAGTCATGGATCTTGAAATTTCTATTCCTACCCAATTGACTCCTTGTGATACATTAGCATTAGAGTAGCCAATATTTGACCCATTGAACATGTTTCAGTCAAGGAACTTGAAATTTCTATACCTACTTATTGACTCTTTCTGATGTTACATCGGTCATTCAAAAGTCAATATTTGACCAAATGTACTAATATCGGGCCCAAGAGTTGTCTATTTTGAACTTTTTAGTTCTACCCTTTGACTCCTTCTGGTGATAAATTAGCCATAGAGTAGCCAATATTTGACCCATTGGACATGTTTCAGTTATGGATCTTGAAATTTCTATACCTACTTATTGACTCTTTCTGATGTTACATCAGTTATTCAAAAGTCAATTGACCAAATGTACTGATATCAGACCCAAGAGTCGTCGATTTTGAACTTTTTAGTTCTACCCTTTGACTCCTTCTGGTGATAAATTAGCCACAGAGTAGCCACTATTTGACCCATTGAACATGTTTCAGTCAAGGATCTTGAAATTTCTATACCTACTTATTGACTCTTTCTGATGTTACATCGGTCATTCAAAAGTCAATATTTGACCAAATGTACTAAAATCGGGCCCAAGAGTCGTCTATTTTGAACTTTTTAGTTCTACCCTATTGACTCCTTCTGGCGATAGTTCAGCCAATTTTTGACCCACTGAAAATATTTCAGTACTTGATCTTGAACTTTCTATTCCTACCCAATTGACTCCTTCTTGTGATACATTAGCCTTAGAGTAGCCAATATTTTACCCATTGGACATGTTTCAATTATGGATCTTGAAATTTTTATACCTACTCATTGACTCTTTCTGAATTTAGGTCAGTCATTCAGAAATCCATATTTGACCAAATGTACTAAAATCGGGCCCAAGAGTCGTCTATTTTGAACTTTTTAGTTCTAACCCAGATAGCACACCTACGTCGGGCCGATGTCGACCCAATGCAGAAAGTTGCATCGGCGCGATATCGCTCAGAGAGCTTTTGCTCATTGGGAAAATGTCGCCGAGACGTCGGCATAAGATCGCGAATGCTGTAAATCCCGGCCGCTTTGCAGGTGCTTTCTGGGACCTGTGTTTATTTAGGCTGAACCTCTCGGGCTCCACACAGGAAGCACACTGACACAGAATCAACCTAAACCTTTTACAAAGCATCAAAAACCAACGAAAAATAGACGCCGATGGTTTGCGTACCTTCTGCTGAAACGATCTGATATCAGTTGAATATCGTTACAGAATAAACACATGTTCCGCATGAAATCGATCTGGTTTGATTACCTCACGTTTATACTACGTTGATTTCAGTTGGGTAAAAGCTTTATACAAATACATTAATTAATAAATTTTCTGTTTTAAAAAACTTAAATACTAACAGATAAATTTGCCTTTGTGTAATAATCACACATCACATTCAGTTAAAATTGCTTTAATATTTACAAAATAGTTACAGCCTTCAAATACTATATTGAAACCTTCAATATGATTAACAGAACAGACATTTACATTCAAATACACAAGAGACATTCAAGTAAATTACAAGCTAATATAAACAGTCTCAAGTTACAAAATGCAATATTACTCGAGAATAAAACTGGTCATGTTCTTTTGTACCAAATGCGTTATTTTTATAGGAGCACAAAAGGAGAATGAGGCAGAACATGATGAGACTGACAGCCTGAGTCACAATTCACCATCACTGTTTCTTTTCTAATGGTGACCGAGACTCTCTGACTCTCCTTTTGTGTTCCACAAAAATAAACACATATGGGTGAGTAGATGCTTTATAAAGAAATCTTACCCTTGAAATTAGAGGACAGAAGAATATAGCAGATGAATTGGTTTTCCTTTGCGATTAAAATGTAAGTTCCTCGCTCTTGTATTATCAGGAATGTAAACTTCTTGGGTGAAAAAGGTGACAAAGATGTAACCCACAATTTCAATAGCATAGACAAAACCTTTTAAATGACTTTTTTAAAAACATATTATGGGGCAAAAAAGGGTTTAAATCACACTGAAAAGTCGTTATTAAATACCCATGAGAAGGATGCAATACTACAGAAACCAGAAAACTATATGATCATTGGACAAGAAATACTGATCGGGTGAGCAGGGTCCAGCCAATCCCTTGATAACAACTAAATATCACTTGTTTATATATTGATTATATACACAATTAATAGTAGTTAATAAGATGGACATGGTTTGGCATTGGTAAAATGTGATTGGGAAAAAAAATTAATCAGAACATCGACTCAAATTATGAATGTGCTGTATAATATCTAGTATTATTGTAGCAAAACTGAGACAGTGGAATTTGTATTTGTAGTGAATATTTCAGTAAAGTCATTGAGAATGTGTATTATGAGTTGCAAACTTGTAGTTTTCTTTTCTCTCTCACAAACACAGTTACATTCATACATAAATAACACACAGATCCTATTCTACAAACCACAAATTAAGAAACTCTATAGGCTCATATTTTTGTAGATCACTCAAATAAAGTTTTTAATGAAAAAATCCTATCGTCCATAAAAATGACTTGTATCCCTCTCAAACATAGTCCTGAATACTGATTGTTAAATTGTAATATTTATAATAATTAGCTAGTTTTCATTTATAGCCAAAACCTCAATTCTACAGTGCAAGGCAATTTCTGGTGCTGCTGTGTTGATCACTGATTAATTAATAATGAGGAGAACCTGTTTATCACTGAATAGAGCACAAGTGTGAGTGGATCTCACATACTGATATGTCATATGTCAGGTTTCGCATATCAGTTCACAAAAACAAGCAACTGCAGAATAAACGTTTTTCATTTCATTCATAAGCACACAAATGCGGGAGACCAGAAACACAAGCTCATGAAAACAGTTTGGTTTGGTGAACTCTGACCTGTGACTTTCCATCACACGAATGTGTGTAAAGAGTAGATAAATGATACATGGTGTGATCTCTCAGCTGAATTCAAAGAATTTTTTATTTTAGTAAAGCCGAGGGGATTGTATATTTTTATATTTTGAATATACAATTTGTTAAATGTTGAATTCATGTTTATAAAAAGACGCTGCAGATCATGACGTCGTATCACGACTGTTACAGTGTCCG
This sequence comes from Zacco platypus, assembly GCA_038088235.1. Lineage (NCBI taxonomy): Eukaryota > Metazoa > Chordata > Actinopteri > Cypriniformes > Xenocyprididae > Zacco > Zacco platypus. The sequence continues at coordinate 24,131,247 of CM076078.1, read as the reverse complement.
AAGAAATTTCACACGCTCAAAGTCTAGCGTGTCCGCAGCTTAAATGCGAGCATATGAATTTCTTAATTTGTGAGTTATACAATAGGACACATGTACCACCAGAAAAGAATTTGAAAAGGTGTAACCGTTGTGTTTTTTGTGAGAGAGAAGTTTGCAACTTCTAAAAAACCTTTTTCTCTGTGACTTTTAATTTTCTAGTGTGTGACTATTGTTTAAAACTACAAACCCCACTGTCACAGGTGCTCATTTTTACTATAGTAATACCCTCACAGAACATGGTAGTAGTCAGGCGTCCATGCAGAAGCAGAGGTCATTGTGGTGTACTGTTGGTACATCTGTCCAGGCCAATATCTGATGTCTTCATGCCTTGAACTGGAGATCCCAGAGAACCTGGAATAACAATAGTACAGTTCAAAAACCATTGTACATATTCATTACAAAGTGTCTCATCTGGCATCATTCCAGGTTCAATTTAATTTTAGCTCAATACACAATATTTGTGGCATAATATTGTCAAAATTAACCGTTACAAAAATTAACAAAAAAAACCTTTCTGGTTTTGACTTGCACTCTGAATATTCCTTTAATTTAACAAAATTAATGTTCAATATAAAGCATCCATGCATTTACAAACCTCATTTGGGTTAATATGATGGTGGAAAACTTGAATCAGTGTTACACAGGAAAGCCTGTCAGGGATGTGCTGTAAAGAAAAAGACATATAACACAGTAAAGCTGTATTTTCATAGTGGGTCATTTTATAATAAATTCATTGTTTTTAAAAGATCTTGTTAATAACTTTGCTTAACAATACTAACTTATTAGTAGTAGTAGTAGAATATATACATTTTTCCTAAACGCAAGTCATGCCCTACTCATAACTTGAATCTTTACCGGCCTCCAATGTTTCTAGTCAAATCAGCATATTTTCCAAGCTAATAATGTAACATTAAAAACCTCTTCCGGAAGCTCAAACATAACATACGAGAATGAACCTCGTTGGTTACGCAGCACATTTGAGCTTTCGGAGAGGTTTGTTGTTTGTGTTGTTCAAGTTTGGTTGAGCTTCTGCTTATGTTCACTGATGAGTGTTTACATGCAAGTAAAAGTCTAAATTAAATCTGTTCATCATAACAAGCACATCTAAAACTAAGACTCTAAGACTCTATGTGTCACTAACACATCCCAAACTTTTGAACAGTAGAGTATGTTTGAGGTTTTGCTTACTAGTCATACGGTTTTTAGCGTGAGATTTTAGCAAACAGTTTATCACAGAGCCTATATGATGACAGGTTTAATAGAAGGAAACAAACCAAAACAGAGGTGAAATGCGGATAAAAAAGTAGAATGTACAGAATATACATACAATAATTTCTTAAAAGAATTTGTTTTAGGGTTACTTCATTTTACTTTGTTCAGTGTTACTTACGCTTGGATGTCAGAACCTTACAAACTGTAATAGATAAAAAATAATTATAGGTGAATATTTTGTGGGGTAACAGTTTGGTACAGGGAACACGTTTACTATTAACTTTTGCCTAAAACTCTAAATTTACTGCTTATTAATAGATAGTAAGGAAGTTGTTGTAGTGTTTAAATTTAGGTTTTGGGCAGGATTATGGGAGGTAGGCATTAATAAGGCTTTATAAGTACTGATAAACAGTCAGTATGCAAATTAATAAGCAACTAGTTAAAAATGAGAATTGTTCTCCATAGTAAAGTGTTACCTTATGTGGAAAAGATGCGTACGAAGTTATTTAATGAGTTCCTCAGTTCACCTGAGTCTCCTACTTCTCTGCCAGCAGCTCTTGGACCTTCCCCCTCCGTTGATGTACAATTATTATTTTTTCACTCCTGAAATCACAGAATATTTTTTCTTCAATGTAATTGGTTTTAAAATATTTAACATGAAATTAAATTCACAAGAAGGAGTCTATTGGGTAGAACTAAAAAGTTTAAAATAGACGATTCTTGGGCCCGATTTTAGTATATTTGGTCAAATATTGACTTATGAATGACCGATATAACATCAGATAGAGTCAATAAGTAGGTATAGAAATTTCAAGATCCAAGACTGAAACATATTCAATGGGTCAAATATTGGCTACTCTATGGCTAATTTATAACCAGAAGTAGTCAATAGGGTAGAACTAAAAAGTTCAACATAGACGACTCTTGGGCCCGATTTTAGTACATTTGGTCAAATATTGACTTTTGAATGACCGATGTAACATCAGATAGAGTCAATAAGTAGGTATAGAAATTTCAAGATCCATGACTGAAACATGTTCAATGGGTCAATTATTGGCTACTCTATCGCTGATTTATAACCAGAAGGAGTCAATTGGGTAGAAATAGAAAGTTCAAGATCAAGGACTGAAATATTTTCAGTGGGTCAAAAATTGGCTGAACTATCGCCAGAAGGAGTCAATAAGCTAGAACTAAAAAGTTCAAAATAGACGACTCTCTGGCCCGATATTAGTACATTTGGTCAAATATTGACTTTTGAATGACCAATAGAACATCAGAAAGAGTCAATAAGTAGGTATAGAAATTTCAAGATCCATGACTGAAACATGTTCAATGGGTCAATTATTGGCTACTCTAAGGCTAATGTATCACAAGAAGGAGTCAATTGGGTAGAAAAAGAAAGTTCAAGATCAAGGACTGAAATATTTTCAGTGGGTCAAAATTTGGCTGAACTATCTCCTGAAGGAGTCAAAGGGTAGAACTAAAAAGTTCAGAATAGACGACTCTTGGGCCCGATTTTAGTACATTTGGTCAAATATTGACTTTTGAATGACCGATGTAACATCAGATAGATTCAATAAGTAGGTCTAGAAATTTCAAGATCCATGACTGAAACATGTTCAATGGGTCAAATATTGGCTACTCTATGGCTAATTTATCACCAGAACGAGTCAAAGGGTATAACTAAAAAGTTCAAAATAGACGACTCTTGGGCACGATTTTAGTATATTTGGTCAAATATTGACTTTTGAATCACCGATATAACATCAGAAAGAGTCAATAAGTAGGTATAGAAATTTCAAGCTCCATGACTGAAACATGTTCAATGGGTCAAATATTGGCTACTCTATGGCTAATTTATCACCAGAAGGAGTCAAAGGGTAGAACTAAAAAGTTCAAAAAAGACGTCTCTTGGGCCCGATTTTAGTACTTTTGGTCAAACATTGACTTTTGAATGACCGATGTAACATCAGATAGAGTCAACAAGTATGCATAGAAATTTCAAGATCCTTGACTGAAACATGTTCAATGGGTCAATTATTGGCTACTCTATCGCTAATTTATAACCAGAAGGAGTCGATTGGGTAGAAATAGAAAGTTCAAGATCAAGGACTGAAATATTTTCAGTGGGTCAAAATTTGGCTGAACTATCTCCAGAAGTAGTCAATAGGGTAGAACTAAAAAGTTCAACATAGATGACTCTTGGGCCCAGTGTTAGTACATTTGGTCAAATATTGACTTTTGAATGACCGACGTAACATCAGAAAGAGTCAATAAGTAGGTATAGAAATTTCAAGATTCATGACTGAAACATGTTCAATGGGTCAAATATTGGCTACTCTATGGCTAATTTATCACCAGAAGGAGTCAATGGGTAGAACTAAAAAGTTCAAAATCGACGACTCTTGGGCCCGATTTTAGTACATTTGGTCAAATATTGACTTTTGAATGATCTATGCAACATCAGAAAGAGTCAATAAGTAGGTATAGAAATTTCAAGATCCATGACTGAAACATGTTCAGTGGGTCAAATATTGGCTACTCTATGGCTAATTTATCACCAGAAGGAGTCAATGGGTAGAAATAGAAAGTTCAAGATCAAGGACTGAAATATTTTCAGTGGGTCAAAAATTGGCTGAACTATCTCCAGAAGTAGTCAATAGGGTAGAACTAAAAAGTTAAACATAGACGACTCTTGGGCCCAGTGTTAGTACATTTGTTCAAATATTGACTTTTGAATGACCGACGTAACATCAGAAAGAGTCAATAAGTAGGTATAGAAATTTCAAGATCCATGACTGAAACATGTTCAATGGGTCAATTATTGGCTACTCTATTGCTGATTTATAACCAGAAGGAGTCAATTGGGTAGAAATAGAAAGTTCAAGATCAAGGACAGAAATATTTTCAGTGGGTCAAAAATTGGCTGAACTATCGCCAGGAGGAGTCAATAGGCTAGAACTAAAAAGTTCAAAATAGACGACTCTCTGGCCCGATATTAGTACATTTGGTGAAATATTGACTTTTGAATGACCAATAGAACATCAGAAAGAGTCAATAAGTAAGTATAGAAATTTCAAGATCCATGACTGAAACATGTTCAATGGGTCAATTATTGGCTACTCTATCGCTAATTTATAACCAGAAGGATTCAATTGGGTAGAAATAGAAAGTTCAAGATCAAGGACTGAAATATTTTCAGTGGGTCAAAAATTGGCGGAACTATCTCCAGAAGTAGTCAATAGGGTAGAACTAAAACGTTCAAAATCGACGACTCTTGGGCCCGATTTTAGTACATTTGGTCAAATATTGACTTTTGAATGACCGATGTAACATCAGAAAGAGTCAATAAGTAGGTATAGAAATTTCAAGATCCATGACTGAAACATGTTCAATGGGTCAAATATTGGCTACTCTATGGCTAATTTATCACCAGATGGAGTCAATTGGGTAGAAATAGAAAGTTCAAAATCGACGACTCTTGGGCCCGATATTAGTACATTTGGTCAAATATGGATTTCTGAATGACTGACCTAAATTCAGAAAGAGTCAATGAGTAGGTATAAAAACTTCAAGATCCATAACTGAAACATGTCCAATTTGTAAAATATTGGCTAGTCTATGGCTAATTTATCATCAGAAGGAGTCAATTGGGTAGGAATATAAAGTTCAAGATCAAGGACTGAAATATTTTCAGTGGGTCAAAAATTGGCTGAACTGTCTCCAGAAGGAGTCAATAGGGTAGAACTAAAAAGTTCAAAATTGATAACTCTTGGGCCCGATTATAGTACATTTGGTAAAATATTGACTTTTGAATGACCGATGTAACATCAGATAGAGTCAATAAGTAGGTATAGAAATTTCAAGATCCATGACTGAAACATGTTCAACAGGTCAATTATTGGCTACTCTATGGCTAATTTATAACCAGAAGGAGTCAATTGGGTAGGAATAGAAAGTTCAAGATCAAGGACTGAAATATTTTCAGTGGGTCAAAAATTGGTTGAACTATCTCCAGAAGTAGTTAATAAGGTAGAACTAAAAAATTCAACATAGACGACTCTTGGGCCCGATTTTAGTACATTCTGTCAAATATTGACTTTTGAATGACCGATGTAACATCAGAATGAGTCAATAAGTTTGTCTAGAAATTTCAAGATCCATGACTGAAACATGTTCAATGGGTCAAATATTGGCTACTCTATGGCTAATTTATCACCAAAAGGAGTCAAGTGGGTATAAATAGAAAGTTCAAAATCGACGACTCTTGGGCCCGATATTAGTACATTTGGTCAAATATGGATTTCTGAATGACTGACCTAAATTCAGAAAGAGTCAATGAGTAGGTATAAAAACTTCAAGATCCATAACTGAAACATGTCCAATTTGTAAAATATTGGCTACTCTATGGCTAATTTATCACCAGAAGGAGTCAATTGGGTAGGAATAGAAAGTTCAAGATCAAGGACTGAAATATTTTAAGTGGGTCAAAAATTGGCTGATATATCGCCAGAAGGAGTCAATAGGGTAGAACTAAAAAGTTAAAAAAAGATGACTCTTGGGCCCGATTTTAGTATATTTGGTCAAATATTGACTTTTGAATGACCGATATAACATCAGAAAGAGTCAATAAGTAGGTATAGAAATTTTAAGATCCATGACTGAAACATGTTCAATGGGTCAAATATTGGCTACTCTATGGCTAATTTATCACCAGAAGGAGTCAATTGGGTAGAAATAGAAAGTTCAAAATCGACGACTCTTGAGCCCGATTATTAGTACATTTGGTCAAATATGGATTTCTGAATGACTGACCTAAATTCAGAATGAGTCAATGAGTAGGTATAAAAACTTCAAGATCCATAACTGAAACATGTCCAATGGGTAAAATATTAGCTACTCTATGGCTAATTTATCACCAGAAGGAGTCAATGGGTAGAACTAAGACGTTCAAAATCGACGACTCTTGGGCCCAATTTTAGTACATTTGGTCAAATATTGACTTTTGAATGACCGATGTAACATCAGAAAGAGTCAATAAGTAGGTATAGAAATTTCAAGATCCATGACTGAAACATGTTCAATGGGTAAAATATTGGCTACTCTATGGCTAATTTATCACTAGAAGGAGTCAATTGGGTAGAAATAGAAAGTTCAAAATCGACGACTCTTGGGCCCGATATTAGTACATTTGGTCAAATATGGATTTTTGAATGACTGACCTAAATTCAGAAAGAGTCAATGAGTAGGTATAAAAACTTCAAGATCCATAACTGAAACATGTCCAATTTGTAAAATATTGGCTACTCTATGGCTAATTTATCATCAGAAGGAGTCAATTGGGTAGGAAGATAAAGTTCAAGATCAAGGACTGAAATATTTTCAGTGGGTCAAAAATTGGCTGAACTGTCGCCAGAAGGAGTCAATAGGGTAGAACTAAAAAGTTCAACATAGACGACTCTTGGGCCCAGTGTTAGTACATTTGGTCAAATATTGACTTTTGAATCACCGATATAACATCAGAAAGAGTCAATAAGTAGGTATAGAAATTTCAAGCTCCATGACTGAAACATGTTCAATGGGTCAAATATTGGCAACTCTATGGCTAATTTATCACCAGATGGAGTCAATAGGGTAGAAGTAAAAAGTTCAAAATAGACGACTCTTGGGCCCAGTGTTAGTACATTTGGTCAAATATTTACTTTTGAATGACCGACGTAACATCAGAAAGAGTCAATAAGTAGGTATAGAAATTTCTAGATCCATGACTGAAACATGTTCAATGGGTCAAATATTGGCTACTCTATCGGTAATTTATCACCAGAAGGAGTCAATTGGGTAGAAATAGAAAGTTCAAAATAGACGACTCTTGGGCCCGATATTAGTACATTTGGTCAAATATGGATTTCTGAATGACTGACCTAAATTCAGAAAGAGTCAATGAGTAGGTATAAATATTTCAAGATCCGTAATTGAAACATGTCCAATGGGTAAAATATTGGCTACTCTAAGACTAATGTATCACAAGAAGGAGACAATTGGATAGAAATAGAAAGTTCAAGATCAAGGACTGAAATATTTTCAGTGGGTCAAAAATTGGCTGAATTATCGCCAGAAGGAGTCAATAGGGTAGAACTAAAAAGTTCAAAATAGACGACTCTCTGGCCCGATATTAGTACATTTGGTCAAATATTGACTTTTGAATCACCGATATAACATCAGAAAGAGTCAATAAGTAGGTATAGAAATTTCAAGATCCATTACTGAAACATGTTCAATGGGTCAAATATTGGCTACTCTATGGCTAATTTATCACCAGAAGGAGTCAAAGGGTATGACTAAAAGGTTCAAAATAGACGACTCTTGGGCCCGATTTTAGTACATTTGGTCAAATATTGACTTTTGAATCACCGATATAACATCAGAAAGAGTCAATAATTAGGTATAGAAATTTCAAGCTCCAGGACTGAAACATGTTCAATGGGTCAAATATTGGCTACTCTATGGCTAATTTATCACCAGAAGGAGTCAATGGGTAGAAGTAAAAAGTTCAAAATAGACAACTCTTGGGCCCGATTTTAGTACATTTGGTCAAATATTGACTTTTGAATGACCGATGTAACATCAGATAGATTCAATAAGTAGGTCTAGAAATTCCAAGATCCATGACTGAAACATGTTCAATGGGTCAAATATTGGTTACTCTATGGCTAATTTATCATCAGAAGGAGTCAATTGGGTAGAAATAGAAAGTTAAAAATCGACGACTCTTGGGCCCGATATTAGTACATTTGGTCAAATATGGATTTCTGAATGACTGACCTAAATTCAGAAAGAGTCAATGAGTAGGTATAAAAACTTCAAGATCCATAACTGAAACATGTCCAATTTGTAAAATATTGGCTACTCTAAGGCTAATTTATCATCAGAAGGAGTCAATTGGGTAGGAATATAAAGTTCAAGATCAAGGACTGAAATATTTTCAGTGGGTCAAAAATTGGCTGAACTGTCTCCAGAAGGAGTCAATAGGGTAGAACTAAAAAGTTCAAAATTGATAACTCTTGGGCCCGATTTTAGTACATTTGGTAAAATATTGACTTTTGAATGACCGATGTAACATCAGATAGAGTCAATAAGTAGGTATAGAAATTTCAAGATCCATGACTGAAACATGTTCAACAGGTCAATTATTGGCTACTCTATGGCTAATTTATAACCAGAAGGAGTCAATTGGGTAGGAATAGAAAGTTCAAGATCAAGGACTGAAATATTTTCAGTGGGTCAAAAATTGGTTGAACTATCTCCAGAAGTAGTTAATAAGGTAGAACTAAAAAATTCAACATAGACGACTCTTGGGCCCGATTTTAGTACATTCTGTCAAATATTGACTTTTGAATGACCGATGTAACATCAGAATGAGTCAATAAGTTTGTCTAGAAATTTCAAGATCCATGACTGAAACATGTTCAATGGGTCAAATATTGGCTACTCTATGGCTAATTTATCACCAAAAGGAGTCAAGTGGGTATAAATGGAAAGTTCAAAATCGACGACTCTTGGGCCCGATATTAGTACATTTGGTCAAATATGGATTTCTGAATGACTGACCTAAATTCAGAAAGAGTCAATGAGTAGGTATAAAAATTTCAAGATCCATAACTGAAACATGTCCAATTTGTAAAATATTGGCTACTCTATGCCTAATTTATCACCAGAAGGAGTCAATTGGGTAGGAATAGAAAGTTCAAGATCAAGGACTGAAATATTTTCAGTGGGTCAAAAATTGGCTGATATATCGCCAGAAGGAGTCAATAGGGTAGAACTAAAAAGTTAAAAAAAGATGACTCTTGGGCCCGATTTTAGTATATTTGGTCAAATATTGACTTTTCAAAGACCGATATAACATCAGAAAGAGTCAATAAGTAGGTATAGAAATTTTAAGATCCATGACTGAAACATGTTCAATGGGTCAAATATTGGCTACTCTATGGCTAATTTATCACCAGAAGGAGTCAATTGGGTAGAAATAGAAAGTTCAAAATCGACGACTCTTGAGCCCGATTATTAGTACATTTGGTCAAATATGGATTTCTGAATGACTGACCTAAATTCAGAATGAGTCAATGAGTAGGTATAAAAACTTCAAGATCCATAACTGAAACATGTCCAATGTGTAAAATATTGGCTACTCTATGGCTAATTTATCACCAGAAGGAGTCAATGTGTAGAACTAAAAAGTTCAAAATCGACGACTCTTGGGCCCGATTTTAGTACATTTGGTCAAATATTGACTTTTGAATGATCTATGTAACATCAGAAAGAGTCAATAAGTAGGTATAGAAATTTCAAGATCCATTACTGAAACATGTTCAGTGGGTCAAATATTGGTTACTCTATGGCTAATTTATCACCAGAAGGAGTCAATGGGTAGAACTAAGACGTTCAAAATCGACGACTCTTGGGCCCAATTTTAGTACATTTGGTCAAATATTGACTTTTGAATGACCGATGTAACATCAGAAAGAGTCAATAAGTAGGTATAGAAATTTCAAGCTCCATTACTGAAACATGTTCAATGGGTCAAATATTGGCAACTCTATGGCTAATTTATCACCAGATGGAGTCAATAGGGTAGAAGTAAAAAGTTCAAAATAGACGACTCTTGGGCCCAGTGTTAGTACATTTGGTCAAATATTGACTTTTGAATGACCGACGTAACATCAGAAAGAGTCAATAAGTAGGTATAGAAATTTAAAGATCCATGACTGAAACATGTTCAATGGGTCAAATATTGGCTACTCTATCGGTAATTTATCACCAGAAGGAGTCAATTGGGTAGAAATAGAAAGTTCAAAATAGACGACTCTTGGGCCCGATATTAGTACATTTGGTCAAATATGGATTTCTGAATGACTGACCTAAATTCAGAAAGAGTCAATGAGTAGGTATAAATATTTCAAGATCCATAATTGAAACATGTCCAATGGGTAAAATATTGGCTACTCTAAGACTAATGTATCACAAGAAGGAGACAATTGGATAGAAATAGAAAGTTCAAGATCAAGGACTGAAATATTTTCAGTGGGTCAAAAATTGGCTGAACTATCGCCAGAAGGAGTCAATAGGGTAGAACTAAAAAGTTCAAAATAGACGACTCTCTGGCCCGATATTAGTACATTTGGTCAAATATTGACTTTTGAATGATCTATGTAACATCAGAAAGAGTCAATAAGTAGGTATAGAAATTTCAAGATCCATTACTGAAACATGTTCAATGGGTCAAATATTGGCTACTTTATGGCTAATTTATCACCAGATGGAGTCAATAGGGTAGAAGTAAAAAGTTCAAAATAGACAACTCTTGGGCCCGATTTTAGTACATTCTGTCAAATATTGACTTTTGAATGAACGATGTAACATCAGAATGAGTCAATAAGTTTGTCTAGAAATTTCAAGATCCATGACTGAAACATGTTCAATGGGTCAAATATTGGCTACTCTATGGCTAATTTATCACCAAAAGGAGTCAAGTGGGTATAAATAGAAAGTTCAAAATCGATGACTCTTGGGCCCGATATTAGTACATTTGGTCAAATATGGATTTCTGAATGACTGACCTAAATTCAGAAAGAGTCAATGAGTAGGTATAAAAACTTCAAGATCCATAACTGAAACATGTCCAATTTGTAAAATATTAGCTACTCTATGGCTAATTTATCATCAGAAGGAGTCAATTGGGTAGGAATAGAAAGTTCAAGATCAAGGACTGAAATATTTTCAGTGGGTCAAAAATTGGCTGATATATCGCCAGAAGGAGTCAATAGGGTAGAACTAAAAAGTTCAAAATAGAAGACTCTCTGGCCCGATATTAGTACTTTTGGTCAAATATTGACTTTTGAATGATCTATGTAACATCAGAAAGAGTCAATAAGTAGGTATAGAAATTTCAAGATCCATTAAATATTGACTTTTGAATGACCGATGTAACATCAGAAAGAGTCAATAAGTAGGTCTAGAAATTTCAAGATCCATGACTGAAACATGTTCAATGGGTCAAATATTGGCTACTCTATGGCTAATTTATCACCAGAAGGAGTCAATTGGGTAGGAATAGAAAGTTTAAGATCAAGGACTGAAATATTTTCAGTGGGTCAAAAATTGGCTGATATATCACCAAAAGGAGTCAATAGGGTAGAACTAAAAAGTTCAAAATAGACGACTCTCTTGACCGATATTAGTACATTTGGTCAAATATTGACTTTTGAATCACCGATATAACATCAGAAAGAGTCAATAAGTAGGTATAGAAATTTCAAGCTCCATGACTGAAACATGTTCAATGGGTCAAATATTGGCTACTCTATGGCTAATTTATCACCAGAAGGAGTCAATGGGTAGAAATAGAAAGTTCAAAATCGACGACTCTTGGGCCCAATATTAGTACATTTGGTCAAATACGGATGTCTGAATGACTGACCTAAATTCAGAATGAGTCAATGAGTAGGTATAAAAACTTCAAGATCCATAGCTGAAACATGTCCAATGGGTAAAATATTAGCTACTCTATGGCTAATTTATCACCAGAAGGAGTCAATTGGGTAGGAATAGAAAGTTCAAGATCAAGGACTGAAATATTTTCAGTGGGTCAAAAATTGGCTGAACTATCGCCAGAAGGAGTCAATAGGGTAGAACTAAAAAGTTCAAAATAGACGACTCTCTGGCCCGATATTAGTACATTTGGTCAAATATTGACTTTTGAATGATCTATGTAACATCAGAAAGAGTCAATAAGTAGGTATAGAAATTTCAAGATCCATTACTGAAACATGTTCAATGGGTCAAATATTGGCTACTCTATGGCTAATTTATCACCAGATGGAGTCAATAGGGTAGAAGTAAAAAGTTCAAAATAGACAACTCTTGGGCCCGATTTTAGTACATTCTGTCAAATATTGACTTTTGAATGACCGATGTAACATCAGAATGAGTCAATAAGTTTGTCTAGAAATTTCAAGATCCATGACTGAAACATGTTCAATGGGTCAAATATTGGCTACTCTATGGCTAATTTATCACCCAAAGGAGTCAAGTGGGTATAAATAGAAAGTTCAAAATCGATGACTCTTGGGCCCGATATTAGTACATTTGGTCAAATATGGATTTCTGAATGACTGACCTAAATTCAGAAAGAGTCAATGAGTAGGTATAAAAACTTCAAGATCCATAACTGAAACATGTCCAATTTCTAAAATATTGGCTACTCTATGGCTAATTTATCACCAGAAGGAGTCAATTGGGTAGGAATAGAAAGTTCAAGATCAAGGACTGAAATATTTTCAGTGGGTCAAAAATTGGCTGATATATCGCCAGAAGGAGTCAATAGGGTAGAACTAAAAAGTTCAAAATAGAAGACTCTCTGGCCCGATATTAGTACATTTGGTCAAATATTGACTTTTGAATGATCTATGTATCATCAGAAAGAGTCAATAAGTAGGTATAGAAATTTCAAGATCCATTAAATATTGACTTTTGAATGACCGATGTAACATCAGAAAGAGTCAATAAGTAGGTCTAGAAATTTCAAGATCCATGACTGAAACATGTTCAATGGGTCAAATATTGGCTACTCTATGGCTAATTTATCACCAGAAGGAGTCAATTGGGTAGAAATAGAAAGTTTAAGATCAAGGACTGAAATATTTTCTGTGGGTCAAAATTGGCTGATATATCACCAAAAGGAGTCAATAGGGTAGAACTAAAAAGTTCAAAATAGACGACTCTCTTGACCGATATTAGTACATTTGGTCAAATATTGACTTTTGAATCACCGATATAAAATCAGAAAGAGTCAATAAGTAGGTATAGAAATTTCAAGCTCCATGACTGAAACATGTTCAATGGGTCAAATATTGGCTACTCTATGGCTAATTTATCACCAGAAGGAGTCAATGGGTAGAAATAGAAAGTTCAAAATCGACGACTCTTGGGCCCAATCTTAGTACATTTGGTCAAATATGGATGTCTGAATGACTGACCTAAATTCAGAATGAGTCAATGAGTAGGTATAAAAACTTCAAGATCCATAGCTGAAACATGTCCAATGGGTAAAATATTGGCTACTCTATGGCTAATTTATCACCAGAAGGAGTCAATGGGTAGAAGTAAAAAGTTCAAAATAGACAACTCTTGGGCCCGATTTTAGTACATTTGGTCAAATATTGACTTTTGAATGACCTATGTAACATCAGATAGATTCAATAAGTAGGTCTAGAAATTCCAAGATCCATGACTGAAACATGTTCAATGGGTCAAATATTGGCTACTCTATGGCTAATTTATCACCAGAAGGAGTCAATGGGTAGAATTAAAAAGTTCAAAATTGACGACTCTTGGGCCCGATTTTAGTACATTTGGTCAAATATTGACTTTTGAATGACCGATGTAACATCAGATAGAGTCAATAAGTATGTATAGAAATTTCAAGATCAATTACTGAAACATGTTCAGTGGGTCAAATATTGGCTACTCTATGGCTAATTTATCACCAGAAGGAGTCAATAGGGTAGAAGTAAAAAGTTCAAAATAGACAACTCTTGGGCCCGATATTAGTACATTTGGTCAAATATTGACTTTTGAATGACCGATGTAACATCAGATAGATTCAATAAGTAGGTATAGAAATTTCAAGATCCATGACTGAAACATGTTCAGTGGGTCAAACATTGGCTACTCTATGGCTAATTTATCACCAGAAGGAGTCAATGGGTAGAACTAAAAAGTTCAAAATAGACGACTCTTGGGCCCGATTTTAGTACATTTGGTCAAATATTGACTTTTGAATGACCGATGTAACATCAGATAGAGTCAATAAGTAGGTATAGAAATTTCAAGATCCATGACTGAAACATGTTCAATGGGTCAAATATTGGCTACTCCATGGCTAATTTATCAACAAAACGAGTCAAGTGGGTATAAATAGAAAGTTCAAAATCGACGACTCTTGGGCCCGATATTAGTACATTTGGTCAAATATGGATTTCTGAATGACTGACCTAAATTCAGAAAGAGTCAATGAGTAGGTATAAAAACTTCAAGATCCATAACTGAAACATGTCCAATTTGTAAAATATTGGCTACTCTATGGCTAATTTATCATCAGAAGGAGTCAATTGGGTAGGAATATAAAGTTCAAGATCAAGGACTGAAATATTTTCAGTGGGTCAAAAATTGGCTGAACTGTCTCCAGAAGGAGTCAATAGGGTAGAACTAAAAAGTTCAAAATTGATAACTCTTGGGCCCGATTTTAGTACATTTGGTAAAATATTGACTTTTGAATGACCGATGTAACATCAGATAGAGTCAATAAGTAGGTATAGAAATTTCAAGATCCATGACTGAAACATGTTCAACAGGTCAATTATTGGCTACTCTATGGCTAATTTATAACCAGAAGGAGTCAATTGGGTAGGAATAGAAAGTTCAAGATCAAGGACTGAAATATTTTCAGTGGGTCAAAAATTGGTTGAACTATCTCCAGAAGTAGTTAATAAGGTAGAACTAAAAAATTCAACATAGACGACTCTTGGGCCCGATTTTAGTACATTCTGTCAAATATTGACTTTTGAATGACCGATGTAACATCAGAATGAGTCAATAAGTTTGTCTAGAAATTTCAAGATCCATGACTGAAACATGTTCAATGGGTCAAATATTGGCTACTCTATGGCTAATTTATCACCAAAAGGAGTCAAGTGGGTATAAATAGAAAGTTCAAAATCGACGACTCTTGGGCCCGATATTAGTACATTTGGTCAAATATGGATTTCTGAATGACTGACCTAAATTCAGAAAGAGTCAATGAGTAGGTATAAAAACTTCAAGATCCATAACTGAAACATGTCCAATTTGTAAAATATTGGCTACTCTATGGCTAATTTATCACCAGAAGGAGTCAATTGGGTAGGAATAGAAAGTTCAAGATCAAGGACTGAAATATTTTAAGTGGGTCAAAAATTGGCTGATATATCGCCAGAAGGAGTCAATAGGGTAGAACTAAAAAGTTAAAAAAAGATGACTCTTGGGCCCGATTTTAGTATATTTGGTCAAATATTGACTTTTGAATGACCGATATAACATCAGAAAGAGTCAATAAGTAGGTATAGAAATTTTAAGATCCATGACTGAAACATGTTCAATGGGTCAAATATTGGCTACTCTATGGCTAATTTATCACCAGAAGGAGTCAATTGGGTAGAAATAGAAAGTTCAAAATCGACGACTCTTGAGCCCGATTATTAGTACATTTGGTCAAATATGGATTTCTGAATGACTGACCTAAATTCAGAATGAGTCAATGAGTAGGTATAAAAACTTCAAGATCCATAACTGAAACATGTCCAATGGGTAAAATATTGGCTACTCTATGGCTAATTTATCACCAGAAGGAGTCAATGGGTAGAACTAAGACGTTCAAAATCGACGACTCTTGGGCCCAATTTTAGTACATTTGGTCAAATATTGACTTTTGAATGACCGATGTAACATCAGAAAGAGTCAATAAGTAGGTATAGAAATTTCAAGATCCATGACTGAAACATGTTCAATGGGTAAAATATTGGCTACTCTATGGCTAATTTATCACCAGAAGGAGTCAATTGGGTAGAAATAGAAAGTTCAAAATCGACGACTCTTGGGCCCGATATTAGTACATTTGGTCAAATATGGATTTTTGAATGACTGACCTAAATTCAGAAAGAGTCAATGAGTAGGTATAAAAACTTCAAGATCCATAACTGAAACATGTCCAATTTGTAAAATATTGGCTACTCTATGGCTAATTTATCATCAGAAGGAGTCAATTGGGTAGGAAGATAAAGTTCAAGATCAAGGACTGAAATATTTTCAGTGGGTCAAAAATTGGCTGAACTGTCGCCAGAAGGAGTCAATAGGGTAGAACTAAAAAGTTCAACATAGACGACTCTTGGGCCCAGTGTTAGTACATTTGGTCAAATATTGACTTTTGAATCACCGATATAACATCAGAAAGAGTCAATAAGTAGGTATAGA
Source organism: Zacco platypus (assembly GCA_038088235.1). NCBI lineage: Eukaryota > Metazoa > Chordata > Actinopteri > Cypriniformes > Xenocyprididae > Zacco > Zacco platypus. The sequence goes on along the minus strand of CM076078.1, from coordinate 24,114,930 downwards.
AATTTCAAGCTCCATGACTGAAACATGTTCAATGGGTCAAATATTGGCAACTCTATGGCTAATTTATCACCAGATGGAGTCAATAGGGTAGAAGTAAAAAGTTCAAAATAGACGACTCTTGGGCCCAGTGTTAGTACATTTGGTCAAATATTTACTTTTGAATGACCGACGTAACATCAGAAAGAGTCAATAAGTAGGTATAGAAATTTCTAGATCCATGACTGAAACATGTTCAATGGGTCAAATATTGGCTACTCTATCGGTAATTTATCACCAGAAGGAGTCAATTGGGTAGAAATAGAAAGTTCAAAATAGACGACTCTTGGGCCCGATATTAGTACATTTGGTCAAATATGGATTTCTGAATGACTGACCTAAATTCAGAAAGAGTCAATGAGTAGGTATAAATATTTCAAGATCCGTAATTGAAACATGTCCAATGGGTAAAATATTGGCTACTCTAAGACTAATGTATCACAAGAAGGAGACAATTGGATAGAAATAGAAAGTTCAAGATCAAGGACTGAAATATTTTCAGTGGGTCAAAAATTGGCTTAACTATCGCCAGAAGGAGTCAATAGGGTAGAACTAAAAAGTTCAAAATAGACGACTCTCTGGCCCGATATTAGTACATTTGGTCAAATATTGACTTTTGAATCACCGATATAACATCAGAAAGAGTCAATAAGTAGGTATAGAAATTTCAAGATCCATTACTGAAACATGTTCAATGGGTCAAATATTGGCTACTCTATGGCTAATTTATCACCAGAAGGAGTCAAAGGGTATGACTAAAAGGTTCAAAATAGACGACTCTTGGGCCCGATTTTAGTACATTTGGTCAAATATTGACTTTTGAATCACCGATATAACATCAGAAAGAGTCAATAATTAGGTATAGAAATTTCAAGCTCCAGGACTGAAACATGTTCAATGGGTCAAATATTGGCTACTCTATGGCTAATTTATCACCAGAAGGAGTCAATGGGTAGAAGTAAAAAGTTCAAAATAGACAACTCTTGGGCCCGATTTTAGTACATTTGGTCAAATATTGACTTTTGAATGACCGATGTAACATCAGATAGATTCAATAAGTAGGTCTAGAAATTCCAAGATCCATGACTGAAACATGTTCAATGGGTCAAATATTGGTTACTCTATGGCTAATTTATCATCAGAAGGAGTCAATTGGGTAGAAATAGAAAGTTCAAAATCGACGACTCTTGGGCCCGATATTAGTACATTTGGTCAAATATGGATTTCTGAATGACTGACCTAAATTCAGAAAGAGTCAATGAGTAGGTATAAAAACTTCAAGATCCATAACTGAAACATGTCCAATTTGTAAAATATTGGCTACTCTAAGGCTAATTTATCATCAGAAGGAGTCAATTGGGTAGGAATATAAAGTTCAAGATCAAGGACTGAAATATTTTCAGTGGGTCAAAAATTGGCTGAACTGTCTCCAGAAGGAGTCAATAGGGTAGAACTAAAAAGTTCAAAATTGATAACTCTTGGGCCCGATTTTAGTACATTTGGTAAAATATTGACTTTTGAATGACCGATGTAACATCAGATAGAGTCAATAAGTAGGTATAGAAATTTCAAGATCCATGACTGAAACATGTTCAACAGGTCAATTATTGGCTACTCTATGGCTAATTTATAACCAGAAGGAGTCAATTGGGTAGGAATAGAAAGTTCAAGATCAAGGACTGAAATATTTTCAGTGGGTCAAAAATTGGTTGAACTATCTCCAGAAGTAGTTAATAAGGTAGAACTAAAAAATTCAACATAGACGACTCTTGGGCCCGATTTTAGTACATTCTGTCAAATATTGACTTTTGAATGACCGATGTAACATCAGAATGAGTCAATAAGTTTGTCTAGAAATTTCAAGATCCATGACTGAAACATGTTCAATGGGTCAAATATTGGCTACTCTATGGCTAATTTATCACCAAAAGGAGTCAAGTGGGTATAAATGGAAAGTTCAAAATCGACGACTCTTGGGCCCGATATTAGTACATTTGGTCAAATATGGATTTCTGAATGACTGACCTAAATTCAGAAAGAGTCAATGAGTAGGTATAAAAATTTCAAGATCCATAACTGAAACATGTCCAATTTGTAAAATATTGGCTACTCTATGCCTAATTTATCACCAGAAGGAGTCAATTGGGTAGGAATAGAAAGTTCAAGATCAAGGACTGAAATATTTTCAGTGGGTCAAAAATTGGCTGATATATCGCCAGAAGGAGTCAATAGGGTAGAACTAAAAAGTTAAAAAAAGATGACTCTTGGGCCCGATTTTAGTATATTTGGTCAAATATTGACTTTTGAATGACCGATATAACATCAGAAAGAGTCAATAAGTAGGTATAGAAATTTTAAGATCCATGACTGAAACATGTTCAATGGGTCAAATATTGGCTACTCTATGGCTAATTTATCACCAGAAGGAGTCAATTGGGTAGAAATAGAAAGTTCAAAATCGACGACTCTTGAGCCCGATTATTAGTACATTTGGTCAAATATGGATTTCTGAATGACTGACCTAAATTCAGAATGAGTCAATGAGTAGGTATAAAAACTTCAAGATCCATAACTGAAACATGTCCAATGGGTAAAATATTGGCTACTCTATGGCTAATTTATCACCAGAAGGAGTCAATGTGTAGAACTAAAAAGTTCAAAATCGACGACTCTTGGGCCCGATTTTAGTACATTTGGTCAAATATTGACTTTTGAATGATCTATGTAACATCAGAAAGAGTCAATAAGTAGGTATAGAAATTTCAAGATCCATTACTGAAACATGTTCAGTGGGTCAAATATTGGCTACTCTATGGCTAATTTATCACCAGAAGGAGTCAATGGGTAGAACTAAGACGTTCAAAATCGACGACTCTTGGGCCCAATTTTAGTACATTTGGTCAAATATTGACTTTTGAATGACCGATGTAACATCAGAAAGAGTCAATAAGTAGGTATAGAAATTTCAAGCTCCATTACTGAAACATGTTCAATGGGTCAAATATTGGCAACTCTATGGCTAATTTATCACCAGATGGAGTCAATAGGGTAGAAGTAAAAAGTTCAAAATAGACGACTCTTGGGCCCAGTGTTAGTACATTTGGTCAAATATTGACTTTTGAATGACCGACGTAACATCAGAAAGAGTCAATAAGTAGGTATAGAAATTTAAAGATCCATGACTGAAACATGTTCAATGGGTCAAATATTGGCTACTCTATCGGTAATTTATCACCAGAAGGAGTCAATTGGGTAGAAATAGAAAGTTCAAAATAGACGACTCTTGGGCCCGATATTAGTACATTTGGTCAAATATGGATTTCTGAATGACTGACCTAAATTCAGAAAGAGTCAATGAGTAGGTATAAATATTTCAAGATCCGTAATTGAAACATGTCCAATGGGTAAAATATTGGCTACTCTAAGACTAATGTATCACAAGAAGGAGACAATTGGATAGAAATAGAAAGTTCAAGATCAAGGACTGAAATATTTTCAGTGGGTCAAAAATTGGCTTAACTATCGCCAGAAGGAGTCAATAGGGTAGAACTAAAAAGTTCAAAATAGACGACTCTCTGGCCCGATATTAGTACATTTGGTCAAATATTGACTTTTGAATCACCGATATAACATCAGAAAGAGTCAATAAGTAGGTATAGAAATTTCAAGATCCATTACTGAAACATGTTCAATGGGTCAAATATTGGCTACTCTATGGCTAATTTATCACCAGAAGGAGTCAAAGGGTATGACTAAAAGGTTCAAAATAGACGACTCTTGGGCCCGATTTTAGTACATTTGGTCAAATATTGACTTTTGAATCACCGATATAACATCAGAAAGAGTCAATAATTAGGTATAGAAATTTCAAGCTCCAGGACTGAAACATGTTCAATGGGTCAAATATTGGCTACTCTATGGCTAATTTATCACCAGAAGGAGTCAATGGGTAGAAGTAAAAAGTTCAAAATAGACAACTCTTGGGCCCGATTTTAGTACATTTGGTCAAATATTGACTTTTGAATGACCGATGTAACATCAGATAGATTCAATAAGTAGGTCTAGAAATTCCAAGATCCATGACTGAAACATGTTCAATGGGTCAAATATTGGTTACTCTATGGCTAATTTATCATCAGAAGGAGTCAATTGGGTAGAAATAGAAAGTTCAAAATCGACGACTCTTGGGCCCGATATTAGTACATTTGGTCAAATATGGATTTCTGAATGACTGACCTAAATTCAGAAAGAGTCAATGAGTAGGTATAAAAACTTCAAGATCCATAACTGAAACATGTCCAATTTGTAAAATATTGGCTACTCTAAGGCTAATTTATCATCAGAAGGAGTCAATTGGGTAGGAATATAAAGTTCAAGATCAAGGACTGAAATATTTTCAGTGGGTCAAAAATTGGCTGAACTGTCTCCAGAAGGAGTCAATAGGGTAGAACTAAAAAGTTCAAAATTGATAACTCTTGGGCCCGATTTTAGTACATTTGGTAAAATATTGACTTTTGAATGACCGATGTAACATCAGATAGAGTCAATAAGTAGGTATAGAAATTTCAAGATCCATGACTTAAACATGTTCAACAGGTCAATTATTGGCTACTCTATGGCTAATTTATAACCAGAAGGAGTCAATTGGGTAGGAATAGAAAGTTCAAGATCAAGGACTGAAATATTTTCAGTGGGTCAAAAATTGGTTGAACTATCTCCAGAAGTAGTTAATAAGGTAGAACTAAAAAATTCAACATAGACGACTCTTGGGCCCGATTTTAGTACATTCTGTCAAATATTGACTTTTGAATGACCGATGTAACATCAGAATGAGTCAATAAGTTTGTCTAGAAATTTCAAGATCCATGACTGAAACATGTTCAATGGGTCAAATATTGGCTACTCTATGGCTAATTTATCACCAAAAGGAGTCAAGTGGGTATAAATGGAAAGTTCAAAATCGACGACTCTTGGGCCCGATATTAGTACATTTGGTCAAATACGGATGTCTGAATGACTGACCTAAATTCAGAATGAGTCAATGAGTAGGTATAAAAACTTCAAGATCCATAGCTGAAACATGTCCAATGGGTAAAATATTAGCTACTCTATGGCTAATTTATCACCAGAAGGAGTCAATTGGGTAGGAATAGAAAGTTCAAGATCAAGGACTGAAATATTTTCAGTGGGTCAAAAATTGGCTGAACTATCGCCAGAAGGAGTCAATAGGGTAGAACTAAAAAGTTCAAAATAGACGACTCTCTGGCCCGATATTAGTACATTTGGTCAAATATTGACTTTTGAATGATCTATGTAACATCAGAAAGAGTCAATAAGTAGGTATAAAAATTTCAAGATCCATTACTGAAACATGTTCAATGGGTCAAATATTGGCTACTCTATGGCTAATTTATCACCAGATGGAGTCAATAGGGTAGAAGTAAAAAGTTCAAAATAGACAACTCTTGGGCCCGATTTTAGTACATTCTGTCAAATATTGACTTTTGAATGACCGATGTAACATCAGAATGAGTCAATAAGTTTGTCTAGAAATTTCAAGATCCATGACTGAAACATGTTCAATGGGTCAAATATTGGCTACTCTATGGCTAATTTATCACCCAAAGGAGTCAAGTGGGTATAAATAGAAAGTTCAAAATCGATGACTCTTGGGCCCGATATTAGTACATTTGGTCAAATATGGATTTCTGAATGACTGACCTAAATTCAGAAAGAGTCAATGAGTAGGTATAAAAACTTCAAGATCCATAACTGAAACATGTCCAATTTCTAAAATATTGGCTACTCTATGGCTAATTTATCACCAGAAGGAGTCAATTGGGTAGGAATAGAAAGTTCAAGATCAAGGACTGAAATATTTTCAGTGGGTCAAAAATTGGCTGATATATCGCCAGAAGGAGTCAATAGGGTAGAACTAAAAAGTTCAAAATAGAAGACTCTCTGGCCCGATATTAGTACATTTGGTCAAATATTGACTTTTGAATGATCTATGTAACATCAGAAAGAGTCAATAAGTAGGTATAGAAATTTCAAGATCCATTAAATATTGACTTTTGAATGACCGATGTAACATCAGAAAGAGTCAATAAGTAGGTCTAGAAATTTCAAGATCCATGACTGAAACATGTTCAATGGGTCAAATATTGGCTACTCTATGGCTAATTTATCACCAGAAGGAGTCAATTGGGTAGAAATAGAAAGTTTAAGATCAAGGACTGAAATATTTTCAGTGGGTCAAAATTGGCTGATATATCACCAAAAGGAGTCAATAGGGTAGAACTAAAAAGTTCAAAATAGACGACTCTCTTGACCGATATTAGTACATTTGGTCAAATATTGACTTTTGAATCACCGATATAACATCAGAAAGAGTCAATAAGTAGGTATAGAAATTTCAAGCTCCATGACTGAAACATGTTCAATGGGTCAAATATTGGCTACTCTATGGCTAATTTATCACCAGAAGGAGTCAATGGGTAGAAATAGAAAGTTCAAAATCGACGACTCTTGGGCCCAATCTTAGTACATTTGGTCAAATATGGATGTCTGAATGACTGACCTAAATTCAGAATGAGTCAATGAGTAGGTATAAAAACTTCAAGATCCATAGCTGAAACATGTCCAATGGGTAAAATATTGGCTACTCTATGGCTAATTTATCACCAGAAGGAGTCAATGGGTAGAAGTAAAAAGTTCAAAATAGACAACTCTTGGGCCCGATTTTAGTACATTTGGTCAAATATTGACTTTTGAATGACCGATGTAACATCAGATAGATTCAATAAGTAGGTCTAGAAATTCCAAGATCCATGACTGAAACATGTTCAATGGGTCAAATATTGGCTACTCTATGGCTAATTTATCACCAGAAGGAGTCAATGGGTAGAATTAAAAAGTTCAAAATTGACGACTCTTGGGCCCGATTTTAGTACATTTGGTCAAATATTGACTTTTGAATGACCGATGTAACATCAGATAGAGTCAATAAGTATGTATAGAAATTTCAAGATCAATTACTGAAACATGTTCAGTGGGTCAAATATTGGCTACTCTATGGCTAATTTATCACCAGAAGGAGTCAATAGGGTAGAAGTAAAAAGTTCAAAATAGACAACTCTTGGGCCCGATATTAGTACATTTGGTCAAATATTGACTTTTGAATGACCGATGTAACATCAGATAGATTCAATAAGTAGGTATAGAAATTTCAAGATCCATGACTGAAACATGTTCAGTGGGTCAAACATTGGCTACTCTATGGCTAATTTATCACCAGAAGGAGTCAAAGGGTAGAACTAAAAAGTTCAAAATAGACGACTCTTGGGCCCGATTTTAGTACATTCTGTCAAATATTGACTTTTGAATGACCGATGTAACATCAGAATGAGTCAATAAGTAGGTATAGAAATTTCAAGATCCATGACTGAAACATGTTCAATGGGTCAAATATTGGCTACTCCATGGCTAATTTATCAACAAAACGAGTCAAGTGGGTATAAATAGAAAGTTCAAAATCGACGACTCTTGGGCCCGATATTAGTACATTTGGTCAAATATGGATTTCTGAATGACTGACCTAAATTCAGAAAGAGTCAATGAGAAGGTATAAAAACTTTAAGATCCATAACTGAAACATGTCCAATGGGTAAAATATTGGCTACTCTATGGCTAATTTATCACCAGAAGGAGTCAATTGGGTAGGAATAGAAAGTTCAAGATCAAGGACTGAAATATTTTCAGTGGGTCAAAAATTGGTTGAACTATCTCCAGAAGTAGTTAATAAGGTAGAACTAAAAAATTCAACATAGACGACTCTTGGGCCCAGTGTTAGTACATTTGGTTAAATATTGACTTTTGAATGGCCGATGTAACATCAGAAAGAGTCAATAAGTAGGTATAGAAATTTCAAGATCCATTAAATATTGACTTTTGAATGACCGATGTAACATCAGAAAGAGTCAATAAGTAGGTCTAGAAATTTCAAGATCCATGACTGAAACATGTTCAATGGGTCAAATATTGGCTACTCTATGGCTAATTTATCACCAGAAGGAGTCAATTGGGTAGAAATAGAAAGTTCAAAATCGACGACTCTTGAGCCCGATTATTAGTACATTTGGTCAAATATGGATTTCTGAATGACTGACCTAAATTCAGAATGAGTCAATGAGTAGGTATAAAAACTTCAAGATCCATAACTGAAACATGTCCAATGGGTAAAATATTGGCTACTCTATGGCTAATTTATCACCAGAAGGAGTCAATGGGTAGAACTAAAAAGTTCAAAATCGACGACTCTTGGGCCCGATTTTAGTACATTTGGTCAAATATTGACTTTTGAATGATCTATGTAACATCAGAAAGAGTCAATAAGTAGGTATAGAAATTTCAAGATCCATTACTGAAACATGTTCAGTGGGTCAAATATTGGCTACTCTATGGCTAATTTATCACCAGAAGGAGTCAATGGGTAGAACTAAGACGTTCAAAATCGACGACTCTTGGGCCCAATTTTAGTACATTTGGTCAAATATTGACTTTTGAATGACCGATGTAACATCAGAAAGAGTCAATAAGTAGGTATAGAAATTTCAAGATCCATGACTGAAACATGTTCAATGGGTAAAATATTGGCTACTCTATGGCTAATTTATCACCAGAAGGAGTCAATTGGGTAGAAATAGAAAGTTCAAAATCGACGACTCTTGGGCCCGATATTAGTACATTTGGTCAAATATGGATTTTTGAATGACTGACCTAAATTCAGAAAGAGTCAATGAGTAGGTATAAAAACTTCAAGATCCATAACTGAAACATGTCCAATTTGTAAAATATTGGCTACTCTATGGCTAATTTATCATCAGAAGGAGTCAATTGGGTAGGAAGATAAAGTTCAAGATCAAGGACTGAAATATTTTCAGTGGGTCAAAAATTGGCTGAACTGTCGCCAGAAGGAGTCAATAGGGTAGAACTAAAAAGTTCAACATAGACGACTCTTGGGCCCAGTGTTAGTACATTTGGTCAAATATTGACTTTTGAATCACCGATATAACATCAGATAGAGTCAATAAGTAGGTATAGAAATTTCAAGCTCCATGACTGAAACATGTTCAATGGGTCAAATATTGGCAACTCTATGGCTAATTTATCACCAGATGGAGTCAATAGGGTAGAAGTAAAAAGTTCAAAATAGACGACTCTTGGGCCCAGTGTTAGTACATTTGGTCAAATATTTACTTTTGAATGACCGACGTAACATCAGAAAGAGTCAATAAGTAGGTATAGAAATTTCTAGATCCATGACTGAAACATGTTCAATGGGTCAAATATTGGCTACTCTATCGGTAATTTATCACCAGAAGGAGTCAATTGGGTAGAAATAGAAAGTTCAAAATAGACGACTCTTGGGCCCGATATTAGTACATTTGGTCAAATATGGATTTCTGAATGACTGACCTAAATTCAGAAAGAGTCAATGAGTAGGTATAAATATTTCAAGATCCGTAATTGAAACATGTCCAATGGGTAAAATATTGGCTACTCTAAGACTAATGTATCACAAGAAGGAGACAATTGGATAGAAATAGAAAGTTCAAGATCAAGGACTGAAATATTTTCAGTGGGTCAAAAATTGGCTGAACTATCGCCAGAAGGAGTCAATAGGGTAGAACTAAAAAGTTCAAAATAGACGACTCTCTGGCCCGATATTAGTACATTTGGTCAAATATTGACTTTTGAATCACCGATATAACATCAGAAAGAGTCAATAAGTAGGTATAGAAATTTCAAGATCCATTACTGAAACATGTTCAATGGGTCAAATATTGGCTACTCTATGGCTAATTTATCACCAGAAGGAGTCAAAGGGTATGACTAAAAGGTTCAAAATAGACGACTCTTGGGCCCGATTTTAGTACATTTGGTCAAATATTGACTTTTGAATCACCGATATAACATCAGAAAGAGTCAATAATTAGGTATAGAAATTTCAAGCTCCAGGACTGAAACATGTTCAATGGGTCAAATATTGGCTACTCTATGGCTAATTTATCACCAGAAGGAGTCAATGGGTAGAAGTAAAAAGTTCAAAATAGACAACTCTTGGGCCCGATTTTAGTACATTTGGTCAAATATTGACTTTTGAATGACCGATATAACATCAGATAGATTCAATAAGTAGGTCTAGAAATTCCAAGATCCATGACTGAAACATGTTCAATGGGTCAAATATTGGTTACTCTATGGCTAATTTATCATCAGAAGGAGTCAATTGGGTAGAAATAGAAAGTTCAAAATCGACGACTCTTGGGCCCGATATTAGTACATTTGGTCAAATATGGATTTCTGAATGACTGACCTAAATTCAGAAAGAGTCAATGAGTAGGTATAAAAACTTCAAGATCCATAACTGAAACATGTCCAATTTGTAAAATATTGGCTACTCTAAGGCTAATTTATCATCAGAAGGAGTCAATTGGGTAGGAATATAAAGTTCAAGATCAAGGACTGAAATATTTTCAGTGGGTCAAAAATTGGCTGAACTGTCTCCAGAAGGAGTCAATAGGGTAGAACTAAAAATTTCAAAATTGATAACTCTTGGGCCCGATTTTAGTACATTTGGTAAAATATTGACTTTTGAATGACCGATGTAACATCAGATAGAGTCAATAAGTAGGTATAGAAATTTCAAGATCCATGACTGAAACATGTTCAACAGGTCAATTATTGGCTACTCTATGGCTAATTTATAACCAGAAGGAGTCAATTGGGTAGGAATAGAAAGTTCAAGATCAAGGACTGAAATATTTTCAGTGGGTCAAAAATTGGTTGAACTATCTCCAGAAGTAGTTAATAAGGTAGAACTAAAAAATTCAACATAGACGACTCTTGGGCCCGATTTTAGTACATTCTGTCAAATATTGACTTTTGAATGACCGATGTAACATCAGAATGAGTCAATAAGTTTGTCTAGAAATTTCAAGATCCATGACTGAAACATGTTCAATGGGTCAAATATTGGCTACTCTATGGCTAATTTATCACCAAAAGGAGTCAAGTGGGTATAAATGGAAAGTTCAAAATCGACGACTCTTGGGCCCGATATTAGTACATTTGGTCAAATACGGATTTCTGAATGACTGACCTAAATTCAGAAAGAGTCAATGAGTAGGTATAAAAATTTCAAGATCCATAACTGAAACATGTCCAATTTGTAAAATATTGGCTACTCTATGCCTAATTTATCACCAGAAGGAGTCAATTGGGTAGGAATAGAAAGTTCAAGATCAAGGACTGAAATATTTTCAGTGGGTCAAAAATTGGCTGATATATCGCCAGAAGGAGTCAATAGGGTAGAACTAAAAAGTTAAAAAAAGATGACTCTTGGGCCCGATTTTAGTATATTTGGTCAAATATTGACTTTTGACTGACCGATATAACATCAGAAAGAGTCAATAAGTAGGTATAGAAATTTTAAGATCCATGACTGAAACATGTTCAATGGGTCAAATATTGGCTACTCTATGGCTAATTTATCACCAGAAGGAGTCAATTGGGTAGAAATAGAAAGTTCAAAATCGACGACTCTTGAGCCCGATTATTAGTACATTTGTTCAAATATGGATTTCTGAATGACTGACCTAAATTCAGAATGAGTCAATGAGTAGGTATAAAAACTTCAAGATCCATAACTGAAACATGTCCAATGGGTAAAATATTGGCTACTCTATGGCTAATTTATCACCAGAAGGAGTCAATGTGTAGAACTAAAAAGTTCAAAATCGACGACTCTTGGGCCCGATTTTAGTACATTTGGTCAAATATTGAATTTTGAATGATCTATGTAACATCAGAAAGAGTCAATAAGTAGGTATAGAAATTTCAAGATCCATTACTGAAACATGTTCAGTGGGTCAAATATTGGCTACTCTATGGCTAATTTATCACCAGAAGGAGTCAATGGGTAGAACTAAGACGTTCAAAATCGACGACTCTTGGGCCCAATTTTAGTACATTTGGTCAAATATTGACTTTTGAATGACCGATGTAACATCAGAAAGAGTCAATAAGTAGGTATAGAAATTTCAAGCTCCATTACTGAAACATGTTCAATGGGTCAAATATTGGCAACTCTATGGCTAATTTATCACCAGATGGAGTCAATAGGGTAGAAGTAAAAAGTTCAAAATAGACGACTCTTGGGCCCAGTGTTAGTACATTTGGTCAAATATTGACTTTTGAATGACCGACGTAACATCAGAAAGAGTCAATAAGTAGGTATAGAAATTTAAAGATCCATGACTGAAACATGTTCAATGGGTCAAATATTGGCTACTCTATCGGTAATTTATCACCAGAAGGAGTCAATTGGGTAGAAATAGAAAGTTCAAAATAGACGACTCTTGGGCCCGATATTAGTACATTTGGTCAAATATGGATTTCTGAATGACTGACCTAAATTCAGAAAGAGTCAATGAGTAGGTATAAATATTTCAAGATCCATAATTGAAACATGTCCAATGGGTAAAATATTGGCTACTCTAAGACTAATGTATCACAAGAAGGAGACAATTGGATAGAAATAGAAAGTTCAAGATCAAGGACTGAAATATTTTAAGTGGGTCAAAAATTGGCTGAACTATCGCCAGAAGGAGTCAATAGGGTAGAACTAAAAAGTTCAAAATAGACGACTCTCTGGCCCGATATTAGTACATTTGGTCAAATATTGACTTTTGAATGATCTATGTAACATCAGAAAGAGTCAATAAGTAGGTATAGAAATTTCAAGATCCATTACTGAAACATGTTCAATGGGTCAAATATTGGCTACTTTATGGCTAATTTATCACCAGATGGAGTCAATAGGGTAGAAGTAAAAAGTTCAAAATAGACAACTCTTGGGCCCGATTTTAGTACATTCTGTCAAATATTGACTTTTGAATGAACGATGTAACATCAGAATGAGTCAATAAGTTTGTCTAGAAATTTCAAGATCCATGACTGAAACATGTTCAATGGGTCAAATATTGGCTACTCTATGGCTAATTTATCACCAAAAGGAGTCAAGTGGGTATAAATAGAAAGTTCAAAATCGATGACTCTTGGGCCCGATATTAGTACATTTGGTCAAATATGGATTTCTGAATGACTGACCTAAATTCAGAAAGAGTCAATGAGTAGGTATAAAAACGTCAAGATCCATAACTGAAACATGTCCAATTTGTAAAATATTGGCTACTCTATGGCTAATTTATCATCAGAAGGAGTCAATTGGGTAGGAATAGAAAGTTCAAGATCAAGGACTGAAATATTTTCAGTGGGTCAAAAATTGGCTGATATATCGCCAGAAGGAGTCAATAGGGTAGAACTAAAAAGTTCAAAATAGAAGACTCTCTGGCCCGATATTAGTACTTTTGGTCAAATATTGACTTTTGAATGATCTATGTAACATCAGAAAGAGTCAATAAGTAGGTATAGAAATTTCAAGATCCATTAAATATTGACTTTTGAATGACCGATGTAACATCAGAAAGAGTCAATAAGTAGGTCTAGAAATTTCAAGATCCATGACTGAAACATGTTCAATGGGTCAAATATTGGCTACTCTATGGCTAATTTATCACCAGAAGGAGTCAATTGGGTAGGAATAGAAAGTTTAAGATCAAGGACTGAAATATTTTCAGTGGGTCAAAAATTGGCTGATATATCACCAAAAGGAGTCAATAGGGTAGAACTAAAAAGTTCAAAATAGACGACTCTCTTGACCGATATTAGTACATTTGGTCAAATATTGACTTTTGAATCACCGATATAACATCAGAAAGAGTCAATAAGTAGGTATAGAAATTTCAAGCTCCATGACTGAAACATGTTCAATGGGTCAAATATTGGCTACTCTATGGCTAATTTATCACCAGAAGGAGTCAATGGGTAGAAATAGAAAGTTCAAAATCGACGACTCTTGGGCCCAATATTAGTACATTTGGTCAAATATGGATGTCTGAATGACTGACCTAAATTCAGAATGAGTCAATGAGTAGGTATAAAAACTTCAAGATCCATAGCTGAAACATGTCCAATGGGTAAAATATTAGCTACTCTATGGCTAATTTATCACCAGAAGGAGTCAATTGGGTAGGAATAGAAAGTTCAAGATCAAGGACTGAAATATTTTCAGTGGGTCAAAAATTGGCTGAACTATCGCCAGAAGGAGTCAATAGGGTAGAACTAAAAAGTTCAAAATAGACGACTCTCTGGCCCGATATTAGTACATTTGGTCAAATATTGACTTTTGAATGATCTATGTAACATCAGAAAGAGTCAATAAGTAGGTATAGAAATTTCAAGATCCATTACTGAAACATGTTCAATGGGTCAAATATTGGCTACTCTATGGCTAATTTATCACCAGATGGAGTCAATAGGGTAGAAGTAAAAAGTTCAAAATAGACAACTCTTGGGCCCGATTTTAGTACATTCTGTCAAATATTGACTTTTGAATGACCGATGTAACATCAGAATGAGTCAATAAGTTTGTCTAGAAATTTCAAGATCCATGACTGAAACATGTTCAATGGGTCAAATATTGGCTACTCTATGGCTAATTTATCACCCAAAGGAGTCAAGTGGGTATAAATAGAAAGTTCAAAATCGATGACTCTTGGGCCCGATATTAGTACATTTGGTCAAATATGGATTTCTGAATGACTGACCTAAATTCAGAAAGAGTCAATGAGTAGGTATAAAAACTTCAAGATCCATAACTGAAACATGTCCAATTTCTAAAATATTGGCTACTCTATGGCTAATTTATCACCAGAAGGAGTCAATTGGGTAGGAATAGAAAGTTCAAGATCAAGGACTGAAATATTTTCAGTGGGTCAAAAATTGGCTGATATATCGCCAGAAGGAGTCAATAGGGTAGAACTAAAAAGTTCAAAATAGAAGACTGTCTGGCCCGATATTAGTACATTTGGTCAAATATTGACTTTTGAATGATCTATGTAACATCAGAAAGAGTCAATAAGTAGGTATAGAAATTTCAAGATCCATTAAATATTGACTTTTGAATGACCGATGTAACATCAGAAAGAGTCAATAAGTAGGTCTAGAAATTTCAAGATCCATGACTGAAACATGTTCAATGGGTCAAATATTGGCTACTCTATGGCTAATTTATCACCAGAAGGAGTCAATTGGGTAGAAATAGAAAGTTTAAGATCAAGGACTGAAATATTTTCAGTGGGTCAAAATTGGCTGATATATCACCAAAAGGAGTCAATAGGGTAGAACTAAAAAGTTCAAAATAGACGACTCTTGGGCCCAGTGTTAGTACATTTGGTCAAATATTGACTTTTGAATGACCGACGTAACATCAGAAAGAGTCAATAAGTAGGTATAGAAATTTAAAGATCCATGACTGAAACATGTTCAATGGGTCAAATATTGGCTACTCTATCGGTAATTTATCACCAGAAGGAGTCAATTGGGTAGAAATAGAAAGTTCAAAATAGACGACTCTTGGGCCCGATATTAGTACATTTGGTCAAATATGGATTTCTGAATGACTGACCTAAATTCAGAAAGAGTCAATGAGTAGGTATAAATATTTCAAGATCCATAATTGAAACATGTCCAATGGGTAAAATATTGGCTACTCTAAGACTAATGTATCACAAGAAGGAGACAATTGGATAGAAATAGAAAGTTCAAGATCAAGGACTGAAATATTTTAAGTGGGTCAAAAATTGGCTGAACTATCGCCAGAAGGAGTCAATAGGGTAGAACTAAAAAGTTCAAAATAGACGACTCTCTGGCCCGATATTAGTACATTTGGTCAAATATTGACTTTTGAATGATCTATGTAACATCAGAAAGAGTCAATAAGTAGGTATAGAAATTTCAAGATCCATTACTGAAACATGTTCAATGGGTCAAATATTGGCTACTTTATGGCTAATTTATCACCAGATGGAGTCAATAGGGTAGAAGTAAAAAGTTCAAAATAGACAACTCTTGGGCCCGATTTTAGTACATTCTGTCAAATATTGACTTTTGAATGAACGATGTAACATCAGAATGAGTCAATAAGTTTGTCTAGAAATTTCAAGATCCATGACTGAAACATGTTCAATGGGTCAAATATTGGCTACTCTATGGCTAATTTATCACCAAAAGGAGTCAAGTGGGTATAAATAGAAAGTTCAAAATCGATGACTCTTGGGCCCGATATTAGTACATTTGGTCAAATATGGATTTCTGAATGACTGACCTAAATTCAGAAAGAGTCAATGAGTAGGTATAAAAACGTCAAGATCCATAACTGAAACATGTCCAATTTGTAAAATATTGGCTACTCTATGGCTAATTTATCACCAGAAGGAGTCAATTGGGTAGGAATAGAAAGTTTAAGATCAAGGACTGAAATATTTTCAGTGGGTCAAAAATTGGCTGATATATCACCAAAAGGAGTCAATAGGGTAGAACTAAAAAGTTCAAAATAGACGACTCTCTTGACCGATATTAGTACATTTGGTCAAATATTGACTTTTGAATCACCGATATAACATCAGAAAGAGTCAATAAGTAGGTATAGAAATTTCAAGCTCCATGACTGAAACATGTTCAATGGGTCAAATATTGGCTACTCTATGGCTAATTTATCACCAGAAGGAGTCAATGGGTAGAAATAGAAAGTTCAAAATCGACGACTCTTGGGCCCAATATTAGTACATTTGGTCAAATATGGATGTCTGAATGACTGACCTAAATTCAGAATGAGTCAATGAGTAGGTATAAAAACTTCAAGATCCATAGCTGAAACATGTCCAATGGGTAAAATATTAGCTACTCTATGGCTAATTTATCACCAGAAGGAGTCAATTGGGTAGGAATAGAAAGTTCAAGATCAAGGACTGAAATATTTTCAGTGGGTCAAAAATTGGCTGAACTATCGCCAGAAGGAGTCAATAGGGTAGAACTAAAAAGTTCAAAATAGACGACTCTCTGGCCCGATATTAGTACATTTGGTCAAATATTGACTTTTGAATGATCTATGTAACATCAGAAAGAGTCAATAAGTAGGTATAGAAATTTCAAGATCCATTACTGAAACATGTTCAATGGGTCAAATATTGGCTACTCTATGGCTAATTTATCACCAGATGGAGTCAATAGGGTAGAAGTAAAAAGTTCAAAATAGACAACTCTTGGGCCCGATTTTAGTACATTCTGTCAAATATTGACTTTTGAATGACCGATGTAACATCAGAATGAGTCAATAAGTTTGTCTAGAAATTTCAAGATCCATGACTGAAACATGTTCAATGGGTCAAATATTGGCTACTCTATGGCTAATTTATCACCCAAAGGAGTCAAGTGGGTATAAATAGAAAGTTCAAAATCGATGACTCTTGGGCCCGATATTAGTACATTTGGTCAAATATGGATTTCTGAATGACTGACCTAAATTCAGAAAGAGTCAATGAGTAGGTATAAAAACTTCAAGATCCATAACTGAAACATGTCCAATTTCTAAAATATTGGCTACTCTATGGCTAATTTATCACCAGAAGGAGTCAATTGGGTAGGAATAGAAAGTTCAAGATCAAGGACTGAAATATTTTCAGTGGGTCAAAAATTGGCTGATATATCGCCAGAAGGAGTCAATAGGGTAGAACTAAAAAGTTCAAAATAGAAGACTGTCTGGCCCGATATTAGTACATTTGGTCAAATATTGACTTTTGAATGATCTATGTAACATCAGAAAGAGTCAATAAGTAGGTATAGAAATTTCAAGATCCATTAAATATTGACTTTTGAATGACCGATGTAACATCAGAAAGAGTCAATAAGTAGGTCTAGAAATTTCAAGATCCATGACTGAAACATGTTCAATGGGTCAAATATTGGCTACTCTATGGCTAATTTATCACCAGAAGGAGTCAATTGGGTAGAAATAAAAAGTTTAAGATCAAGGACTGAAATATTTTCAGTGGGTCAAAATTGGCTGATATATCACCAAAAGGAGTCAATAGGGTAGAACTAAAAAGTTCAAAATAGACGACTCTCTTGACCGATATTAGTACATTTGGTCAAATATTGACTTTTGAATCACCGATATAACATCAGAAAGAGTCAATAAGTAGGTATAGAAATTTCAAGCTCCATGACTGAAACATGTTCAATGGGTCAAATATTGGCTACTCTATGGCTAATTTATCACCAGAAGGAGTCAATGGGTAGAAATAGAAAGTTCAAAATCGACGACTCTTGGGCCCAATCTTAGTACATTTGGTCAAATATGGATGTCTGAATGACTGACCTAAATTCAGAATGAGTCAATGAGTAGGTATAAAAACTTCAAGATCCATAGCTGAAACATGTCCAATGGGTAAAATATTGGCTACTCTATGGCTAATTTATCACCAGAAGGAGTCAATGGGTAGAAGTAAAAAGTTCAAAATAGACAACTCTTGGGCCCGATTTTAGTACATTTGGTCAAATATTGACTTTTGAATGACCGATGTAACATCAGATAGATTCAATAAGTAGGTCTAGAAATTCCAAGATCCATGACTGAAACATGTTCAATGGGTCAAATATTGGCTACTCTATGGCTAATTTATCACCAGAAGGAGTCAATTGGGTAGGAATAGAAAGTTCAAGATCAAGGACTGAAATATTTTCAGTGGGTCAAAAATTGGTTGAACTATCTCCAGAAGTAGTTAATAAGGTAGAACTAAAAAATTCAACATAGACGACTCTTGGGCCCAGTGTTAGTACATTTGGTTAAATATTGACTTTTGAATGGCCGATGTAACATCAGAAAGAGTCAATAAGTAGGTATAGAAATTTCAAGATCCATTAAATATTGACTTTTGAATGACCGATGTAACATCAGAAAGAGTCAATAAGTAGGTCTAGAAATTTCAAGATCCATAGCTGAAACATGTCCAATGGGTAAAATATTGGCTACTCTATGGCTAATTTATCACCAGAAGGAGTCAATTGGGTAGGAATAGAAAGTTCAAGATCAAGGACTGAAATATTTTCAGTGGGTCAAAAATTGGCTGATATATCGCCAGAAGGAGTCAATAGGGTAGAACTAAAAAGTTCAAAATAGACGACTCTCTGGCCCGATATTAGTACATTTGGTCAAATATTGACTTTTGAATGATCTATGTAACATCAGAAAGAGTCAATAAGTAGGTATAGAAATTTCAAGATCCATGACTGAAACATGTTCAATGGGTCAAATATTGGCTACTCTATGGCTAATTTATCACCAGAAGGAGTCAAAGGGTATGACTAAAAGGTTCAAAATAGACGACTCTTGGCCCGATTTTAGTACATTTGGTCAAATATTGACTTTTGAATCACCGATATAACATCAGAAAGAGTCAATAATTAGGTATAGAAATTTCAAGCTCCATGACTGAAACATGTTCAATAGGTCAAATATTGGCTACTCTATGGCTAATTTATCACCAGAAGGAGTCAATGGGTAGAAGTAAAAAGTTCAAAATTGACGACTCTTGGGCCCGATTGTAGTACATTTGGTCTAATATTGACTTTTGAATGACCGATGTAACATCAGATAGAGTCAATAAGTAGGTATAGAAATTTCAAGATCTATTACTGAAACATGTTCAGTGGGTCAAATATTGGCTACTCTATGGCTAATTTATCACCAGAAGGAGTCAATAGGGTAGAAGTAAAAAGTTCAAAATAGACAACTCTTGGGCCCGATATTAGTACATTTGGTCAAATATTGACTTTTGAATGACCGATGTAACATCAGATAGATTCAATAAGTAGGTCTAGAAATTTCAAGATCCATGACTGAAACATGTTCAATGGGTCAAATATTGGCTACTCTATGGCTAATTTATCACCAGAAGGAGTCAATAGGGTAGAAGTAAAAAGTTCAAAATAGACAACTCTTGGGCCCGATATTAGTACATTTGGTCAAATATTGACTTTTGAATGACCGATGTAACATCAGATAGATTCAATAAGTAGGTCTGGAAATTTCAAGATCCATGACTGAAACATGTTCAATGCGTCAAATATTGGCTACACTATCGCTAATTTATAACCAGAAGGATTCAATTGGGTGGAAATAGAAAGTTCAAGATCAAGGACTGAAATATTTTCAGTGGGTCAAAAATTGGCTGAACTATCTCCAGAAGTAGTCAATAGGGTAGAACCAAAAAGTTCAACATAGACGACTCTTGGGCCCAATATTAGTACATTTGGTCAAATATGGATGTCTGAATGACTGACCTAAATTCAGAATGAGTCAATGAGTAGGTATAAAAACTTCAAGATCCATAGCTGAAACATGTCCAATGGGTAAAATATTGGCTACTCTATGGCTAATTTATCACCAGAAGGAGTCAATTGGGTAGGAATAGAAAGTTCAAGATCAAGGACTGAAATATTTTCAGTGGGTCAAAAATTGGCTGATATATCGCCAGAAGGAGTCAATAGGGTAGAACTAAAAAGTTCAAAATAGACGACTCTCTGGCCCGATATTAGTACATTTGGTCAAATATTGACTTTTGAATGATCTATGTAACATCAGAAAGAGTCAATAAGTAGGTATAGAAATTTCAAGATCCATTACTGAAACATGTTCAATGGGTCAAATATTGGCTACTCTATGGCTAATTTATCACCAGAAGGAGTCAAAGGGTATGACTAAAAGGTTCAAAATAGACGACTCTTGGGCCCGATTTTAGTACATTTGGTCAAATATTGACTTTTGAATGACCGATGTAACATCAGATAGAGTCAATAAGTAGGTATAGAAATTTCAAGATCCATGACTGAAACATGTTCAGTGGGTCAAATATTGGCTACTCTATGGCTAATTTATCACCAGAAGGAGTCAATAGGGTAGAAGTAAAAAGTTCAAAATAGACAACTCTTGGGCCCGATATTAGTACATTTGGTCAAATATTGACTTTTGAATGACCGATGTAACATCAGATAGATTCAATAAGTAGGTATAGAAATTTCAAGATCCATGACTGAAACATGTTCAGTGGGTCAAACATTGGCTACTCTATGGCTAATTTATCACCAGAAGGAGTCAATGGGTAGAACTAAAAAGTTCAAAATAGACGACTCTTGGGCCCGATTTTAGTACATTTGGTTAAATATTGACTTTTGAATGACCGATGTAACATCAGATAGAGTCAATAAGTAGGTATAGAAATTTCAAGATCCATGACTGAAACATGTTCAATGGGTCAAATATTGGCTACTCCATGGCTAATTTATCAACAAAACGAGTCAAGTGGGTATAAATAGAAAGTTCAAAATCGACGACTCTTGGGCCCGATATTAGTACATTTGGTCAAATATGGATTTCTGAATGACTGACCTAAATTCAGAAAGAGTCAATGAGAAGGTATAAAAACTTTAAGATCCATAACTGAAACATGTCCAATGGGTAAAATATTGGCTACTCTATGGCTAATTTATCACCAGAAGGAGTCAATTGGGTAGGAATAGAAAGTTCAAGATCAAGGACTGAAATATTTTCAGTGGGTCAAAAATTGGTTGAACTATCTCCAGAAGTAGTTAATAAGGTAGAACTAAAAAATGCAACATAGACGACTCTTGGGCCCAGTGTTAGTACATTTGGTTAAATATTGACTTTTGAATGGCCGATGTAACATCAGAAAGAGTCAATAAGTAGGTATAGAAATTTCAAGATCCATGACTGAAACATGTTCAATGGGTCAAATATTGGCTACTCTATGGCTAATTTCTCACCAGAAGGAGTCAAAGGGTAGAACTAAAAAGTTCAAAATAAACGACTCTTGGGCCCGATTTTAGTACATTCTGTCAAATATTGACTTTTGAATGACCGATGTAACATCAGAATGAGTCAATAAGTTTGTCTAGAAATTTCAAGATCCATGACTGAAACATGTTCAATGGGTCAAATATTGGCTACTCTATGGCTAATTTATCACCAAAAGGAGTCAAGTGGGTATAAATAGAAAGTTCAAAATCGATGACTCTTGGGCCCGATATTAGTACATTTGGTCAAATATGGATTTCTGAATGACTGACCTAAATTCAGAAAGAGTCAATGAGTAGGTATAAAAACTTCAAGATCCATAACTGAAACATGTCCAATTTGTAGAATATTGGCTACTCTATGGCTAATTTATCACCAGAAGGAGTCAATTGGGTAGGAATAGAAAGTTCAAGATCAAGGACTGAAATATTTTCAGTGGGTCAAAAATTGGCTGATATATTGCCAGAAGGAGTCAATAGGGTAGAACTAAAAAGTTCAAAATAGACGACTCTCTGGCCCGATATTAGTACATTTGGTCAAATATTGACTTTTGAATGATCTATGTAACATCAGAAAGAGTCAATAAGTAGGTATAGAAATTTCAAGATCCATTAAATATTGACTTTTGAATGACCGATGTAACATCAGAAAGAGTCAATAAGTAGGTCTAGAAATTTCAAGATCCATGACTGAAACATGTTCAATGGGTCAAATATTGGCTACTCTATGGCTAATTTATCACCAGAAGGAGTCAATTGGGTAGGAATAGAAAGTTTAAGATCAAGGACTGAAATATTTTCAGTGGGTCAAAAATTGGCTGATATATCGCCAGAAGGAGTCAATAGGGTAGAACTAAAAAGTTCAAAATAGACGACTCTCTTGACCGATATTAGTACATTTGGTCAAATATTGACTTTTGAATCACCGATATAACATCAGAAAGAGTCAATAAGTAGGTATAGAAATTTCAAGCTCCATGACTGAAACATGTTCAATGGGTCAAATATTGGCTACTCTATGGCTAATTTATCACCAGAAGGAGTCAATGGGTAGAAATAGAAAGTTCAAAATCGACGACTCTTGGGCCCAATATTAGTACATTTGGTCAAATATGGATGTCTGAATGACTGACCTAAATTCAGAATGAGTCAATGAGTAGGTATAAAAACTTCAAGATCCATAGCTGAAACATGTCCAATGGGTAAAATATTGGCTACTCTATGGCTAATTTATCACCAGAAGGAGTCAATTGGGTAGGAATAGAAAGTTCAAGATCAAGGACTGAAATATTTTCAGTGGGTCAAAAATTGGCTGATATATCGCCAGAAGGAGTCAATAGGGTAGAACTAAAAAGTTCAAAATAGACGACTCTCTGGCCCGATATTAGTACATTTGGTCAAATATTGACTTTTGAATGATCTATATAACATCAGAAAGAGTCAATAAGTAGGTATAGAAATTTCAAGATCCATGACTGAAACATGTTCAATGGGTCAAATATTGGCTACTCTATGGCTAATTTATCACCAGAAGGAGTCAAAGGGTATGACTAAAAGGTTCAAAATAGACGACTCTTGGCCCGATTTTAGTACATTTGGTCAAATATTGACTTTTGAATCACCGATATAACATCAGAAAGAGTCAATAATTAGGTATAGAAATTTCAAGCTCCATGACTGAAACATTTTCAATAGGTCAAATATTGGCTACTCTATGGCTAATTTATCACCAGAAGGAGTCAATGGGAAGAATTAAAAATTTCAAAATTGACGACTCTTGGGCCCGATTGTAGTACATTTGGTCTAATATTGACTTTTGAATGACCGATGTAACATCAGATAGAGTCAATAAGTAGGTATAGAAATTTCAATATCAATTACTGAAACATGTTCAGTGGGTCAAATATTGGCTACTCTATGGCTAATTTATCACCAGAAGGAGTCAATAGGGTAGAAGTAAAAAGTTCAAAATAGACAACTCTTGGGCCCGATATTAGTACATTTGGTCAAATATTGACTTTTGAATGACCGATGTAACATCAGATAGATTCAATAAGTAGGTCTAGAAATTTCAAGATCCATGACTGAAACATGTTCAATGGGTCAAATATTGGCTACTCTATGGCTAATTTATCACCAGAAGGAGTCAATGGGTAGAAATAGAAAGTTCAAAATCGACGACTCTTGGGCCCAATATTAGTACATTTGGTCAAATATGGATGTCTGAATGACTGACCTAAATTCAGAATGAGTCAATGAGTAGGAATAAAAACTTCAAGATCCATAGCAGGATACATATATCGCCAGAAGGAGATCAAATATGGATGGTCAAATATGGATGTCTGAATGACTGACCTAAATTCAGAATGAGTCAATGAGTAGGTATAAAAACTTCAAGATCCATAGCAAGATCCATATATCGCCAGAAGGAGTCAATAGGGTAGAACTAAAAAGTTCAAAATAGACGACTCTCTGGCCCGATATTAGTACATTTGGTCAAATATTGACTTTTGAATGATCTATGTAACATCAGAAAGAGTCAATAAGTAGGTATAGAAATTTCAAGATCCATTACTGAAACATGTTCAATGGGTCAAATATTGGCTACTCTATGGCTAATTTATCACCAGAAGGAGTCAAAGGGTATGACTAAAAGGTTCAAAATAGACGACTCTTGGCCCGATTTTAGTACATTTGGTCAAATATTGACTTTTGAATCACCGATATAACATCAGAAAGAGTCAATAATTAGGTATAGAAATTTCAAGCTCCATGACTGAAACATGTTCAATAGGTCAAATATTGGCTACTCTATGGCTAATTTATCACCAGAAGGAGTCAATGGGTAGAAGTAAAAAGTTCAAAATTGACGACTCTTGGGCCCGATTGTAGTACATTTGGTCTAATATTGACTTTTGAATGACCGATGTAACATCAGATAGAGTCAATAAGTAGGTATAGAAATTTCAAGATCAATTACTGAAACATGTTCAGTGGGTCAAATATTGGCTACTCTATGGCTAATTTATCACCAGAAGGAGTCAATAGGGTAGAAGTAAAAAGTTCAAAATAGACAACTCTTGGGCCCGATATTAGTACATTTGGTCAAATATTGACTTTTGAATGACCGATGTAACATCAGATAGATTCAATAAGTAGGTCAAGAAATTTCAAGATCTATGACTGAAACATGTTCAATGGGTCAAATATTGGCTACTCTATGGCTAATTTATCACCAGAAGGAGTCAATGGGTAGAACTAAAAAGTTCAAAATAGACGACTCTTGGGCCCGATTTTAGTACATTTGGTCAAATATTGACTTTTGAATGACCGATGTAACATCAGATAGAGTCAATAAGTAGGTATAGAAATTTCAAGATCCATGACTGAAACATGTTCAATGGGTCAAATATTGGCTACTCCATGGCTAATTTATCAAAAAAACGAGTCAAGTGGGTATAAATAGAAAGTTCAAAATCGACGACTCTTGGGCCCGATATTAGTACATTTGGTCAAATATGGATTTCTGAATGACTGACCTAAATTCAGAAAGAGTCAATGAGAAGGTATAAAAACTTTAAGATCCATAACTGAAACATGTCCAATGGGTAAAATATTGGCTACTCTATGGCTAATTTATCACCAGAAGGAGTCAATTGGGTAGGAATAGAAAGTTCAAGATCAAGGACTGAAATATTTTCAGTTGGTCAAAAATTGGCTGAACTATCGCCAGAAGGAGTTAATAGGGTAGAACTAAAAAGTTCAAAATAGACGACTCTTGGGCCCGATTTTAGTACATTTGGTCAAATATTGACTTTTGAATGACCGATGTAACATCAGATAGAGTCAATAAGTAGGTATAGAAATTTCAAGATCCATGACTGAAACATGTTCAACAGGTCAATTATTGGCTACTCTATGGCTAATTTATAACCAGAAGGAGTCAATTGGGTAGGAATAGAAAGTTCAAGATCAAGGACTGAAATATTTTCAGTGGGTCAAAAATTGGTTGAACTATCTCCAGAAGTAGTTAATAAGGTAGAACTAAAAAATTCAACATAGACGACTCTTGGGCCCAGTGTTAGTACATTTGGTTAAATATTGACTTTTGAATGGCCGATGTAACATCAGTAAGAGTCAATAAGTAGGTATAGAAATTTCAAGATCCATGACTGAAACATGTTCAATGGGTCAAATATTGGCTACTCTATGGCTAATTTCTCACCAGAAGGAGTCAAAGGGTAGAACTAAAAAGTTCAAAATAGACGACTCTTGGGCCCGATTTTAGTACATTCTGTCAAATATTGACTTTTGAATGACCGATGTAACATCAGAATGAGTCAATAAGTTTGTCTAGAAATGTCAAGATCCATGACTGAAACATGTTCAATGGGTCAAATATTGGCTACTCTATGGCAAATTTATCACCAAAAGGAGTCAAGTGGGTATAAATAGAAAGTTCAAAATCGATGACTCTTGGGCCCGATATTAGTACATTTGGTCAAATATGGATTTCTGAATGACTGACCTAAATTCAGAAAGAGTCAATGAGTAGGTATAAAAACTTCAAGATCCATAACTGAAACATGTCCAATTTGTAGAATATTGGCTACTCTATGGCTAATTTATCACCAGAAGGAGTCAATTGGGTAGGAATAGAAAGTTCAAGATCAAGGACTGAAATATTTTCAGTGGGTCAAAAATTGGCTGATATATCGCCAGAAGGAGTCAATAGGGTAGAACTAAAAAGTTCAAAATAGACGACTCTCTGGTCCGATATTAGTACATTTGGTCAAATATTGACTTTTGAATGATCTATGTAACATCAGAAAGAGTCAATAAGTAGGTATAGAAATTTCAAGATCCATTAAATATTGACTTTTGAATGACCGATGTAACATCAGAAAGAGTCAATAAGTAGGTCTAGAAATTTCAAGATCCATGACTGAAACATGTTCAATGGGTCAAATATTGGCTACTCTATGGCTAATTTATCACCAGAAGGAGTCAATTGGGTAGGAATAGAAAGTTTAAGATCAAGGACTGAAATATTTTCAGTGGGTCAAAAATTGGCTGATATATCGCCAGAAGGAGTCAATAGGGTAGATCTAAAAAGTTCAAAATAGACGACTCTCTTGACCGATATTAGTACATTTGGTCAAATATTGACTTTTGAATGATCTATGTAACATCAGAAAGAGTCAATAAGTAGGTATAGAAATTTCAAGATCCATTACTGAAACATGTTCAATGGGTCAAATATTGGCTACTCTATGGCTAATTTATCACCAGAAGGAGTCAAAGGGTATGACTAAAAGGTTCAAAATAGACGACTCTTGGCCCGATTTTAGTACATTTGGTCAAATATTGACTTTTGAATCACCGATATAACATCAGAAAGAGTCAATAATTAGGTATAGAAATTTCAAGCTCCATGACTGAAACATGTTCAATGGGTCAAATATTGGCTACTCTATGGCTAATTTATCACCAGAAGGAGTCAATGGGTAGAAATAGAAAGTTCAAAATCGACGACTCTTGGGCCCAATATTAGTACATTTGGTCAAATATGGATGTCTGAATGACTGACCTAAATTCAGAATGAGTCAATGATTAGGTATAAAAACTTCAAGATCCATAGCTGAAACATGTCCAATGGGTAAAATATTGGCTACTCTATGGCTAATTTATCACCAGAAGGAGTCAATTGGGTAGGAATAGAAAGTTCAAGATCAAGGACTGAAATATTTTCAGTGGGTCAAAAATTGGCTGATATATCGCCAGAAGGAGTCAATAGGGTAGAAATAAAAAGTTCAAAATAGACGACTCTCTGGCCCGATATTAGTACATTTGGTCAAATATTGACTTTTGAATGATCTATGTAACATCAGAAAGAGTCAATAAGTAGGTATAGAAATTTCAAGATCCATTACTGAAACATGTTCAATGGGTCAAATATTGGCTACTCTATGGCTAATTTATCACCAGAAGGAGTCAAAGGGTATGACTTAAAGGTTCAAAATAGACGACTCTTGGCCCGATTTTAGTACATTTGGTCAAATATTGACTTTTGAATCACCGATATAACATCAGAAAGAGTCAATAATTAGGTATAGAAATTTCAAGCTCCATGACTGAAACATGTTCAATAGGTCAAATATTGGCTACTCTATGGCTAATTTATCACCAGAAGGAGTCAATGGGTAGAAGTAAAAAGTTCAAAATTGACGACTCTTGGGCCCGATTGTAGTACATTTGGTCTAATATTGACTTTTGAATGACCGATGTAACATCAGATAGAGTCAATAAGTCTGTATAGAAATTTCAAGATCAATTACTGAAACATGTTCAGTGGGTCAAATATTGGCTACTCTATGGCTAATTTATCACCAGAAGGAGTCAATAGGGTAGAAGTAAAAAGTTCAAAATAGACAACTCTTGGGCCCGATATTAGTACATTTGGTCAAATATTGACTTTTGAATGACCGATGTAACATCAGATAGATTCAATAAGTAGGTCTAGAAATTTCAAGATCCATGACTGAAACATGTTAAATGGGTCAAATATTGGCTACTCTATGGCTAATTTATAACCAGAAGGATTCAATTGGGTGGAAATAGAAAGTTCAAGATCAAGGACTGAAATATTTTCAGTGGGTCAAAAATTGGCTGAACTATCTCCAGAAGTAGTCAATAGCGTAGAACCAAAAAGTTCAACATAGACGACTCTTGGGCCCAATATTAGTACATTTGGTCAAATATGGATGTCTGAATGACTGACCTAAATTCAGAATGAGTCAATGAGTAGGTATAAAAACTTCAAGATCCATAGCTGAAACATGTCCAATGGGTAAAATATTGGCTACTCTATGGCTAATTTATCACCAGAAGGAGTCAATTGGGTAGGAATAGAAAGTTCAAGATCAAGGACTGAAATATTTTCAGTGGGTCAAAAATTGGCTGATATATCGCCAGAAGGAGTCAATAGGGTAGAACTAAAAAGTTCAAAATAGACGACTCTCTGGACCGATATTAGTACATTTGGTCAAATATTGACTTTTGAATGATCTATGTAACATCAGAAAGAGTCAATAAGTAGGTATAGAAATTTCAAGATCCATTACTGAAACATGTTCAATGGGTCAAATATTGGCTACTCTATGGCTAATTTATCACCAGAAGGAGTCAATGGGTAGAAGTAAAAAGTTCAAAATAGACAACTCTTGGACCCGATTTTAGTACATTTGGTCAAATATTGACTTTTGAATGACCGATGTAACATCAGATAGATTCAATAAGTAGGTCTAGAAATTCCAAGATCCATGACTGAAACATGTTCAATGGGTCAAATATTGGCTACTCTATGGCTAATTTTTCACCAGAAGGAGTCAATGGGTAGAATTAAAAAGTTCAAAATTGACGACTCTTGGGCCCGATTTTAGTACATTTGGTCAAATATTGACTTTTGAATGACCGATGTAACATCAGATAGAGTCAATAAGTATGTATAGAAATTTCAAGATCAATTACTGAAACATGTTCAGTGGGTCAAATATTGGCTACTCTATGGCTAATTTATCACCAGAAGGAGTCAAAGGGTAGAACTAAAAAGTTCAAAATAGACGACTCTTGGGCCCGATTTTAGTACATTCTGTCAAATATTGACTTTTGAATGACCGATGTAACATCAGAATGAGTCAATAAGTTTGTCTAGAAATTTCAAGATCCATGACTGAAACATGTTCAATGGGTCAAATATTGGCTACTCTATGGCTAATTTATCACCAAAAGGAGTCAAGTGGGTATAAATAGAAAGTTCAAAATCGATGACTCTTGGGCCCGATATTAGTACATTTGGTCAAATATGGATTTCTGAATGACTGACCTAAATTCAGAAAGAGTCAATGAGTAGGTATAAAAACTTCAAGATCCATAACTGAAACATGTCCAATTTGTAGAATATTGGCTACTCTATGGCTAATTTATCACCAGAAGGAGTCAATTGGGTAGGAATAGAAAGTTCAAGATCAAGGACTGAAATATTTTCAGTGGGTCAAAAATTGGCTGATATATCGCCAGAAGGAGTCAATAGGGTAGAACTAAAAAGTTCAAAATAGACGACTCTCTGGCCCGATATTAGTACATTTGGTCAAATATTGACTTTTGAATGATCTATGTAACATCAGAAAGAGTCAATAAGTAGGTATAGAAATTTCAAGATCCATTAAATATTGACTTTTGAATGACCGATGTAACATCAGAAAGAGTCAATAAGTAGGTCTAGAAATTTCAAGATCCATGACTGAAACATGTTCAATGGGTCAAATATTGGCTACTCTATGGCTAATTTATCACCAGAAGGAGTCAATTGGGTAGGAATAGAAAGTTTAAGATCAAGGACTGAAATATTTTCAGTGGGTCAAAAATTGGCTGATATATCGCCAGAAGGAGTCAATAGGGTAGAACTAAAAAGTTCAAAATAGACGACTCTCTTGACCGATATTAGTACATTTGGTCAAATATTGACTTTTGAATCACCGATATAACATCAGAAAGAGTCAATAAGTAGGTATAGAAATTTCAAGCTCCATGACTGAAACATGTTCAATGGGTCAAATATTGGCTACTCTATGGCTAATTTATCACCAGAAGGAGTCAATGGGTAGAAATAGAAAGTTCAAAATCGACGACTCTTGGGCCCAATATTAGTACATTTGGTCAAATATGGATGTCTGAATGACTGACCTAAATTCAGAATGAGTCAATGAGTAGGTATAAAAACTTCAAGATCCATAGCTGAAACATGTCCAATGGGTAAAATATTGGCTACTCTATGGCTAATTTATCACCAGAAGGAGTCAATTGGGTAGGAATAGAAAGTTCAAGATCAAGGACTGAAATATTTTCAGTGGGTCAAAAATTGGCTGATATATCGCCAGAAGGAGTCAATAGGGTAGAACTAAAAAGTTCAAAATAGACGACTCTCTGGCCCGATATTAGTACATTTGGTCAAATATTGACTTTTGAATGATCTATGTAACATCAGAAAGAGTCAATAAGTAGGTATAGAAATTTCAAGATCCATTATTGAAACATGTTCAATGGGTCAAATATTGGCTACTCTATGGCTAATTTATCACCAGAAGGAGTCAAAGGGTATGACTAAAAGGTTCAAAATAGACGACTCTTGGCCCGATTTTAGTACATTTGGTCAAATATTGACTTTTGAATCACCGATATAACATCAGAAAGAGTCAATAATTAGGTATAGAAATTTCAAGCTCCATGACTGAAACATGTTCAATGGGTCAAATATTGGCTACTCTATGGCTAATTTATCACCAGAAGGAGTCAATGGGTAGAAGTAAAAAGTTCAAAATAGACAAAGCTTGGGCCCGATTTTAGTACATTTGGTCAAATATTGACTTTTGAATGACCGATGTTACATCAGATAGATTCAATAAGTAGGTCTAGAAATTCCAAGATCCATGACTGAAACATGTTCAATGGGTCAAATATTGGCTACTCTATGGCTACTTTATCACCAGAAGGAGTCAATGGGTAGAATTAAAAAGTTCAAAATTGACGACTCTTGGGCCCGATTTGAGTACATTTGGTCTAATATTGACTTTTGAATGACCGATGTAACATCAGATAGAGTCAATAAGTAGGTATAGAAATTTCAAGATCAATTACTGAAACATGTTCAATGGGTCAAATATTGGCTACTCTATGGCTAATTTATCACCAGAAGGAGTCAATGGGTAGAAATAGAAAGTTCAAAATCGACGACTCTTGGGCCCAATATTAGTACATTTGGTCAAATATGGATGTCTGAATGACTGACCTAAATTCAGAATGAGTCAATGAGTAGGTATAAAAACTTCAAGATCCATAGCTGAAACATGTCCAATGGGTAAAATATTGGCTACTCTATGGCTAATTTATCACCAGAAGGAGTCAATTGGGTAGGAATAGAAAGTTCAAGATCAAGGACTGAAATATTTTCAGTGGGTCAAAAATTGGCTGATATATCGCCAGAAGGAGTCAATAGGGTAGAACTAAAAAGTTCAAAATAGACGACTCTCTGGCCCGATATTAGTACATTTGGTCAAATATTGACTTTTGAATGATCTATGTAACATCAGAAAGAGTCAATAAGTAGGTATAGAAATTTCAAGATCCATTATTGAAACATGTTCAATGGGTCAAATATTGGCTACTCTATGGCTAATTTATCACCAGAAGGAGTCAAAGGGTATGACTAAAAGGTTCAAAATAGACGACTCTTGGCCCGATTTTAGTACATTTGGTCAAATATTGACTTTTGAATGACCGATGTAACATCAGAATGAGTCAATAAGTTTGTCTAGAAATTTCAAGATCCATGACTGAAACATGTTCAATGGGTCAAATATTGGCTACTCTATGGCTAATTTATCACCAAAAGGAGTCAAGTGGGTATAAATAGAAAGTTCAAAATCGATGACTCTTGGGCCCGATATTAGTACATTTGGTCAAATATGGATTTCTGAATGACTGACCTAAATTCAGAAAGAGTCAATTAGTAGGTATAAAAACTTCAAGATCCATAACTGAAACATGTCCAATTTGTAGAATATTGGCTACTCTATGGCTAATTTATCACCAGAAGGAGTCAATTGGGTAGGAATAGAAAGTTCAAGATCAAGGACTGAAATATTTTCAGTGGGTCAAAAATTGGCTGATATATCGCCAGAAGGAGTCAATAGGGTAGAACTAAAAAGTTCAAAATAGACGACTCTCTGGCCCGATATTAGTACATTTGGTCAAATATTGACTTTTGAATGATCTATGTAACATCAGAAAGAGTCAATAAGTAGGTATAGAAATTTCAAGATCCATTAAATATTGACTTTTGAATGACCGATGTAACATCAGAAAGAGTCAATAAGTAGGTCTAGAAATTTCAAGATCCATGACTGAAACATGTTCAATGGGTCAAATATTGGCTACTCCATGGCTAATTTATCAACAAAACGAGTCAAGTGGGTATAAATAGAAAGTTCAAAATCGACGACTCTTGGGCCCGATATTAGTACATTTGGTCAAATATTGACTTTTGAATGACCGATGTAACATCAGATAGAGTCAATAAGTAGGTATAGAAATTTCAAGATCCATGACTGAAACATGTTCAATGGGTCAAATATTGGCTACTCCATGGCTAATTTATCAACAAAACGAGTCAAGTGGGTATAAATAGAAAGTTCAAAATCGACGACTCTTGGGCCCGATATTAGTACATTTGGTCAAATATGGATTTCTGAATGACTGACCTAAATTCAGAAAGAGTCAATGAGAAGGTATAAAAACTTTAAGATCCATAACTGAAACATGTCCAATGGGTAAAATATTGGCTACTCTATGGCTAATTTATCACCAGAAGGAGTCAATTGGGTAGGAATAGAAAGTTCAAGATCAAGGACTGAAATATTTTCAGTGGGTCAAAAATTGGTTGAACTATCTCCAGAAGTAGTTAATAAGGTAGAACTAAAAAATTCAACATAGACGACTCTTGGGCCCAGTGTTAGTACATTTGGTTAAATATTGACTTTTGAATGGCCGATGTAACATCAGAAAGAGTCAATAAGTAGGTATAGAAATTTCAAGCTCCATGACTGAAACATGTTCAATGGGTCAAATATTGGCTACTCTATGGCTAATTTATCACCAGAAGGAGTCAATGGGTAGAAGTAAAAAGTTCAAAATAGACAAAGCTTGGGCCCGATTTTAGTACATTTGGTCAAATATTGACTTTTGAATGACCGATGTTACATCAGATAGATTCAATAAGTAGGTCTAGAAATTCCAAGATCCATGACTGAAACATGTTCAATGGGTCAAATATTGGCTACTCTATGGCTACTTTATCACCAGAAGGAGTCAATGGGTAGAATTAAAAAGTTCAAAATTGACGACTCTTGGGCCCGATTTGAGTACATTTGGTCTAATATTGACTTTTGAATGACCGATGTAACATCAGATAGAGTCAATAAGTAGGTATAGAAATTTCAAGATCAATTACTGAAACATGTTCAGTGGGTCAAATATTGGCTACTCTATGGCTAATTTATCACCAGAAGGAGTCAATAGGGTAGAAGTAAAAAGTTCAAAATAGACAACTCTTGGGCCCGATATTAGTACATTTGGTCAATAATTGACTTTTGAATGACCGATGTAACATCACATAGATTCAATAAGTAGGTCTAGAAATTTCAAGATCCATGACTGAAACATGTTCAATGGGTCAAATATTGGCTACTCTATGGCTAATTTATCACGAGAAGGAGTCAATGGGTAGAACTAAAAAGTTCAAAATTGACGACTCTTGGGCCCGATTTTAGGACATTTGGTCAAATATTGACTTTTGAATGACCGATGTAACATCAGAAAGAGTCAATAAGTAG
Organism: Zacco platypus; assembly: GCA_038088235.1. Lineage (NCBI taxonomy): Eukaryota > Metazoa > Chordata > Actinopteri > Cypriniformes > Xenocyprididae > Zacco > Zacco platypus. The sequence continues at coordinate 24,080,608 of CM076078.1, read as the reverse complement.
GTATAGAAATTTCAAGATCCATTACTGAAACATGTTCAATGGGTCAAATATTGGCTACTCTATGGCTAATTTATCACCAGAAGGAGTCAATAGGGTAGAAGTAAAAAGTTCAAAATTGACAACTCTTGGGCCCGATATTAGTACATTTGGTCAAATATTGACTTTTGAATGACCGATGTAACATCAGATAGATTCAATAAGTAGGTCTAGAAATTTCAAGATCCATGACTGAAACATGTTCAATGGGTCAAATATTGGCTACTCTATGGCTAATTTATCACCAGAAGGAGTCAATGGGTAGAACTAAAAAGTTCAAAATTGACGACTCTTGGGCCCAATTTTAGTACATTTGGTCAAATATTGACTTTTGAATGACGGATGTAACATCAGAGAGATTCAATAAGTAGGTCTGGAAATTTCAAGATCCATGACTGAAACATGTTCAATGCGTCAAATATTGGCTACACTATCGCTAATTTATAACCAGAAGGATTCAATTGGGTGGAAATAGAAAGTTCAAGATCAAGGACTGAAATATTTTCAGTGGGTCAAAAATTGGCTGAACTATCTCCAGAAGTAGTCAATAGCGTAGAACCAAAAAGTTCAACATAGACGACTCTTGGGCCCAATATTAGTACATTTGGTCAAATATGGATGTCTGAATGACTGACCTAAATTCAGAATGAGTCAATGAGTAGGTATAAAAACTTCAAGATCCATAGCTGAAACATGTCCAATGGGTAAAATATTGGCTACTCTATGGCTAATTTATCACCAGAAGGAGTCAATTGGGTAGGAATAGAAAGTTCAAGATCAAGGACTGAAATATTTTCAGTGGGTCAAAAATTGGCTGATATATCGCCAGAAGGAGTCAATAGGGTAGAACTAAAAAGTTCAAAATAGACGACTCTCTGGACCGATATTAGTACATTTGGTCAAATATTGACTTTTGAATGATCTATGTAACATCAGAAAGAGTCAATAAGTAGGTATAGAAATTTCAAGATCCATTACTGAAACATGTTCAATGGGTCAAATATTGGCTACTCTATGGCTAATTTATCACCAGAAGGAGTCAATGGGTAGAAGTAAAAAGTTCAAAATAGACAACTCTTGGGCCCGATTTTAGTACATTTGGTCAAATATTGACTTTTGAATGACCGATGTAACATCAGATAGATTCAATAAGTAGGTCTAGAAATTCCAAGATCCATGACTGAAACATGTTCAATGGGTCAAATATTGGCTACTCTATGGCTAATTTATCACCAGAAGGAGTCAATGGGTAGAATTAAAAAGTTCAAAATTGACGACTCTTGGGCCCGATTTTAGTACATTTGGTCAAATATTGACTTTTGAATGACCGATGTAACATCAGATAGAGTCAATAAGTATGTATAGAAATTTCAAGATCAATTACTGAAACATGTTCAGTGGGTCAAATATTGGCTACTCTATGGCTAATTTATCACCAGAAGGAGTCAATAGGGTAGAAGTAAAAAGTTCAAAATAGACGACTCTTGGGCCCGATATTAGTACATTTGGTCAAATATGGATTTCTGAATGACTGACCTAAATTCAGAAAGAGTCAATGAGAAGGTATAAAAACTTTAAGATCCATAACTGAAACATGTCCAATGGGTAAAATATTGGCTACTCTATGGCTAATTTATCACCAGAAGGAGTCAATTGGGTAGGAATAGAAAGTTCAAGATCAAGGACTGAAATATTTTCAGTGGGTCAAAAATTGGTTGAACTATCTCCAGAAGTAGTTAATAAGGTAGAACTAAAAAATTCAACATAGACGACTCTTGGGCCCAGTGTTAGTACATTTGGTTAAATATTGACTTTTGAATGGCCGATGTAACATCAGAAAGAGTCAATAAGTAGGTATAGAAATTTCAAGATCCATGACTGAAACATGTTCAATGGGTCAAATATTGGCTACTCTATGGCTAATTTCTCACCAGAAGGAGTCAAAGGGTAGAACTAAAAAGTTCAAAATAGACGACTCTTGGGCCCGATTTTAGTACATTCTGTCAAATATTGACTTTTGAATGACCGATGTAACATCAGAATGAGTCAATAAGTTTGTCTAGAAATTTCAAGATCCATGACTGAAACATGTTCAATGGGTCAAATATTGGCTACTCTATGGCTAATTTATCACCAAAAGGAGTCAAGTGGGTATAAATAGAAAGTTCAAAATCGATGACTCTTGGGCCCGATATTAGTACATTTGGTCAAATATGGATTTCTGAATGACTGACCTAAATTCAGAAAGAGTCAATTAGTAGGTATAAAAACTTCAAGATCCATAACTGAAACATGTCCAATTTGTAGAATATTGGCTACTCTATGGCTAATTTATCACCAGAAGGAGTCAATTGGGTAGGAATAGAAAGTTCAAGATCAAGGACTGAAATATTTTCAGTGGGTCAAAAATTGGCTGATATATCGCCAGAAGGAGTCAATAGGGTAGAACTAAAAAGTTCAAAATAGACGACTCTCTGGCCCGATATTAGTACATTTGGTCAAATATTGACTTTTGAATGATCTATGTAACATCAGAAAGAGTCAATAAGTAGGTATAGAAATTTCAAGATCCATTAAATATTGACTTTTGAATGACCGATGTAACATCAGAAAGAGTCAATAAGTAGGTCTAGAAATTTCAAGATCCATGACTGAAACATGTTCAATGGGTCAAATATTGGCTACTCTATGGCTAATTTATCACCAGAAGGAGTCAATTGGGTAGGAATAGAAAGTTTAAGATCAAGGACTGAAATATTTTCAGTGGGTCAAAAATTGGCTGATATATCGCCAGAAGGAGTCAATAGGGTAGAACTAAAAAGTTCAAAATAGACAACTCTCTTGACCGATATTAGTACATTTGGTCAAATATTGACTTTTGAATCACCGATATAACATCAGAAAGAGTCAATAAGTAGGTATAGAAATTTCAAGCTCCATGACTGAAACATGTTCAATGGGTCAAATATTGGCTACTCTATGGCTAATTTATCACCAGAAGGAGTCAATAGGGTAGAAGTAAAAAGTTCAAAATAGACAACTCTTGGGCCCGATATTAGTACATTTGGTCAAATATTGACTTTTGAATGACCGATGTAACATCAGATAGAGTCAATAAGTAGGTATAGAAATTTCAAGATCCATGACTGAAACATGTTCAATGGGTCAAATATTGGCTACTCCATGGCTAATTTATCAACAAAACGAGTCAAGTGGGTATAAATAGAAAGTTCAAAATCGACGACTCTTGGGCCCGATATTAGTACATTTGGTCAAATATGGATTTCTGAATGACTGACCTAAATTCAGAAAGAGTCAATGAGAAGGTATAAAAACTTTAAGATCCATAACTGAAACATGTCCAATGGGTAAAATATTGGCTACTCTATGGCTAATTTATCACCAGAAGGAGTCAATTGGGTAGGAATAGAAAGTTCAAGATCAAGGACTGAAATATTTTCAGTGGGTCAAAAATTGGTTGAACTATCTCCAGAAGTAGTTAATAAGGTAGAACTAAAAAATTCAACATAGACGACTCTTGGGCCCAGTGTTAGTACATTTGGTTAAATATTGACTTTTGAATGGCCGATGTAACATCAGAAAGAGTCAATAAGTAGGTATAGAAATTTCAAGATCCATGACTGAAACATGTTCAATGGGTCAAATATTGGCTACTCTATGGCTAATTTCTCACCAGAAGGAGTCAAAGGGTAGAACTAAAAAGTTCAAAATAGACGACTCTTGGGCCCGATTTTAGTACATTCTGTCAAATATTGACTTTTGAATGACCGATGTAACATCAGAATGAGTCAATAAGTTTGTCTAGAAATTTCAAGATCCATGACTGAAACATGTTCAATGGGTCAAATATTGGCTACTCTATGGCTAATTTATCACGAGAAGGAGTCAATGGGTAGAACTAAAAAGTTCAAAATTGACGACTCTTGGGCCCGATTTTAGTACATTTGGTCAAATATTGACTTTTGAATGATCTATGTAACATCAGAAAGAGTCAATAAGTAGGTATAGAAATTTCAAGATCCATTAAATATTGACTTTTGAATGACCGATGTAACATCAGAAAGAGTCAATAAGTAGGTCTAGAAATTTCACGATCCATGACTGAAACATGTTCAATGGGTCAAATATTGGCTACTCTATGGCTAATTTATCACCAGAAGGAGTCAATTGGGTAGGAATAGAAAGTTTAAGATCAAGGACTGAAATATTTTCAGTGGGTCAAAAATTGGCTGATATATCGCCAGAAGGAGTCAATAGGGTAGAACTAAAAAGTTCAAAATAGACGACTCTCTTGACCGATATTAGTACATTTGGTCAATAATTGACTTTTGAATGACCGATGTAACATCACATAGATTCAATAAGTAGGTCTAGAAATTTCAAGATCCATGACTGAAACATGTTCAATGGGTCAAATATTGGCTACTCTATGGCTAATTTATCACGAGAAGGAGTCAATGGGTAGAACTAAAAAGTTCAAAATTGACGACTCTTGGGCCCGATTTTAGTACATTTGGTCAAATATTGACTTTTGAATGACCGATGTAACATCAGAAAGAGTCAATAAGTAGGTATAGAAATTTCAAGATCCATTACTGAAACATGTTCAATGGGTCAAATATTGGCTACTCTATGGCTAATTTATCACCAGAAGGAGTCAATAGGGTAGAAGTAAAAAGTTCAAAATTGACAACTCTTGGGCCCGATATTAGTACATTTGGTCAAATATTGACTTTTGAATGACCGATGTAACATCAGATAGATTCAATAAGTAGGTCTAGAAATTTCAAGATCCATGACTGAAACATGTTCAATGGGTCAAATATTGGCTACTCTATGGCTAATTTATCACCAGAAGGAGTCAATGGGTAGAACTAAAAAGTTCAAAATTGACGACTCTTGGGCCCGGTTTTAGTACATTTGGTCAAATATTGACTTTTGAATGACGGATGTAACATCAGATAGATTCAATAAGTAGGTCTGGAAATTTCAAGATCCATGACTGAAACATGTTCAATGCGTCAAATATTGGCTACACTATCGCTAATTTATAACCAGAAGGATTCAATTGGGTGGAAATAGAAAGTTCAAGATCATGGACTGAAATATTTTCAGTGGGTCAAAAATTGGCTGAACTATCTCCAGAAGTAGTCAATAGCGTAGAACCAAAAAGTTCAAAATCGACGACTCTTGGGCCCAATCTTAGTACATTTGGTCAAATATGGATGTCTGAATGACTGACCTAAATTCAGAATGAGTCAATGAGTAGGTATAAAAACTTCAAGATCCATAGCTGAAACATGTCCAATGGGTAAAATATTGGCTACTCTATGGCTAATTTATCACCAGAAGGAGTCAATTGGGTAGGAATAGAAAGTTCAAGATCAAGGACTGAAATATTTTCAGTGGGTCAAAAATTGGCTGATATATCGCCAGAAGGAGTCAATAGGGTAGAACTAAAAAGTTCAAAATAGACGACTCTCTGGACCGATATTAGTACATTTGGTCAAATATTGACTTTTGAATGATCTATGTAACATCAGAAAGAGTCAATAAGTAGGTATAGAAATTTCAAGATCCATTACTGAAACATGTTCAATGGGTCAAATATTGGCTACTCTATGGCTAATTTATCACCAGAAGGAGTCAATGGGTAGAAGTAAAAAGTTCAAAATAGACAACTCTTGGGCCCGATTTTAGTACATTTGGTCAAATATTGACTTTTGAATGACCGATGTAACATCAGATAGATTCAATAAGTAGGTCTAGAAATTCCAAGATCCATGACTGAAACATGTTCAATGGGTCAAATATTGGCTACTCTATGGCTAATTTATCACCAGAAGGAGTCAATGGGTAGAATTAAAAAGTTCAAAATTGACGACTCTTGGGCCCGATTTTAGTACATTTGGTCAAATATTGACTTTTGAATGACCGATGTAACATCAGATAGAGTCAATAAGTATGTATAGAAATTTCAAGATCCATGACTGAAACATGTTCAATGGGTCAAATATTGGCTACTCCATGGCTAATTTATCAACAAAACGAGTCAAGTGGGTATAAATAGAAAGTTCAAAATCGACGACTCTTGGGCCCGATATTAGTACATTTGGTCAAATATGGATTTCTGAATGACTGACCTAAATTCAGAAAGAGTCAATGAGAAGGTATAAAAACTTTAAGATCCATAACTGAAACATGTCCAATGGGTAAAATATTGGCTACTCTATGGCTAATTTATCACCAGAAGGAGTCAATTGGGTAGGAATAGAAAGTTCAAGATCAAGGACTGAAATATTTTCAGTGGGTCAAAAATTGGTTGAACTATCTCCAGAAGTAGTTAATAAGGTAGAACTAAAAAATTCAACATAGACGACTCTTGGGCCCAGTGTTAGTACATTTGGTTAAATATTGACTTTTGAATGGCCGATGTAACATCAGAAAGAGTCAATAAGTAGGTATAGAAATTTCAAGATCCATGACTGAAACATGTTCAATGGGTCAAATATTGGCTACTCTATGGCTAATTTCTCACCAGAAGGAGTCAAAGGGTAGAACTAAAAAGTTCAAAATAGACGACTCTTGGGCCCGATTTTAGTACATTCTGTCAAATATTGACTTTTGAATGACCGATGTAACATCAGAATGAGTCAATAAGTTTGTCTAGAAATTTCAAGATCCATGACTGAAACATGTTCAATGGGTCAAATATTGGCTACTCTATGGCTAATTTATCACCAAAAGGAGTCAAGTGGGTATAAATAGAAAGTTCAAAATCGATGACTCTTGGGCCCGATATTAGTACATTTGGTCAAATATGGATTTCTGAATGACTGACCTAAATTCAGAAAGAGTCAATTAGTAGGTATAAAAACTTCAAGATCCATAACTGAAACATGTCCAATTTGTAGAATATTGGCTACTCTATGGCTAATTTATCACCAGAAGGAGTCAATTGGGTAGGAATAGAAAGTTCAAGATCAAGGACTGAAATATTTTCAGTGGGTCAAAAATTGGCTGATATATCGCCAGAAGGAGTCAATAGGGTAGAACTAAAAAGTTCAAAATAGACGACTCTCTGGACCGATATTAGTACATTTGGTCAAATATTGACTTTTGAATGATCTATGTAACATCAGAAAGAGTCAATAAGTAGGTATAGAAATTTCAAGATCCATTACTGAAACATGTTCAATGGGTCAAATATTGGCTACTCTATGGCTAATTTATCACCAGAAGGAGTCAATGGGTAGAAGTAAAAAGTTCAAAATAGACAACTCTTGGGCCCGATTTTAGTACATTTGGTCAAATATTGACTTTTGAATGACCGATGTAACATCAGATAGATTCAATAAGTAGGTCTAGAAATTCCAAGATCCATGACTGAAACATGTTCAATGGGTCAAATATTGGCTACTCTATGGCTAATTTATCACCAGAAGGAGTCAATGGGTAGAATTAAAAAGTTCAAAATTGACGACTCTTGGGCCCGATTTTAGTACATTTGGTCAAATATTGACTTTTGAATGACCGATGTAACATCAGATAGAGTCAATAAGTATGTATAGAAATTTCAAGATCCATGACTGAAACATGTTCAATGGGTCAAATATTGGCTACTCCATGGCTAATTTATCAACAAAACGAGTCAAGTGGGTATAAATAGAAAGTTCAAAATCGACGACTCTTGGGCCCGATATTAGTACATTTGGTCAAATATGGATTTCTGAATGACTGACCTAAATTCAGAAAGAGTCAATGAGAAGGTATAAAAACTTTAAGATCCATAACTGAAACATGTCCAATGGGTAAAATATTGGCTACTCTATGGCTAATTTATCACCAGAAGGAGTCAATTGGGTAGGAATAGAAAGTTCAAGATCAAGGACTGAAATATTTTCAGTGGGTCAAAAATTGGTTGAACTATCTCCAGAAGTAGTTAATAAGGTAGAACTAAAAAATTCAACATAGACGACTCTTGGGCCCAGTGTTAGTACATTTGGTTAAATATTGACTTTTGAATGGCCGATGTAACATCAGAAAGAGTCAATAAGTAGGTATAGAAATTTCAAGATCCATGACTGAAACATGTTCAATGGGTCAAATATTGGCTACTCTATGGCTAATTTCTCACCAGAAGGAGTCAAAGGGTAGAACTAAAAAGTTCAAAATAGACGACTCTTGGGCCCGATTTTAGTACATTCTGTCAAATATTGACTTTTGAATGACCGATGTAACATCAGAATGAGTCAATAAGTTTGTCTAGAAATTTCAAGATCCATGACTGAAACATGTTCAATGGGTCAAATATTGGCTACTCTATGGCTAATTTATCACCAAAAGGAGTCAAGTGGGTATAAATAGAAAGTTCAAAATCGATGACTCTTGGGCCCGATATTAGTACATTTGGTCAAATATGGATTTCTGAATGACTGACCTAAATTCAGAAAGAGTCAATTAGTAGGTATAAAAACTTCAAGATCCATAACTGAAACATGTCCAATTTGTAGAATATTGGCTACTCTATGGCTAATTTATCACCAGAAGGAGTCAATTGGGTAGGAATAGAAAGTTCAAGATCAAGGACTGAAATATTTTCAGTGGGTCAAAAATTGGCTGATATATCGCCAGAAGGAGTCAATAGGGTAGAACTAAAAAGTTCAAAATAGACGACTCTCTGGCCCGATATTAGTACATTTGGTCAAATATTGACTTTTGAATGATCTATGTAACATCAGAAAGAGTCAATAAGTAGGTATAGAAATTTCAAGATCCATTAAATATTGACTTTTGAATGACCGATGTAACATCAGAAAGAGTCAATAAGTAGGTCTAGAAATTTCAAGATCCATGACTGAAACATGTTCAATGGGTCAAATATTGGCTACTCTATGGCTAATTTATCACCAGAAGGAGTCAATAGGGTAGAAGTAAAAAGTTCAAAATAGACAACTCTTGGGCCCGATATTAGTACATTTGGTCAAATATTGACTTTTGAATGACCGATGTAACATCAGATAGAGTCAATAAGTAGGTATAGAAATTTCAAGATCCATGACTGAAACATGTTCAATGGGTCAAATATTGGCTACTCCATGGCTAATTTATCAACAAAACGAGTCAAGTGGGTATAAATAGAAAGTTCAAAATCGACGACTCTTGGGCCCGATATTAGTACATTTGGTCAAATATGGATTTCTGAATGACTGACCTAAATTCAGAAAGAGTCAATGAGAAGGTATAAAAACTTTAAGATCCATAACTGAAACATGTCCAATGGGTAAAATATTGGCTACTCTATGGCTAATTTATCACCAGAAGGAGTCAATTGGGTAGGAATAGAAAGTTCAAGATCAAGGACTGAAATATTTTCAGTGGGTCAAAAATTGGTTGAACTATCTCCAGAAGTAGTTAATAAGGTAGAACTAAAAAATTCAACATAGACGACTCTTGGGCCCAGTGTTAGTACATTTGGTTAAATATTGACTTTTGAATGGCCGATGTAACATCAGAAAGAGTCAATAAGTAGGTATAGAAATTTCAAGATCCATGACTGAAACATGTTCAATGGGTCAAATATTGGCTACTCTATGGCTAATTTCTCACCAGAAGGAGTCAAAGGGTAGAACTAAAAAGTTCAAAATAGACGACTCTTGGGCCCGATTTTAGTACATTCTGTCAAATATTGACTTTTGAATGACCGATGTAACATCAGAATGAGTCAATAAGTTTGTCTAGAAATTTCAAGATCCATGACTGAAACATGTTCAATGGGTCAAATATTGGCTACTCTATGGCTAATTTATCACGAGAAGGAGTCAATGGGTAGAACTAAAAAGTTCAAAATTGACGACTCTTGGGCCCGATTTTAGTACATTTGGTCAAATATTGACTTTTGAATGATCTATGTAACATCAGAAAGAGTCAATAAGTAGGTATAGAAATTTCAAGATCCATTAAATATTGACTTTTGAATGACCGATGTAACATCAGAAAGAGTCAATAAGTAGGTCTAGAAATTTCACGATCCATGACTGAAACATGTTCAATGGGTCAAATATTGGCTACTCTATGGCTAATTTATCACCAGAAGGAGTCAATTGGGTAGGAATAGAAAGTTTAAGATCAAGGACTGAAATATTTTCAGTGGGTCAAAAATTGGCTGATATATCGCCAGAAGGAGTCAATAGGGTAGAACTAAAAAGTTCAAAATAGACGACTCTCTTGACCGATATTAGTACATTTGGTCAATAATTGACTTTTGAATGACCGATGTAACATCACATAGATTCAATAAGTAGGTCTAGAAATTTCAAGATCCATGACTGAAACATGTTCAATGGGTCAAATATTGGCTACTCTATGGCTAATTTATCACGAGAAGGAGTCAATGGGTAGAACTAAAAAGTTCAAAATTGACGACTCTTGGGCCCGATTTTAGTACATTTGGTCAAATATTGACTTTTGAATGACCGATGTAACATCAGAAAGAGTCAATAAGTAGGTATAGAAATTTCAAGATCCATTACTGAAACATGTTCAATGGGTCAAATATTGGCTACTCTATGGCTAATTTATCACCAGAAGGAGTCAATAGGGTAGAAGTAAAAAGTTCAAAATTGACAACTCTTGGGCCCGATATTAGTACAATTGGTCAAATATTGACTTTTGAATGACCGATGTAACATCAGATAGATTCAATAAGTAGGTCTAGAAATTTCAAGATCCATGACTGAAACATGTTCAATGGGTCAAATATTGGCTACTCTATGGCTAATTTATCACCAGAAGGAGTCAATGGGTAGAACTAAAAAGTTCAAAATTGACGACTCTTGGGCCCGGTTTTAGTACATTTGGTCAAATATTGACTTTTGAATGACGGATGTAACATCAGATAGATTCAATAAGTAGGTCTGGAAATTTCAAGATCCATGACTGAAACATGTTCAATGCGTCAAATATTGGCTACACTATCGCTAATTTATAACCAGAAGGATTCAATTGGGTGGAAATAGAAAGTTCAAGATCATGGACTGAAATATTTTCAGTGGGTCAAAAATTGGCTGAACTATCTCCAGAAGTAGTCAATAGCGTAGAACCAAAAAGTTCAAAATCGACGACTCTTGGGCCCAATCTTAGTACATTTGGTCAAATATGGATGTCTGAATGACTGACCTAAATTCAGAATGAGTCAATGAGTAGGTATAAAAACTTCAAGATCCATAGCTGAAACATGTCCAATGGGTAAAATATTTTCTACTCTATGGCTAATTTATCACCAGAAGGAGTCAATTGGGTAGGAATAGAAAGTTCAAGATCAAGGACTGAAATATTTTCAGTGGGTCAAAAATTGGCTGATATATCGCCAGAAGGAGTCAATAGGGTAGAACTAAAAAGTTCAAAATAGACGACTCTCTGGACCGATATTAGTACATTTGGTCAAATATTGACTTTTGAATGATCTATGTAACATCAGAAAGAGTCAATAAGTAGGTATAGAAATTTCAAGATCCATTACTGAAACATGTTCAATGGGTCAAATATTGGCTACTCTATGGCTAATTTATCACCAGAAGGAGTCAATGGGTAGAAGTAAAAAGTTCAAAATAGACAACTCTTGGGCCCGATTTTAGTACATTTGGTCAAATATTGACTTTTGAATGACCGATGTAACATCAGATAGATTCAATAAGTAGGTCTAGAAATTCCAAGATCCATGACTGAAACATGTTCAATGGGTCAAATATTGGCTACTCTATGGCTAATTTATCACCAGAAGGAGTCAATGGGTAGAATTAAAAAGTTCAAAATTGACGACTCTTGGGCCCGATTTTAGTACATTTGGTCAAATATTGACTTTTGAATGACCGATGTAACATCAGATAGAGTCAATAAGTATGTATAGAAATTTCAAGATCCATGACTGAAACATGTTCAATGGGTCAAATATTGGCTACTCCATGGCTAATTTATCAACAAAACGAGTCAAGTGGGTATAAATAGAAAGTTCAAAATCGACGACTCTTGGGCCCGATATTAGTACATTTGGTCAAATATGGATTTCTGAATGACTGACCTAAATTCAGAAAGAGTCAATGAGAAGGTATAAAAACTTTAAGATCCATAACTGAAACATGTCCAATGGGTAAAATATTGGCTACTCTATGGCTAATTTCTCACCAGAAGGAGTCAAAGGGTAGAACTAAAAAGTTCAAAATAGACGACTCTTGGGCCCGATTTTAGTACATTCTGTCAAATATTGACTTTTGAATGACCGATGTAACATCAGATAGAGTCAATAAGTAGGTATAGAAATTTCAAGATCAATTACTGAAACATGTTCAGTGGGTCAAATATTGGCTACACTATGGCTAATTTATCACCAAAAGGAGTCAAGTGGGTAGAAATAGAAAGTTCAAGATCAAGGACTGAAATATTTTCAGTGGGTCAAAAATTGGCTGAACTATCGCCAGAAGGAGTCAATAGGGTAGAACTAAAATGTTCAAAATAGACGACTCTTGGGCCCGATTTTAGTACATTTGGTCAAATATTGACTTTTGAATGACCGATGTAACATCAGATAGAGTCAATAAGTAGGTATAGAAATTTCAAGATCCATGACTGAAACATGTTCAATGGGTCAATTTTTGGCTACTCTATCGCTAATTTATAACCAGAAGGATTCAATTGGGTTGAAATAGAAAGTTCAAGATCAAGGACTGAAATATTTTCAGTGGGTCAAAAATTGGCTGAACTATCTCCAGAAGTAGTCAATAGGGTAGAACCAAAAAGTTCAACATAGACGACTCTTGGGCCCAGTGTTAGTACATTTTGTCAAATATTGACTTTTGAATGACCGATGTAACATCAGAAAGTGTCAATAAGTAGGTATAGAAATTTCAAGATCCATGACTGAAACATGTTCAATGGGTGAAATATTGGCTACTCTATGGCTAATTTATTACCAGAAGGAGTCAATGGGTAGAACTAAAAAGTTCAAAATCGACGACTCTTGGGCCCGATTTTAGTACATTTGGTCAAATATTGACTTTTGAATGATCTATGTAACATCAGAAAGAGTCAATAAGTAGGTATAGAAATTTCAAGATCAAATATAGCTGCAAGCAGCGATGACGTGCCCAAGCCCGGTGGCACCGCCAACCCGGTGGCTTCAAGGCAACTGTGCATGGCGGGCAATAGGCATTTCAAATGGGTAAATATAAAAGGACTATGTCAAAGTCATTTGAATTTACCACATTTACAACAGCAGTTGGTCCCCACATGATCACAAACCACAACAGACACATCTATGAGATAATTTAAATTTAGATTAATTTAATTTCATAGGATGTCATATGTCACTTTCAAGTGAGTTCAGAATGTGTTTTTTGGCCTAGCTGAGCTGCCGTTTGCACACCAATATTATGAACCAAAAGGATGCCTTCTTTTAATTCTAATATGGGTGGTATCTGACGAAAAAATAAAAATGGAGCCAAATAAGCATCAAGTAAGAGTAAGATGTGTGTCTAGATTTTATTTCTCACTTATGAAAGATTATTATAAACAGGCACTTTTATAAAATCATGTGAAATTTTATCTTTTTTTATAAAATATAATTATATCAATAAATAATTAATCTAAAGACATATTTGTCATACGTGATGCTTGCCAACACGGCATGTGACCTTGGGTAACGTCCATGTCTAGAAAACACACACTCCCTCCTTTGTGAAAAGCAGACTGATTTGATTTCTGTCTAAATCAGCACATGAAAACACAGATGTTGGATGATAAGAATTGAAACTCAAACATCGTTTAGAAAACTAGTCCTGTCCGGATAGTGATATCGTGTCATAGCTCAGTTTTAAATGAGTGTGAAGATATCATTAGCAGTTCAAAATTTTTATAAGTACATCAGTATTTATCTTCGGTTAATTAAAATATAAAAAAACACAAACTTCAAACTTTATATATAATACTATGTTGTCAGTGGCCAACAAATAAACTGGTTTGATTAACTGCCATGTTTGAGGAGTAACGAAATGTAACTTAGTTACGTATTTAAAATAAAAAATGTGAGTAACTGTATTTCATTATTGAAAATACAAAATTGTATTTTCATTTTAAATTCATCCAGGTTCATTACCAAACATACATTGTTTTTTAAAGTATTGTTAAAACAATGTCTATTAACAATGTCTCTAAAACAATGTTTTGGCTTCTCAACCCAGGTTAAAAATAGGTATTTGCTGCCCTCTAGTGCTCATTCTGTGATCATTCAAATATGACCATATTTTTTTTTTCTTAATTTAAACCTTCGCCATGGCAACACCATTCGAGATATACGATAATCGTTTGCAATTTATCATTTTCAGTATATTGTCATCATATTCAGAAAGTTTGGTGTCAATAGCATGAATACCCTAAGAGGAATAGCTAAAACTTAAGAGCTTGATTATTCAAAATATCCACATTCAAACCAAAATATCTGACTTCCTGTTGGTCGGAGATAATGACTATGAATTAGAAAGTTGTGCGGCTTAATGAGCACAATATGTGTACTGAGTTTGGTGACTGTAGGTTAAACTAACCCCCCAACTTTTGTCAAAAGATGGCGCTATAGAGCCCCTCCTCCACGCCCGTTTTTATGGCTTTGCCCATGTCTACTGGTCGACAATATCGATGTGTGTGTAGAGTTTCATGCAATTTGAAACATGTTAAGAGCCTCAAAAACACCCAAGAATATTATTAAAGTTTGACGTCTTGCCATGGCAACAATATTTAAGATATCACAAAGACATTCACATGTCTACATCTGAAATGTTTTGACATTATAATGAAGAAGTTTGAAGCAAATCGGGTAAAAATAAGAGGGTGATATCAAACCATTTTGAAAGTGACACACTTCCTGCTGCCAGTTGGTGGCGCTATATATTTGACTCATAATAGTCACATCCATGTGCTCGGGCTTGTACAACGAACACACAGGTGAAGTTTTATAAAAATCAATGAATGTATGCAGACATTAAAACACACTTCCTGTTTCTGTTTTTTCGCCATAAATTCGTTGCCTGACCACGGGCAAACCGTTTGAGATATCAAAAATCCCCCGGCAATTTTGGTTCATCAATGTCTTGACTTCATGCTGACCGAGTTTGGTGGTGATCGGATTAAGCGCCTAGGAGGAGTATATCAAATTCCAGAGCATGCGTTTTTCAAACAACCCATAATAGCTCACTTCCTGTTGAGGCGGCGTACAACTTAGAGCACGAAAGTTGTCAGGCCCGATAAGGTCTATATGTGTACCGAGTTTCATACTAACATGTGCAAGCGTGTTTGATATATGGACCAAAATTTCGGACCCCATTCAAGGGGGCGCTGTCGAGCCCCCCTGCCACGCCCAGGTCCCAGCCTCTGTGACATCGTAATCGCCGCGCGTTCCAATGCATGTGCAAAGTTTCAAGAGTTTTAGTGCATGTTAAGGGCCCCAAAAGTGCCAAAAACCTAAAAAAAAATAATAATAAAGAATAATAATAATCCTAAGGAAAACAATAGGGCCTTCGCCCTTACAGGGCTTGGGCCCTAATTACTGAAACATGTTCAGTGGGTCAAATATTGGCTACTCTACGGCTAATTTATCACCAGAAGGAGTCAATGGGTAGAACTAAAAAGTTCAAAATCGACGACTCTTGGGCCCGAATTTAGTACATTTGGTCAAATATTGACTTTTGAATGACCGATGTAACATCAGAAAGAGTCAATAAGTAGGTATAGAAATTTCAAGATCCATGACTGAAACATGTTCAATGGGTCAAATATTGGCTACTCTATGGCTAATTTATCACCAGAAGGAGTCAAAGGGTAGAACTAAAAAGTTTAAAATAGACAACTCTTGGGCCCGATTTTAGTACATTTGGTCAAATATTGACTTTTGAATGACCGATGTAAAATCAGATAGATTCCATAAAAGTAGGTATAGAAATTTCAAGATCCATGACTGAAACATGTTCAATGGGTCAAATATTGGCTACTCTATGGCTAATTTATTACCAGAAGGAGTCAATGGGTAGAACTAAAAAGTTCAAAATCGACGACTCTTGGGCCCGATTTTAGTACATTTGGTCAAATATTGACTTTTGAATGATCTATGTAACATCAGAAAGAGTCAATAAGTAGGTATAGAAATTTCAAGATCAAATATAGCTGCAAGCAGCGATGACGGGCCCAAGCCCGGTGGCACCGCCAACCCGGTGGCTTCAAGGCAACTGTGCATGGCGGGCAATAGGCATTTCAAATGGGTAAATATAAAAGGACTATGTCAAAGTCATTTGAATTTACCACATTTACTACAGCAGTTGGTCCCCACATGATCACAAACCACAACAGACACATCTATGAGATAATTTAAATTTAGATTAATTTAATTTCATAGGATGTCATATGTCACTTTCAAGTGAGTTCAGAATGTTTTTTTTGGCCTAGCTGAGCTGCCGTTTGCACACCAATATTATGCACCAAAAGGATGCCTTCTTTTAATTCTAATATGGGTGGTATCTGACGAAAAAATAAAAATGGAGCCAAATAAGCATCAAGTAAGAGTAAGATGTGTGTCTAGATTTTATTTCTCACTTATGAAAGATTATTATAAACAGGCACTTTTATAAAATCATGTGAAATTTTATCTTTTTTTATAAAATATAATTATATCAATAAATAATTAATCTAAAGACATATTTGTCATACGTGATGCTTGCCAACACGGCATGTGACCTTGGGTAACGTCCATGTCTAGAAAACACACACTCCCTCCTTTGTGAAAAGCAGACTGATTTGATTTCTGTCTAAATCAGCACATGAAAACACAGATGTTGGATGATAAGAATTGAAACTCAAACATCGTTTAGAAAACTAGTCCTGTCCGGATAGTGATATCGTGTCATAGCTCAGTTTTAAATGAGTGTGAAGATATCATTAGCAGTTCAAAATTTTTATAAGTACATCAGTATTTATCTTCGGTTAATTAAAATATAAAAAACACAAACTTCAAACTTTATATATAATACTATGTTGTCAGTGGCCAACAAATAAACTGGTTTGATTAACTGCCATGTTTGAGGAGTAACGAAATGTAACTTAGTTACGTATTTAAAATAAAAAATGTGAGTAACTGTATTTCATTATTGAAAATACAAAATTGTATTTTCATTTTAAATTCATCCAGGTTCATTACCAAACATACATTGTTTTTTAAAGTATTGTTAAAACAATGTCTATTAACAATGTCTCTAAAACAATGTTTTGGCTTCTCAACCCAGGTTAAAAATAGGTATTTGCTGCCCTCTAGTGCTCATTCTGTGATCATTCAAATATGACCATATTTTTTTTTTCTTAATTTAAACCTTCGCCATGGCAACACCATTCGAGATATACGATAATCGTTTGCAATTTATCATTTTCAGTATATTGTCATCATATTCAGAAAGTTTGGTGTCAATAGCATGAATACCCTAAGAGGAATAGCTAAAACTTAAGAGCTTGATTATTCAAAATATCCACATTCAAACCAAAATATCTGACTTCCTGTTGGTCGGAGATAATGACTATGAATTAGAAAGTTGTGCGGCTTAATGAGCACAATATGTGTACTGAGTTTGGTGACTGTAGGTTAAACTAACCCCCCAACTTTTGTCAAAAGATGGCGCTATAGAGCCCCTCCTCCACGCCCGTTTTTATGGCTTTGCCCATGTCTACTGGTCGACAATATCGATGTGTGTGTAGAGTTTCATGCAATTTGAAACATGTTAAGAGCCTCAAAAACACCCAAGAATATTATTAAAGTTTGACGTCTTGCCATGGCAACAATATTTAAGATATCACAAAGACATTCACATGTCTACATATGAAATGTTTTGACATTATAATGAAGAAGTTTGAAGCAAATCGGGTAAAAATAAGAGGGTGATATCAAACCATTTTGAAAGTGACACACTTCCTGCTGCCAGTTGGTGGCGCTATATATTTGACTCATAATAGTCACATCCATGTGCTCGGGCTTGTACAACGAACACACAGGTGAAGTTTTATAAAAATCAATGAATGTATGCAGACATTAAAACACACTTCCTGTTTCTGTTTTTTCGCCATAAATTCGTTGCCTGACCACGGGCAAACCGTTTGAGATATCAAAAATCCCCCGGCAATTTTGGTTCATCAATGTCTTGACTTCATGCTGACCGAGTTTGGTGGTGATCGGATTAAGCGCCTAGGAGGAGTATATCAAATTCCAGAGCATGCGTTTTTCAAACAACCCATAATAGCTCACTTCCTGTTGAGGCGGCGTACAACTTAGAGCACGAAAGTTGTCAGGCCCGATAAGGTCTATATGTGTACCGAGTTTCATACTAACATGTGCAAGCGTGTTTGATATATGGACCAAAATTTCGGACCCCATTCAAGGGGGCGCTGTCGAGCCCCCCTGCCACGCCCAGGTCCCAGCCTCTGTGACATCGTAATCGCCGCGCGTTCCAATGCATGTGCAAAGTTTCAAGAGTTTTAGTGCATGTTAAGGGCCCCAAAAGTGCCAAAAACCTAAAAAAAAATAATAATAAAGAATAATAATAATCCTAAGGAAAACAATAGGGCCTTCGCCCTTACAGGGCTTGGGCCCTAATTACTGAAACATGTTCAGTGGGTCAAATATTGGCTACTCTACGGCTAATTTATCACCAGAAGGAGTCAATGGGTAGAACTAAAAAGTTCAAAATCGACGACTCTTGGGCCCGAATTTAGTACATTTGGTCAAATATTGACTTTTGAATGACCGATGTAACATCAGAAAGAGTCAATAAGTAGGTATAGAAATTTCAAGATCCATGACTGAAACATGTTCAATGGGTCAAATATTGGCTACTCTATGGCTAATTTATCACCAGAAGGAGTCAAAGGGTAGAACTAAAAAGTTTAAAATAGACAACTCTTGGGCCCGATTTTAGTACATTTGGTCAAATATTGACTTTTGAATGACCGATGTAAAATCAGATAGATTCCATAAAAGTAGGTATAGAAATTTCAAGATCCATGACTGAAACATGTTCAATGGGTCAAATATTGGCTACTCTATGGCTAATTTATTACCAGAAGGAGTCAATGGGTAGAACTAAAAAGTTCAAAATCGACGACTCTTGGGCCCGATTTTAGTACATTTGGTCAAATATTGACTTTTGAATGATCTATGTAACATCAGAAAGAGTCAATAAGTAGGTATAGAAATTTCAAGATCAAATATAGCTGCAAGCAGCGATGACGGGCCCAAGCCCGGTGGCACCGCCAACCCGGTGGCTTCAAGGCAACTGTGCATGGCGGGCAATAGGCATTTCAAATGGGTAAATATAAAAGGACTATGTCAAAGTCATTTGAATTTACCACATTTACTACAGCAGTTGGTCCCCACATGATCACAAACCACAACAGACACATCTATGAGATAATTTAAATTTAGATTAATTTAATTTCATAGGATGTCATATGTCACTTTCAAGTGAGTTCAGAATGTTTTTTTTGGCCTAGCTGAGCTGCCGTTTGCACACCAATATTATGCACCAAAAGGATGCCTTCTTTTAATTCTAATATGGGTGGTATCTGACGAAAAAATAAAAATGGAGCCAAATAAGCATCAAGTAAGAGTAAGATGTGTGTCTAGATTTTATTTCTCACTTATGAAAGATTATTATAAACAGGCACTTTTATAAAATCATGTGAAATTTTATCTTTTTTTATAAAATATAATTATATCAATAAATAATTAATCTAAAGACATATTTGTCATACGTGATGCTTGCCAACACGGCATGTGACCTTGGGTAACGTCCATGTCTAGAAAACACACACTCCCTCCTTTGTGAAAAGCAGACTGATTTGATTTCTGTCTAAATCAGCACATGAAAACACAGATGTTGGATGATAAGAATTGAAACTCAAACATCGTTTAGAAAACTAGTCCTGTCCGGATAGTGATATCGTGTCATAGCTCAGTTTTAAATGAGTGTGAAGATATCATTAGCAGTTCAAAATTTTTATAAGTACATCAGTATTTATCTTCGGTTAATTAAAATATAAAAAACACAAACTTCAAACTTTATATATAATACTATGTTGTCAGTGGCCAACAAATAAACTGGTTTGATTAACTGCCATGTTTGAGGAGTAACGAAATGTAACTTAGTTACGTATTTAAAATAAAAAATGTGAGTAACTGTATTTCATTATTGAAAATACAAAATTTTATTTTCATTTTAAATTCATCCAGGTTCATTACCAAACATACATTGTTTTTTAAAGTATTGTTAAAACAATGTCTATTAACAATGTCTCTAAAACAATGTTTTGGCTTCTCAACCCAGGTTAAAAATAGGTATTTGCTGCCCTCTAGTGCTCATTCTGTGATCATTCAAATATGACCATATTTTTTTTTTCTTAATTTAAACCTTCGCCATGGCAACACCATTCGAGATATACGATAATCGTTTGCAATTTATCATTTTCAGTATATTGTCATCATATTCAGAAAGTTTGGTGTCAATAGCATGAATACCCTAAGAGGAATAGCTAAAACTTAAGAGCTTGATTATTCAAAATATCCACATTCAAACCAAAATATCTGACTTCCTGTTGGTCGGAGATAATGACTATGAATTAGAAAGTTGTGCGGCTTAATGAGCACAATATGTGTACTGAGTTTGGTGACTGTAGGTTAAACTAACCCCCCAACTTTTGTCAAAAGATGGCGCTATAGAGCCCCTCCTCCACGCCCGTTTTTATGGCTTTGCCCATGTCTACTGGTCGACAATATCGATGTGTGTGTAGAGTTTCATGCAATTTGAAACATGTTAAGAGCCTCAAAAACACCCAAGAATATTATTAAAGTTTGACGTCTTGCCATGGCAACAATATTTAAGATATCACAAAGACATTCACATGTCTACATCTGAAATGTTTTGACATTATAATGAAGAAGTTTGAAGCAAATCGGGTAAAAATAAGAGGGTGATATCAAACCATTTTGAAAGTGACACACTTCCTGCTGCCAGTTGGTGGCGCTATATATTTGACTCATAATAGTCACATCCATGTGCTCGGGCTTGTACAACGAACACACAGGTGAAGTTTTATAAAAATCAATGAATGTATGCAGACATTAAAACACACTTCCTGTTTCTGTTTTTTCGCCATAAATTCGTTGCCTGACCACGGGCAAACCGTTTGAGATATCAAAAATCCCCCGGCAATTTTGGTTCATCAATGTCTTGACTTCATGCTGACCGAGTTTGGTGGTGATCGGATTAAGCGCCTAGGAGGAGTATATCAAATTCCAGAGCATGCGTTTTTCAAACAACCCATAATAGCTCACTTCCTGTTGAGGCGGCGTACAACTTAGAGCACGAAAGTTGTCAGGCCCGATAAGGTCTATATGTGTACCGAGTTTCATACTAACATGTGCAAGCGTGTTTGATATATGGACCAAAATTTCGGACCCCATTCAAGGGGGCGCTGTCGAGCCCCCCTGCCACGCCCAGGTCCCAGCCTCTGTGACATCGTAATCGCCGCGCGTTCCAATGCATGTGCAAAGTTTCAAGAGTTTTAGTGCATGTTAAGGGCCCCAAAAGTGCCAAAAACCTAAAAAAAAATAATAATAAAGAATAATAATAATCCTAAGGAAAACAATAGGGCCTTCGCCCTTACAGGGCTTGGGCCCTAATTACTGAAACATGTTCAGTGGGTCAAATATTGGCTACTCTACGGCTAATTTATCACCAGAAGGAGTCAATGGGTAGAACTAAAAAGTTCAAAATCGACGACTCTTGGGCCCGAATTTAGTACATTTGGTCAAATATTGACTTTTGAATGACCGATGTAACATCAGAAAGAGTCAATAAGTAGGTATAGAAATTTCAAGATCCATGACTGAAACATGTTCAATGGGTCAAATATTGGCTACTCTATGGCTAATTTATCACCAGAAGGAGTCAAAGGGTAGAACTAAAAAGTTTAAAATAGACAACTCTTGGGCCCGATTTTAGTACATTTGGTCAAATATTGACTTTTGAATGACCGATGTAAAATCAGATAGATTCCATAAAAGTAGGTATAGAAATTTCAAGATCCATGACTGAAACATGTTCAATGGGTCAAATATTGGCTACTCTATGGCTAATTTATTACCAGAAGGAGTCAATGGGTAGAACTAAAAAGTTCAAAATCGACGACTCTTGGGCCCGATTTTAGTACATTTGGTCAAATATTGACTTTTGAATGATCTATGTAACATCAGAAAGAGTCAATAAGTAGGTATAGAAATTTCAAGATCAAATATAGCTGCAAGCAGCGATGACGGGCCCAAGCCCGGTGGCACCGCCAACCCGGTGGCTTCAAGGCAACTGTGCATGGCGGGCAATAGGCATTTCAAATGGGTAAATATAAAAGGACTATGTCAAAGTCATTTGAATTTACCACATTTACTACAGCAGTTGGTCCCCACATGATCACAAACCACAACAGACACATCTATGAGATAATTTAAATTTAGATTAATTTAATTTCATAGGATGTCATATGTCACTTTCAAGTGAGTTCAGAATGTTTTTTTTGGCCTAGCTGAGCTGCCGTTTGCACACCAATATTATGCACCAAAAGGATGCCTTCTTTTAATTCTAATATGGGTGGTATCTGACGAAAAAATAAAAATGGAGCCAAATAAGCATCAAGTAAGAGTAAGATGTGTGTCTAGATTTTATTTCTCACTTATGAAAGATTATTATAAACAGGCACTTTTATAAAATCATGTGAAATTTTATCTTTTTTTATAAAATATAATTATATCAATAAATAATTAATCTAAAGACATATTTGTCATACGTGATGCTTGCCAACACGGCATGTGACCTTGGGTAACGTCCATGTCTAGAAAACACACACTCCCTCCTTTGTGAAAAGCAGACTGATTTGATTTCTGTCTAAATCAGCACATGAAAACACAGATGTTGGATGATAAGAATTGAAACTCAAACATCGTTTAGAAAACTAGTCCTGTCCGGATAGTGATATCGTGTCATAGCTCAGTTTTAAATGAGTGTGAAGATATCATTAGCAGTTCAAAATTTTTATAAGTACATCAGTATTTATCTTCGGTTAATTAAAATATAAAAAAACACAAACTTCAAACTTTATATATAATACTATGTTGTCAGTGGCCAACAAATAAACTGGTTTGATTAACTGCCATGTTTGAGGAGTAACGAAATGTAACTTAGTTACGTATTTAAAATAAAAAATGTGAGTAACTGTATTTCATTATTGAAAATACAAAATTTTATTTTCATTTTAAATTCATCCAGGTTCATTACCAAACATACATTGTTTTTTAAAGTATTGTTAAAACAATGTCTATTAACAATGTCTCTAAAACAATGTTTTGGCTTCTCAACCCAGGTTAAAAATAGGTATTTGCTGCCCTCTAGTGCTCATTCTGTGATCATTCAAATATGACCATATTTTTTTTTTCTTAATTTAAACCTTCGCCATGGCAACACCATTCGAGATATACGATAATCGTTTGCAATTTATCATTTTCAGTATATTGTCATCATGTTCAGAAAGTTTGGTGTCAATAGCATGAATACCCTAAGAGGAATAGCTAAAACTTAAGAGCTTGATTATTCAAAATATCCACATTCAAACCAAAATATCTGACTTCCTGTTGGTCGGAGATAATGACTATGAATTAGAAAGTTGTGCGGCTTAATGAGCACAATATGTGTACTGAGTTTGGTGACTGTAGGTTAAACTAACCCCCCAACTTTTGTCAAAAGATGGCGCTATAGAGCCCCTCCTCCACGCCCGTTTTTATGGCTTTGCCCATGTCTACTGGTCGACAATATCGATGTGTGTGTAGAGTTTCATGCAATTTGAAACATGTTAAGAGCCTCAAAAACACCCAAGAATATTATTAAAGTTTGACGTCTTGCCATGGCAACAATATTTAAGATATCACAAAGACATTCACATGTCTACATCTGAAATGTTTTGACATTATAATGAAGAAGTTTGAAGCAAATCGGGTAAAAATAAGAGGGTGATATCAAACCATTTTGAAAGTGACACACTTCCTGCTGCCAGTTGGTGGCGCTATATATTTGACTCATAATAGTCACATCCATGTGCTCGGGCTTGTACAACGAACACACAGGTGAAGTTTTATAAAAATCAATGAATGTATGCAGACATTAAAACACACTTCCTGTTTCTGTTTTTTCGCCATAAATTCGTTGCCTGACCACGGGCAAACCGTTTGAGATATCAAAAATCCTCTGGCAATTTTGGTTCATCAATGTCTTGACTTCATGCTGACCGAGTTTGGTGGTGATCGGATTAAGCGCCTAGGAGGAGTATATCAAATTCCAGAGCATTCGTTTTTCAAACAACCCATAATAGCTCACTTCCTGTTGAGGCGGCGTACAACTTAGAGCACGAAAGTTGTCAGGCCCGATAAGGTCTATATGTGTACCGAGTTTCATACTAACATGTGCAAGCGTGTTTGATATATGGACCAAAATTTCGGACCCCATTCAAGGGGGCGCTGTCGAGCCCCCCTGCCACGCCCAGGTCCCTGCCACGCCCAGGTCCCAGCCTCTGTGACATCGTAATCGCCGCGCGTTCCAATGCATGTGCAAAGTTTCAAGAGTTTTCGTGCATGTTAAGGGCCCCAAAAGTGCCAAAAACCTAAAAAAAATAATAATAAAGAAATATAGCTGCTAGCAGCGATGTGCGGGCCCAAGCCGGTGGCACCGCCACCTCAGTGTTTTAAGGACAACTGGGCACGGTGGGCAAAATGAATTTAAACTGTGTCTCCAGTTGGAGACTGACCAGTTAGTTGAGTCAGATTATTCAATATAATACTAACTAAAAGCGACCATATCATAGCAAAGTTTTCATTAGCAGTTCAAAGTGTTATATATTCAACTGAATTTATCTTATTATATTGGTAAACTAATTATATAAAACTAAATAGTCAGTGAAATACAAATGAACTGTTTCTTTGCCTTTATTTCTTTAAACAAATTTATAGAAGAGAAGGGCTAAGAGATTTCCTATATTATAATACAGACAAAAGGAGACAGCAATGAAAGGGTTAAACCTGCAAGACCCTGAGAGAGAGAGAGAGAGAGATATTCAGAAGAAATATTTTGAAGAAAACAAGTATATTGATCTGAAATATAGTACATTCATTTTAAATTCATCCAGGTTCCATTGAATTTATCTTAAGGTATTTTACATTATTTTTAACCATATTATTAAACTAATTATATAGAACCATATAGTCAGTGCACGACAACTGAACTGGTTCTATGCCTTCATTTTTTATGAGATTTCCTATCCTATAATGCAGACAAAAGGAGACAGCAATGAAAGGGTTAAACCTGGAAGACCCAGAGAGAGAGAGAGAGAGAGAGAGAGAGAGAGAGAGAGAGAGAGAGAGAGAGAGATATTCAGAAAAAAATATTTTAAAGAAAACAAATATATTGATCTGAAATATAGTACATTCATTTTAAATTCATCCAGGTTCCATTGAATTTATCTTAAGGTATTTAACGCTATTTTTAATCATATTATTAAACTAATTATATAGAACCATATAGTCAGTGCACTACAACTGAACTGGTTCTATGCCTTCCTATTTCCTATCCTATAATGCAGACAAAGGGACACAGCAATGAAAGGGTTAAACCTGTCAGACTAAAACACAGAGAACTGTTAGAGCTTGTGAACTGTCTGAATGTGGGTGCGTGCAATGTATGAGGAGAGCACGAATGTAATATAAACGATAACGATCCAAATACGATTTATTTGCAGAAGTTTATTTTTAGTTTTATTTTTTAAAATCCCTGCATGTGATGTAGTTATTTGTATAACCGGGCGCGATCATTATTAGAAGACGCTGCGCGTTTCTTTGTGTGACAGAAAATCTTCCAAGCTATAATTGAAGCTCTTTAAAACATTCTTGTGATTAAATGTTGTGTAATCGCTGGAATGAACAAGGTTAAAAAACACGTAAATGATTTCGTGATCACTCTCACAGAAATCATCAAACTGTCAAGGCTCGCGATTTCTACAGGAAAGTCTATATGTGTTTATTTGCTTGTATATTGTAGAATCGCTGGAATGGAATGGCTATTAAATATAGAAATTAGGTGTGTATATTTCAATTATTAATGAATAATTGACAACTTCCAAATTCCCTTTTTGTTCTTAATTTAAACCTTCGCATTGGCAACACCATTTGAGATGTTCTAATCGTTCCCAATTTTAGCATCTTCAGTATGTAGTCATCATGTGCAGAAGTTTATTATTAGTTATTTGCAGAAGTTTATATTTTAATTGTATTTTTTAAAATCCCTGCATAAATCTTCCAAACTGTAATTGAAGATTTTTAATATGTTCTTGTGATCGAATCTTGTCTAATCGCTTGAATACTTTAATGAATAAGGTTTAAAAACATGAGCTTTCATGATTTCGTGATCACTCCCTTTCAGAGAAATGACGCGCGGCTCTTTGTTTAATCCGTTAGGAAACAAGTTTGCACAGATGCCACACAGCGTCAACACATTAACAGTCATACACATAAAAATTCAAACAAAGGAATGAAAAGAACATGGAAAAAATCACATGTAAATGAGTTCGTGATCATTCACAGACATCATGAAACTGCAAACATGGCTCGCGATCTCTACTTGATGTGCTCTTGATGCGCTCTCTACGCGATCTCTCTCTTTCATGTGTTTATATTGTAGAATCGCTGGAATGTCTTCAGCATCTTCAGTATGTAGTCATCATGTGCAGAAGTTTATTATTAGTTATTTTGCAGAAGTTTATATTTTAATTTAATTTTTTAAAATCCCTGCATGTGTAAAGTTATTTGTATAACTGGGCGCGATCATTAGACGCTGCGCGTCTCTTTGTGTGACATTAAAAAGCTTCTTTTACAGTTTGGAAGATTTTCTATATTCTTGTGATCGAATCTTGTCTAATCGCTTGAATGTTTTAAAGAATAAAGTTTAAAAACACTTAAAATCAAGTGGCTTTCACGCGGTCACGATCTCTCGCTTTCAGAGAAATGACGAGCGGCTCTTTGTTTAATCCATTAGGAAACGAAGTTTGCACAGATGCCACACAGCGTCAACACATTAACACAGTCATACACATAAACATTCAAACTTCAATTTCAAAAAATTGAAAGGAACATTAAAAAGATTTTGAAAGAACGCGCTTCGGACGCGATCGTTCTCAGACGCGGCGCGTCTATAATTGTCACAGAACACCTTCCAAACTCAAATTAAGCTTTTTAATACATTCTTGTGATTAAATCTTGCGTAATCGCTGGAATATTTTAACTTATGAGTTTAAAAAACACAATTGAGCTCGTGATCATTCACAGACATCATCAAACTAACAAACACGGGGCGTTCTTCTTTGAGTGAACAGATATGTGATACACGTGCTGTCCACTAGAGGGAGCCACGAGACCGTTTTTGTTAAGAGCCTCAAAAATCTTTGACACACAATAGTCACATCCATGTGCTCGGCTTCCTACAACGAACACATAGGTGAAGTTTCATAACAATCAATAAATTTATGCAGACGTTATAACACACTTCCTGTTTCTCTTTTCTCGCCATAAATTCGTTGCCTCGCCACGGGCAAACCGTTTGAGATATCAAAAATTCGCTGGCAATTTTGCATCATCAATGTCTTGACTTCATGCTGACCGAGTTTGGTGGTGATCGGATTAAGCGCCTAGGAGGAGTATATCAAATTCCAGAGCATGCGTTTTTCAAACAACCCATAATAGCTCACTTCCTGTTGATGGTGCGTACAACTTAGAGCACGAAAGTTGTCAGTGCCAATGATTTCTATATGTGTACCGAGTTTCATACTAATATGTGCAAGCGTGTTTGATATATGGACCAAGTTTTTGGACCCCATTCAAGGGGGCGCTGTCGAGCCCCCCTGCCATGCCTGGGTCCCAGCCTCTGTGATTTCGTAATGGCCGCCGGTTCCAATGTGTGTGCAAAGTTTCAAGAGTTTTCGAGCATGATAAGGGCCCCAAAAGTGCCCGAGTTTCATCCAATTTGAAAGATGCCAAGAGTCTCAAAACGATCCAAAACAAATATTTTGATCTGACACTTTGATCTGTTGCTATGACAACATTGTTTCGAATATATAAGATCTTTTAACAGGTCTACATTCGCCATGTCTTGACATTATTCTGGTGAAGTTTGAAGCAAATCGGGTAAAAATAAGAGGGTGATCTCAAAGCATTTTGAAAGTGACACATTTCCTGCTGCCAGCTGGTGGCGCTATATCTTTGACACACAATAGTCATTTCCATGTGCTCGGCCTCTGACAAGGAACACACATCTGAAGTTTCATAAAAAACAATGAATGTATGCAGACGTTATAACACACTTCCTGTTTCTGTTTTCTCGCCATAAATTCGTTGCCTCGCCACGGGCAAACCGTTTGAGATATCAAAAATATCAATTTCTGGCAATTTTGCGTCATCAATGTCTTGTCTTCATGCTGACCGAGTTTGGTGGTGATCGGATTAAGTGCCTAGGAGGAGTATATCAAATTACAGAGCATGCGCTTTTCAAACAACCCATAATAGCTCACTTCCTGTTGAGGCGGCGTACAACTTAGAGCACGAAAGTTGTCAGGCCCGATGATATCTTCATGTGTACCGAGTTTCATACCAATATGTGCAAGCGTGTTTGATATATGGACCAAGATTCTTGGACCCCATTCAAGGGGGCGCTGTCGAGCCCCCCTGCCACACCCGGGTCCCAGCCTCTGTCACGTCCTAATGGCCGCAGGTTCCAATGCCTTTGCAAAGTTTCAAGAGTTTTTGAGCATGTTAAGGGCCCCAAAAAGCCCCGAACGGTTGAAAAAAAATAAAAATAAATATAGCTGCGAGCAGCGATGAGCGGGCCCAAGCCGGTGGCACCGCCACCTCAGTGTTTTAAGGACAACTGGGCACGGTGGGCAAAATGAATTTAAACGGTGTCTCCAGTTGGAGACTGACCAGTTAGTTGAGTCAGATTATTCAATATAATACTAACTAAAAGCGATCATATCATAGCAAAGTTATCATTAGCAGTTCAAAGTGTTATATATTCAGCTGAATTTATCTTATTATATTGTTAAACTAATTATAAAAAACAAAATAGTCAGTGAAATACAAATGAACTGTTTCTTTGCCTTCATTTTTTTATACAAATTTATAGAAGAGAAGGGCTAAGAGATTTCCTATCCTATAATGCAGACAGAAGGAGACAGCAATGAAAGGGTTAAAGCTGGTAGACCCTTAGAGAGAGAGAGAGAGAGAGAGAGAGAGATTCAGAAGAATTATTTTAAAGAAAACGAATATATTGATCTGAAATGTTGTATTTTCATTTTAAATTCATCCAGGTTCCATTGAATTTATCTTAAGGTATTTTACGTTATTTTTAACCATATTATTAAACTAATTATATAGAACCATATAGTCAGTGCAGGACAACTGAACTGCCTTTGTTTTTATGAGATTTCCTATCCTATAATGCAGACAAAGGGACATAGGAATGAAAGGGTTAAACCTGCCAGACTAAAACGCAGAGAACTGTCAGAGCGCGTGAACTGTCTGAATGTGTGTGCGTGCAATGTATGAGGAGAGCACGAATGTAATATAAATGATAACGATCCAAATACGATTCATTTGCAGAAGTTTATATTTTTGTTTTATTTTTTTAAAAACCTGCATGGATGTCGTTCTTTGTATAACCGGGCGCAATAATTTTTAGGAGACGCTGCGCGTCTCTTTGCATGACAGAAATCTTCTAAATTCTAATTGAAGCTCTTTAATACATTGTTGTGATTAAATGTTGTGTAATCGCTGGAATGGAATGTAATCGCTGGAATGAACAAGGTTAAAAAACACATAAATGATTTCGTGATCACTATTGCAGAAATCATCAAACTGTCAAGGCTCGCGATCTCTACAGGAACGTCTTTCATGTGTTTATTTGCTTGTATATTGTAGAATCGCTGGAATGGAATGAAATCGCTATTAAATATAGAAATTAGGTGTGTATATTTCAATTATTCATGAATAATTGACAACTTCCAAATTCCCTTTTTGTTCTTAATTTAAACCTTC
This sequence comes from Zacco platypus, assembly GCA_038088235.1. Classification (NCBI taxonomy): domain Eukaryota; kingdom Metazoa; phylum Chordata; class Actinopteri; order Cypriniformes; family Xenocyprididae; genus Zacco; species Zacco platypus. Next base: position 24,050,301 of record CM076078.1, on the reverse strand, counting down.
GCCATGGCAACACCATTTGAGATGTACTATCGTTCGCAATATAGCATCATCAGTTGTCATCATGTGCAGAAGTTTATTATTAGTTATTTTGCAGAAGTTTATATTTTAATTTTATTTTTTAAAATCACTGCATGTGTAAAGTTATTTGTATAACTGGGCGCGATCATTAGACGCTGCGCGTCTCTTTGTGTGACATTAAAAAGCTTCTTTTACAGTTTGGAAGATTTTCTATGTTCTTGTGATCGAATCTTGTCTATTCGCTTGAATGTTTTAAAGAATAAAGTTTAAAAACACTTAAAATCAAGTGGCTTTCACGCAGTCACGATCTCTCGCTTTCAGAGAAATGATGCGCGGCTCTTTGTTTAATCCATTAGGAAACGAAGTTTGCACAGATGCCACACAGCGTCAATACATTAACACAGTCATACATATAAAAATTCAAACTTCAATTTCAAAGAATTGAAAGGAACATTAAAAAGATTCTGAAAGAACGCACTTCGGACGCGATCGTTCTCAGACGCGGCGCATCTATAATTGTCACAGAACAACTTCCAAACTCAAATTAAGCTTTTTAATACATTCTTGTGATAAAATCTTGCGTAATCGCTGGAATATTTTAACTTATGAGTTTAAAAAACACAAATGAGCTCGTGATCATTCACAGACATCATCAAACTGTCAAACACGGGCGTGCTTCTCTGAGTGAACAGATATGCGATACACGTGCTGTCCACTAGAGGGAGCCACGAGACCATTTTTGTGAAGAGCCTCAAAAACACCCAAGAATATTATTAAAGTTTGACGTCTTGCCATGGCAACAATATTTAAGATATCACAAAGACATTCACATGTCTACATCTGAAATGTTTGGACATTACAATGAAGAAGTTTGAAGCAAATCGGGTAAAAATAAGAGGGTGATCTCAAAGCATTTTGAAAGTGACACATTTCCTGCTGCCAATTGGTGGCGCTATATCTTTGACTCATAATAATCACATCCATGTACTCGGCCTCCTACAACGAACACACAGGTGAAGTTTCATAACAATCAATAAATTTATGCAGACGTTATAAGACACTTCCTGTTTCTCTTTTCTCGCCATAAATTCGTTGCCTCGCCACGGGCAAACCGTTTGAGATATCAAAAATTCACTGGACATTTGGCATCATCAATATCTTGACTTCATGCTGACCAAGTTTGGTGGTGATCGGATTAAGCGCCTAGGAGGAGTATATCAAATTCCAGAGCATGCGTTTTTCAAACAACCCATAATAGCTCACTTCCTGTTGAGGCGGCGAACAACTTAGAGCACGAAAGTTGTCAGTGCCGATGAGTTCTTCATGTCTACCGAGTTTCATACTAATATGTGCAAGCGTGTTTGATATATGGACCAAGATTTTGGACCCCATTCAAGGGGGCGCTGTCGAGCCCCCCTGCCACGCCTGGGTCCCAGCCTCTGTGATTTCCTAATGGCCGTCGGTTCCAATATGTGTGAAATGTTTCAAGAGTTTTCGAGCATGTTAAGAGCCCCAAAAGTGCCTGAGTTTCATCCAATTTGAAAGATGCCCAGAGTCTCAAAACCATCTAAAACAAATATTTTGATCTGACACTTTGATCTGTTGCTATGACAACAGTGTTTCGAATATATAAGATCTTTTTACAGGTCTACATTCGCCATGTCTTGACATTGTTCTGGTGAAGTTTGAAGCAAATCGGGTAAAAATAAGAGGGTGATCTCAAAGCATTTTGAAAGTGACACATTTCCTGCTGCCAATTGGTGGCGCTATATCTTTGACTCACAATAGTCACATCCATGTACTCGGCCTCCTACAACGAACACACAGGTGAAGTTTCATGAAAATCAATGAATGTATGCAGACGTTATAACACACTTCCTGTTTCTGTTTTCTCGCCATAAATTCGTTGCCTCGCCACGGGCAAATCGTTTGAGATATCAAAAATCCGCTGGCAATTTTGCGTCATCAATGTCTTGTCTTCATGCTGACCGAGTTTGGTGGTGATCGGATTAAGCGCCTAGGAGGAGTATATCAAATTCCAGAGCATGCGCTTTTCAAACAACCCATAATAGCTCACTTCCTGTTGAGGCAGCGAACAACTTAGAGCACGAAAGTTGTCAGTGCCGATGAGTTCTTCATGTCTACCGAGTTTTGTACCAATACGGGCAAGCGTGTTTGATATATGGACCAAGTTTTTGGACCCCATTCAAGGGGGCGCTGTCGAGCCCCCCTGCCACGCCCGGGTCCCAGCCTCTGTGACGCCCTAATGGCCGCAGGTTCCAATGCGTGTGCAAAGTTTCAAGAGTTTTCGTGCATGTTAAGGGCCCCAAAAGTGCCAAAAACCTTGAATAAAAAATAATAATAAATAATAAATATAGCTGCGAGCAGCGATGAGCGGGCCCAAGCCGGTGGCACCGCCACCTCAGTGTTTTAAGGACAACTGGGCACGGCGGGCAAAATGAATTTAAACTGTGTCTCCAGTTGGAGACTGACCAGTTAGTTGAGTCAGATTATTCAATATAATACTAACTAAAAGCGATCATATCAATAGCAAAGTTATCATTAGCAGTTCAAAGTGTTATATATTCAACTGAATTTATCTTATTATATTGGTAAACTAATTATATAAAACTAAATAGTCAGTGAAATACAAATGAACTGTTTTTTTGCCTTTATTTCTTTAAACAAATTTATAGAAGAGAAGGGCTAAGAGATTTCCTATACTATAATACAGACAAAAGGAGACAGCAATGAAAGGGTTAAACCTGCAAGACCCTGAGAGAGAGAGAGAGAGAGAGAGAGAGAGATATTCAGAAAAAAATATTTTAAAGAAAACAAATATATTGATCTGAAATATAGTACATTCATTTTAAATTCATCCAGGTTCCATTGAATTTATCTTAAGGTATTTAACGCTATTTTTAATCATATTATTAAACTAATTATATTGAACCATATAGTCAGTGCACGACAACTGAACTGGTTCTATGCCTTCCTATCCTTCCTATTTCCTATCCTATAATGCAGACAAGGGGACACAGCAATGAAAGGGTTAAACCTGCCAGACTAAAACACAGAGAGACGTTCCTGTTCTTGAACTGTCTGAATGTGTGTGCGTGCAATGTATGAGGAGAGAACGAATGTAATATAAACGATAACGATCCAAATACGATTTATTTGAAGAAGTTTATATTTTAGTTTTATTTTTTAAAATCCCTGCATGTGATGTAGTTATTTGTATAACTGGGCGCGATCATTATTAGAAGACGCTGCGCGTTTCTTTGTGTGACAGAAAATCTTCCAAGCTATAACTGAAGCTCTTTAAAACATTCTTGTGATTAAATGTTGTGTAATCGCTGGAATGATTTCGTGATCACTCTCACAGAAATCATCAAACTGTCAAGGCTCGCAATCTCTACAGGAAAGTCTATATGTGTTTATTTGCTTGTATATTGTAGAATCGCTGGAATGGAATCGCTATTAAATATAGAAATTAGGTGTGTATATTTCAATTATTAATAATTGACAACTTCCAAATTCCCTTTTTGTTCTTAATTTAAACCTTCGCATTGGCAACACCATTTGAGATGTACTGTAATCGTTCGCAATTTTAGCATCTTCAGTATGTAGTCATCATGTGCAGAAGTTTATTATTAGTTATTTGCAGAAGTTTATATTTTAATTGTATTTTTTAAAATCCCTGCATAAATCTTTTAAACTGTAATTGAAGATTTTTAATATGTGCTTGTGATCGAATCTTGTCTAATCGCTTGAATACTTTAATGAATAAGGTTTAAAAACATGAGCTTTCATGATTTCGTGATAACTCCCTTTCAGAGGAATGAAGCGCGGCTCTTTGTTTAATCCGTTAGGAAATGAAGTTTGCACAGATGCCACACAGCGTCAACACATTAACAGTCATACACATAAAAATTCAAACAAAGGAATGAAAAGAACATGGAAAAAATCACATGTAAATGAGTTCGTGATCATTCACAGACATCATGAAACTGCAAACACGGCTCGCGATCTCTTGATGTGCTCTTGATGCGCTCTCTACGCGATCTCTCTCTTTCATGTGTTTATATTGTAGAATCGCTGGAATGTCTTCAGCATCTTCAGTATGTAGTCATCATGTGCAGAAGTTTATTATTAGTTATTTGCAGAAGTTTATATTTTAATTTTATTTTTTAAAATCACTGCATGTGTAAAGTTATTTGTATAACTGGGCGCGATCAGACGCTGCGCGTCTCTTTGTGTGACATTAAAAAGCTTCTTTTACAGTTTGGAAGATTTTCTATGTTCTTGTGATCGAATCTTGTCTAATCGCTTGAATGTTTTAAAGAATAGGTTTAAAAACACTTAAAATCAAGTGGCTTTCACGCGGTCACGATCACTGCTTTCAGAGAAATGACGAGCTCGGCTCTTTGTTTAATCCATTAGGAATCGAAGTTTGCACAGATGCCACACAGCGTCAACACATTAACACAGTCATACACATAAAAATTCAAACTTCAATTTCAAAGAATTGAAAGGAACATTAAAAAGATAGACGCGAGAAAGAACGAGCTTCGGACGCGATCGTTCTCAGCCGCGGCGCGTCTATTGTCACAGAACACCTTCCAAACTCAAATGAAGCTTTTTAATACATTCTTGTGATTAAATCTTGTGCAATCGCTGGAATGTTTTAATTCAAAGGAACATTAAAAAGGAATTACAAGATTCTGAAAGACCCGAGAAAGAACGAGCTTCGGGCAAGCAATCCTTCTCAGACGCAGCGCGTCTATAATTGTCACAGAACACCTTCTAAACTAAAATTAAGCTTTTTAATACATTCTTGTGATTAAATCTTGCGTAATCGCTGGAATAATTTAACTTATGAGTTTAAAAAACACAAATGAGTTCGTGATCATTCACAGACATCATCAAACTATCAAACACGGGGCGTGTCTTTCAATGAGTGAACAGATATGTGATACTTGTGTCCACTAGAGGGAGCCACGAGACCATTTTTGTTAAGAGCCTCAAAAACACCCAAGAATATTATTAAAGTTTGACGTCTTGCCATGGCAACAATATTTAAGATATCACAAATACATTCACATGTCTACATCTGAAATGTTTGGACATTATAATGAAGAAGTTTGAAGCAAATCGGGTAAAAATAATAGGGTGATCTCAAAGCATTTTGAAAATGACACATTTCCTGCTGCCAGTTGGTGGCGCTATATCTTTGACACACAATAGTCATATCCATGTGCTCGGCCTCTGACAAGGAACACACATCTGAAGTTTCATAAAAAACAATGAATGTATGCAGACGTTATAACACACTTCCTGTTTCTGTTTTCTCGCCATAAATTCGTTGCCTCGCCACGGGCAAACCGTTTGAGATATCAAAAATCCCCTGGCAATTTTGCGTCGTCAATGTCTTGACTTCATGCTGACCGAGTTTGGTGGTGATCGGATTAAGCGCCTAGGAGGAGTATATCAAATTCCAGAGCATGCGCTTTTCAAACAACCCATAATAGCTCACTTCCTGTTGAGGCGGCGTACAACTTAGAGCACGAAAGTTGTCGGGCCCGATGAGATCTTCATGTGTACCGAGTTTCATACCAATATGTGCAAGCGTGTTTGATATATGGACCAAGATTTCGGACCCCATTCAAGGGGGCGCTGTCGAGCCCCCCTGCCACGCCGAGTCCCAGCCTCTGTCACGTCCTAATGGCCACAGGTTCCAATGCGTGTGCAAAGTTTCAAGAGTTTTTGAGCATGTTAAGGGCCCCAAAAAGCCCCGAACGGTTGAAAAAAAATAAAAATAATAATAATAATAATCCTTAGAAAAACAATAGGGTCCTGCACCCTTTCAGGGCTTGGTCCCTAATAATAATAATCCTTAGAAGAACAATAGGGTCCTGCGCCCTTTCAGGGCTTGGGCCCTAATAATAACAATCCTAAGGAAAACAATAGGGCCTTCGCCCTTACAGGGCTTGGGCCCTAATTACTGAAACATGTTCAGTGGGTCAAATATTGGCTACTCTATGGCTAATTTATCACCAGAAGGAGTCAATGGGTAGAACTAAAAAGTTCAAAATCGACGACTCTTGGGCCCGAATTTAGTACATTTGGTCAAATATTGACTTTTGAATGACCGATGTAACATCAGAAAGAGTCAATAAGTAGGTATAGAAATTTCAAGATCCATGACTGAAACATGTTCAATGGGTCAAATATTGGCTACTCTATGGCTAATTTATAACCAGAAGGAGTCAACTGGGTAGGAATAGAAAGTTTAAGATCAAGGACTGAAATATTTTCAGTGGGTCAAAAATTGGCTGATATATCGCCAGAAGGAGTCAATAGGGTAGAACTAAAAAGTTCAAAATAGACGACTCTCTTGCCCGATATTAGTACATTTGGTCAAATATTGACTTTTGAATCACCGATATAACATCAGAAAGAGTCAATAAGTAGGTATAGAAATTTCAAGCTCCTTGACTGAAACATGTTCAATGGGTCAAATATTGGCTACTCTATGGCTAATTTATCACCAGAAGGAGTCAATTGGGTAGGAATAGAAAGTTTAAGATCAAGGACTGAAATATTTTCAGTGGGTCAAAAATTGGCTGATATATCGCCAGAAGGAGTCAATAGGGTAGAACTAAAAAGTTCAAAATAGACGACTCTCTTGCCCGATATTAGTACATTTGGTCAAATATTGACTTTTGAATCACTGATATAACATCAGAAAGAGTCAATAAGTAGGTATAGAAATTTCAAGCTCCATGACTGAAACATGTTCAATGGGTCAAATATTGGCTACTCTATGGCTAATTTATCACCAGAAGGAGTCAATAGGGTAGAAGTAAAAAGTTCAAAATAGACAACTCTTGGGCCCGACTTTAGAACATTTGGTCAAATATTGACTTTTGAATGACCGATGTAACATCAGATAGATTGAATAAGTAGGTCTAGAAATTTCAAGATCCATGACTGAAACATGTTCAATGGGTCAAATATTGGCTACTCTATGGCTAATTTATCACCAGAAGGAGTCAATGGGTAGAACTAAAAAGTTCAAAATAGACGATTCTTGGGCCCGATTTTAGTACATTTGGTCAAATATTGACTTTTGAATGACCGATGTAACATCAGAAAGAGTCAATAAGTAGGTATAGAAATTTCACGATCCATGACTGAAACATGTTCAATGGGTGAAATATTGGCTACTCTATGGCTAATTTATCACCAGAAGGAGTCAAAGAGTAGAACTAAAAAGTTCAAAATAGACGACTCTTGGGCCCGATTTTAGTACATTTGGTCAAATATTGACTTTTGAATGGCCGATGTAACATTAGAAAGAGTCAATAAGTAGGTATAGAAATTTCAAGATCCATGACTGAAACATGTTCATTGGGTCAAATATTGGCTACTCTATGGCTAATTTATCACCAGAAGGAGTCAAAGGGTATGACTAAAAAGTTCAAAATAGACGACTCTTGGGCCCGATTTTAGTACATTTGGTCAAATATTGACTTTTGAATGGCCGATGTAACATTAGAAAGAGTCAATAAGTAGGTATAGAAATTTCAAGATCCATGACTGAAACATGTTCATTGGGTCAAATATTGGCTACTCTATGGCTAATTTATCACCAGAAGGAGTCAAAGGGTATGACTAAAAAGTTCAAAAAAGACGACTCTTGGGCCCGATTTTAGTACATTTGGTCAAATATTGACTTTTGAATGGCCGATGTAACATTAGAAAGAGTCAATAAGTAGGTATAGAAATTTCAAGATCCATAACTGAAACATGTCCAATGGGTAAAATATTGGCTACTCTATGGCTAACTTATCACCAGAAGGAGTCAATTGGGTAGGAATAGAAAGTTCAAAATCGACGACTCTTGCGCCCGATATTAGTATATTTGGTCAAATATGGATTTCTGAATGACTGACCTAAATTCAGAAAGAGTCAATGATTAGGTATAAAAACTTCAAGATCCATAACTGAAACATGTCCAATGGGTAAAATATTGGCTACTCTATGGCTAACTTATCACCAGAAGGAGTCAATTGGGTAGGAATAGAAAGATCAAGATCAAGGACTGAAATATTTTCAGTGGGTCAAAAATTGGCTGATATATTGCCAGAAGGAGTCAATAGGGTAGAACTAAAAAGTTCAAATTACACGACTCTTGGCCCGATTTTAGTACATTTGGTCAAATATTGACTTTGGAATGACCGATATAACATCAGAAAGAGTCAATAAGTAGGTATAGAATTTTTAAGATCCATGACTGAAACATGTTCAATGGGTCAAATATTGGCTACTCTATGGCTAATTTATCACCAGAAGTAGTCAACTGGGTAGAAATAGAAAGTTCAAAATCGACGACTCTTGGGCCCGATATTAGTACATTTGGTCAAATATGGATTTCTGAATAACTGACCGAAATTCATCAAGAGTCAATGAGAAGGTATAAAAACTTAAAGATCCATTACTGTAACATGTCCAATGGGTAAAATATTGGCTACTCTAAGGCTAATGTATCACAAGAAGGAGTCAATTGGGTAGGAATAGAAAGTTCAAGATCCATGACTGAAACATGTTCAATGGGTCAAATAATGGCTACTCTATGGCTAATTTATCACCAGAAGGAGTCTATTGGGTAGAAATAGAAAGTTCAAAATCGAAGACTCTTGGGCCCGATATTCGTACATTTGGTCAAATATGGATTTCTGAATGACTGACCTAAATTCAGAAAGAGTCAATGAGTAGGTATAAAAATTTCAAGATCCATAACTGAAACATGTCCAATGGGTAAAATATTGGCTACTCTAAGGCTAATGTATCACAAGAAGGAGTCAATTGGGTAGGAATAGAAATTTCAAGATCCATGACTGAAACATGTTCAATGGGTCAGATATTGGCTAGTCCATGGCTAATTTATCACCAGAAGTAGTCAAAGGGTAGAACTATAAAGTTCAAAATAGACGATTCTTGGGCCCGATTTTGGTACATTTGGTCAAATATTGACTTTTGAATGACCGATGTAACATCAGAAAGAGTCAATATGTAGGTATAGAAATTTCAAGATCCATGACTGAAACATGTTCAATGGGTCAAATATTGGCTACGCTATGGCTAATTTATCACCAGAAGCTGTTAAAGGGTAGAACTAAAAAGTTCAAAATAGACGACTCTTGGGCCCGATATTAGTACATTTGGCCAAATATGGATTTCTGAATGATTGACCTAAATTCAGAAAGAGTCAATGAGTAGGTATAAAAATTTCAAGATACATAACTGAAACATGTCCAATGGGTAAAATATTGGCTAATCTAAGGCTAATGCTTATCCCGAGGTTTACCAATTAACGTGATTGGCTGGATCCGGGCCGTGTCCGGGTCGGACGGGGAACCTGTGCCTGTGTGCGGCAGCAATGTGGCCCTGTGGTGTCGGCGGAGACTATGTTAACTAGCTCATCCTTTGTGAAGACCTTACCGACTCATCAGCCAGTGGCACATATCCCAACAAACCGTCCCATACCGGCGTGATCAAAAAGATCTTAAACTAGATGGAACTAGATTAAATATTTTGACTGTTGCGATTCCAAATCGGCTTAATTACCTGTAATTCTGTCTGAGTATCGGACAAGTGTTCACTGTTGGCCAGAGGAGAACTGGCCCCCCGACTAAGCCTGGTTTCTCCCAAGGTTTTTTTCTCCATTTGTTGGAGTTTTGGTTCCTTGCCGCTGTTGCCTTTGGCTTGCTTAAGTTGGGGACACTTGCTTGATATTCAGCATTGTTTTTGATATGCCTGCATTGGCGCCGTTGTATGCGAACTGAACTGAGCCGGACGATTACGTCACTGTTTTCTGCAGTGCTGCTATACCTAAATTAACTAGACTAATAACTACTGACATTTGCAACGGAATGAATCAATAATATTATATAATATAATATAGAATAGGCTGCACAATGACACCATTTTCTTATTAATGTAAAGATGCTTTGCCAAAATTTGCATTGTAAAAAGCGCTATATAAATAAAGATGACAGGACTTGACTTGACTTGACTTGACTTAATGTATCACAAGAAAGAGTCAATTGGGTAGGAAAAAAAAGTTCAAGATCAAGGACTGAAATATTTTCAGTGGGTCAAAAATTGGCTGAACTATCTAACTATAAGTCAAATATGGACTTCTGATTGGCTGATGTATCATCAGTCGGATTCTAAGAGTAGGTATAGAAATTTCAAGATCCATGACTGAAACATATTCAATGGGTCAAATATTGGATACTCTATGGCTAATTTATCACCAGAAGGAGTCAATTGGGTAGAAATAGAATGTTCAAAATCGACTACTCTTGGGCCCGATATTAGTCCATTCGGTCAAATATGGATTTCTGAATGACTGACCTAAATTCAGAAAGAGTCAATGAGTAGGTATAAAAATTTCAAGATCCATAACTGAAACATGTCCAATGGGTAAAATATTGGCTACTCTAAGGCTAATGTATCACAAGAAGGAGTCAATTGGGTAGGAATAGAAAGCACAAGATTAAGGACTGAAATATTTTCAGTGGGTCAAAAATTGGCTGAACTATCGCCAGAAGGAGTCAATGGGTAGAACTAAAAAGTTCAAAATCGACGACTCTTGGGCCCGATTTTAGTACATTTGGTCAAATATTGACTTTTGAATGACCGTTGTAACATCAGAAAGATTCAATAAGTAGGTATAGAAATTTCAAGATCCATGACTGAAACATGTTCAATGGGTCAAATATTGGCTACTCTATGGCTAATTTATCACCAGAAGGAGTCAATTGGGTAGAAATAGAAAGTTCAAAATCGACGACTCTTGGGCCGGATATTAGTACATTTGGTCAAATATGGATTTCTGAATGACTGACCTAAATTCAAAAAGAGTCAATGAGTAGGTATAAATATTTCAAGATCCATAACTGAAACATGTCCAATGGGTCAGACATTGGCTAGTCTATGGCTAATTAATCACCAGAAGGAGTCTATTGGGTAGAAATAGAAAGTTCAAAATCGATGAGTCTTGGGCAGGATATAAGTCCATTCGGTCAAATATGGACTTCTGATTGGCTGATGTATCATCAGTCGGTTTCTACGAGTATGTAAAGAAATTTCAAGATCCATGACTGAAACATGTTCAATGGGTCAATTATTGGCTACTCTATCGCTAATTTATCACCAGAAGGAGTCAATTGGGTAGAAATAGAAAGTTCAAAATAGACGACTCTTGGGTCCGATTTTAGTATATTTGGTCAAATATGGATTTCTGAATGACCGATGTAACATCAGAAAGAGTCAAAAAGTAGGTATAGAAATTTCAAGATCCATGACTGAAACATATTCAATGGGTCAAATATTGGCTACTCTATGGCTAATTTATCACCAGAAGGAGTCAATTGGGTAGAAACAGAATGTTCAAAATAGACGACTCTTGGGTCCGATTTTAGTATATTTGGTCAAATATGGATTTCTGAATGACCGATGTAACATCAGAAAGAGTCAAAAAGTAGGTATAGAAATTTCAAGATCCATGACTGAAACATATTCAATGGGTCAAATATTGGCTACTCTATGGCTAATTTATCACCAGAAGGAGTCAATTGGGTAGAAACAGAATGTTCAAAATCGACTACTCTTGGGCCCGATATTAGTACATTTGGTTAAATATGGATTTCTGAATGACTGATGTAACATCAGAAAGAGTCAAAAAGTAGGTATAGAAATTTCAAGATCCATGACTGGAACATGTTCAATGGGTCAGACATTGGCTAGTCTATGGCTAATTAATCACCAGAAGGAGTCTATTGGGTAGAAATAGAAAGTTCAAAATCGAAGACTCTTGGGCGGGATATAAGTCCATTCGGTCAAACATGGACTTCTGATTGGCTGATGTATCATCAGTCGGATTCTACGAGTATGTAAAGAAATTTCAAGATCCATGACTGAAACATGTGAAATGGGTCAATTATTGGCTACTCTATGGCTAATTTATCACCAGAAGGAGTCAATTGGGTAGAAATAGAAAGTTCAAAATCGACGACTCTTGGGCCCGATATTAGTATATTTGGTCAAATATGGATTTCTGAATGACTGACCTAAATTCAGAAAGAGTCAATGAGTAGGTATAAATATTTCAAGATCCATAACTGAAACATGTCCAATGGATAAAATATTGGCTACTCTAAGGCTAATGTATCACAAGAAGGAGTCAATTGGGTAGGAACAAAAAAGTTCAAGATCATGGACTGAAATATTTTCAATGGGTCAAAAATTGGCTGAACTATCTCCAGAAGGAGTCAATAGCGTAGAACTAAAAAGTTCAAAATAGACGATTCTTGGGCCCGATATTAGTACATTTCGTCAAATATTGACTTTTGAACGACCGATGTAACATCAGAAAGAGTCAATAAGTAGTTATAGAAAGTTCAAGATCCATGACTGAAACATGTTCAATGGGTCAAATATTGGCTACTCTATGGCTAACTTCTCACCAGAAGGAGTCAAAGGGTAGAACTAAAAAGTTCAAAATAGACGATTCTTGGGCCCGATTTTAGTACATTTGGTTGTAAGGGAATAGGGATCTAATATCAATATAACTCAAAGGTGATTGAATTACAGTGAATAAGAACCGATTCACTATATATAAAATTATTAATATTTAATACCCTTTCAATTATTCGTCCACCGGCAAATTGAGGTTAAGGTACTTTATCAATTCTGGACCAAATATTATCCCGTGGCCAACGGGAATAATATACAGTTATGATTACCAATAAGAGCAAGGTAACTTAATCGACAGTTTAAGGCAGTAACTTGTAGGCACACAACACAGACTCTTGTATAGGTGAAAAGTTAAAACAAGACTTTATTAAGCTACTCTAATACACACGAACTAATCTAACGAGAACACATACACACACTCATTCATACAGTGACAGGGAAATCGAGGTTATTGTTAAGGAGGGTGAATGTGGTCACAAACATCTAGCGTTCAATGCTACTTCTTTAACCGCAACCTGAGAGAATTATTGCTAGCAATTCAACCTAAGTTCATTTGCTCAATAAAAATTGTACCAGCGTCAGCAAAAACTGAGGAGACTGTGATACTTGCATTCCTGTGGTCGCACGTTCTCTGATTGGCTGGGGTTCGGTCTTTGTTGCGTTCGAGGCTCCGATGAAAGATGGTTGGCTGCCGGAGAGAGCCACGTGGGTTTGTTGCCGGGTTACGCGTTGCTGCGCGACCAAGTTTCTCTGCGTCTCCGGTGAAGTTGCTGAGGCAGGACCTGGAGAGACTTTTCCTCGGCAGCGGCGGCGACGGCTCGTGCAAGAAGTTTGGTGAATCTTGGAGAGTCCTTGAAACGGGATGTCGTGTTGCAAGACAGTGTTGAGGTCACACGAATCACCCGAAAGTCAAGGCAAAGGCAGAAAAAGCACAGCAAGCAACAAGCAATGCGTGTCGTTGAGTTTTAAGCATGTTTTCCTGACCACTCCTTCCAGGCATTTCCAACCAACCAGGTATCACTTGGGCGGGTCCTGCCCGTGATTAGCATAATGTCCATTGTGCCCCAACATTAGGGGTTGGTTGAGCTCAAGGGAAGTCAACTTGCACAGTCCAAATGTGGTACATTTTACAAACAATATATATGCATCAAATTACAGGAAATCATTCATCCATCACACAGATACCAAACAGTATATACTTCCTATAATTGAGGTAGACTTTCCTAACTGTCTACCTATACTAAATGTTTAAAACACAAAAAGGGAAATTCACAAGTTATCTAGAAACACACACAGTACATACATGATGTCTTAGCTACTTGCTAGTAACTAAATCATATCATTGGCAGTTTTAGACGGTTTTGTCAGAGGGAGTGAATTCATTTTCTGATAATTCTTGAATTATCAAACGGAAACTGCAGTGTCTTTGAAATGCGTAAGCGACATCCCCGGTGTCGGCCTGTCTGGGCCCTGCTGGGACTCTTGGGGCCTTGTAACGCCTCCCGAGAGTCAATTTCTTCCTTATAAGGTAAAGGCTTTACATCTCGGTTCCGCCAGGTCTGAGTTTCTGATTGTGGAACAAAAGGGAGGACCCTTTTGTGGATTCACCCAATTTCTTGTGATACACATCTTCAATCAGCAGACAGGGTCTGATGGTCATGGCTTAGTGATGTGTATTCGGAGTGTGGGACCGTGTTTGATTGGTGTCCCTACATGGTCAAATATTGACTTTTGAATGACCGATGTAACATCAGAAAGAGTCAATATGTAGGTATAGAAATTTCAAGATCCATGACTGAAACATGTTCAATGGGTCAAATATTGGCTACGCTATGGCTAATTTATCACCAGAAGCTGTTAAAGGGTAGAACTAAAAAGTTCAAAATAGACAACTCTTGGGCCCGATATTAGTACATTTGGTCAAATATGGATTTCTGAATGATTGACCTAAATTCAGAAAGAGTCAATGAGTAGGTATAAAAATTTCAAGATACATAACTGAAACATGTCCAATGGGTAAAATATTGGCTAATCTAAGGCTAATGCTTATCCCGAGGTTTACCAATTAACGTGTCCGGGTCGGACGGTGAAACCTGTGCCTGTGTGCGGCAGCAATGTGGCCCTGTGGTGTAGGCGGAGACTATGTTAACTAGCTCATCCTTTCTGAAGACCTTACCGACTCATCAGCCAGTGGCACATATCCCAACAAACCGTCCCATACCGGCGTGATCAAAAAGATCTTAAACTAGATGGAACTAGATTAAATATTTTGACTGTTGCGATTCCAAGATGACTCTTGGGCCAGATATTAGTACATTTGGTCAAATATGGATTTCTGAATGACCGATGTAACATCAGAAAGAGTCAAAAAGTAGGTATAGAAATTTCAAGATCCATGACTGGAACATGTTCAATGGGTCAGACATTGGCTAGTCTATGGCTAATTAATCACCAGAAATCACCAGAAGGAGTCTATTGCTCGCGTGCCCTGCTCGCGTGATAAACAAATTACAGCTGGTCCAAAACGCAGCTGCTAGAGTCCTTACTAGAACCAGGAAGTATGAACATATTAGTCCGGTTCTGTCAAAACTGCACTGGCTCCCTATTAAACATCGTATAGATTTTAAAATCTTGCTAATTACTTACAAAGCACTAAATGGCTTAGCTCCCCAGTACCTGAGTGAGCTCTTAATGCATTATAGTCCTTCGCGTCTATTACGATCTCAGAATTCTGGCCAGTTGTTAATACCTAGAATATCAAAATCAACCGCGGGCGGTAGATCCTTTTCCTATTTGGCACCTAAACTCTGGAACAATCTTCCTAGCATTGTTCGGGAAGCAGACACACTCTGTCAGTTTAAATCTAGACTAAAAACGCATCTATTTAACCTGGCATACACATGACGCACTATAAACTCTTGTCCTCATATCCGTTAAAGGATTGTTAGGCTGCATAGATCAGGTCAGCCGGAACCGGGAACACTTCCTATAACACCAGATGTACTCGTTACATCGGAAGAAGAATGGCGTCTACGCTAATTTTTTGTCTCTCTGCTTATCCCGAGGTTTACCAATTAACATGATTGGCTGGATCCGGGCTGTGTCCGGGTCGGACGGGGAACCTGTGCCTGTGTGCGGCAGCAACGTGGCCCTGTGGTGTCGGCGGAGACCGTGTGAACGAGCTCATCCTTTGTGAAGACCTTACCGACTCATCAGCCAGCGGCACATATCCCAACAAACCGTCCCATACCGGCGTGATCAAAAAGATCTTAAACTAGATGGAACTAGATTAAATATTTTGACTGTTGCGATTCCAAATCGGTTTAATGACCTGTAACTCTGCCTGAGTATTGGACAAGTGTTCACTGTTGGCCAGAGGAGAACTGGCCCCCCAACTAAGCCTGGTTTCTCCCAAGGTTTTTTTCTCCATTTGTTGGAGTTTTGGTTCCTTGCCGCTGTTGCCTTTGGCTTGCTTAAGTTGGGGACACTTGCTTGATATTCAGCAGTGTTTTTGATATGCCTGCATTGACGCCGTTGTATGCGAACTGATCTGAGCCGGACGATTACGTCACTGTTTTCTCCGGTGCTGCTATACCTAGATTAACTAGACTAATAACTATTGATCTTTGCAATGGAATGAATCAATAATATATAGAATAAGCTGCACAATGACACCATTTTCTTATTAATGTAAAGCTGCTTTGCCACAATTTGCATTGTAAAAAGCGCTATATAAATAAAGATGACTTGACTTGACTTGACTATTGGGTAGAAATAGAAAGTTCAAAATCGAAGACTCTTGGGCGGGATATAAGTCCATTCGGTCAAACATGGACTTCTGATTGGCTGATGTATCATCAGTCGGATTCTACGAGTATGTAAAGAAATTTCAAGATCCATGACTGAAACATGTTCAATGGGACAAATATTGGCTACTCTATGGCTAATTTATCACCAGAAGGAGTCAATTGGGTAGAAATAGAAAGTTCAAAATCGACGACTCTTGGGCCCGATATTAGTACATTTGGTCAAATATGGATTTCTGAATGACTGACCTAAATTCAAAAAGAGTCAATAAGTAGGTATAAAAACTTCAAGATCCACAACTGAAACATGTCCAATGGTTAAAATATTGGCTACTCTAAGGGTAATGTATCACAAGAAGGAGTCAATTGGGAAGGAATAGAAAGTTCAAGATCAAGGACTGAAATATTTTCAGTGGGTCAAAAATTGGCTGAACTATCGCAAGAAGCAGTCAATAGGGTAGAACTAAAAAGTTCAAAATCGACGACTCTTGGGCCTGATATTAGTACATTTGGTCAAATATTGACTTTTGAATGACCGATATAACATCAGAAAGAGTCAATAAGTAGGTATAGAAATTTTAAGATCATTGACTGAAACATGTTCAATGGGTCAAATATTGGCAACTCTATGGCTAATTCATCACCAGAAGGAGTCAAAGGGTAGAACTAAAAAGTTCAAAATAGAAGATTCTTGGGCCCGATATTAGTACATTTCGTCAAATATTGACTTTTGAATGACCGATGTAACATCAGAAAGAGTCAATAAGTAGGTATAGAAAATTCAAGATCCATGACTGAAACATGTTCAATGGGTCAAATATTGGCTACTCTATGGCTAATTTATCACCAGAAGGAGTCAAAGGGTAGAACTGAAAAGTTCAAAATAGACGAGTCTTGGGCCCGATTTAAGTACATTTGGTCAAATATTGACTTTTGAATGACCTATGTCAGAGGTCCCCAACCCCCAGGCCGCGGACCGGTACCGGTCCGTGGGTCATTTGGTACCGGGCCGCACAGAAAGAATAAATAACTTATTTGAAAAAAAAAAAAAAAAAAAAACTGACTTATGTAATTAGTATGAAATGTGCATGTTTGTATGAAATGTGCATTTCTCTCTGGCGCGTTCACTACTGCGAAGATCGCGAGTCAGCATCTCAAATTCAAATTCTCTCCGTTACATCCGTCTATGACTCACTCTTGGCGTATAGCAACGCTTGTTTAGGTCACGTGATACGTTACCGCTAAAAATAAACACACAAGCTAGCAAAATGAGTAAAAAAACAAACGTCTCTGGAAAGCTTCTTTGCGAAGGGGAAACGGCCCAGTGAGGAGACATAAGAAGAGACTACGATTTCCAAGAAAAAGAAAGCTGCATTTAACAGACAATACCAGGAGTCCTACTTGAAATATGGATTTATCGCAACAGGTGATTTACACACACCAAGCCCGCCAGAGAGCGTTAGGAGGCAGAGAGGATGTTACTCATGTTATGTTGTTGGCGCGATGTTACGAGGATGCTGCTAATAAAGTTGCGAGTAAGCCTACACATTGGATTCACGTTTATTACATTATTTAAAAAATACCCCAGTTTTTATGCTGGTCGTATCATTTTATCTTGTTGTTTTTATCCGCCACACCTTAAAGGCCGGTCCGTGAAAATATTGTCTGATATTTAACCGGTCCGTGGCGCAAAAAAAGTTGGGGACCGCTGACCTATGTAACATCAGAAAGAGTCAATAAGTAGGTATAGAAATTTCAAGATCCATGACTGAAACATGTTCAATGGGTCAATTATTGGCTACTCTATGGCTACTTTATCACCAGAAGGAGTCAATTGGGTACAAATAGAAAGTTCAAAATTGACGACTCTTGGGCCCGATATTAGTACATTTGGTCAAATATGGATTTCTGAATGACTGACCTAAATTCAGAAAGAGTCAATGAGTAAGTATAAAATTTTCAAGATCCATGACTGAAACATGTTCAATGGGTCAAATATTGGCTACTCTATGGCTAATTTATCACCAGAAGGAGTCAATTGGGTAGAAATAGAAAGTTAAAAATCGACGACTCTTGGGCCCGATATTAGTACATTTGGTCAAATATGGATTTCTGAATGACTGACCTAAATTCAGAAAGAGTCAATGAGTAGGTATAAATATTTCAAGATCCATAATTGAAACATGTCCAATGGGTAAAATATTGGCTACTCTAAGGCTAATGTATCACAAGAAGGAGACAATTGGGTAGAAATAGAAAGTTCAAAATCGACGACTCTTGGGCCCGATATTAGTACATTTGGTCAAATATGGATTTCTGAATGACTGACCTAAATTCAGAAAGAGTCAATGAGTAGGTATAAATATTTCAAGATCCATAATTGAAACATGTCCAATGGGTAAAATATTGGCTACTCTAAGGCT
The DNA here is from genome assembly GCA_038088235.1 of Zacco platypus. Lineage (NCBI taxonomy): Eukaryota > Metazoa > Chordata > Actinopteri > Cypriniformes > Xenocyprididae > Zacco > Zacco platypus. Next base: position 24,031,505 of record CM076078.1, on the reverse strand, counting down.
AATGTATCACAAGACGGAGACAATTGGGTAGAAATAGAAAGTTCAAAATCGACGAGTCTTGGGCCCGATATTAGTACATTTGGTCAAATATGGATTTCTGAATGACTGACCTGAATTCAAAAAGAGTCAATGAGTAGGTATAAAAACTTCAAGATCCATAACTGAAACATGTCCAATGGTTAAAATATTGGCTACTCTAAGGGTAATGTATCACAAGAAGGAGTCAATTGGGAAGGAATAGAAAGTTCAAGATCAAGGACTGAAATATTTTCAGTGGGTCAAAAATTGGCTGAACTATCGCAAGAAGCAGTCAATAGGGTAGAACTAAAAAGTTCAAAATCGACGACTCTTGGGCCTGATATTAGTACATTTGGTCAAATATTGACTTTTGAATGACCGATATAACATCAGAAAGAGTCAATAAGTAGGTATAAAAATTTCAAGATCCATAACTGAAACATGTCCAATGGGTAAAATATTGGCTACTCTAATGCTAATGTATCACAAGAAGGAGTTAATTGGGTAGGAATAGAAATTTCAAGATCCATGACTGAAACATGTTTAATGGGTCAAACATTGGCTACTCTATGGCTAATTTATCACCAGAAGGAGTCAAAGGGTAGAACTAAAAAGTTCAAAATAGACGACTCTTGGTTCCGATTTTAATACATTTGGTCAAATATTGACTTTTGAATGACCGATGTAACATCAGAAAGAGTCAATAAGTAGGTATAAATATTTCAAGATCCATAACTGAAACATGTCCAATGGGTAAAATATTGGCTACTCTAAGGCTAATGTATCACAAGAAGGAGTCAATTGGGTAGGAATAGAAAGTTCAAGATGAAGGACTGAAATATTTTCAGTGGGTCAAAAATTGGCTGAACTATCGCAAGAAGGAGTCAATAGGGTAGAACCAAAAAGTTCAAAATCGACGACTCTTGGGCCTGACATTGGTACATTTGGTCAAATATTGACTTTTGAATGACTGATGTAACATCAGAAAGAGTCAATAAGTAGGTATAGAAATTTTAAGATCATTGACTGAAACATGTTCAATGGGTCAAATATTGGCTACTCTATGGGTAATTCATCACCAGAAGGAGTCAAAGGGTAGAACTAAAAAGTTCAAAATAGAAGATTCTTGGGCCCGATATTAGTACATTTGGTCAAATATTGACTTTTGAATGACCTATGTCAGAGGTCCCCAACCCCCAGGCCGCGGACCGGTACCGGTCCGTGGGTCATTTGGTACCGGGCCGCACAGAAAGAATAAATAACTTATTTGAAAAAAAAAAAAAAAAAAAAACTGACTTATGTAATTAGTATGAAATGTACATGTTTGTATGAAATGTGCATTTCTCTCTGGCGCGTTCACTACTGCGAAGATCGCGAGTCAGCATCTCAAATTCAAATTCTCTCCGTTACATCCGTCTATGACTCACTCTTGGCGTATAGCAACGCTTGTTTAGGTCACGTGATACGTTACCGCTAAAAATAAACACACAAGCTAGCAAAATGAGTAAAAAAACAAACGTCTCTGGAAAGCTTCTTTGCGAAGGGGAAACGGCCCAGCGAGGAGACATAAGAAGAGACTACGATTTCCAAGAAAAAGAAAGCTGCATTTAACAGACAATACCAGGAGTCCTACTTGAAATATGGATTTATCGCAACAGGTGATTTACACACACCAAGCCCGCCAGAGAGCGTTAGGAGGCAGAGAGGATGTTACTCATGTTATGTTGTTGGCGCGATGTTACGAGGATGCTGCTAATAAAGTTGCGAGTAAGCCTACACATTGGATTCACGTTTATTACATTATTTAAAAAATACCCCAGTTTTTATGCTGGTCGTATCATTTTATCTTGTTGTTTTTATCCGCCACACCTTAAAGGCCGGTCCGTGAAAATATTGTCTGATATTTAACCGGTCCGTGGCGCAAAAAAAGTTGGGGACCGCTGACCTATGTAACATCAGAAAGAGTCAATAAGTAGGTATAGAAATTTCAAGATCCATGACTGAAACATGTTCAATGGGTCAATTATTGGCTACTCTATGGCTACTTTATCACCAGAAGGAGTCAATTGGGTACAAATAGAAAGTTCAAAATTGACGACTCTTGGGCCCGATATTAGTACATTTGGTCAAATATGGATTTCTGAATGACTGACCTAAATTCAGAAAGAGTCAATGAGTAGGTATAAATATTTCAAGATCCATAATTGAAACATGTCCAATGGGTAAAATATTGGCTACTCTAAGGCTAATGTATCACAAGAAGGAGACAATTGGGTAGAAATAGAAAGTTCAAAATCGACGACTCTTGGGCCCGATATTAGTACATTTGGTCAAATATGGATTTCTGAATGACTGACCTAAATTCAGAAAGAGTCAATGAGTAGGTATAAATATTTCAAGATCCATAATTGAAACATGTCCAATGGGTAAAATATTGGCTACTCTAAGGCTAATGTATCACAAGACGGAGACAATTGGGTAGAAATAGAAAGTTCAAAATCGACGAGTCTTGGGCCCGATATTAGTACATTTGGTCAAATATGGATTTCTGAATGACTGTACTAAATTCAGAAAGAGTCAATGAGTAGGTATAAAAACTTCAAGATCCATAAATGAAACATGTCCAATGGGTAAAATATTGGCTACTCTATGGCTAATTTATCACCAGAAGGAGTCAATGGGTAGGAATAGAAATTTCAAGATCAAGGACTGAAATATTTTCAGTGGGTCAAAAATTGGCTGATATATCGCCAGTAGGAGTCAATAGGGTAGAACTAAAGAGTTAAAAATAGACGACTCTCTGGCCCGATTTTAGTACATTTGGTCAAATATTGACTTTTGAAAGATCTATGTAACATCAGAAAGAGTCAATAAGTAGGTATAGAAATTTCAAGATCCATGACTGAAACATGTTCAATGGGTCAAATATTGGCTACTCTATGGCTAATTTATCACCAGAAGGGGGCAAAAGGTAGAACTAAAAAGTTAAAAATAGACGACTCTTGGGCCAAATTTTAGAATATTTGGTCAAATATTGACTTTTGAATGACCAATATAACATCAGAAAGAGTCAATTAGTAGTTATAGAAATTTCAAGATCCATGACTGCAATATGTTCAATGGGTCAATTATTGGCTACTCTATCGCTAATTTATCACCAGAAGGAGTCAATTGGGTAGAAATAGAAAGTTCAAAATCGACGACTCTTGGGCCCGATATTAGTACATTTGGTCAAATATGGATTTCTGAATGACTGACCTAAATTCAGAAAGAGTCAATGAGTAGGTATAGAAATTTCAAGCTCCATGACTGAAACATGTTCAATGGGTCAAATATTGGCTACTCTATGGCTAATTTATCACCAGAAGGAGTAAATGGGTAGAACTAAAAAGTTCAAAATCGACGACTCTTGGGCCCGATTTTAGTACATTTGGTCAAATATTGACTTTTGAATGATCTATGTAACATCAGAAAGAGTCAATAAGTAGGTAAAGAAATTTCAAGATCCATGACTGAAACATGTTCAATGGGTCAAATATTGGCTACTCTATGGCTAATTTATCACCAGAAGGAGTCAATTGGGTAGAAATAGAAAGTTCAAAATCGACGACTCTTGGGCCCGATATTAGTACATTTGGTCAAATATGGATTTCTGAATGACTGACCTAAATTCAGAAAGAGTCAATGAGTAGGTATAAAAACTTCAAGATCCATAACTGAAACATGTCCAATGGGTAAAATATTGGCTACTCTATGGTAATGTATCACAAGAAGGAGTCAATTGGGTAGGAATAGAAAGTTCAAGATCAAGGACTGAAATATTTTCAGTGGGTCAAAAATTGGCTGAACTATCTCCAGAAGAAGTCAATAGGGTTGAACTGAAAAGTTCAAAATAGACGACTCTTGGGCCCGATTTTAGTACATTTGGTCAAATATTGACTTTTGAATGACCGATGTAACATCAGAAAGAGTCAATAAGTAGTTATAGAAATTTCAAGATCCATGACTGAAACATGTTCAATGGGTCAATTGTTGGCTACTCTAAGGCTAATGTATCACAAGAAGGAGTCAATTGGGTAGAAGTAGAAAGTTCAAAATCAAGAACTGAAATATTTTCAGTGGGTCAAAAATTGGCTGAACTATTTCCAGAAGGAGTCAATAGGGTAGAACTAAAAAGTTCAAAATCGACGACTCTTGGGCCCGATTTTAGTACATTTGGTGAAAAATTGACTTTTGAATGACCGATGTAACATCAGAAAGAGTCAATAAGTAGGTATAGAAATTTTAAGATTATTGACTGAAACATGTTCAATGGGTCAAATATTGGCTACTCTATGGCTAATTCATCACCAGAAGGAGTCAAAGGGTAGAACTAAAAAGTTCAAAATAGAAGATTCTTGGGCCCGATATTAGTACATTTCGTCAAATATTGACTTTTGAATGACCGATGTAACATCAGAAAGAGTCAATAAGTAGGTATAGAAAATTCAAGATCCATGACTGAAACATGTTCAATGGGTCAAATATTGGCTACTCTATGGCTAATTTATCACCAGAAGGAGTCAAAGGGTAGAACTAAAAAGTTCAAAATAGACGAGTCTTGGGCCCGATTTAAGTACATTTGGTCAAATATTGACTTTTGAATGACCTATGTCAGAGGTCCCCAACTGCCAGGCCGTGGACCGGTACCGGTCCGTGGGTCATTTGGTACCGGGCCGCACAGAAAGAATAAATAACTTATTTGAAAAAAAAAAAAAAAAAAACTGACTTATGTAATTAGTATGAAATGTGCATGTTTGTATGAAATGTGCATTTCTCTCTGGCGCATTCACTACTGCGAAGATCGCGAGTCAGCATCTCAAATTCAAATTCTCTCCGTTACATCCGTCTATGACTCACTCTTGGCGTATAGCAACGCTTGTTTAGGTCACGTGATACGTTACCGCTAAAAATAAACACACAAGCTAGCAAAATGAGTAAAAAAACAAACGTCTCTGGAAAGCTTCTTTGCGAAGGGGAAACGGCCCAGCGAGGAGACATAAGAAGAGACTACGATTTCCAAGAAAAAGAAAGCTGCATTTAACAGACAATACCAGGAGTCCTACTTGAAATATGGATTTATCGCAACAGGTGATTTACACACACCAAGCCCGCCAGAGAGCGTTAGGAGGCAGAGAGGATGTTACTCATGTTATGTTGTTGGCGCGATGTTACGAGGATGCTGCTAATAAAGTTGCGAGTAAGCCTACACATTGGATTCACCTTTATTACAATATTTAAAAAATACCCCAGTTTTTATGCTGGTCGTATCATTTTATCTTGTTGTTTTTATCCGCCACACCTTAAAGGCCGGTCCGTGAAAATATTGTCTGATATTTAACCGGTCCGTGGCGCAAAAAAAGTTGGGGACCGCTGACCTATGTAACATCAGAAAGAGTCAATAAGTAGGTATAGAAATTTCAAGATCCATGACTGAAACATGTTCAATGGGTCAATTATTGGCTACTCTATGGCTACTTTATCACCAGAAGGAGTCAATTGGGTACAAATAGAAAGTTCAAAATTGACGACTCTTGGGCCCGATATTAGTACATTTGGTCAAATATGGATTTCTGAATGACTGACCTAAATTCAGAAAGAGTCAATGAGTAAGTATAAAATTTTCAAGATCCATGACTGAAACATGTTCAATGGGTCAAATATTGGCTACTCTATGGCTAATTTATCACCAGAAGGAGTCAATTGGGTAGAAATAGAAAGTTAAAAATCTACGACTCTTGGGCCCGATATTAGTACATTTGGTCAAATATGGATTTCTGAATGACTGACCTAAATTCAGAAAGAGTCAATGAGTAGGTATAAATATTTCAAGATCCATAATTGAAACATGTCCAATGGGTAAAATATTGGCTACTCTAAGGCTAATGTATCACAAGAAGGAGACAATTGGGTAGAAATAGAAAGTTCAAAATCGACGACTCTTGGGCCCGATATTAGTACATTTGGTCAAATATGGATTTCTGAATGACTGACCTAAATTCAGAAAGAGTCAATGAGTAGGTATAAATATTTCAAGATCCATAATTGAAACATGTCCAATGGGTAAAATATTGGCTACTCTAAGGCTAATGTATCACAAGACGGAGACAATTGGGTAGAAATAGAAAGTTCAAAATCGACGAGTCTTGGGCCCGATATTAGTACATTTGGTCAAATATGGATTTCTGAATGACTGTACTAAATTCAGAAAGAGTCAATGAGTAGGTATAAAAACTTCAAGATCCATAAATGAAACATGTCCAATGGGTAAAATATTGGCTACTCTATGGCTAATTTATCACCAGAAGGAGTCAATGGGTAGGAATAGAAATTTCAAGATCAAGGACTGAAATATTTTCAGTGGGTCAAAAATTGGCTGATATATCGCCAGTAGGAGTCAATAGGGTAGAACTAAAAAGTTAAAAATAGACGACTCTCTGGCCCGATTTTAGTACATTTGGTCAAATATTGACTTTTGAAAGATCTATGTAACATCAGAAAGAGTCAATAAGTAGGTATAGAAATTTCAAGATCCATGACTGAAACATGTTCAATGGGTCAAATATTGGCTACTCTATGGCTAATTTATCACCAGAAGGGGGCAAAAGGTAGAACTAAAAAGTTCAAAATAGACGACTCTTGGGCCAAATTTTAGAATATTTGGTCAAATATTGACTTTTGAATGACCAATATAACATCAGAAAGAGTCAATTAGTAGTTATAGAAATTTCAAGATCCATGACTGCAATATGTTCAATGGGTCAATTATTGGCTACTCTATCGCTAATTTATCACCAGAAGGAGTCAATTGGGTAGAAATAGAAAGTTCAAAATCGACGACTCTTGGGCCCGATATTAGTACATTTGGTCAAATATGGATTTCTGAATGACTGACCTAAATTCAGAAAGAGTCAATGAGTAGGTATAAAAACTTCAAGATCCATAACTGAAACATGTCCAATGGGTAAAATATTGGCTACTCTATGGTAATGTATCACAAGAAGGAGTCAATTGGGTAGGAATAGAAAGTTCAAGATCAAGGACTGAAATATTTTCAGTGGGTCAAAAATTGGCTGAACTATCTCCAGAAGAAGTCAATAGGGTAGAACTGAAAAGTTCAAAATAGACGACTCTTGGGCCCGATTTTAGTACATTTGGTCAAATATTGACTTTTGAATGACCGATGTAACATCAGAAAGAGTCAATAAGTAGTTATAGAAATTTCAAGATCCATGACTGAAACATGTTCAATGGGTCAATTGTTGGCTACTCTATGGCTAATTTATCACCAGAAAGAGTCAAAGGGTAGAACTGAAAAGTTCAGAATAGACGACTCTTGGGCCCGATTTAAGTACATTTGGTCAAATATTGACTTTTGAATGACCTATGTCAGAGGTCCCCAACCCCCGGGCCGCGGACCGGTACTGGTCCGTCGGTGATTTGGTACTGGGCCGCACAGAAAGAATAAATAACTTATTTGAAAAAAAAAAAAAAAAAAATGACTCATGTAATTAGTATGAAATGTGCATGTGTGTATGAAATGTGCATTTCTCTCTGGCGCGTTCACTACTGCGAAGATCGCGAGTCAGCATCTCAAATTCAAATTCTCTCCGTTACATCCGTCTATGACTCACTCTTGGCGTATAGCAACGCTTGTTTAGGTCACGTGATACGTTACCGCTAAAAATAAACACACAAGCTAGCAAAATGAGTAAAAAAACAAACGTCTCTGGAAAGCTTCTTTGAGAAGGGGAAACGGCCCAGCGAGGAGACAGAAGAAGAGACTACGATTTCCAAGAAAAAGAAAGCTGCATTTAACAGACAATACCAGGAGTCCTACTTGAAATATGGATTTATCGCAACAGGTGATTTACACACACCAAGCCCGCCAGAGAGCGTTAGGGGGCAGAGAGGATGTTACTCATGTTATGTTGTTGGCACGATGTTACGAGGATGCTGCTAATAAAGTTGCGAGTAAGCCTACACATTGGATTCACGTTTATTATAATATTTAAAAAATACCCCAGTTTTTATGCTGGTTGTATCATTTTATTTTGTTGTTTTTATCCGCCACACCTTAAAGGCCGGTCCGTGAAAATATTGTCTGATATTAAACCGGTCCGTGGAGCAAAAAAGGTTGGGGACCGCTGACCTATGTAACATCAGAAAGAGTCAATAAGTAGGTATAGAAATTTCAAGATCCATGACTGAAACATGTTCAATGGGTCATTTATTGGCTACTCTATGGCTACTTTATCACCAGAAGGAGTCAATTGGGTACAAATAGAAAGTTCAAAATTGACGACTCTTGGGCCCGATATTAGTACATTTGGTCAAATATGGATTTCTGAATGACTGACCTAAATTCAGAGAGAGTCAATGAGTAAGTACAAAATTTTCAAGATCCATGACTGAAACATGTTCAATGGGTCAAATATTGGCTACTCTATGGCTTATTTATCACCAGAAGGAGTCAATGGGTAGAACTAAAAAGTTCAAAATAGACGACTCTTGGGCCCTATTATAGTACATTTGGTCAAATATTTACTTTTGAATGACCGATGTAACATCAGAAAGAGTCAATAAGTAGATATAGAAATTTCAAGATCCATGACTGAAACATGTTCAATGGGTCAAATATTGGCTACTCTATGGCTACTTTATCACCAGAAGGAGTTAATTGGGTACAAATAGAAATTCAAAATTGACGACTCTTGGGCCCGATATTAGTACATTTGGTCAAATATGGATTTCTGAATGACTGACCTAAATTCAGAAAGAGTCAATGAGTAGGTATAGAAATTTCAAGCTCCATGACTGAAACATGTTCAATGGGTCAAATATTGGCTACTCTATGGCTAATTTATCACCAGAAGGAGTAAATGGGTAGAACTAAAAAGTTCAAAATCGACGACTCTTGGGCCCGATTTTAGTACATTTGGTCAAATATTGACTTTTGAATGATCTATGTAACATCAGAAAGAGTCAATAAGTAGGTAAAGAAATTTCAAGATCCATGACTGAAACATGTTCAATGGGTCAAATATTGGCTACTCTATGGCTAATTTATCACCAGAAGGAGTCAATTGGGTAGAAATAGAAAGTTCAAAATCGACGACTCTTGGGCCCGATATTAGTACATTTGGTCAAATATGGATTTCTGAATGACTGACCTAAATTCAGAAAGAGTCAATGAGTAGGTATAAAAACTTCAAGATCCATAACTGAAACATGTCCAATGGGTAAAATATTGGCTACTCTATGGTAATGTATCACAAGAAGGAGTCAATTGGGTAGGAATAGAAAGTTCAAGATCAAGGACTGAAATATTTTCAGTGGGTCAAAAATTGGCTGAACTATCTCCAGAAGAAGTCAATAGGGTTGAACTGAAAAGTTCAAAATAGACGACTCTTGGGCCCGATTTTAGTACATTTGGTCAAATATTGACTTTTGAATGACCGATGTAACATCAGAAAGAGTCAATAAGTAGTTATAGAAATTTCAAGATCCATGACTGAAACATGTTCAATGGGTCAATTGTTGGCTACTCTAAGGCTAATGTATCACAAGAAGGAGTCAATTGGGTAGAAGTAGAAAGTTCAAAATCAAGAACTGAAATATTTTCAGTGGGTCAAAAATTGGCTGAACTATTTCCAGAAGGAGTCAATAGGGTAGAACTAAAAAGTTCAAAATCGACGACTCTTGGGCCCGATTTTAGTACATTTGGTGAAAAATTGACTTTTGAATGACCGATGTAACATCAGAAAGAGTCAATAAGTAGGTATAGAAATTTTAAGATTATTGACTGAAACATGTTCAATGGGTCAAATATTGGCTACTCTATGGCTAATTCATCACCAGAAGGAGTCAAAGGGTAGAACTAAAAAGTTCAAAATAGAAGATTCTTGGGCCCGATATTAGTACATTTCGTCAAATATTGACTTTTGAATGACCGATGTAACATCAGAAAGAGTCAATAAGTAGGTATAGAAAATTCAAGATCCATGACTGAAACATGTTCAATGGGTCAAATATTGGCTACTCTATGGCTAATTTATCACCAGAAGGAGTCAAAGGGTAGAACTAAAAAGTTCAAAATAGACGAGTCTTGGGCCCGATTTAAGTACATTTGGTCAAATATTGACTTTTGAATGACCTATGTCAGAGGTCCCCAACTGCCAGGCCGTGGACCGGTACCGGTCCGTGGGTCATTTGGTACCGGGCCGCACAGAAAGAATAAATAACTTATTTGAAAAAAAAAAAAAAAAAAAACTGACTTATGTAATTAGTATGAAATGTGCATGTTTGTATGAAATGTGCATTTCTCTCTGGCGCATTCACTACTGCGAAGATCGCGAGTCAGCATCTCAAATTCAAATTCTCTCCGTTACATCCGTCTATGACTCACTCTTGGCGTATAGCAACGCTTGTTTAGGTCACGTGATACGTTACCGCTAAAAATAAACACACAAGCTAGCAAAATGAGTAAAAAAACAAACGTCTCTGGAAAGCTTCTTTGCGAAGGGGAAACGGCCCAGCGAGGAGACATAAGAAGAGACTACGATTTCCAAGAAAAAGAAAGCTGCATTTAACAGACAATACCAGGAGTCCTACTTGAAATATGGATTTATCGCAACAGGTGATTTACACACACCAAGCCCGCCAGAGAGCGTTAGGAGGCAGAGAGGATGTTACTCATGTTATGTTGTTGGCGCGATGTTACGAGGATGCTGCTAATAAAGTTGCGAGTAAGCCTACACATTGGATTCACCTTTATTACAATATTTAAAAAATACCCCAGTTTTTATGCTGGTCGTATCATTTTATCTTGTTGTTTTTATCCGCCACACCTTAAAGGCCGGTCCGTGAAAATATTGTCTGATATTTAACCGGTCCGTGGCGCAAAAAAAGTTGGGGACCGCTGACCTATGTAACATCAGAAAGAGTCAATAAGTAGGTATAGAAATTTCAAGATCCATGACTGAAACATGTTCAATGGGTCAATTATTGGCTACTCTATGGCTACTTTATCACCAGAAGGAGTCAATTGGGTACAAATAGAAAGTTCAAAATTGACGACTCTTGGGCCCGATATTAGTACATTTGGTCAAATATGGATTTCTGAATGACTGACCTAAATTCAGAAAGAGTCAATGAGTAAGTATAAAATTTTCAAGATCCATGACTGAAACATGTTCAATGGGTCAAATATTGGCTACTCTATGGCTAATTTATCACCAGAAGGAGTCAATTGGGTAGAAATAGAAAGTTAAAAATCTACGACTCTTGGGCCCGATATTAGTACATTTGGTCAAATATGGATTTCTGAATGACTGACCTAAATTCAGAAAGAGTCAATGAGTAGGTATAAATATTTCAAGATCCATAATTGAAACATGTCCAATGGGTAAAATATTGGCTACTCTAAGGCTAATGTATCACAAGAAGGAGACAATTGGGTAGAAATAGAAAGTTCAAAATCGACGACTCTTGGGCCCGATATTAGTACATTTGGTCAAATATGGATTTCTGAATGACTGACCTAAATTCAGAAAGAGTCAATGAGTAGGTATAAATATTTCAAGATCCATAATTGAAACATGTCCAATGGGTAAAATATTGGCTACTCTAAGGCTAATGTATCACAAGACGGAGACAATTGGGTAGAAATAGAAAGTTCAAAATCGACGAGTCTTGGGCCCGATATTAGTACATTTGGTCAAATATGGATTTCTGAATGACTGTACTAAATTCAGAAAGAGTCAATGAGTAGGTATAAAAACTTCAAGATCCATAAATGAAACATGTCCAATGGGTAAAATATTGGCTACTCTATGGCTAATTTATCACCAGAAGGAGTCAATGGGTAGGAATAGAAATTTCAAGATCAAGGACTGAAATATTTTCAGTGGGTCAAAAATTGGCTGATATATCGCCAGTAGGAGTCAATAGGGTAGAACTAAAAAGTTAAAAATAGACGACTCTCTGGCCCGATTTTAGTACATTTGGTCAAATATTGACTTTTGAAAGATCTATGTAACATCAGAAAGAGTCAATAAGTAGGTATAGAAATTTCAAGATCCATGACTGAAACATGTTCAATGGGTCAAATATTGGCTACTCTATGGCTAATTTATCACCAGAAGGGGGCAAAAGGTAGAACTAAAAAGTTCAAAATAGACGACTCTTGGGCCAAATTTTAGAATATTTGGTCAAATATTGACTTTTGAATGACCAATATAACATCAGAAAGAGTCAATTAGTAGTTATAGAAATTTCAAGATCCATGACTGCAATATGTTCAATGGGTCAATTATTGGCTACTCTATCGCTAATTTATCACCAGAAGGAGTCAATTGGGTAGAAATAGAAAGTTCAAAATCGACGACTCTTGGGCCCGATATTAGTACATTTGGTCAAATATGGATTTCTGAATGACTGACCTAAATTCAGAAAGAGTCAATGAGTAGGTATAAAAACTTCAAGATCCATAACTGAAACATGTCCAATGGGTAAAATATTGGCTACTCTATGGTAATGTATCACAAGAAGGAGTCAATTGGGTAGGAATAGAAAGTTCAAGATCAAGGACTGAAATATTTTCAGTGGGTCAAAAATTGGCTGAACTATCTCCAGAAGAAGTCAATAGGGTAGAACTGAAAAGTTCAAAATAGACGACTCTTGGGCCCGATTTTAGTACATTTGGTCAAATATTGACTTTTGAATGACCGATGTAACATCAGAAAGAGTCAATAAGTAGTTATAGAAATTTCAAGATCCATGACTGAAACATGTTCAATGGGTCAATTGTTGGCTACTCTATGGCTAATTTATCACCAGAAAGAGTCAAAGGGTAGAACTGAAAAGTTCAGAATAGACGACTCTTGGGCCCGATTTAAGTACATTTGGTCAAATATTGACTTTTGAATGACCTATGTCAGAGGTCCCCAACCCCCGGGCCGCGGACCGGTACTGGTCCGTCGGTGATTTGGTACTGGGCCGCACAGAAAGAATAAATAACTTATTTGAAAAAAAAAAAAAAAAAAATGACTCATGTAATTAGTATGAAATGTGCATGTGTGTATGAAATGTGCATTTCTCTCTGGCGCGTTCACTACTGCGAAGATCGCGAGTCAGCATCTCAAATTCAAATTCTCTCCGTTACATCCGTCTATGACTCACTCTTGGCGTATAGCAACGCTTGTTTAGGTCACGTGATACGTTACCGCTAAAAATAAACACACAAGCTAGCAAAATGAGTAAAAAAACAAACGTCTCTGGAAAGCTTCTTTGAGAAGGGGAAACGGCCCAGCGAGGAGACAGAAGAAGAGACTACGATTTCCAAGAAAAAGAAAGCTGCATTTAACAGACAATACCAGGAGTCCTACTTGAAATATGGATTTATCGCAACAGGTGATTTACACACACCAAGCCCGCCAGAGAGCGTTAGGGGGCAGAGAGGATGTTACTCATGTTATGTTGTTGGCACGATGTTACGAGGATGCTGCTAATAAAGTTGCGAGTAAGCCTACACATTGGATTCACGTTTATTATAATATTTAAAAAATACCCCAGTTTTTATGCTGGTTGTATCATTTTATTTTGTTGTTTTTATCCGCCACACCTTAAAGGCCGGTCCGTGAAAATATTGTCTGATATTAAACCGGTCCGTGGAGCAAAAAAGGTTGGGGACCGCTGACCTATGTAACATCAGAAAGAGTCAATAAGTAGGTATAGAAATTTCAAGATCCATGACTGAAACATGTTCAATGGGTCATTTATTGGCTACTCTATGGCTACTTTATCACCAGAAGGAGTCAATTGGGTACAAATAGAAAGTTCAAAATTGACGACTCTTGGGCCCGATATTAGTACATTTGGTCAAATATGGATTTCTGAATGACTGACCTAAATTCAGAGAGAGTCAATGAGTAAGTACAAAATTTTCAAGATCCATGACTGAAACATGTTCAATGGGTCAAATATTGGCTACTCTATGGCTTATTTATCACCAGAAGGAGTCAATGGGTAGAACTAAAAAGTTCAAAATAGACGACTCTTGGGCCCTATTATAGTACATTTGGTCAAATATTTACTTTTGAATGACCGATGTAACATCAGAAAGAGTCAATAAGTAGATATAGAAATTTCAAGATCCATGACTGAAACATGTTCAATGGGTCAAATATTGGCTACTCTATGGCTACTTTATCACCAGAAGGAGTTAATTGGGTACAAATAGAAATTCAAAATTGACGACTCTTGGGCCCGATATTAGTACATTTGGTCAAATATGGATTTATGAATGACTGACCTAAATTCAGAAAGAGTCAATGAGTAAGTATAAAATTTTCAAGATCCATGACTGAAACATGTTCAATGGGTCAAATATTGGCTACTCTATGGCTTATTTATCACCAGAAGGAGTCAATGGGTAGAACTAAAAAGTTCAAAATCAACGACTCTTGGGCCCGAATTTAGTACATTTGGTCAAATATTGACTTTTGAATGACCGTTGTAACATCAGAAAGAGTCAATAAGTAGGTATAGAAATTTCAAGATCCATAACTGAAACATGTTCAATGGGTCAAATATTGGCTACTCTATGGCTAATTTATCACCAGAAGGAGTCAATTGGGTAGAAATAGAAAGTTCAAAATCGACGACTCTTGGGCCCGATATTAGTACATTTGGTCAAATATGGATTTCTGAATGACTGACCTAAATTCAAAAAGAGTCAATGAGTAGGTATAGAAACTTCAAGATCCATGACTGAAACATGTCATATGGGTAAAATATTGGCTACTCTAATGCTAATGTATCACAAGAAGGAGTCAATTGGGTAGGAATAGAAATTTCAAGATCCATGACTGAAACATGTTTAATGGGTCAAACATTGGCTACTCTATGGCTAATTTATCACTAGAAGGAGTCAAAGGGTAGAACTAAAAAGTTCAAAATAGACGACTCTTGGTCCCGATTTGAATACATTTGGTCAAATATTGACTTTTGAATGACCGATATAACATCAGAAAGAGTCAATAAGTAGGTATAAATATTTCAAGATCCATAACTGAAACATGTCCAATGGGTAAAATATTGGCTACTCTAAGGCTAATGTATCACAAGAAGGAGTCAATTGGGTAGGAATAGAAAGTTCAAGATGAAGGACTGAAATATTTTCAGTGGGTCAAAAATTGGCTGAACTATCGCAAGAAGGAGTCAATAGGGTAGAACTAAAAAGTTCAAAATCGACGACTCTTGGGCCTGATATTAGTACATTTGGTCAAATATTGACTTTTGAATGACCGATATAACATCAGAAAGAGTCAATAAGTAGGTATAGAAATTTCAAGATCCATGACTTAAACATGTTCAATGGGTCAAATATTGGCTACTCTATGGCTAATTTATCACCAGAAGGAGTCAAGGGGTAGAACTAAAAAGTTCAAAATCGACGACTCTTGGGCCTAATATTAGTACATTTGGTCAAATATTGACTTTTGAATGACCGATATAACATCAGAAAGAGTCAATAAGTAGGTATAAAAATTTCAAGATCCATAACTGAAACATGTCCAATTGGTAAAATATTGGCTACTCTAATGCTAATGTATCACAAGAAGGAGTCAATTGGGTAGGAATAGAAATTTCAAGATTCATTACTGAAACATTTTCAATGGGTAAATTTTTGGCTACTCTATCGCTAATTTATCACCAGAAGGAGTCAACTGGGTAGAAATAGAAAGTTCAAAACCGACGACTATTGGGCCCGATATTAGTACATTTGGTCAAATATGGATTTCTGAATGACTGACCTAAATTTAGAAAGAGTCAATGAGTAGGTATGAAAATTTCAAGATCCATAACTGAAACATGTCCAATGGGTAAAATATTGGCTACTCTAAGGCTAATGTATCACAAGAAGGAATCAATAGGGTAGAAGTAGAAAGTTCAAAATCAAGAACTGAAATATTTTCAGTGGGTCAAAAATTGGCTGAACTATTTCCAGAAGGAGTCAATAGGGTAGAACTAAAAAGTTCAAAATCGACGACTCTTGGGCCCGATTTTAGTACATTTGGTCAAAAATTGACTTTTGAATGACCGATGTAACATCAGATAGAGTCAATAAGTAGGTATAGAAATTTCAAGATCCATGACTGAAACATGTTCAATGGGTCAATTATTGGCTACTCTATCACTAATTTATCACCAGAAGGAGTCAATTGGGTAGAAATAGAAAGTTCAAAATCGACGACTCTTGGGCCCGATATTAGTACATTTGGTCAAATATGGATTTCTGAATGACTGACCTAAATTCAAAAAGAGTCAACGAGTAGGTATAAAAACTTCAAGATCCATGACTGAAACATGTCATATGGGTAAAATATTGGCTACTCTAATGCTAATGTATCACAAGAAGGAGTCAATTGGGTAGGAATAGAAATTTCAAGATCCATTACTGAAACATTTTCAATGGGTAAATTATTGGCTACTCTATCGCTAATTTATCACCAGAAGGAGTCAACTGGGTAGAAATAGAAAGTTCAAAATCGACGACTATTGGGCCCGATATTAGTACATTTGGTCAAATATGGATTTCTGAATGACTGACCTAAATTTAGAAAGAGTCAATGAGTAGGTATGAAAATTTTAAGATCCATAACTGAAACATGTCCAATGGGTAAAATATTGGCTACTCTAAGGCTAATGTATCACAAGAAGGAGTCAATTGGGTAGAAGTAGAAAGTTCAAAATCAAGAACTGAAATATTTTCAGTGGGTCAAAAATTGGCTGAACTATTTCCAGAAGGAGTCAATAGGGTAGAACTAAAAAGTTCAAAATCGACGACTCTTGGGCCCGATTTTAGTACATTTGGTCAAAAATTGACTTTTGAATGACCGATGTAACATCAGAAAGAGTCAATAAGTAGGTATAGAAATTTTAAGATCATTGACTGAAACATGTTCAATGGGTCAAATATTGGCTACTCTATGGCTAATTCATCACCAGAAGGAGTCAAAGGGTAGAACTAAAAAGTTCAAAATAGAAGATTCTTGGGCCCGATATTAGTACATTTCGTCAAATATTGACTTTTGAATGACCGATGTAACATCAGAAAGAGTCAATAAGTAGGTATAGAAAATTCAAGATCCATGACTGAAACATGTTCAATGGGTCAAATATTGGCTACTCTATGGCTAATTTATCACCAGAAGGAGTCAAAGGGTAGAACTGAAAAGTTCAAAATAGACGAGTCTTGGGCCCGATTTAAGTACATTTGGTCAAATATTGACTTTTGAATGACCTATGTCAGAGGTCCCCAACCCCCAGGCCGCGGACCGGTACCGGTCCGTGGGTCATTTGGTACCGGGCCGCACAGAAAGAATAAATAACTTATTTGAAAAAAAAAAAAAAAAAAAAACTGACTTATGTAATTAGTATGAAATGTGCATGTTTGTATGAAATGTGCATTTCTCTCTGGCGCATTCACTACTGCGAAGATCGCGAGTCAGCATCTCAAATTCAAATTCTCTCCGTTACATCCGTCTATGACTCACTCTTGGCGTATAGCAACGCTTGTTTAGGTCACCTGATACGTTACCGCTAAAAATAAACACACAAGCTAGCAAAATGAGTAAAAAAACAAACGTCTCTGGAAAGCTTCTTTGCGAAGGGGAAACGGCCCAGAGAGGAGACATAAGAAGAGACTACGATTTCCAAGAAAAAGAAAGCTGCATTTAACAGACAATACCAGGAGTCCTACTTGAAATATGGATTTATCGCAACAGGTGATTTACACACACCAAGCCCGCCAGAGAGCGTTAGGAGGCAGAGAGGATGTTACTCATGTTATGTTGTTGGCGCGATGTTACGAGGATGCTGCTAATAAAGTTGCGAGTAAGCCTACACATTGGATTCACGTTTATTACAATATTTAAAAAATACCCCAGTTTTTATGCTGGTCGTATCATTTTATCTTGTTGTTTTTATCCGCCACACCTTAAAGGCCGGTCCGTGAAAATATTGTCTGATATTTAACCGGTCCGTGGCGCAAAAAAAGTTGGGGACCGCTGACCTATGTAACATCAGAAAGAGTCAATAAGTAGTTATCGAAATTTCAAGATCCATGACTGAAACATGTTCAATGGGTCAATTATTGGCTACTCTATGGCTACTTTATCACCAGAAGGAGTCAATTGGGTACAAATAGAAAGTTCAAAATTGACGACTCTTGTGCCAGATATTAGTACATTTGGTCAAATATGGATTTCTGAATGACTGACCTAAATTCAGAAAGAGTCAATGAGTAAGTATAAAATTTTCAAGATCCATGACTGAAACATGTTCAATGGGTCAAATATCGGCTACTCTATGGCTAATTTATCACCAGAAGGAGTCAATTGGGTAGAAATAGAAAGTTAAAAATCGACGACTCTTGGGCCCGATATTAGTACATTTGGTCAAATATGGATTTCTGAATGACTGACCTAAATTCAGAAAGAGTCAATGAGTAGGTATAAATATTTCAAGATCCATAATTGAAACATGTCCAATGGGTAAAATATTGGCTACTCTAAGGCTAATGTATCACAAGAAGGAGACAATTGGGTAGAAATAGAAAGTTCAAAATCGACGACTCTTGGGCCCGATATTAGTACATTTGGTCAAATATGGATTTCTGAATGACTGACCTAAATTCAGAAAGAGTCAATGAGTAGGTATAAATATTTCAAGATCCATAATTGAAACATGTCCAATGGGTAAAATATTGGCTACTCTAAGGATAATGTATCACAAGACGGAGACAATTGGGTAGAAATAGAAAGTTCAAAATCGACGACTCTTGGGCCCGATATTAGTACATTTGGTCAAATATGGATTTCTGAATGACTGACCTAAATTCAGAAAGAGTCAATAAGTAGGTATAGAAATTTCAAGATCCATGACTGAAACATGTTCAATGGGTCAAATATTGGCTACTCTATGGCTAATTTATCACCAGAAGGGGGCAAAAGGTAGAACTAAAAAGTTCAAAATAGACGACTCTTGGGCCAAATTTTAGAATATTTGGTCAAATATTGACTTTTGAATGACCAATATAACATCAGAAAGAGTCAATTAGTAGTTATAGAAATTTCAAGATCCATGACTGCAATATGTTCAATGGGTCAAATATTGGCTTCTCTATGGCTAATTTATCACCAGAAGGAGTCAATGGGTAGAACTAAAAAGTTCAAAATCGAAGAGTCTTGGGCCCGATTTTAGTACATTTGGTCAAATATTGACTTTTGAATGACCGATGTAACATCAGATAGAGTCATTAAGTAGGTATAGAAATTTCAAGGTCCATGACTGAAACATGTTCAATGGGTAAAATATTGGCTACTCTATGGCTAATTTATCACCAGAAGGAGTCAATTGGGTAGGAATAGAAAGTTCAAGATCAAGGACTGAAATATTTTCAGTGGGTCAAAAATTGGCTGAACTATCGCCAAAAGAAGTCAATAGGGTAGAACTAAATAGTTCAAAATAGACGACTCTTGGGCCCGATTTTAGTACATTTGGTCAAATATTGACTTTTGAATGACCGATGTAACATCAGAAAGAGTCAATAAGTAGGTATAGAAATTTCAAGATCCATGACTGAAACATGTTCAATGGGTCAAATATTGGCTACTCTACGGCTAATTTATCACCAGAAGGAGTCAATGGGTAGAACTAAAAAGCTCAAAATAGACGACTCTCTGGCCCGATATTAGTGCATTTGGTCAAATATTGACTTTTGAATGACCAATATAACATCAGAAAGAGTCAATAAGTAGGTATAGAAATTTCAAGATCCATGACTGAAACATGTTCAATGGGTCAAATATTGGCTACTCTATGGCTAATTTATCACCAGAAGGGGGCAAAAGGTAGAACTAAAAAGTTCAAAATAGACGACTCTTGGTCCAAATTTTAGAATATTTGGTCAAATATTGACTTTTGAATGACCAATATAACATCAGAAAGAGTCAATTAGTAGTTATAGAAATTTCAAGATCCATGACTGCAATATGTTCAATGGGTCAATTATTGGCTACTCTATCGCTAATTTATCACCAGAAGGAGTCAATTGGGTAGAAATAGAAAGTTCAAAATCGACGACTCTTGGGCCCGATATTACTACATTTGGTCAAATATGGATTTCTGAATGACTGACCTAAATTCAGAAAGAGTCAATGAGTAGGTATAGAAATTTCAAGCTCCATGACTGAAACATGTTCAATGGGTGAAATATTGGCTACTCTATGGCTAATTTATCACCAGAAGGAGTCAATGGGTAGAACTAAAAAGTTTAAAATCGAAGAGTCTTGGGCCCGATTTTAGTACATTTGGTCAAATATTGACTTTTGAATGACCGATGTAACATCAGATAGAGTCATTAAGTAGGTATAGACATTTCAAGGTCCATGACTGAAACATGTTCAATGGGTAAAATATTGGCTACTCTATGGCTAATTTATCACCAGAAGGAGTCAATTGGGTAGGAATAGAAAGTTCAAGATCAAGGACTGAAATATTTTCAGTGGGTCAAAAATTGGCTGAACTATCGCCAAAAGAAGTCAATAGGGTAGAACTAAATAGTTCAAAATAGACGACTCTTGGGCCCGATTTTAGTACATTTGGTCAAATATTGACTTTTGAATGACCGATGTAACATCAGATAGAGTCAATAAGTAGGTATAGAAATTTCAAGATCCATGACTGAAACATGTTCAATGGGTAAAATTTTGGCTACTCAATGGCTAATTTATCACCAGAAGGAGTCAATGGGTAGAACTAAAAAGTTCAAAATCGACGACTCCTGGGCCCGATTTTAGTACATTTGGTCAAATATTGACTTTTGAATGACCAATATAACATCAGAAAGATTCAATAAGTAGGTATAGAAATTTCAAGATCCATGACTGAAACATGTTCAATGGGTAAAATTTTGGCTACTCTATGGCTAATTTATCACCAGAAGGAGTCAATGGGTAGAACTAAAAAGTTCAAAATCGATGACTCTTGGGCCCGATATTAGTACATTTGGTCAAATATTGACTTTTGAATGATCTATGTAACATCAGAAAGAGTCAATAAGTAGGTATAGAAATTTCAAGATCCATGACTGAAACATCTTCAATGGGTCAAATATTGGCTACTCTATGGCTAATTTATCACCAGAAGGAGTCAATTGGGTAGAAATAGAAAGTTAAAAATCGACGACTCTTGGGCCCGATATTAGTACATTTGGTCAAATATGGATTTCTGAATGACTGACCTAAATTCAGAAAGAGTCAATGAGTAGGTATAAATATTTCAAGATCCATAATTGAAACATGTCCAATGGGTAAAATATTGGCTACTCTAAGGCTAATGTATCACAAGACGGAGACAATTGGGTAGAAATAGAAAGTTCAAAATCGACGACTCTTGGGCCCGATATTAGTACATTTGGTCAAATATGGATTTCTGAATGACTGACCTAAATTCAGAAAGAGTCAATGAGTAGGTATAAAAACTTCAAGATCCATAAATGAAACATGTCCAATGGGTAAAATATTGGCTACTCTATGGCTAATTTATCACCAGAAGGAGTCAATGGGTAGGAATAGAAATTTCAAGATCAAGGACTGAAATATTTTCAGTGGGTCAAAAATTGGCTGATATATCGCCAGTAGGAGTCAATAGGGTAGAACTAAAAAGTTCAAAATAGACGACTCTCTGGCCCAATATTAGTACATTTGGTCAAATATTGACTTTTGAATGATCTATGTAACATCAGAAAGAGTCAATAAGTAGGTACAGAAATTTCAAGATCCATTACTGAAACATGTTCAATGGGTCAAATATTGGCTACTCTATGGCTAATTTATCACCAGAAGGAGTCAATGGGTAGAACTAAAAAGTTCAAAATCGACGACTCTTAGGCCCGATTTTAGTACATTTGGTCAAATATTGACTTTTGAAAGATCTATGTAACATCAGAAAGAGTCAATAAGTAGGTATAGAAATTTCAAGATCCATGACTGAAACATGTTCAATGGGTCAAATATTGGCTACTCTATGGCTAATTTATCACCAGAAGGGGGCAAAAGGTAGAACTAAAAAGTTCAAAATAGACGACTCTTGGGCCAAATTTTAGAATATTTGGTCAAATATTGACTTTTGAATGACCAATATAACATCAGAAAGAGTCAATTAGTAGTTAAAGAAATTTCAAGATCCATGACTGCAATATGTTCAATGGGTCAATTATTGGCTACTCTATCGCTAATTTATCACCAGAAGGAGTCAATTGGGTAGAAATAGAAAGTTCAAAATCGACGACTCTTGGGCCCGATATTAGTACATTTGGTCAAATATGGATTTCTGAATGACTGACCTAAATTCAGAAAGAGTCAATGAGTAGGTATAGAAATTTCAAGGTCCATGACTGAAACATGTTCAATGGGTGAAATATTGGCTACTCTATGGCTAATTTATCACCAGAAGGAGTCAATGGGTAGAACTAAAAAGTTCAAAATCGAAGAGTCTTGGGCCCGATTTTAGTACATTTGGTCAAATATTGACTTTTGAATGACCGATGTAACATCAGATAGAGTCATTAAGTAGGTATAGAAATTTCAAGGTCCATGACTGAAACATGTTCAATGGGTAAAATATTGGCTACTCTATGGCTAATTTATCACCAGAAGGAGTCAATTGGGTAGGAATAGAAAGTTCAAGATCAAGGACTGAAATATTTTCAGTGGGTCAAAAATTGGCTGAACTATCGCCAAAAGATGTCAATAGGGTAGAACTAAATAGTTCAAAATAGACGACTCTTGGGCCCGATTTTAGTACATTTGGTCAAATATTGACTTTTGAATGACCGATGTAACATCAGAAAGAGTCAATAAGTAGGTATAGAAATTTCAAGATCCATGACTGAAACATGTTCAATGGGTCAAATATTGGCTACTCTATGGCTAATTTATCACCAGAAGGAGTCAATGGGTAGAACTAAAAAGCTCAAAATAGACGACTCTCTGGCCCGATATTAGTGCATTTGGTCAAATATTGACTTTTGAATGACCAATATAACATCAGAAAGAGTCAATAAGTAGGTATAGAAATTTCAAGATCCATGACTGAAACATGTTCAATGGGTCAAATATTGGCTACTCTATGGCTAATTTATCACCAGAAGGGGGCAAAAGGTAGAACTAAAAAGTTCAAAATAGACGACTCTTGGGCCAAATTTTAGAATATTTGGTCAAATATTGACTTTTGAATGACCAATATAACATCAGAAAGAGTCAATTAGTAGTTATAGAAATTTCAAGATCCATGACTGCAATATGTTCAATGGGTCAATTATTGGCTACTCTATCGCTAATTTATCACCAGAAGGAGTCAATTGGGTAGAAATAGAAAGTTCAAAATCGACGACTCTTGGGCCCGATATTAGTACATTTGGTCAAATATGGATTTCTGAATGACTGACCTAAATTCAGAAAGAGTCAATGAGTAGGTATAGAAATTTCAAGCTCCATGACTGAAACATGTTCAAGGGGTGAAATATTGGCTACTCTATGGCTAATTTATCACCAGAAGGAGTCAATGGGTAGAACTAAAAAGTTCAAAATCGAAGAGTCTTGGGCCCGATTTTAGTACATTTGGTCAAATATTGACTTTTGAATGATCTATGTAACATCAGAAAGAGTCAATAAGTAGGTATAGAAATTTTAAGATCCATGACTGAAACATGTTCAATGGGTCAAATATTGGCAACTCTATGGATAATTTATCACCAGAATGAGTCAATTGGGTAGAACTAAAAAGTTCAAAATCGATGACTCTTGGGCCCGATATTAGTACATTTGGTCAAATATTGACTTTTGAATGACCAATATAACATCAGAAAGAGTCAAAAAGTAGGTATAGAAATTTCAAGATCCATGACTGAAACATCTTCAATGGGTCAAATATTGGCTACTCTATGGCTAATTTATCACCAGAAGGAGTCAATTGGGTAGAAATAGAAAGTTAAAAATCGACGACTCTTGGGCCCGATATTAGTACATTTGGTCAAATATTGACTTTTGAATGACCGATGTAACATCAGATAGAGTCATTAAGTAGGTATAGAAATTTCAAGGTCCATGACTGAAACATGTTCAATGGGTAAAATATTGGCTACTCTATGGCTAATTTATCACCAGAAGGAGTCAATTGGGTAGGAATAGAAAGTTCAAGATCAAGGACTGAAATATTTTCAGTGGGTCAAAAATTGGCTGAACTATCGCCAAAAGAAGTCAATAGGGTAGAACTAAATAGTTCAAAATAGACGACTCTTGGGCCCGATTTTAGTACATTTGGTCAAATATTGACTTTTGAATGACCGATGTAACATCAGAAAGAGTCAATAAGTAGGTATAGAAATTTCAAGATCCATGACTGAAACATGTTCAATGGGTCAAATATTGGCTACTCTATGGCTAATTTATCACCAGAAGGGGGCAAAAGGTAGAACTAAAAAGTTCAAAATAGACGACTCTTAGGCCAAATTTTAGAATATTTGGTCAAATATTGACTTTTGAATGACCAATATAACATCAGAAAGAGTCAATTAGTAGTTATAGAAATTTCAAGATCCATGACTGCAATATGTTCAATGGGTCAATTATTGGCTACTCTATCGCTAATTTATCACCAGAAGGAGTCAATTGGGTAGAAATAGAAAGTTCAAAATCGACGACTCTTGGGCCCGATATTAGTACATTTGGTCAAATATGGATTTCTGAATGACTGACCTAAATTCAGAAAGAGTCAATGAGTAGGTATAGAAATTTCAAGCTCCATGACTGAAACATGTTCAATGGGTGAAATATTGGCTACTCTATGGCTAATTTATCACCAGAAGGAGTCAATGGGTAGAACTAAAAAGTTTAAAATCGAAGAGTCTTGGGCCCGATTTTAGTACATTTGGTCAAATATTGACTTTTGAATGACCGATGTAACATCAGATAGAGTCATTAAGTAGGTATAGACATTTCAAGGTCCATGACTGAAACATGTTCAATGGGTAAAATATTGGCTACTCTATGGCTAATTTATCACCAGAAGGAGTCAATTGGGTAGGAATAGAAAGTTCAAGATCAAGGACTGAAATATTTTCAGTGGGTCAAAAATTGGCTGAACTATCGCCAAAAGAAGTCAATAGGGTAGAACTAAATAGTTCAAAATAGACGACTCTTGGGCCCGATTTTAGTACATTTGGTCAAATATTGACTTTTGAATGACCGATGTAACATCAGATAGAGTCAATAAGTAGGTATAGAAATTTCAAGATCCATGACTGAAACATGTTCAATGGGTAAAATATTGGCTACTCTATGGCTAATTTATCACCAGAAGGAGTCAATTGGGTAGGAATAGAAAGTTCAAGATCAAGGACTGAAATATTTTCAGTGGGTCAAAAATTGGCTGAACTATCGCCAAAAGAAGTCAATAGGGTAGAACTAAATAGTTCAAAATAGACGACTCTTGGGCCCGATTTTAGTACATTTGGTCAAATATTGACTTTTGAATGACCGATGTAACATCAGATAGAGTCAATAAGTAGGTATAGAAATTTCAAGATCCATGACTGAAACATGTTCAATGGGTAAAATTTTGGCTACTCAATGGCTAATTTATCACCAGAAGGAGTCAATGGGTAGAACTAAAAAGTTCAAAATCGACGACTCCTGGGCCCGATTTTAGTACATTTGGTCAAATATTGACTTTTGAATGACCAATATAACATCAGAAAGATTCAATAAGTAGGTATAGAAATTTCAAGATCCATGACTGAAACATGTTCAATGGGTAAAATTTTGGCTACTCTATGGCTAATTTATCACCAGAAGGAGTCAATGGGTAGAACTAAAAAGTTCAAAATCGATGACTCTTGGGCCCGATATTAGTACATTTGGTCAAATATTGACTTTTGAATGATCTATGTAACATCAGAAAGAGTCAATAAGTAGGTATAGAAATTTCAAGATCCATGACTGAAACATCTTCAATGGGTCAAATATTGGCTACTCTATGGCTAATTTATCACCAGAAGGAGTCAATTGGGTAGAAATAGAAAGTTAAAAATCGACGACTCTTGGGCCCGATATTAGTACATTTGGTCAAATATGGATTTCTGAATGACTGACCTAAATTCAGAAAGAGTCAATGAGTAGGTATAAATATTTCAAGATCCATAATTGAAACATGTCCAATGGGTAAAATATTGGCTACTCTAAGGCTAATGTATCACAAGACGGAGACAATTGGGTAGAAATAGAAAGTTCAAAATCGACGACTCTTGGGCCCGATATTAGTACATTTGGTCAAATATGGATTTCTGAATGACTGACCTAAATTCAGAAAGAGTCAATGAGTAGGTATAAAAACTTCAAGATCCATAAATGAAACATGTCCAATGGGTAAAATATTGGCTACTCTATGGCTAATTTATCACCAGAAGGAGTCAATGGGTAGGAATAGAAATTTCAAGATCAAGGACTGAAATATTTTCAGTGGGTCAAAAATTGGCTGATATATCGCCAGTAGGAGTCAATAGGGAAGAACTAAAAAGTTCAAAATAGACGACTCTCTGGCCCAATATTAGTACATTTGGTCAAATATTGACTTTTGAATGATCTATGTAACATCAGAAAGAGTCAATAAGTAGGTATAGAAATTTCAAGATCCATTACTGAAACATGTTCAATGGGTCAAATATTGGCTACTCTATCGCTAATTTATCACCAGAAGGAGTCAATTGGGTAGAAATAGAAAGTTCAAAATCGACGACTCTTGGGCCCGATATTAGTACATTTGGTCAAATATGGATTTCTGAATGACTGAACTAAATTCAGAAAGAGTCAATGAGTAGGTATAGAAATTTCAATCTCCATGACTGAAACATGTTCAATGGGTAAAATTTTGGCTACTCTATGGCTAATTTATCACCAGAAGGAGTCAATGGGTAGAACTAAAAAGTTCAAAATCGACGACTCTTGGGCCCGATTTTAGTACATTTGGTCAAATATTGACTTTTGAATGACCAATATAACATCAGAAAGATTCAATAAGTAGGTATAGAAATTTCAAGATCCATGACTGAAACATGTTCAATGGGTCAAATATTGGCTACTCTATGGCTAATTTATCACCAGAAGGGGTAAATGGGTAGAACTAAAAAGTTCAAAATCGACGACTCTTGGGCCCGATTTTAGTACATTTGGTCAAATATTGACTTTTGAATGATCTATGTAACATCAGAAAGAGTCAATAAGTAGGTATAGAAATTTCAAGATCCATGACTGAAACATGTTCAATGGGTCAAATATTGGCTACTCTATGGCTAATTTATCACCAGAAGGGGGCAAAGGGTAGAACTAAATAGTTCAAAATAGACGACTCTTGCGCCCGATTTTAGTACATTTGGTCAAATATTGACTTTTGAATGACCGAAGTAACATCAGATAGAGTCAATAAGTAGGTATAGAAATTTCAAGATCCATGACTGAAACATGTTCAATGGGTAAAATATTGGCTACTCTATGGCTAATTTATCACCAGAAGGAGTCAATTGGGTAGGAATAGAAAGTTCAAGATCAAGAACTGAAATATTTTCAGTGGGTCAAAAATTGGCTGAACTATCGCCTGAAGGAGTCAATAGGGTAGAACTAAAAAGTTGAAAACAGACGACTCTCTGGCCCGATATCAGTACATTTGGTCAAATATTGACTTTTGAATGACCAATATAACATCAGAAAGAGTCAATATGTAGGTATAGAAATTTCAAGATCCATGACTGAAACATGTTCAATGGGTCAAATATTGGCTACTCTATGGCTAATTTATCACCAGAAGGAGTCAACTAAAAAGTTCAAAATCGACGACTCTTGGGTCCGATTTTAGTACATTTGGTCAAATATTGACTTTTGAATGATCTATGTAACATCAGAAAGAGTCAATAAGTAGGTATAGAAATTTAGAGATCCATTACTTAAACATGTTCAATGGGTCAAATATTGGCTACTCTATGGCTAATTTATCACCAGAAAGAGTCAATGGGTAGAACTAAAAAGTTCAAAATCGACGACTCTTGGGCACGATTTTAGTACATTTGGTCAAATATTGACTTCTGAATGATCTATGTAACATCAGAAAGAGTCAATAAGTAGGTATAGAAATTTCAAGATCCATGACTGAAACATGTTCAATGGGTCAAATATTGGCTACTCTATGGCTAATTTATCACCAGAAGGAGTCAATGGGTAGAACTAAAAAGCTCAAAATCGACGACTCTTGGGCCCGATTTTAGTACATTTGGTCAAATATTGACTTTTGAATGATCTATGTAACATCAGAAAGAGTAAATAAGTAGGTATAGAAATTTCAAGATCCATGACTGAAACATGTTCAATGGGTCAAATATTGGCTACTCTATGGCTAATTTATCACCAGAAGGAGACAATTGGGTAGGAATAGAAAGTTCAAGATCAAGGACTGAAATATTTTCAGTGGGTCAAAAATTGGCTGAACTATCGCCTGAAGGAGTCAATAGGGTAGAACTAAAAAGTTCAAAATAGACGACTCTCTGGCCCGATATTAGTACATTTGGTCAAATATTGACTTTTGAATGACCAATATAACATCAGAAAGAGTCAATAAGTAGGTATAGAAATTTCAAGATCCATGACTGAAACATGTTCAATGGATAAAATATTGGCTACTCTATGGCTAATTTATCACCAGAAGGAGTCAATGGGTAGAACTAAAAAGCTCAAAATAGACGACTCTCTGGCCCGATATTAGTGCATTTGGTCAAATATTGACTTTTGAATGACCAATATAACATCAGAAAGAGTCAATAAGTAGGTATAGAAATTTTAAGATCCATGACTGAAACATGTTCAATGGGTCAAATATTGGCAACTCTATGGCTAATTTATCACCAGAATGAGTCAATGGGTAGAACTAAAAAGTTCAAAATCGATGACTCTTGGGCCCGATATTAGTACATTTGGTCAAATATTGACTTTTGAATGATCTATGTAACATCAGAAAGAGTCAATAAGTAGGTATAGAAATTTCAAGATCCATGACTGAAACATCATCAATGGGTCAAATATTGGCTACTCTATGGCTAATTTATCACCAGAAGGAGTCAATTGGGTAGAAATAGAAAGTTAAAAATCGACGACTCTTGGGCCCGATATTAGTACATTTGGTCAAATATGGATTTCTGAATGACTGACCTAAATTCAGAAAGAGTCAATGAGTAGGTATAGAAATTTCAAGCTCCATGACTGAAACATGTTCAATGGGTAAAATTTTGGCTACTCTATGGCTAATTTATCACCAGAAGGAGTCAATGGGTAGAACTAAAAAGTTCAAAATCGACGACTCCTGGGCCCGATTTTAGTACATTTGGTCAAATATTGACTTTTGAATGACCAATATAACATCAGAAAGATTCAATAAGTAGGTATAGAAATTTCAAGATCCATGACTGAAACATGTTCAATGGGTAAAATTTTGGCTACTCTATGGCTAATTTATCACCAGAAGGAGTCAATGGGTAGAACTAAAAAGTTCAAAATCGATGACTCTTGGGCCCGATATTAGTACATTTGGTCAAATATTGACTTTTGACTGATCTATGTAACATCAGAAAGAGTCAATAAGTAGGTATAGAAATTTCAAGATCCATGACTGAAACATCTTCAATGGGTCAAATATTGGCTACTCTATGGCTAATTTATCACCAGAAGGAGTCAATTGGGTAGAAATAGAAAGTTAAAAATCGACGACTCTTGGGCCCGATATTAGTACATTTGGTCAAATATGGTTTTCTGAATGACTGACCTAAATTCAGAAAGAGTCAATGAGTAGGTATAAATATTTCAAGATCCATAATTGAAACATGTCCAATGGGTAAAATATTGGCTACTCTAAGGCTAATGTATCACAAGACGGAGACAATTGGGTAGAAATAGAAAGTTCAAAATCGACTACTCTTGGGCCCGATATTAGTACATTTGGTCAAATATGGATTTCTGAATGACTGACCTAAATTCAGAAAGAGTCAATGAGTAGGTATAAAAACTTCAAGATCCATAAATGAAACATGTCCAATGGGTAAAATATTGGCTACTCTATGGCTAATTTATCACCAGAAGGAGTCAATGGGTAGGAATAGAAATTTCAAGATCAAGGACTGAAATATTTTCAGTGGGTCAAAAATTGGCTGATATATCGCCAGTAGGAGTCAATAGGGTAGAACTAAAAAGTTCAAAATAGACGACTCTCTGGCCCAATATTAGTACATTTGGTCAAATATTGACTTTTGAATGATCTATGTAACATCAGAAAGAGTCAATAAGTAGGTACAGAAATTTCAAGATCCATTACTGAAACATGTTCAATGGGTCAAATATTGGCTACTCTATGGCTAATTTATCACCAGAAGGAGTCAATGGGTAGAACTAAAAAGTTCAAAATCGACGACTCTTAGGCCCGATTTTAGTACATTTGGTCAAATATTGACTTTTGAAAGATCTATGTAACATCAGAAAGAGTCAATAAGTAGGTATAGAAATTTCAAGATCCATGACTGAAACATGTTCAATGGGTCAAATATTGGCTACTCTATGGCTAATTTATCACCAGAAGGGGGCAAAAGGTAGAACTAAAAAGTTCTAAATAGACGACTCTTGGGCCAAATTTTAGAATATTTGGTCAAATATTGACTTTTGAATGACCAATATAACATCAGAAAGAGTCAATTAGTAGTTATAGAAATTTCAAGATCCATGAGTGCAATATGTTCAATGGGTCAATTATTGGCTACTCTATCGCTAATTTATCACCAGAAGGAGTCAATTGGGTAGAAATAGAAAGTTCAAAATCGACGACTCTTGGGCCCGATATTAGTACATTTGGTCAAATATGGATTTCTGAATGACTGACCTAAATTCAGAAAGAGTCAATGAGTAGGTATAGAAATTTCAAGGTCCATGATTGAAACATGTTCAATGGGTGAAATATTGGCTACTCTATTGCTAATTTATCACCAGAAGGAGTCAATGGGTAGAACTAAAAAGTTCAAAATCGAAGAGTCTTGGGCCCGATTTTAGTACATTTGGTCAAATATTGACTTTTGAATGACCGATGTAACATCAGATAGAGTCATTAAGTAGGTATAGAAATTTCAAGGTCCATGACTGAAACATGTTCAATGGGTAAAATATTGGCTACTCTATGGCTAATTTATCACCAGAAGGAGTCAATTGGGTAGGAATAGAAAGTTCAAGATCAAGGACTGAAATATTTTCAGTGGGTCAAAAATTGGCTGAACTATCGCCAAAAGAAGTCAATAGGGTAGAACTAAATAGTTCAAAATAGACGACTCTTGGGCCCGATTTTAGTACATTTGGTCAAATATTGACTTTTGAATGACCGATGTAACATCAGAAAGAGTCAATAAGTAGGTATAGAAATTTCAAGATCCATGACTGAAACATGTTCAATGGGTCAAATATTGGCTACTCTATGGCTAATTTATCACCAGAAGGAGTCAATGGGTAGAACTAAAAAGCTCAAAATAGACGACTCTCTGGCCCGATATTAGTGCATTTGGTCAAATATTGACTTTTGAATGACCAATATAACATCAGAAAGAGTCAATAAGTAGGTATAGAAATTTCAAGATCCATGACTGAAACATGTTCAATGGGTCAAATATTGGCTACTCTATGGCTAATTTATCACCAGAAGGGGGCAAAAGGTAGAACTAAAAAGTTCAAAATAGACGACTCTTGGGCCAAATTTTAGAATATTTGGTCAAATATTGACTTTTGAATGACCAATATAACATCAGAAAGAGTCAATTAGTAGTTATAGAAATTTCAAGATCCATGACTGCAATATGTTCAATGGGTCAATTATTGGCTACTCTATCGCTAATTTATCACCAGAAGGAGTCAATTGGGTAGAAATAGAAAGTTCAAAATCGACGACTCTTGGGCCCGATATTAGTACATTTGGTCAAATATGGATTTCTGAATGACTGACCTAAATTCAGAAAGAGTCAATGAGTAGGTATAGAAATTTCAAGCTCCATGACTGAAACATGTTCAATGGGTCAAATATTGGCTACTCTATGGCTAATTTATCACCAGAAGGAGTCAATGGGTAGAACTAAAAAGTTCAAAATCGACGAGTCTTGGGCCCGATTTTAGTACATTTGGTCAAATATTGACTTTTGAATGATCTATGTAACATCAGAAAGAGTCAATAAGTAGGTATAGAAATTTCAAGATCCATGACTGAAACATGTTCAATGGGTCAAATATTGGCTACTCTATGGCTAATTTATCACCAGAAGGAGTAAATGGGTAGAACTAAAAAGTTCAAAATCGACGACTCTTGGGCCCGATTTTAGTACATTTGGTCAAATATTGACTTTTGAATGATCTATGTAACATCAGAAAGAGTCAATAAGTAGGTAAAGAAATTTCAAGATCCATGACTGAAACATGTTCAATGGGTCAAATATTGGCTACTCTATGGCTAATTTATCACCAGAAGGGGGCAAAGGGTAGAACTAAATAGTTCAAAATAGACGACTCTTGCGCCCGATTTTAGTACATTTGGTCAAATATTGACTTTTGAATGACCGAAGTAACATCAGATAGAGTCAATAAGTAGGTATAGAAATTTCAAGATCCATGACTGAAACATGTTCAATGGGTAAAATATTGGCTACTCTATGGCTAATTTATCACCAGAACGAGACAATTGGGTAGGAATAGAAAGTTCAAGATCAAGGACTGAAATATTTTCAGTGGGTCAAAAATTGGCTGAACTATCGCCTGAAGGAGTCAATAGGGTAGAACTAAAAAGTTTAAAATAGACGACTCTCTGGCCCGATATTAGTACATTTGGTCAAATATTGACTTTTGAATGACCAATATAACATCAGAAAGAGTCAATAAGTAGGTATAGAAATTTCAAGATCCATGACTGAAACATGTTCAATGGATAAAATATTGGCTACTCTATGGCTAATTTATCACCAGAAGGAGTCAATGGGTAGAACTAAAAAGCTCAAAATCGACGACTCTTGGGCCCGATTTTAGTACATTTGGTCAAATATTGACTTTTGAATGATCTATGTAACATCAGAAAGAGTAAATAAGTAGGTATAGAAATTTCAAGATCCATGACTGAAACATGTTCAATGGGTCAAATATTGGCTACTCTATGGCTAATTTATCACCAGAAGGAGACAATTGGGTAGGAATAGAAAGTTCAAGATCAAGGACTGAAATATTTTCAGTGGGTCAAAAATTGGCTGAACTATCGCCTGAAGGAGTCAATAGGGTAGAACTAAAAAGTTCAAAATAGACGACTCTCTGGCCCGATATTAGTACATTTGGTCAAATATTGACTTTTGAATGACCAATATAACATCAGAAAGAGTCAATAAGTAGGTATAGAAATTTCAAGATCCATGACTGAAACATGTTCAATGGATAAAATATTGGCTACTCTATGGCTAATTTATCACCAGAAGGAGTCAATGGGTAGAACTAAAAAGCTCAAAATAGACGACTCTCTGGCCCGATATTAGTGCATTTGGTCAAATATTGACTTTTGAATGACCAATATAACATCAGAAAGAGTCAATAAGTAGGTATAGAAATTTTAAGATCCATGACTGAAACATGTTCAATGGGTCAAATATTGGCAACTCTATGGCTAATTTATCACCAGAATGAGTCAATGGGTAGAACTAAAAAGTTCAAAATCGATGACTCTTGGGCCCGATATTAGTACATTTGGTCAAATATTGACTTTTGAATGATCTATGTAACATCAGAAAGAGTCAATAAGTAGGTATAGAAATTTCAAGATCCATGACTGAAACATCATCAATGGGTCAAATATTGGCTACTCTATGGCTAATTTATCACCAGAAGGAGTCAATTGGGTAGAAATAGAAAGTTAAAAATCGACGACTCTTGGGCCCGATATTAGTACATTTGGTCAAATATGGATTTCTGAATGACTGACCTAAATTCAGAAAGAGTCAATGAGTAGGTATAGAAATTTCAAGCTCCATGACTGAAACATGTTCAATGGGTAAAATTTTGGCTACTCTATGGCTAATTTATCACCAGAAGGAGTCAATGGGTAGAACTAAAAAGTTCAAAATCGACGACTCCTGGGCCCGATTTTAGTACATTTGGTCAAATATTGACTTTTGAATGACCAATATAACATCAGAAAGATTCAATAAGTAGGTATAGAAATTTCAAGATCCATGACTGAAACATGTTCAATGGGTAAAATTTTGGCTACTCTATGGCTAATTTATCACCAGAAGGAGTCAATGGGTAGAACTAAAAAGTTCAAAATCGATGACTCTTGGGCCCGATATTAGTACATTTGGTCAAATATTGACTTTTGACTGATCTATGTAACATCAGAAAGAGTCAATAAGTAGGTATAGAAATTTCAAGATCCATGACTGAAACATCT
Source organism: Zacco platypus (assembly GCA_038088235.1). Taxonomy (NCBI): domain Eukaryota; kingdom Metazoa; phylum Chordata; class Actinopteri; order Cypriniformes; family Xenocyprididae; genus Zacco; species Zacco platypus. Next base: position 23,996,837 of record CM076078.1, on the reverse strand, counting down.
TCAATGGGTCAAATATTGGCTACTCTATGGCTAATTTATCACCAGAAGGAGTCAATTGGGTAGAAATAGAAAGTTAAAAATCGACGACTCTTGGGCCCGATATTAGTACATTTGGTCAAATATGGTTTTCTGAATGACTGACCTAAATTCAGAAAGAGTCAATGAGTAGGTATAAATATTTCAAGATCCATAATTGAAACATGTCCAATGGGTAAAATATTGGCTACTCTAAGGCTAATGTATCACAAGACGGAGACAATTGGGTAGAAATAGAAAGTTCAAAATCGACTACTCTTGGGCCCGATATTAGTACATTTGGTCAAATATGGATTTCTGAATGACTGACCTAAATTCAGAAAGAGTCAATGAGTAGGTATAAAAACTTCAAGATCCATAAATGAAACATGTCCAATGGGTAAAATATTGGCTACTCTATGGCTAATTTATCACCAGAAGGAGTCAATGGGTAGGAATAGAAATTTCAAGATCAAGGACTGAAATATTTTCAGTGGGTCAAAAATTGGCTGATATATCGCCAGTAGGAGTCAATAGGGTAGAACTAAAAAGTTCAAAATAGACGACTCTCTGGCCCAATATTAGTACATTTGGTCAAATATTGACTTTTGAATGATCTATGTAACATCAGAAAGAGTCAATAAGTAGGTACAGAAATTTCAAGATCCATTACTGAAACATGTTCAATGGGTCAAATATTGGCTACTCTATGGCTAATTTATCACCAGAAGGAGTCAATGGGTAGAACTAAAAAGTTCAAAATCGACGACTCTTAGGCCCGATTTTAGTACATTTGGTCAAATATTGACTTTTGAAAGATCTATGTAACATCAGAAAGAGTCAATAAGTAGGTATAGAAATTTCAAGATCCATGACTGAAACATGTTCAATGGGTCAAATATTGGCTACTCTATGGCTAATTTATCACCAGAAGGGGGCAAAAGGTAGAACTAAAAAGTTCTAAATAGACGACTCTTGGGCCAAATTTTAGAATATTTGGTCAAATATTGACTTTTGAATGACCAATATAACATCAGAAAGAGTCAATTAGTAGTTATAGAAATTTCAAGATCCATGAGTGCAATATGTTCAATGGGTCAATTATTGGCTACTCTATCGCTAATTTATCACCAGAAGGAGTCAATTGGGTAGAAATAGAAAGTTCAAAATCGACGACTCTTGGGCCCGATATTAGTACATTTGGTCAAATATGGATTTCTGAATGACTGACCTAAATTCAGAAAGAGTCAATGAGTAGGTATAGAAATTTCAAGGTCCATGATTGAAACATGTTCAATGGGTGAAATATTGGCTACTCTATTGCTAATTTATCACCAGAAGGAGTCAATGGGTAGAACTAAAAAGTTCAAAATCGAAGAGTCTTGGGCCCGATTTTAGTACATTTGGTCAAATATTGACTTTTGAATGACCGATGTAACATCAGATAGAGTCATTAAGTAGGTATAGAAATTTCAAGGTCCATGACTGAAACATGTTCAATGGGTAAAATATTGGCTACTCTATGGCTAATTTATCACCAGAAGGAGTCAATTGGGTAGGAATAGAAAGTTCAAGATCAAGGACTGAAATATTTTCAGTGGGTCAAAAATTGGCTGAACTATCGCCAAAAGAAGTCAATAGGGTAGAACTAAATAGTTCAAAATAGACGACTCTTGGGCCCGATTTTAGTACATTTGGTCAAATATTGACTTTTGAATGACCGATGTAACATCAGAAAGAGTCAATAAGTAGGTATAGAAATTTCAAGATCCATGACTGAAACATGTTCAATGGGTCAAATATTGGCTACTCTATGGCTAATTTATCACCAGAAGGAGTCAATGGGTAGAACTAAAAAGCTCAAAATAGACGACTCTCTGGCCCGATATTAGTGCATTTGGTCAAATATTGACTTTTGAATGACCAATATAACATCAGAAAGAGTCAATAAGTAGGTATAGAAATTTCAAGATCCATGACTGAAACATGTTCAATGGGTCAAATATTGGCTACTCTATGGCTAATTTATCACCAGAAGGGGGCAAAAGGTAGAACTAAAAAGTTCAAAATAGACGACTCTTGGGCCAAATTTTAGAATATTTGGTCAAATATTGACTTTTGAATGACCAATATAACATCAGAAAGAGTCAATTAGTAGTTATAGAAATTTCAAGATCCATGACTGCAATATGTTCAATGGGTCAATTATTGGCTACTCTATCGCTAATTTATCACCAGAAGGAGTCAATTGGGTAGAAATAGAAAGTTCAAAATCGACGACTCTTGGGCCCGATATTAGTACATTTGGTCAAATATGGATTTCTGAATGACTGACCTAAATTCAGAAAGAGTCAATGAGTAGGTATAGAAATTTCAAGCTCCATGACTGAAACATGTTCAATGGGTCAAATATTGGCTACTCTATGGCTAATTTATCACCAGAAGGAGTCAATGGGTAGAACTAAAAAGTTCAAAATCGACGAGTCTTGGGCCCGATTTTAGTACATTTGGTCAAATATTGACTTTTGAATGATCTATGTAACATCAGAAAGAGTCAATAAGTAGGTATAGAAATTTCAAGATCCATGACTGAAACATGTTCAATGGGTCAAATATTGGCTACTCTATGGCTAATTTATCACCAGAAGGAGTAAATGGGTAGAACTAAAAAGTTCAAAATCGACGACTCTTGGGCCCGATTTTAGTACATTTGGTCAAATATTGACTTTTGAATGATCTATGTAACATCAGAAAGAGTCAATAAGTAGGTAAAGAAATTTCAAGATCCATGACTGAAACATGTTCAATGGGTCAAATATTGGCTACTCTATGGCTAATTTATCACCAGAAGGGGGCAAAGGGTAGAACTAAATAGTTCAAAATAGACGACTCTTGCGCCCGATTTTAGTACATTTGGTCAAATATTGACTTTTGAATGACCGAAGTAACATCAGATAGAGTCAATAAGTAGGTATAGAAATTTCAAGATCCATGACTGAAACATGTTCAATGGGTAAAATATTGGCTACTCTATGGCTAATTTATCACCAGAACGAGACAATTGGGTAGGAATAGAAAGTTCAAGATCAAGGACTGAAATATTTTCAGTGGGTCAAAAATTGGCTGAACTATCGCCTGAAGGAGTCAATAGGGTAGAACTAAAAAGTTTAAAATAGACGACTCTCTGGCCCGATATTAGTACATTTGGTCAAATATTGACTTTTGAATGACCAATATAACATCAGAAAGAGTCAATAAGTAGGTATAGAAATTTCAAGATCCATGACTGAAACATGTTCAATGGATAAAATATTGGCTACTCTATGGCTAATTTATCACCAGAAGGAGTCAATGGGTAGAACTAAAAAGTTCAAAATCGATGACTCTTGGGCCCGATATTAGTACATTTGGTCAAATATTGACTTTTGAATGACCAATATAACATCAGAAAGAGTCAATAAGTAGGTATAGAAATTTCAAGATCCATGACTGAAACATCTTCAATGGGTCAAATATTGGCTACTCTATGGCTAATTTATCACCAGAAGGAGTCAATTGGGTAGAAATAGAAAGTTAAAAATCGACGACTCTTGGGCCCGATATTAGTACATTTGGTCAAATATGGATTTCTGAATGACTGACCTAAATTCAGAAAGAGTCAATGAGTAGGTATAAATATTTCAAGATCCATAATTGAAACATGTCCAATGGGTAAAATATTGGCTACTCTAAGGCTAATGTATCACAAGACGGAGACAATTGGGTAGAAATAGAAAGTTCAAAATCGACGACTCTTGGGCCCGATATTAGTACATTTGGTCAAATATGGATTTCTGAATGACTGACCTAAATTCAGAAAGAGTCAATGAGTAGGTATAAAAACTTCAAGATCCATAAATGAAACATGTCCAATGGGTAAAATATTGGCTACTCTATGGCTAATTTATCACCAGAAGGAGTCAATGGGTAGGAATAGAAATTTCAAGATCAAGGACTGAAATATTTTCAGTGGGTCAAAAATTGGCTGATATATCGCCAGTAGGAGTCAATAGGGTAGAACTAAAAAGTTCAAAATAGACGACTCTCTGGCCCAATATTAGTACATTTGGTCAAATATTGACTTTTGAATGATCTATGTAACATCAGAAAGAGTCAATAAGTAGGTATAGAAATTTCAAGATCCATTACTGAAACATGTTCAATGGGTCAAATATTGGCTACTCTATGGCTAATTTATCACCAGGAGTCAATGGGTAGAACTAAAAAGTTCAAAATCGACGACTCTTAGGCCCGATTTTATTACATTTGGTCAAATATTGACTTTTGAAAGATCTATGTAACATCAGAAAGAGTCAATAAGTAGGTATAGAAATTTCAAGATCCATGACTGAAACATGTTCAATGGGTCAAATATTGGCTACTCTATGGCTAATTTATCACCAGAAGGGGGCAAAAGGTAGAACTAAAAAGTTCAAAATAGATGACTCTTGGGCCAAATTTTAGAATATTTGGTCAAATATTGACTTTTGAATGACCAATATAACATCAGAAAGAGTCAATTAGTAGTTATAGAAATTTCAAGATCCATGACTGCAATATGTTCAATGGGTCAATTATTGGCTACTCTATCGCTAATTTATCACCAGAAGGAGTCAATTGGGTAGAAATAGAAAGTTCAAAATCGACGACTCTTGGGCCCGATATTAGTACATTTGGTCAAATATGGATTTCTGAATGACTGACCTAAATTCAGAAAGAGTCAATGAGTAGGTATAGAAATTTCAAGATCCATAACTGAAACATCTTCAATGGGTCAAATATTGGCTACTCTATGGCTAATTTATCACCAGAAGGAGTCAATTGGGTAGAAATAGAAAGTTAAAAATCGACGACTCTTGGGCCCGATATTAGTACATTTGGTCAAATATGGATTTCTGAATGACTGACCTAAATTCAGAAAGAGTCAATGAGTAGGTATAAATATTTCAAGATCCATAATTGAAACATGTCCAATGGGTAAAATATTGGCTACTCTAAGGCTAATGTATCACAAGACGGAGACAATTGGGTAGAAATAGAAAGTTCAAAATCGACGACTCTTGGGCCCGATATTAGTACATTTGGTCAAATATGGATTTCTGAATGACTGACCTAAATTCAGAAAGAGTCAATGAGTAGGTATAAAAACTTCAAGATCCATAAATGAAACATGTCCAATGGGTAAAATATTGGCTACTCTATGGCTAATTTATCACCAGAAGGAGTCAATGGGTAGGAATAGAAATTTCAAGATCAAGGACTGAAATATTTTCTGTGGGTCAAAAATTGGCTGATATATCGCCAGTAGGAGTCAATAGGGTAGAACTAAAAAGTTCAAAATAGACGACTCTCTGGCCCAATATTAGTACATTTGGTCAAATATTGACTTTTGAATGATCTATGTAACATCAGAAAGAGTCAATAAGTAGGTATAGAAATTTCAAGATCCATTACTGAAACATGTTCAATGGGTCAAATATTGGCTACTCTATGGCTAATTTATCACCAGGAGTCAATGGGTAGAACTAAAAAGTTCAAAATCGACGACTCTTAGGCCCGATTTTATTACATTTGGTCAAATATTGACTTTTGAAAGATCTATGTAACATCAGAAAGAGTCAATAAGTAGGTATAGAAATTTCAAGATCCATGACTGAAACATGTTCAATGGGTCAAATATTGGCTACTCTATGGCTAATTTATCACCAGAAGGGGGCAAAAGGTAGAACTAAAAAGTTCAAAATAGATGACTCTTGGGCCAAATTTTAGAATATTTGGTCAAATATTGACTTTTGAATGACCAATATAACATCAGAAAGAGTCAATTAGTAGTTATAGAAATTTCAAGATCCATGACTGCAATATGTTCAATGGGTCAATTATTGGCTACTCTATCGCTAATTTATCACCAGAAGGAGTCAATTGGGTAGAAATAGAAAGTTCAAAATCGACGACTCTTGGGCCCGATATTAGTACATTTGGTCAAATATGGATTTCTGAATGACTGACCTAAATTCAGAAAGAGTCAATGAGTAGGTATAGAAATTTCAATCTCCATGACTGAAACATGTTCAATGGGTAAAATTTTGGCTACTCTATGGCTAATTTATCACCAGAAGGAGTCAATGGGTAGAACTAAAAAGTTCAAAATCGACGACTCTTGGGCCAGATTTTGGTACATTTGGTCAAATATTGACTTTTGAATGACCAATATAACATCAGAAAGATTCAATAAGTAGGTATAGAAATTTCAAGATCCATGACTGAAACATGTTCAATGGGTAAAATTTTGGCTACTCTATGGCTAATTTATCACCAGAAGGAGTCAATGGGTAGAACTAAAAAGTTCAAAATCGACGACTCTTGGGCCCGATTTTAGTACATTTGGTCAAATATTGACTTTTGAATGACCAATATAACATCAGAAAGATTCAATAAGTAGGTATAGAAATTTCAAGATCCATGACTGAAACATGTTCAATGGGTCAAATATTGGCTACTCTATGGCTAATTTATCACCAGAAGGAGTAAATGGGTAGAACTAAAAAGTTCAAAATCGACGACTCTTGGGCCCGATTTTAGTACATTTGGTCAAATATTGACTTTTGAATGATCTATGTAACATCAGAAAGAGTCAATAAGTAGGTATAGAAATTTCAAGATCCATGACTGAAACATGTTCAATGGGTCAAATATTGGCTACTCTATGGCTAATTTATCACCAGAAGGGGGCAAAGGGTAGAACTAAATAGTTCAAAATAGACGACTCTTGCGCCCGATTTTAGTACATTTGGTCAAATATTGACTTTTGAATGACCGAAGTAACATCAGATAGAGTCAATAAGTAGGTATAGAAATTTCAAGATCCATGACTGAAACATGTTCAATGGGTAAAATATTGGCTACTCTATGGCTAATTTATCACCAGAAGGAGTCAATTGGGTAGGAATAGAAAGTTCAAGATCAAGGACTGAAATATTTTCAGTGGGTCAAAAATTGGCTGAACTATCGCCTGAAGGAGTCAATAGGGTAGAACTAAAAAGTTCAAAACAGACGACTCTCTGGCCCGATATTAGTACATTTGGTCAAATATTGACTTTTGAATGACCAATATAACATCAGAAAGAGTCAATATGTAGGTATAGAAATTTCAAGATCCATGACTGAAACATGTTCAATGGGTCAAATATTGGCTACTCTATGGCTAATTTATCACCAGAAGGAGTCAACTAAAAAGTTCAAAATCGACGACTCTTGGGCCCGATTTTAGTACATTTGGTCAAATATTGACTTTTGAATGATCTATGTAACATCAGAAAGAATCAATAAGTAGGTATAGAAATTTAGAGATCCATTACTTAAACATGTTCAATGGGTCAAATATTGGCTACTCTATGGCTAATTTATCACCAGAAAGAGTCAATGGGTAGAACTAAAAAGTTCAAAATCGACGACTCTTGGGCCCGATTTTAGTACATTTGGTCAAATATTGACTTTTGAATGATCTATGTAACATCAGAAAGAGTAAATAAGTAGGTATAGAAATTTCAAGATCCATGACTGAAACATGTTCAATGGGTCAAATATTGGCTACTCTATGGCTAATTTATCACCAGAAGGGGGCAAGAGGTAGAACTAAAAAGTTCAAAATAGACGACTCTTGGGCCAAATTTTAGAATATTTGGTCAAATATTGACTTTTGAATGACCAATATAACATCAGAAAGAGTCAATTAGTAGTTATAGAAATTTCAAGATCCATGACTGCAATATGTTCAATGGGTCAATTATTGGCTACTCTATCGCTAATTTATCACCAGAAGGAGTCAATTGGGTAGAAATAGAAAGTTCAAAATCGACGACTCTTGGGCCCGATATTAGTACATTTGGTCAAATATTGACTTTTGAATGATCTATGTAACATCAGAAAGAGTCAATAAGTAGGTAAAGAAATTTCAAGATCCAAGACTGAAACATGTTCAATTGGTCAAATATTGGCTACTCTATGGCTAATTTATCACCAGAAGGGGGCAAAGGGTAGAACTAAATAGTTCAAAATAGACGACTCTTGCGCCCGATTTTAGTACATTTGGTCAAATATTGACTTTTGAATGACCGAAGTAACATCAGATAGAGTCAATAAGTAGGTATAGAAATTTCAAGATCCATGACTGAAACATGTTCAATGGGTCAAATATTGGCTACTCTATGGCTAATTTATCACCAGAAGGAGTCAATGGCTAGAACTAAAAAGTTCAATGGCTAGAACTAAAAAGTTCAAAATCGACGACTCTTGGGCCCGATTTTAGTACATTTTGTCAAATATTGACTTTTGAATGATCTATGTAACATCAGAAAGAGTCAATAAGTAGGTATAGAAATTTCAAGATCCATGACTGAAACATGTTCAATGGGTCAAATATTGGCTACTCTATGGCTAATTTATCACCAGAAGGAGTCAATTGGGTAGGAATAGAAAGTTCAAGATCAAGGACTGAAATATTTTCAGTGGGTCAAAAATTGGCTGAACTATCCCCTGAAGGAGTCAATAGGGTAGAACTAAAAAGTTCAAAATAGACGACTCTCTGGCCTGATATTAGTACATTTGGTCAAATATTGACTTTTGAATGACCAATATAACATCAGAAAGAGTCAATAAGTAGTTATAGAAATTTCAAGATCCATGACTGCAATATGTTCAATGGGTCAATTATTGGCTACTCTATGGCTAATTTATCACCAGAAGGAGTCAATTGGGTAGAAATAGAAAGTTCAAAATCGACGACTCTTAGGCCCGATATTAGTACATTTGGTCAAATATGGATTTCTGAATGACTGACCTAAATTCAGAAAGAGTCAATGAGTAGGTATAGAAATTTCAAGCTCCATGACTGAAACATGTTCAATGGGTCAAATATTGGCTACTCTATGGCTAATTTATCACCAGAAGGAGTCAATGGGTAGAACTAAAAAGTTCAAAATCGACGAGTCTTGGGCCCGATTTTAGTACATTTGGTCAAATATTGACTTTTGAATGTTCTATGTAACATCAGAAAGAGTCAATAAGTAGGTATAGAAATTTCAAGATCCATAACTGAAAAATGTTCAATGGGTCAAATATTGGCTACTGTCATGACTTCAGTCTGAATTGCTGTGTTTTGTCTTGGTGTCCTTGTGCCTTGTTGTCCTGTTGGGTCTGTTTTGACAGCTCTCCATGTGTCCCGCTGTCAGTGTGGTGTTTTCCCCTCCCACTCGTTATCCTCATTCTCATCTGTGTTTCTGTCACACCTGTTACCTATCCTTCCTCATTAGCCTCCGTCTATTTTAGATCCTCTTGTGCTCAGTCGTTTGTCAGACCGTCTTTGTATGTATTGCCATTTCTCTGTTCTTGCCCCGCTCCTGTTAGCTGTGTCTTGCCGTGCTGTGTCCGTTAAGACTCCTAAGAATGTTTGGTTTGTTTTTGTTTTTTGTTTTTTGGTTTTGAGTGTCTCTCTCTCTTCCCTGGCCTGGCTTAGTTGTTCAGTTATCGACCACGGCCTTTCCTGAGTTGGTGGAGACTCGGATTATTGCCCAAGCTCCCCTCTGCAAGTTCAGCACACTCCTGGAGGAGTTTTGAGGAGTTTTGGCAGATTGTGACACTGCGTCACTGGGGTGGTTCTCCGCTAGGACTTTGACACTGCGTCACAGAGGACATCAAGGATTCCCTGTTCTATTGGATTTATTTTGAAATTTTTCCCTTTTGTTCCTGTGGATTATTTGTGCTCTTTGTGAGCAGAATAAACTTTTCCTGTCACCTGCAATTGAATCCGTAGTTTTTCCTGACAGAACGGTCTGACCAAGAATGGATTCAGCAGGTGCGGACCAAGTCAGAAATGCAGTCAGCCAACAGGGAATTCTTCTGGGACAGCATTCCAGTCAGCTAACTGTCACTTCAAGGGAGGTCGGGTCTCTGACAGCCCAAGTAGCAGATCTCAACCTCCAGATACAGGAACTTAAGCGAGCGGCTTTGGCCAGTAGATCAACTGCCACTTCTGGTCATCCTCCGGGCCACGCTGAGCCCGAGCCCCATGCTAATAGCCCGCCGCCCTACGATGGGGATCCCAATTCCTGCCGGGCCTTTCTGTCCCAGTGTTCTCTGGTCTTCGCACTCCAGCCTCGCCGCTATGCTACAGAGGGGGCTCAGGTAGCATTTGTTATTACCCTCCTGAAAGGAAGGGCCCGTGACTGGGCCACGGCGGTGTGGGATGCTCGATCCCCATTCTGCGCCACATTCAAGAGCTTCAGAGCGGAGATGACCAAGCTGTTCGACCGCTCTGCTCAGGGCGATGAGGCAGCCTCTCAGTTGGTGCGGTTGAGGCAGGGCAGGCATTCCGTTACCGATTATTTCATCAAGTTCCGTACGCTGGCGGCCGCCTGTGACTGGAACGATGCTGCTTTGCGTGCAAGGTTTCGGGAGGGGCTGGACGATGACATTCAAGATGAGATCGTCACTCACGAGCTGCCTCAGGATTTCGACGCCCTTGTGGAGTTGGCGCTTCGTGTGGAGGGGCGCCTTCAACGCCGACGCCAGCGGTGGACAGCCCAATCCTCCTGGATGTTGGGGGAGGGTGCTTCCGGGGCTACTTCCACCTCCTCGTCTCCCTCAGCAGACCCGGAACCCATGCAAGTTGGGCGTCTTCGTCTTACTCCTAAGGAAAGGCAGGATCGCTTGACTCGGGGCCTTTGCCTGTACTGCGGGAAGCCAGGTCATCGGGCCATCCAGTGTCCTTTAAAAGCCAGGGCCCATCAGTAATCCGGGGAATCCTGGTGGGCGCTACTCCTTGTCTCGACTCCCCCAGTTCACGCTCCCTGCTAAGGGTCTCTGTTCAGTTTAAAGACACTGTCCACTCCTCTTCTGCACTGATCGACTCAGGGGCCGAAGGCAACTTCCTGGATGTCACTACGGCTGCACTTTGGGGTATTCCGGCCATTCCGCTTCCTTCTCCTATCTCTGTCCGCTCCCTTAATGGTCTCCTCATCTCCTCCATTACCCACTCCACTCCCTCCGTAAGTCTCATTGTCTCGGGTAATCACCGTGAGGTGATCGAACTGTACCTCCTAGATTCCCCGGGTGCCCCCATTGTCTTAGGGCACCCATGGCTGGTACAGCACAACCCTCACATAGATTGGGCCTGTAATTCTGTGTTTTCTTGGAGTCAGTCTTGTCTTGCGTCTTGTTTGGGTGCTGCCTCGTCTCCTGGCTCTGTGTTCTCTGTTTTTCAGGTCGAGCAGGCTGATCTCACTGGGGTCCCGGAGGGGTACCGCGATCTCTGTCAGGTCTTCAGTAAGTCCCGGGCCACATCCTTACCTCCTCATCGGCCCTATGACTGTGCCATCGATCTCCTCCCAGGCACCTCTCCGCCCAAGGGTCGTCTTTATTCCCTGTCCGGTCCTGAGAGGGAGGCCATGGACAAGTATATTCAGGAATCCTTAAATGCCGGCCTCATCCGTCCCTCTTCCTCACCCGCTGGGGCTGGGTTCTTCTTTGTTAAGAAGAAGGACGGCTCCCTGTGACCCTGCATTGATTATCGGGGCCTTAATGACATCACTATAAGAAACAGGTATCCTCTGCCTCTGATGTCATCAGCTTTTGAGTTGTTGCAGGGGGCCAGGGTCTTTACTAAGCTAGACCTCCGGAATGCTTACCATCTGATCCGGATACGTGAGGGGGATGAGTGGAAGACAGCTTTCAACACACCTACGGGACACTTTGAATACCGGGTTCTACCCTTCGGGCTTACCAATGCCCCAGCTGTCTTCCAGGCCCTGGTTAACGACGTGTTGAGAGACATGGTAAACAGGTTTGTCTTTGTGTACCTTGATGATATTCTCATCTTCTCCCCCTCCATGCAGGTACACATTCAACATGTTCGTCAGGTGCTACAACGGCTGCTGGAGAACCAGCTCTACGTCAAGGCGGAGAAGTGCGTGTTCCATGCCAAGTCTGTTTCGTTCTTGGGGCATATAATCTCAACGGAGGGGATCAAAGCTGATCCCGCTAAGGTAAGGGCCGTGTCTGAGTGGCCATCCCCTGACTCTCGGAAGGCGTTGCAGCGGTTCTTGGGGTTCGCCAACTTCTATAGGTGGTTCATCCGGAACTTTAGCCTGGTTGCTGCACCCTTAACAGCACTCACCTCACCTAAGGTACCGTTCAGATGGAATGTTCAGGCTCAGGAGGCCTTTGATGCCCTTAAGTCCCGTTTCATCTCTGCTCCTGTTCTTTGTCTTCCAGATCCTGAATGGCAATTCATTGTTGAGGTGGATGCCTCCGATGTCGGGGTAGGCGCGGTCCTATCCCAGCGGTTCCCCAGAGATGGGAAGGTGCATCCTTGTGCCTTCTTCTCTCACCGTCTTAGCCCTGCTGAACGTAATTATGACATAGGTAACAGGGAGCTGCTGGCAGTCAGGCTGGCTCTGGGTGAGTGGCGGCACTGGTTGGAGGGAGCCGCGCAGCCCTTCTTGGTCTGGACGGATCACAAGAATCTGGAGTATATCCGTTCGGCCAAGAGGTTGAATGCCCGCCAGGCCCGCTGGGCACTCTTCTTCGGACGGTTTAACTTCTCCCTCTCTTATCGGCCAGGCTCCAAAAATGTTAAGCCTGATGCCCTCTCTCGTTTGTTCGAGTGTCCTGGGGAGGAGGCGACCCCCAAGGCCATCCTCTCCAGAGAGATGGTGGTGGGGTCCCTTTCCTGGGATGTCGAACGGCGGGTGGAGGAGGCCGTGCGGGGGAGGGAGGTCCCGGTGGGGTGTCCAGGGGGTCGGTTGTTCGTGCCGGCTGCGCTGCGTCCTGAGGTCCTTCAGTGGGGGCATGAGTCCAGAGTAGCCTGTCATCCGGGGGTTCGTAGGTCGCTGGCTGCCATCCGTCAGCGATTTTGGTGGCCATCCATGGCCCGAGATGTCAGGCAGTTCGTGTTGGCTTGCTCAGTGTGCGCTCAAAAATAAGACGTCGAACCAGTCTCCTGTTGGTCTGTTACAGCCCTTGCCCATTCCCTCTCACCCTTGGTCACACCTGGCCCTTGATTTTGTCACTGGCCTACCCCCGTCGAGAGGTAACACCGTGATTCTGACGGTAGTGGACCGTTTTTCTAAGGCGGCCCATTTTATACCCTTACCCAAACTCCCGTCCGCCATGGAGACTGCTCAGGTGGTGGTGAATCACGTCTTCCGGATCCATGGTCTTCCGGTCGATGTGGTCTCCGACAGAGGACCACAATTCGTCTCTCGGTTTTGGAAAGAATTCTGTAGACAGATCGGGGCCTCTACGAGTCTGTCTTCAGGTTTTCACCCACAGACCAATGGGCAGGCCGAGCGAGCCAATCAGGATCTCGAAAGAGTTCTCCGCTGCCTGGCATCACATAATCCGAGCTCCTGGAGTCAGCAGCTATCGTGGGTCGAATATTCCCACAACTCCCTTCCGGTGGCGTCTACAGGTATGTCTCCCTTTCAATGTTCTGTGGGTTATCAACCGCCTCTTTTCCCTGCACAGGAACCCGAAGCTGCGGTCCCGTCTGCCTTGGCCTTTGTCCGTCGGTGTCGACGCACCTGGAGGAGGGCTGAGGAGGCCTTGGCCCGGGCTTCCAGGCGGACCAAGATGGCGGCTGACCGTCACCGGACTCCGGCTCCCCAGTATGTTTGCGGTCAGAAAGTATGGCTATCCACCAAGGACCTACCTCTCCGGGTGCCTTCTCGTAAGCTGGCACCAAGGTTCATTGGGCCATATCGCATCACCAAGGTCCGGAGTCCGGTGGCAGTGCAGCTCAAGCTTCCCCCTACGCTTGGTCGGGTTCACCCTGTTTTTCATGTGTCCAGGGTTAAGCCTGTGTTTAGGTCCCCTCTTAACCCTGTTGTTTCTTCCCCTTTACCTCCCCCCCCCCGTCTAGTGGATGGTTCTCCAGTCTATACTGTGAGAGAGCTTTTGGACGTTAGACGCCGGGGTCGGGGTTTCCAGTATCTAGTGGACTGGGAGGGCTATGGGCCTGAGGAGAGGAGTTGGGTTCCGGCTCGGGATATTCTGGACCAGACCCTGATCGAGGACTTCCGTCGGCGACGAGGTGAGCCCCTCCCGGTTGCGCCTGGGGGCGCTCCTGGGGGGGGGGGTACTGTCATGACTTCAGTCTGAATTGCTGTGTTTTGTCTTGGTGTCCTTGTGCCTTGTTGTCCTGTTGGGTCTGTTTTGACAGCTCTCCATGTGTCCCGCTGTCAGTGTGGTGTTTTCCCCTCCCACTCGTTATCCTCATTCTCATCTGTGTTTCTGTCACACCTGTTACCTATCCTTCCTCATTAGCCTCCGTCTATTTTAGATCCTCTTGTGCTCAGTCGTTTGTCAGACCGTCTTTGTATGTATTGCCATTTCTCTGTTCTTGCCCCGCTCCTGTTAGCTGTGTCTTGCCGTGCTGTGTCCGTTAAGACTCCTAAGAATGTTTGGTTTGTTTTTGTTTTTTGTTTTTTGGTTTTGAGTGTCTCTCTCTCTTCCCTGGCCTGGCTTAGTTGTTCAGTTATCGACCACGGCCTTTCCTGAGTTGGTGGAGACTCGGATTATTGCCCAAGCTCCCCTCTGCAAGTTCAGCACACTCCTGGAGGAGTTTTGAGGAGTTTTGGCAGATTGTGACACTGCGTCACTGGGGTGGTTCTCCGCTAGGACTTTGACACTGCGTCACAGAGGACATCAAGGATTCCCTGTTCTATTGGATTTATTTTGAAATTTTTCCCTTTTGTTCCTGTGGATTATTTGTGCTCATTGTGAGCAGAATAAACTTTTCCTGTCACTTGCAATTGAATCCGTAATTTTTCCTGAATTGAGGAATTTGAACACTTAGTCGTTTTTCTGAGCGTGCACCATTTCTCAGAAAAACGACTAAGCGTACAAGCATTAACTCATTCTTCTGTGCATGGAGTTAACATATGTGCTTGTTTAAGAGATAATGCAGAATTACATAGATGCACTTTATTTGGTTGTGCAATGAAGAGAAAACATATGTGCTGTTGCATTGCACAAAGCACAATATAAGATATGCACTTGTTGCTTTGCAGAGCATATAACTAACTCATTCCGTTATAAAACGTATGTAAATTGCATTTGTAGCAGGGTTCAACGGGCAGTGTTGCTTGGAAAGGAAGAGGACAGGGTCGGGTAGGACTGCTGCTGAGTATTCTCGTTTATTTAATCAAAAATCAAAAGGGTACACGTCAAACGGCGCTAATGCGCATATTCTATACATAACACTGTAGACTTGAATTTATCTTTAAGAGGCAGGTCTCGATCCGGTAAGGCAGCAAGGCGTCAGCAGCAGTCCGTCTCTCTCTCGATCTTCCGCCGTCTCTGCTTCCCTTATATCCGATCTCTCCACGCCAATCACGGTAATTAGACGCAGGTGTTCGTTATTTGCGCTTAACCCACTTACTCACCGCCTTTCTCCCGATTCGTTCTCCCGCTGCAGACCTCGCTGAACCACGCCCCCCTCGCCACAGCATTGCACGGCATCGCGTACAAGAACCTGCTGTACATATTTCTGGCTGAAGTTTCCTAGATCATGAACTTTCTATACTTTCATACTCATTGCATTTTTTTGATGTTATATCAGATATGCAAAACACCATTTGTGACGAACTGAATATATTTCTAGTCAAAGGGTACCACATTTTAGTCTTTTGTATAACATCTGATTTGTCAAACTGTTTGACTCCTTCGTCAGCCATTCAGAAGTGCATGTTTGTCCCAGTGCATACATTTCTGGCCAAAGATCGCTTAATCTTGAGCATTTCTTATACAAAATGACTAAAGGGCATATTTTTAATAAATTAGTGCTTTAAAATGAACTTTCTGTTACTTTTTATTCTTTGTCAATAACTTTCCTCATTGACTTAATCTGATGTTACATCAGCAGTCAATTGACTGCATGGTTCCTATGGAGCGAATTCACGGAGGGGCACTTCCTTACAACTTCAAGCCGCCTACCTCACACTCTCTCCGGCTTGAGCAGAGAAAACACACTGCATGGTTCAGACGGAGGAAATTTGACACTTAGTCGTTTTTTGAGCGTGCTCCATTTCTCAGAAACACGACTAAGTGTACCAGCATTAACTCATTCTGCTGTGCATGGAGATAACATTTGTGCTGTTGAAGAGATAATGCAGAATTGCTTAGATGCACTTTATTTGGTTGTGCAATGAAGAGAAAACACATGTTCTGTTGCATTGCACAGAGCACAATATAAGATATGAACTTGTTGCGTTGCAGTGCATATAAGAACTAACTCATTCCGTTATAAAACTTATAACTTATAACATTCCTCATTGACTTAATCTGATGTTACGTCAGCAGTCAATTGACTATGGAGCGCATTCAAAAGAGGGGCACTTCCTTATACCTTCAAGCCGCCTACCTCACACTCTCTCCGGCTTGAGCAGAGAAACACACTGCATGGTTCATACGGAGGACTTTTGACACTTACTCGTTTTTCTGAGCGTGCACCATTTCTCAGAAAAACGAATAAAAGTGTTAAAATTCCTCTGTGTACCATCTCCCCGGGGACGCTACGTTGTGCCTCGGAAGCAGGCTGTGAGTGTGTCTCTCCTCAAGCCGGAGAGAGTGTGAGTTGAGCGGATTCACAGAGGGGCCCTTCCTTAAACCTTCAAGCCGCCTACCTCACACTCTGTCCGGCTTGAGCAGAGACACACACTGCATGGTTCACACAGCATTAACTCATTCTGCTGTGCATGGAGTTAACATTATGTGCTGTTGAAGAAACAATGCAGAATTGCATAGATGCACTTTATTTGGTTGAGCAATGAAGAGAAAACACATATGCTGGTACATTGCAAATAGCACAATATAAGATATGAACTTGTTGCGTTGCTGTGCATATAAGAACTAACTCATTTCGTTATTAAACTCATGACTTTCCTCATTGACTTAATCTGATGTTACATCAGCCATACAGCAGTCATTTGAATGCATGGTTCAGATGGAGCGCATTCACGGAGGGGCACTTCCTTACACCTTCAAGCCGCCTACCTCACACTCTCTCCGGCTTGAGCAGAGACAAACACTGCATGGTTCACACGGAGGAATTTTGACACTTAGTCGTTTTTCTGAGCGTGCACCATTTCTCAGAAAAACGACTGTGTACCAGCATTAACTCAATCTGCTGTGCATGGAGATAACATATGTGCTGTTGAAGAGATAATACAGAATTGCATAGATGCACTTTGTTTGGTTGTGCAATGAAGAGAAAACACATATGCTGGTACATTGCAAATAGCACAATATAAGATATGAACTTGTTGCGTTGCTGTGCATATAAGAACTAACTCATTTCGTTATAAAACTCATGACTTTCCGCATTGACTTAATCTGATGTTACATCAGCCATACAGCAGTCATTTGAATGCATGGTTCAGATGGAGCGCATTCACGGAGGGGCACTTCCTTACACCTTCAAGCCGCCTACCTCACACTCTCTCCGGCTTGAGCAGAGACAAACACTGCATGGTTCACACGGAGGAATTTTGACACTTAGTCGTTTTTCTGAGCGTGCACCATTTCTCAGAAAAACGACTGTGTACCAGCATTAACTCAATCTGCTGTGCATGGAGATAACATATGTGCTGTTGAAGAGATAATACAGAATTGCATAGATGCACTTTGTTTGGTTGTGCAATGAAGGGAAAACACATATGCTGTTGCATTGCACAGAGCACAATTATAAGATATGAACTTGTTGCGTTGCAGTGCATATAAGAACTAACTCATTTCGTTATAAAACTCATGACTTTTCTCATTGACTTAATCTGATGTTACATCAGCCATACAGCAGTCAATTGACTGCATGGTTCATATGGAGCGCATTCACGGAGGGGCACTTCCTTACACCTTCAAGCCGCCTACCTCACACTTTCTCTGGCTTGAGCAGAGAAACACAGTGCTTGGTTCACATGGAGGAATTTTGACACTTAGTTGTTTTTCTGAGAAATGGTGCACGCTGAGAAAAACGACTAAGTGTCAAAATTCCTCCCTGTACCATTTCTCAGAAAGACGAATCAGAGTGTTAAAATTCCTCTGTGTACCATCTCCCTGGGGGCGCTACGTTGTGCCTCGGAAGCAGGCTGTGTTTGTGTCTCTCCTCAAGCCGGAGAGAGTGTGAGTTGAGCGTATTCACATAGGGGCCCTTCCTTACACCTTCAAGCCGCCTACCTCACACTCTCTCCGGCTTGAGCAGAGACAAACACTGCATGGTTAACACGGAGGAATTTGAACACTTAGTCGTTTTTCTGAGCGTGCACCATTTCTCCATTTCAGTGTTTAATCAGAGGGGCACATTAAAAATGGTAACAAATTATATTTAAAGATTATAAACTACTTTACTTTACAATCATATAAACATTTATTACAACATTGTACAACATTTGTACAAGAGTGAGTGCAGGTGCAAAAAAGGTAGGTTCATCAATGTTGATGATTATTGTCAATGATTTGTGAAGGATCATGTGACACTGAAGACTGGAGTAATGATGATAAATTCAGCTTTGATCACAGGATATAAATTATACTTTACTATATATTCACATAGAAAACAGTTATTTTACATTTTAATAATATCTCACAATTTTAGAGCTTTTTTTGTATTTTTAAAAACATAAATGCAGCCTTGGTGAGCAGAAGAGACTTCTTTCAAAAACAACCAAAATAGTACAGTTTCCAAACTTTTGACTGGTAGTGCATATCTGCATGTACTGCATGTATTTCAAAATGTAGGCCTAGTATTTACTTTAAAAAAAGAAACATTAGATCCATATTGACAAAATTATTTACAGGAGAAAGGACATACAGTAGGCCTACAATGAAATTATAATTGAACTGCTTTGCAAATAGTAATAACCTTCTTCATCACAAACCTGATGGTGCAGTACTTGATCCACATGAATCCACTTTCTGTCCCTCTAGCTGTTCCTCTCTCTGTCACCCCCTTCTTCGTTCTCCTCATTCTCTTTTTCATGCTCCTCCCCCTCTTCCTCATCCTCCTCACCCTCTGGAATTTCCCTCTCTGTGTCAGAGTCCTCACTTTCATCACCTGTCCTCTCTCCAGCCTCCACTGACTCCTCTGACTCTCCCTCTTTCTGCTCCTCAACTCTCTCAATACCTTGATTCGTTTCTCTCACTTTTTTGTTAACAAAAAAGGACGCTATGTCCCTTCCTCGTTTCATGATAACTATCGGAAGAAAAAAAACGTGCATTGCATTTCGTTGCCTAACCATCCCTCCCTACTTAACATGGGCAATAATAACCTGTTGATTACTTACTCAAATGTATGTTATTGCAATACAACAGCCAAGACAGATGAAGTTACGTGATTAACATCACAACATTGTGCAGGAACAACCAGTTACTTATGAGATACGAGTCACTTATGCGGCCGATGCGGCTCTAATTTACCCGTGTAGAACGTTCCGTCGCGTTAATTCCGCTTTTGGCGCTCACGTGTAAAATCATAATAAAGTCATAATTCTTCTTTTTTTTTTGGGCAGCACAGGGGGGGCCACAGGGGTGGCCAGGGACATGTCTACAGAGGCACGGGCCTCCCTAGGCCTCCGTGTAGAACCGCCACTGTTTATTTGTGTTATTATTTAGTAGTCTTTCTGTTCTGGCGAGTTGTCACATGGTACCTGATGTACCATGTCAGGTATGTCAGATAAATTGAAATAATACATTGTGCGTTTTATAAAAGATTATACGTTTTAGTGTGAGCAGCTGAGCGCCCTCTTGAGGAAGACAACTTAAAAGCTGCCTAGTGTTTTGCCGCCTAATGGATCTTCCTTAACGGCAGAAAAGCCATTTTTGAACTCCCGTACAGGCGTCTTAACAACTGTGGAAGAAGGTATTGTATTTAGTTTTTGACTTACTATCTAATTTGACTCAATTCAAAGTCCTGTTTCGAGTACAGAAAAGTGATCAGCTTTATTTGTTTCTGTGTTATAGTGTGATCCAATTCAACTTATATTGTCACTTGTAGCAAATACATTTTTTTTCTTTTCTTTTTAATGTCTAAAAGCATAATTATTGTAATAATGAAATACTTATTTTTTTGTAGACAAGTATACCAGAAATATAACTGACAAAGTGGAAAAATGTAACTTTGTCACTTAGTCAATAGTCAGGAAGACTGGGCCCTGTTGAATAATTGATTACAAGTTAATCATCTATTTTTTAAAACTTAATTTTAAGTCACTTGCATTAAAAACTTTGGTGAAAACTTAGACCAAAAAGACAAAATAAGACTGATTATTTTATTATTGCCCATATTATTAAGACTTGGCTAACTGCTAGCTGGTCAGTGTGAAAGTGTTCAGAGAGTGTTTATGCAACTGGCCCATGGTCTTACCTTGAACATTTTGCTAACCTCTGAAATGATTGGTACATTGACTGGATGCATGCTACTGTATGTGACATGATTTATTCAATTATTATTATTTTTTTTATTATTATTAGATGTCACATAACAACACCCGCAAAAAACGCAACATAGAAAGTGTAGAAGATGAATGTGAAGGTAAGCCATTGGACAAATAGTAATCATTTAGCAGGTAGAGCAGTTTCCTTACACTTACAAGACACTGGTTTATTTTGTTTATTTGTACCCTTCAATGTATAGGAGATCTGTTATCTCTTAAAATATATTTATATAAAATGTTACTTAGCAAGAAAAACAAGAGCAAGATACATAAGAAGAACAAGAAGAAGGACAAGAAAGAATATGACAAGATAAAACGAGGTAAACACAGTTCACACGACGTTTTTACAGTGGTTTCACTTACAGAAACAGTTCACAGACAAAAATGTGTTAATGAAACGGAAGGAAGGGCTTCAGAGGCTCTGCACGATCTCTAGGGTAAGAATAGGGTCTTATCTAGCCAAACCATCGGTCATTTTCAAGACAAAAAATAAAGAAATATATACTTTTTAACTACAAATGCTCGACTTCGGTGTTCGGCTTCTTCACGACATATGACGTTATCGTGAAGACATCGTTAAAATAGTCATGTGAGTGCAGTCCCAGCAGGCACAGGATGTAGACTCCATCGTCAGTCAGACGTTGGATTTTGATTGAAAACGAAAATTGTTTTTGACGTCTAAATCCAATGTTGTTTGACATCAAGCTCTAACGTTGAGCAGACGTTGAATTTTGTTTGGAATAAAAACTGCAAGAGAAATTGTGTTCAGAAAATGACAGCTATTTGATGATGATAGAGATATGATCATCATGTAGTGTTTGATTCACTGATCATATTCAGAGTCTATTATTTGTTTAGATATGTGCGTTCTAATCTGAGGGACTGTACACCAAAAAGCTTTAAAGATACACACAGACACTAAAGAATCAGTGTATGAATCTCAATGACGGTGACATGCTTCATGCCGCAATGCATTCTGGGTGCATCATACAAAACTAGTCTGTGGCTCCCAGAATGCGTTGTGGCATTAAGCACGTCACAATTGTTGAGATTCATACACTGATTATTGATGCCTGAGTGAGTCTAATAGATGCTGGAGATCAAAATGTTTAGTGGACAATGTAGAACTACAGGCTTGCTATAATTAATAATACAAAATGATCATGTATCAAAATATTAGATTCTAAATGACATCAGTGAAATAGACCACTATATGATAATCTTATCTTTATCATCAAGTAAGACAATATCATCTGAGCACATTTTCTCTTGCCATAACAAACACAGTTACAGCAGCCAGAGTCACACACAAAAAAACTCTTCACTCTTCTACTACACACTCAAAAGTATGTACTTTTTCTTCACAAAAAGAGTACATACTTTTAGGTCATAGTATAAAGTTGGCGAATTGGGACGCAGCATGAATGTGCATTTTCATTCAGCATGCCTCCACGTTCCGCCATGCACTTCTCATGCTTGTTGGACTTGTTTACATCAGAGTGTGCATGCCTTTTTGGCGCACCATACAGCGTTTTTTTTTTGTTTTGCATTTTAACCAGATGATTTAAAATACATTCTAAAAAGCACCACTTCAAGTCGAACACACCTACTGTGGTGCTTAGAGATCCACAACAGTTCAGCTGTTTTGTTGGCAAAATCAGGAAAAACAGACAATAATGTGTCAAAAAAACCCACCACAGTTTTAACTTATTATTTATCAAACTGTTGTAAAAAATCAATATCAAATTGGGCAAAAACAACACTCGTGTGATATTGCGCTCATTACACCTGTGATATTGCTAAACTATATTCTGTGATTATTATGAGAAAAACTCATAAGGGGTATTTTTGGGGGCATTCTAACTGCATTCTATAGGCTTCATTAAGCACCGATCAACTGTATAAAATGTAAGATGACCTATATGTAATGTACACGTTAAATCAACAGCTCTAATATACATAATCCAGAAATGACTTATATGATATGTTGTTCTTTCTTGGGAACAGTACCGAGGCACCTTTGGTTTTAGGTATTAAGAACCCTCTTCATATTAAGTGTCTTTAACTACTATGTAATAACATATACATTAATCTTTTGAGACAGTGCACTTATTGTGCACATACATGTTTTTATGTATTATAATAATCAATAATGAAAATCATTGACAACGAATTATCGATTAGTCGTGACTACAGATCATATACAGAAAACTTTCCTTCAAATTACAGCACTGAGTAACGCATTTCTATGGACAAAATGCATCTAAAAAGAAAAAGAATGAGCTATTGCTGAATTGGTGCATGATCCAAACTGCCCAAAACATGAGAATTCATAGATAAAGCATATAGATATTATATATTTTTTCATTGCATTCAATTGGCACATTTGTTTGAAGGGCAGCATTGGGCAGGATGTGGAATAGTGTGTTTTGTCAATAAAATTATAATTATTATTATAATCAGATTAATCATTTAATCGAAGAAATAATCGGCCAACTAAACAATCGTTTGTTGCATCTCTAAAGTAATTACACTATTGACCCTATACTTACCCCTTTACTCGCCCTTAAAACTAAACATACCACCAAACCTGACCCTAACCTTACCATATCCCACAGCAATAGTAGCAAAAGTAAGTAAATTAAGTAAATGTTGTAAGTAAATTTTATTTATATAGCACATTTAAACATAGCAGAACTAAAGTGCTTATCAGAGTAAAGAGAAATAAAATAAAAAGATAAAAACAAGAATAAAATAGAATAGAGACCATGTGAAACCAGACAAAACAAACAGTCAAACAGAAGTATATTAATAATAAAAATGCCAGGAAATGTAGATACGTTTTCACTTAAAAATAGTAATGGAAGGTGCAAGGTGGATGTCCAGGGGCAATTCCCTTTGTTCCCTTAGTTTTTAGACGAGAGTGAGGGATGGATAAAAGTGTTTTATAATGCAACATAAACACAATAAGTACATTGTACCTAAAAATTAATCTTTTTGACATAAGTAGTTTTTTGTACCTCTAAGTCAGGGGTAGGCAGGTCCGGTCCTAGAGAGCTGATGAGTTTAGCTCCAACCCTACTAAGCCACCACAGTATAAAACTCATGGCTCCCAGCATGCATTGCAGCATTATGTCACCATTGATTCATATGCTGACTTGATATCTGTGTGCATCTAAACGTTTTTCCCCTAAAATGTATTTAAAAATCGAAAATCAGAATGACTGATATGTGGCAAGAAATTATTGTTGGTAGATATTATTTATTAACATTTTTAGTCAGTGATGAGTTTAGTCAAACATTTTTCTTCATAACAATTTTTTGATGGCTTTTTTTAATTTGAACAGATTATGTGTTTTGTTAACACTGTAATAAAAACCACAAACTCACATAAAAAAAGAGTCAAACTGCCTATCTAAAGGAAACACTGATCACCATAATGGTGACCTTTTATTGAACATTTTCAATAAAATATCAACATCTAAACCTCTGTTAATTCTCAATAAGGGCTATAGATGTGTTTCAGGGTTGGAGCCAAACTCTGCAGGACAGCGGGTCTCTAGGACTGAACTTGCCTACCCCTGCTCTAAATAAAGGAACAATGGTATAACTGTACCCTAAGGACCAATTGTGTACCTTTAAAGGTACAGTTATACGTTTTGTTCCCCAAGGAACAAAATCGTACCTCTACTAAACCTTTTTTTCTGAGAGTGTAGTAGTAGTGCTAGTCAAGATTGGATGAAGGCTACAGGTTGTCCTGTCAGAACAACATCACACTCCAAAAGCGATCTTTTAAAACAGTTTCTAGACTGAGCAAATTTGACTTATATTTTGGTTTATATATATATATATATATATATATATATATATATATATATATATATATATGGCATATATATATATAAACCCAAACAAAATTGCATAATTAAAAAAGAAATATCCATGTCAAATTATTTGAAGGCTAAACTAAATTTTAAAAATCACAATTAAAAACTTAAAAACTTAAAAACCTTTAATATAACCAAAGAAACATATGGTGATTTGGTTTGATTTGATGGTTTGTGATGTGATATGGCGATACAAAAGGCTTCTGAAGCTAATAAAACGTGGAGCAACTATGACAAAAGCTTTCAGAAAAGAGGGTGTCTCTCGGAATGCAGTGGCCCAGCTCGCCCCTATCGCAGAGCTGTACTTTGCGGACAGGGTCCAATTCAATAGCATCAGTTTAACACCAGGGAAGCTATCTGAGTTTGCAGACAAGTGCAAAGAACACATTGTGGGGGAGGTAAAAAAAAAAGTGCAATCAATGAAAATGAAAGGTTCACTTTTGCCTTTTTGTCTAAATAAGTGAGTTAAGAAATAATAATTTTTGGTTTGTTGTGTTGGCTTAGAGTTTATTTTCTATGTATATATGGTTATTTGTATGTTAATTGTTATTTGTAACAGTGTTTGAACTGAAGGGAACAAAAACTTATTTTTTTCATTCTAAGCTAAGCAGTTCTCTTTAAAAAAAAATCTGTTTTTATTTCCATGCTTAGTCCTGCTCTTTGTGTTGAAATTGAAAGCTGTGCACTTTTTTATACAGCAGTTCATTAAAAGCAGTTGGTTGGACAAACTAATGACTCTGGTGTTTATTTCGCAGTTGGCAGAAATGTACTTGTACTGTGTTACTGCTATTTTCTTAAAGGTGCAGTGTGTAGTATTTATGATGATCTATTGACAGAAATGCAATATCATATACATAACTATGTTTTCAGTGGTGTGTAAATTAATGTGCTGTTATGTTATGTCGGTAATATCTATTGTATCTATTGACTGTCTGCTGAAAATCTACTGACCAGTCCCTATGATGTTGACCTGTAACAGTCATTTAACAGCATTTCTTTGTTTTTCACTTCATTTTGATGGGCCTAATGTGTCAACAGATGAATATATGAATTGACCTCAAAGTAAACTGATTGTCAGAGATCGGTCAGGCTCTGCAGTCAGCCAACCACAACGATCATCATCACCGGAGTATTAATCATCCACACCTGAAGCTCATCATCTCATCACCAGCACGAGTTATAAGCACACACTTCACCTCTGCACTTCGTCCGGTCTCAACTTCGGTTACGGACTCTATACCTGCACTAATGCTTACCTTGATATGTTCCAGCTCCCTCGTCTTCATAGTTACCCTGTGTTCCTGTTCCATCGTCGTCTGTCTGTATCTCCAGCCATCTTCTCTCCCAGGACGCTTACATCACTTCAACCCCAGACGCGAAGTGTGTGCCCTGTACCTCGCCATCGTCAGCTCATCCATTCATCTAGTAAACGGAAAGACTGTCAGTATATTGTTCTCTCATCTAATACTCCTTTACATTCCAACGTACCTGTGTTTGTGGATCCCGTGGTGTTCAATAAACCTATTGCTTTGATATACATCTCTGTGAGTCTGTGTTCCGTTACAGAAGACTGGACCCTCAACAGAATAACAATGAGCACGCCGGATCCCTTCCAGGAGCTTGTTGATGCTCTCCGCCGAGCGTTACAGGGCACCACTTCCGCATCAGCGACCCACGTCACTCCTTCGCCACCCGCGGCCTCCAGTCCTGTGGCCACACCGGCGCCCTACTCTGGTTCGGCAGAGGATTGCAACGGGTTCCTCCTACAATGCACGCTGGCCCTGGAGATGCAATCGGCCCGGTTCACCACGGAGAGATCAAAGATCGCTTATATTATTACCTTGCTGAGAGGACCAGCACTTCAATGGGCAAATACTATATGGGAACAAAAGGGTCTCGCTACCCTAACGTTAACACATTTCCTCCATCACTTCCGTGAGGTATTCAGAATCCCAGACGGAGATTCATCCATTGGTGAGCAATTATATCATCTTACCCAAAATAACATGTCTGTATCCAAGTATGCTCTTCAGTTCAGAACCCTCGCGGCAGCTAGCGGATGGGATGAACGCACTCTACTCACCACCTATCGTCAAGGCCTCCATTCCCGGGTTCGATTGCAATTGGCTGCGTACGACGACTCCATGGGCCTAGAACGGTTCATTCAACTCTCCATACGTACGGAGCGTCGTATGCAGCCTTGTATGGAAGATCTCCAGGGTCAGTCACTACCAGTGCCTCGCCGCCAGTCAGAGTATGCCAGTTCTCCGGAACCAAAACCCATGCAATTGGATCGTCACCGGATCCCGGGAGCTGAGCAGCAGAGGAGGCTGACCCAGGGTCTGTGTTTGTACTGTGGCTCCGGGGGACACGTTATATCAACCTGTCCCATTCGTCCCCCACGACCAGCGGTGAGTACAATACAGACTCATAAGGTGAATTCTAATCCTCTCACGGCTGAAGTTATCCTTACTGCTTCTGATTTATCTATTCCAGTACGCGCCTTACTCGACTCTGGGTCAGCAGGGAACTTCATCTCCGACTCCCTCTGCCGCCAGCTCAACATCAAGAAAAGAACCATCACGAAACAATACCAATTCCAGGCCATCACCGGGAAACCTATAAATCGCCGAAATGTTCGACATGAGGTGGGACCAATTCAGCTACAACTGGGTCTACTACATCTAGAAGAAATCACTCTTCTGGTTCTGGAGAACTCAACAGCTGGCATAATACTCGGGCGTCCGTGGTTGGAGCAACACGACCCCGTCATCTCATGGCGAAACGGCGAAATCCTGAAGTGGGGTGATAACTGCTATCCTGGGTGCTTTCCTCATCTTCCTTGTCCTGTTACTCCTCCCCTGGAACAACTCCGGGGAGCTACCATCTTCACCAAACTGGACCTCCGCAGCGCCTACAACCTTGTGCGAATACATGAGGGGGACGAATGGAAGACCGCTTTCGTGACCCCTACTGGTCACTATGAATACTTGGTCATGCCGTATGGATTGGTCAACGCCCCCTCCGTATTCCAAGACTTTATGCACGAGGTGCTCCGGGAGTTCCTTCATTGGTTCGTGATTGTCTATATAGATGATATCCTGATTTACTCCCGGAGCCTAGCCGAACATCGCTCTCACGTTGCGGAGGTCCTCCAGAAACTCCGAGAGTACCACCTCTACCTCAAGGCTGAGAAATGCAGCTTCCACCAGTCCTCCACTCAGTTCCTTGGTTATCAGATCAGCAAACAAGGTATCAAGATGGACGAGGGGAAAGTTGAGACAGTCCGGAACTGGCCCCAACCGAGTACCGTTAAGGAACTCCAACGGTTTCTTGGATTCGCTAATTTCTATCGGAGGTTTATCAAGAATTACAGTACTATCACAGCTCCTCTTACTAACCTCCTCCGCAACAAGCCCAAGTCTCTGTCCTGGATACCAGCTGCTACCACAGCCTTTGAAACCCTAAAGTCTTCGTTCACGACTGCCCCACTCCTCACTCATCCTGACCCCAACAAAAGGTTCATCGTGGAGGTCGACGCCTCAACCACTGGAGTGGGAGCGGTTTTGTCACAGCAGCAGGGGACACCACCTCGTCTTCACCCATGCGCCTTCTTCTCTAAGAAATTCACCCCGGCGGAGGTCAACTATGACATCGGCAATCGTGAGTTGTTAGCCATCAAGCTCGCATTGGAGGAGTGGCGTCACTGGTTAGAAGGAGCTAAGGAGGAGTTTTTGGTATTAACAGACCACAAGAACTTACAATATCTCCGTGATGCCAAACATCTAAATCCACGCCAAGCTAGATGCGCTCTCTTTTTCACCCGATTCCATTTCTCAATCTCCTATCTTCCTGGCAGCAAGAACATGAAGGCTGACGCTCTCTCTCGACTTCACACGCCTGAAGAAGACAACGAAAATCCAGAACCCATCTTACCCACTCAAATCATTGCCTGTCCTATCCAGTGGACCCTGGACGATGAACTCGCCTCCTCCAATGTTGAAGCGCCACCTCCTCCGGGGTGTCCACCTAACCATACCTATGTACCAGGACCACAACGTACTCAAATAATTCTTACGGTACATTCTTCAGTGGGCACTGGCCTTCCAGGGGCCAACCGCACCCTCTCGCTGCTTCAGGAACGCTTCTGGTGGCCCAACATGGCCAGGGATGTCAGGAGGTTCGTCCGAGGATGTGCGGAGATATATCATGATAATATGCATTATTCTACTTTTAAGGTCCTTTTGGAGAAAAAGGGCTCAGTCAGACAACTCAGAAGATCATGCAAATTAGGCCATAAAAAGAGACAAAGAAAAGTTCTTCCGCCAAAAGTCCATGTTCTCTATTGGTCCGTACGACCAAAGTAGTTGTGACCGGATTTATCTTTATAAGACCTAAACACGAGCTCATCCATGCTCAGTCACTTCCATCCTAGACGAGACATTCTTCTTCTTATATTTTCCGGCGTTTTGCAAACAGTTAATTCCGTTTTGAAATTCCCACTGAAGAATCACAGAGGAAGAGACCAATAGAAACTCCAGCTCCACGCATGGAAGTTTGAACGGCATTCACAACAGCACAAAGTACTAATGCAATTATCTGAATTAATTTCGATGCGCTTTAACTTTATTGTCTGAAGTGATTTCTTTGCTGGCTCTCAAAAGGTTGAACTATTTGTAATCTTGATTTCTTTGATCAACTTTTCCTTTCTTTCCTTTCGTTATTTTATTGTATGCTCTGCTTATTGTATGCTCTGCATACATTTTAGTTGTATGTATTCATGAATATATCATATAGTCATATATTAAACACATTGTATTCACACAGTTCATTGTCTCTGATTGTAATTCATACATGAACCAAGTCCCTTTAACGTTTGGTTTCGCTAGCTATATGCTTTTTAAGTACTAGAATAAGTTTCCTTTTCGTGGCCAGAGAAGAAAACTTCCTTTCTAGAATTGATAAGAAAATCGGACCTGATCTTGGAGTTATCTTCGATGACCAACTGACCTTCAGAGACCACATCTCAAAGACGGCATGGTCATGCAGATTTGCACTTCACAACATCAGGAAAATCCGGCCCTTCCTGACAGAGCACGCAACACAACTTCTTGTCCAGGCCCAGGTCAACCTCTTCAAATGATCCAGAACGCTGCTGCACGTCTTGTCTTCAACGAGCCTAAGAGAGCCCACGTCACGCCCCTCTTCATCTTTTTGCACTGGCTACTCCTTGCTGCTCGCATCAAGTTCAAGGCGCTGATGCTTGCTTACAGATCCACCACAGGCTCTGCACCTTCCTACCTCTACACACTGCTACAACGCTACGTCCCCACCAGAAGACTGCGATCACTAAAGGAACGAAGGCTTGTGGTACCGTCACAGAGAGAAACAAAATCACTCTCCAGAACATTCTCGTTCACTACTCCCTGCTGGTGGAATGATCTCCCTACTTTCCTCAGGAACGCAGAATCCCTGGCAATATTCAAGAGACAGCTGAAAACTCATCTCTTCCGTGAACACTTAATCCCCTCATAAAAAAAAACAAAAAAACCCCTATCCTTCCCTTTTCCCTTCCTACTCTAGCTTATGGTACTGAGCAATGTATGAAACTTGTATTGTGAGCACTTCCTGTGTCTATTTGCCAATTCATGAAGAATCGCTTGTTTGTATTCCTCACTTGTAAGTCGCTTTGGATAAAAGCATCTGCTAAATGACTAAATGTAAATGTAAATGATAGTTTTGCTGGACAAAACAAACCAGTCTTTCTAAATTAATTCTAAACATAGAAATAATTTTAGACCATATACATTTATGATTAATTATAATTCGTTGTAATTGATTATCTATATATACCTAATTCCCTTCGTGGTTGATTCATATTCATAATTAGTCATAACGTGTTATGATTCAGTTGTGAATATATTTCATCCATTTGAGCAAATTACTACATTGGTGTAAGTTTGTACTCCCCTTGCTTAAAGGGTAAAAAGGGTTTTTAGTGAGTGCGCTGCTTGTCGGTGATGTGAATAGGTCCTAGGCATAGGTGCTGTTTTAATAGTCTATCACTGCCACTAGACTTGTTAAAAGGTAGTAGGCCTTAGCAGGCCTCCCTTCAGAGTGAGTCTCCACCTTGTTGGGGTCCTAGCAGCCAGCACATTCACTGTCAGGTAGCTGGCCGCAGCAGGCCTCCTTGTGAACAGTCCCCAGTAAATGGGTTTCTGGTAGCTATTTGATTCCTTTCAGATAGTAGGCCTTAGCGGGCCTCTCTGTGGCAAGCACAATCAGTGTGGATGTTGTAGCTACTAGACACGCTCTGGGTAGCTGGCCTTTGCAGGCCTCCCTGTGAGCCTGTCCCCAGCACTTTGGGTATGTGACAGTTAGCAGAAGTTTGCTGTCAGGTAGTAGGCCTTTCGGGCCTCCCTGTTATTAACACCCCGTTGGTGTGGGGTTCTTAGCAGCTAGCAATGACTTGCTTTTGAGATAGGTAGGCCTTAGGAGGCCTCTTTGTGAGTGAGGCCTATAGTACCCTATAGTGCGGGTACTTTTTAGATTGGTCTGGTAGAGGTGCATGGGGTTGCTTCAGATTGTAGGCCTTAGCAGGCCTCTCTCAGGGCATATCCCCAGCAATGTGGGTATCTGGCAGCCAGCAATTGCTTGTTTTCAGTTTGTTGGCCTTAGCTGGCCACTCTGGGAATTATGAGGCCTCCCTGTGGGCGAGCCCAGGGTTGCAGGCATTGGACAGCTAGCTAGACTTGCTATCAGGCAGCTGGCCTTAGCAGGCCTCCCTGTGGGCGAGCCCCAGTGTTGTAGGCTCTAGACAGTTAGCTATCAGGTAGCTGGCCTTAGCAGGCCTCCCTGAGACCCAGCCTTAAGTGAGTCAGCAATGCAATGGCATTGACTACCTTTAGCCAGTAAACGTTTGCCATTGAGATGTTTGGCCTTAGTAGGCCCCGCTGAAGGCGAATTCCCCACAGATGCGTTTCTGGCCTCCCTGAGACCAAACGCTACTAGTGTGCTGGCTGGGCTAACCTAGTTTACATTCATATTCTAGCCTATAGCCTGGTCGACCTAATAGGTTGAGCTTTTTCATGGCAATACTTAGCTTCCTAAGTCTGGTCGGAGATTGAAGGCTTTTCTTGAGGCCTCTCAGTTAGACCAGCCCTTAGGCTGTGAGCACTCCCCTCGCGAGGGTTCCCTATTACAGTGCACGGCCTCCTTGGCGCCTTGAAACTTAGGTGCTTTGTATATCCTAGGATCGAGCAGAGTAACTTCCTTCACTTGCAAGGGTCGATAGCACTGCGCTGAGTTCTGCTCATATGGAGCTGGTCTACTGCCCTTTCTGCAATCCCTCTTTCTTGATGTCTCTTTGTGAGACTTCTGTGTCTAGAGACTCTGTTTCTGAGGAAACAGACAGGTTTTTGACAGACTAGGTGACTAGTACAGCTAGAAGCTGGGTCAGCCTCTCTGGTGGCATTCACTTTGTTCCCCTGATAAGTGACTGGCTGGGGCCCCCTAGCCACGTCCCTTAAAGGGACCCCTTCTGTTGAAGTTGTTGGTTCCAGGCCTTGGTGCGGCCTTGGCAAGCCTTCATATGTAAGATATGGAGGACGCTTTTAGGCTTAGAGCTGAGGTTTTGACCGCTGGGAGTGCTGTCACTGACAGCCCAGTTGGACCCATAGGGTGAGTGGGTCTGGCGTTTCATTTGAATTTTCCTGATTCTGACAGTAGTCACTGCCAAACGTTGGCATGCACTCCCCTCAGCATGGCGGTGTGGGTATATCGTTCCCCTAGCGTTACGATGCAACTCGAAGTTCCCTTTCGAAAGGTAACGTCTCAGGTTACGTATGTAACCATAGTTCCCTGAGAACAGAGAGCGAGATGTTGCGTCTTTTTGCTATGCCTCGGGGCCTGGCTGCTTACAGTCCCTTCAGACGATAAGTGGATGACATGTTATCTGGACGCCCTTTATATACACGTGGGTCGCATTGTTATGATGACATGCGCTGTCGCCGGTCAATATATTACCAAGATTGGATATTGTATATTTCAGACACTGGTTAGCGCGGAGGCAGTTCCCCTAGCATTATGATGCAACGTCTCATTCCCTGTTCTCAGGGAACTATGGTTCCATACGTAACCTGAGACGTTTTCAAGTATTTTTTATTTTGAGCAACTTTTACTTTTACTTCACTACATTCCAAAGCATGAGATCATACTTTTTACTCTACAATATTTCATGAAACATATCTCTACTCAGAAGAAATCGTCACATGCTCAGAGACACAAAAGCGGTGTCTGATTCGTGCATGGACTGATTCTTTTCAATCACCCTGTTAAATCGATTCACAAATCACACAAACAATTCATTCACGAATTGGACTGACCATATTGCAGCTGTTCTCGAGTCAACAACTCACTGATTCAATGATCCGTCTCCAGTGGACTGAAATTTACAAATCTGACTGAAAATTAGATTAGAATTAACATTAGATAAGAACTGAGGAATCCTCTGACTGTGCGTGCGACTGGTGGGGAAAAGTAAGTTAGACTCCTAATGTTGAATTTTAGTGTTAATTATTTTAACTGAAAATCATATTTAGGTCACAACTGTCAGTTGTGAATTAAATCTGTTGTAAAGAGCAATCTGTTTAAGCCCACTGAAATACTTTAATGCGGTAATGAAAGAACAGAAGTAGTTATGAGTAAGTCATTGAATCATTCATTCAAAACCATTTTTTAAAAAGTTAAATTAAATTAAACCGCTGCAATTAATATTTTGTCCCCAGTAAATAATTACATTATTTTGTTTAGTTGTCTGTTCAGACAATCGTGGGAGAGTTATGATCCTCTATTTGAAAGGAAAAAAAGCTTGATTATCACTTTATCCAGAATCGTGCAACTCTAACACAAATTAAAATAACGCATGTACGTTCATCTTCCCCGCTGCTGTATCAATTTCTTAAAATTTTATGTACCTATGCCCTATATGTTAAGTCTGTTTTTATTGTTTGTCAACACACATCACATGTTATGTATCTGCATCCACTAATCTTCCATCCATACTGACTAGTGCTGGTTATTTGACTATTCATAATCATTCATAATTATATTGAGCAATAGGGTTATATAAAATATAATATAAAATTAAATTATATGTGTCCTATAAAAATTACAAAATAAATCAGTACTGTTTTACTTAAGTACATTAAAATCACTTTTGTATTTTCACTCAAGTAAAATTGAAAAGGAGCAGTAAATACTTTCACTTGAGTGATACTTATACGTATCTGTACTTTTGATCAAGTAATAAAGAATCTTTTAAACTTTATTATTTCTTTTAAAGTCTCAGTTTTCATAGATGCTAGCGTTGTCGTTAGCTTTTAATAGTCTGACTTTGCTGATCAACTAGCTGTCTAAATAATGTTATAATAATCAGAAACAACTGTTCAGACTTACATGTGAAAGGTAATTCCCTGATTTGTGATTTGGATTGTCCGACGGTTAGCAAAACCACAAAATAGTCAGGCATCTTAACTTCAGTACACTTATGAGAGTTACAGCAAGTATGCAAACAAAGATGGACAAGTATGGCAACAAATATGGCAGCGCCGTTGACGTGCGATCCAGCGGCCAATGTGGCCTATGTATTTATAATGTCTCTGCCGAGTACAATTAGATACAATAGGACCATCTGCAGGAGTGGAGAGCACTGAGCTTGGGGTAAAAGTGCCATTTGGAGGCCTGGAGGGAGCATGACATGGAAGCTTAAGGAGGGGAACAGCAGCCAAGAGAGTTTTACAATGACTGTCGACAAGACTGTAAACCTACAAGAACTGGGGACTGAGAAAAAAAATCAGCTAAGTTCTATTTTAAATGAAAAAGTTAAAGGGGCTTGTAACGAAGGGGTGTGTGACAACGCGGGTGTAGATCCAAGTGCAGGCTTTATTAACAAAGAGAGCATAGTTGTAAATTCAATGGTCAAACGACAGCAAAAATCAAAGAACATGCAGAATCGTGGTCATTATACAGGCAGTAAGTCGAGACAGGCAGCATATAATCACAGAACAAAGGAAACTACAAGGGGCAGGCAGCAAAGAATAGAACGGGAAGGCAAACACAGACAATAACGCTCAGCAATGCAAACCGTAGTAGTACAAGACCTCACAATTCATACCAGGCTGAATGCCTCTTAAAGTCCATGTAATGAGTTGCAGCTGGCTGAGGTGATCAGTGCCAAGGTACGGGCTTCTGGGAAATGTAGTGTGTGCGAGTATGTGAGTGTCTGAGGTTGAGTGCCCTCTAGTGGCTGTTTAAGGGCACTCCAGTGGATAACCCTAACAGGGCTCTTGTAAGGAGTCGCTTTTTAACAATAAAAGAGATGGTCTGACATCTTATTTTTTCAACCTGGAGCATAAAGCAGATATCAAAACTTGCCTTGATATTCAACAAGAGTTGAGAGTTGATATACAACATGAGTTGACACCATTGCATGCGAACTGAACTGTGCTGGACAATTACTTCACTGTTTCCTCCAGTGTTGATATACAGATAAATTAACTAAATAACAACGGAATGAATCAATACTGAATTTATTTAAGCTGAACAATGACACCATTTTCTTTAAGAGCTGCTGTGTAGCCAAAAATTATTTGCCAATTATTATTGTAAAGCTGCTTTGACAAAATTTGCATTGTAAAAAGCGCTATATAAATAAAGGTGACTTGGCTTGACAAGAGAAACTGATGTACTGTTTAAAGGATAGTGATGGTCAAGACACTTCAGAGCCTGAGGTAATTTTATTCTAATTTATTCACTGTTTAAGCCATTGATGAACAAGTTACAGGATTTGGAAAAGTGATCCACAATGACGAATATACATGTATTAGAATCTGAAGGGGGTAAGTCGGTCATGAAGTCAATCCCGATGTGACCAAGGGCGTTGAGGTATTGGCAATGGGACCAGTTTACTAGCGGGAAGCTGACGAGGAGTGGAGGTGGTGGCACAGACTGAGCAGCCATATCGGGAGATATCCTAGTCCATAGAGGTCCACCAGTAGCGCTGACGGAG
Source organism: Zacco platypus (assembly GCA_038088235.1). Taxonomy (NCBI): domain Eukaryota; kingdom Metazoa; phylum Chordata; class Actinopteri; order Cypriniformes; family Xenocyprididae; genus Zacco; species Zacco platypus. The sequence continues at coordinate 23,961,342 of CM076078.1, read as the reverse complement.
GAGCGAGAAGATTCGCTGGCTACCTGGGTGTCCAGAGCCCGAAGATGTTTGAGCTGAATCCAAGAGGGGTTGGCGATAGATGGTAGGGACGTAGATTAGCCCCTCTAGACTTCCCGGTGGAGCAGGTTCATTTTACACTGCTTGACAGATTTGGTTGTCCATCTCCCATTGTATGGGACCGACGATCATAGCTGGAGGGAGGATGGTTTCCGGAGGAGATGGTTCAGATGTTGGAGCGTGCAGGTGGGAAAGGGCATCTACTTTAACATTGTTTCCCGGCCAGTACGTTACTGTAATAGAGTTTGTAAGAATGGGAAGAAGGAAAAAGGAACTGGACGAACGTTAACCATAACTTTAATAAACTCAAAAACAAACAACAAAACAAAAGTAAAATGGCGGCAGTTCCTCACGGCGACTGCCAGCCACACAAACAAAATAAAACACAACATAAATTCCAGGCCTGGTCCTCTCTCGTCCTTCACTGTTGTCACTCCTCTTTTATACTTCCGGAGCTCCTCCGTGAGAGATACGAGACCAGTGCAGTGCACAGCTGACGCTCATTATCAATCACGTCACTGGCCTTGTGCTGTTCCCTCACGGCTCTCGTCACGCTCTGCTTGTCACATACCCCCATCGCCCCTCGCAGTCCAGGGGGTACTCCAGAGACTGCGCTCTACTCCCCCCGGGGGCCAGTCTCGGCGGCCGCAGCACCTGGGGGTAAGGACAGACGAGACGAGAGAAAAGGAGACGGAAGCACGAGGAGCGACAGGGACAAGAGAGTGGAGGAAAAAAAAAATCTTGGTCCGGTTCCTGGACACACTGCCGCTCGGTCCTCAGCCAGCCGAGAGGCTCTTCCTCGCGGTACCATGCGATGGTACTGGACGCTCGGTGGACGGCTCGAACCTCCTCCAGCTGAGGGCAGCCGGCAGCTCCTGCCTCGTTCCCTGCTCCACCCCATCCTGGCGTAAGGCAGCAGGCTCCGGTTGACGGTGAATGGCGGTGACTCCTCCGCTCCCTTCTGGATGGCAGCCACCCCACCTCATCCCAGGAGCACGGCAGCGAGCTCTCTGTCCCACCGGTTGCTCAATCGCTCCAGCAGCCACTTGCGGTCTTCACTCTCCCGCGTTGCTCGACCTCCTCAGCACTGCGATCCCCAAAAGCAGCGAGGGCTCTTCGACAGCATGTCCCTCCTTCCACCCGTGTTTTAACACCAATGTAACACAGTTCGTAAGAACGGAAAGAAGGAGGCGGGAATCTGCAAACATTAACCATAACTTTAATAAATTCAAAAACAAACAACAAAACGAAAGTAAAATGGCGGTAGTTCCTCACGGCAACTGTCGCCCATACAAACAAAATAAAACACAACATAAAATCCAGGCCTGATCCTCTCTCGTTCTTCACTGTCGTCGCTCCTCTTTTATACTTTTATAGCTCCTCCGTGAGAGATACAAGACCGGTGACCGGTGACTCGCCACCGTTCCCTCACGGCTCTCATCCACGGCCTGCTTGTCACAGTTACGATAAAGTTAAAGCAGTTGAAGAAGGCCCACCTCGCCTGCCTGGTGTTGAGAGGCTAACCCTACGGAGGTATTCCAGGTTACGATTTATCAGTAATTACCATGAATTGATGAGTGGCTCCCCCCAACCAGTGTCTCCACTCTTCTAGGGCTAACTTGATGGCAAGCAGTTCATGATTTCCCACGTCGTAGTTCTGCTCCGTCGGGGGCAGCTTCTTGGAGAAGGTGCATGGATGAGGCCGTGGTGGATTACCCTGCCGCTGAGAGAGGACAGCTCCAACTCCAGTGAGGGAGGCATCTACTTTGACGATGAATGGAAGATTTGGATTGGGAGGACTGGAGTGGAGCTGAAGGCTTCCTTGAAGCTCTGAAATGCTTGGGTGGCTGCCAAATTCCAGGGCAGGGACTTGGGCCAGTTGATTTGACTGTAGTTGAGGATGAATCTTTGGTAGAAATTGGCGAAGCCGAGGACTCTCTGGAGTTCTTTGGAGCCAGGAGTGGGCCAGTTCCGGATGGCGTCCACCTTCCTCTGGTCCATCTTCACTCCGTGTTGGTCGATGACATAGCCGAGGAACTGAACTGATGGTAGGTGGAACTCACACTTCTTGAGTTTCACAAAGAGCTGATGTTCACAGAGTCATTGGAGGACCTGATGAACATGCATCCGGTGTTCCGTGAGGGAATTTGAATAGATATATATCATCAATGTAGACGATGACGAAATGATGGAGAAAACCTCGAAAGATCTCATTCATGTAGTTCTGGAAGACAGCGGGAGAGTTAGTTAGCCCATATGGCATGACCTGATATTCATAGTGCCCCACAGGAGTAATGAAGGCCGTCTTCCACTCCTCGCCCTCGCGGATATGGATAAGATGTAAGCACTCCTCAGGTCTAGCGTCGAGAAGATGTGAGCTCTGCATAGTTACTACAGGGCTGCTGGGACAAGAGGAAGGGGATAACTGAACTTGACTGTTTGGGCGTTGAGGACTCGACAGTCAATACATGGCCACAAGCCTCCGTCCTTCTTGGCAACGAAAAAGAAGCTTGAAGCGGCAGGGAACATTGAAGGTTGGATGAATTCTTGTTGTAGGGCCTCTGTGATGTATTCCTCCATGGCCTTCTGCTCCAGGATGGATAATGGATAGACCCTGCCCTTCGGCAGGGTTTCCCCAGGTAGCTGGTCGATTACATAATCCCATGGCCGATGTGGTGGAAGACGCCCGGTATGCCCGGTATTCAGAGGGGATTTTGACTGAATATGTTACTTCAGGACTTTCTACTGAGGTGGAGTTGACCTGAACTGGTGAAGGAGTGGATTCCGTGTTTATGGATGGACAGGATTGGAGAATCTTCTTGATTGGTGTCAGACAGGTTTGGAAGCATTGCTCACTCCATTTGGTATTCCAGTTGATGGTAGGATTGTGTTCGGCCATCCACGGGCACCCCAGGATGATGTCCACTGTGGGATCCCTCTCCAGCACCATGAAAGAGATGTTCTCAGTATGTAGACAACCTATCCGGAGCGTCAGTGTGGGGGAGGAGTGACTGATACGACCTCTGCCCAGCGGTTTTCCAAGGATGGTTTGAATCATACTCACCACGGGCTGAGGAGGTCTGACTGTGCAGGTAGGAATCTGGTGTCCTTCTCCCCCACAATACAGGCAAAGGCGGTGCAACAATCTCCGTTGACGCTCCGATGGCGTTAGCTACCATATGAGTCGATGCTCAAAGGTTCAGGTGCTGGAGGAGCGGCTGGCATGACGGTGGAAGGAGGCTGCAATATGGGTGATGGTGTGATACAGGCCGAGTATCACTGGGATACCCCTATTGCCTTTTGGATAAAAGTCTCTAGACCGATGAAATCATCATAAACAAGCATGAGTTGCTGAATGTCTTGATTGAGCCCCAGACGAAAAGCTGTGAGTAAAGCAGTTTTGTTCCAGCCACTAGCTGCCGCCAGGGTACGAAACCGTAGTGCATAGTTACCAATGGATTTGGTGCCCTGACGGATCTGAAACAGTTGATCGGATATGGATAATGCAGATACAGGTTATCCAAACACTTCAATGAAATGTTTAATAAATGCGGATAATGAGGTGGTTACTTCAGCATTAAACATGAATAAAGCGTGTTCCCATTGAAGAGCTCGACCAGTGAGCAAACTGATCATAAAGGCTACGCGTGCTTTGTCATTGCTGAAGAGATGCGGTTGCATTTCAAACTATAGCGAACACTGAAGCAAAAACCCATTGCAGTCCTCCTCCCCGCCAGAGAAGGGTGCTGGTTGGGCCATGGAACAGGCAGAGGCAGCTAGTTAAGGAGTCGGTATTGGAGGTAGAGATTTTTGTAATGCTTGAATGAATTCAGTCAATAAGTTCGCTGTTCGTTCTCTGCTGGTCTTTGTTGTCTGCATTGTAAGTTGGTCTGGTATTCTGTCATACACAGACGAAGAGAGGTGGTAAGTTCAAAAGTCTTTATTTACAAACAACAGGATACACAGTAGAACCAGCATGTAAAGGTGTGGATAAACAGTCTTTGAGAACTGAGGAACTTATCTGTAGATGTTTGACTTGTAGCGTTCTGTGTTACAGATGATGGTTTATCAGACGGTGACTGGTGAACTCCACAGAAAACCCAGGCGATGGACGGACAGACGAAGACCACAGGACAGAACGGGCAGACGGGCAGGTAGCAGGTAAGTAGACGAGGGTAAGTCTGTTGTGTTGTCAAGATGATACCAGACACTGAACTGATTGTGCAGAGTGATAATATAGTGACTGTGATCGACAAGGAACAGGTGTTGGTGATTAAAACTCAGGTGATGTGGAACGTGTGGGCGGATCTGGCGCTGATGAGGTGATTGAGGTGGTGACAGGCTCCATGACACATTCTGTGTCCAAGCAAGATCTACTTTAGATAAATTACATTTAGTGCAAGATATTTATGACTTTCTTCTAACAATAATATTAATCTTGGCTGTTTCTCATTAGACCAGGAAAAGGCTGACCATAATTTTCTTTTTGAAACTTCAAAGGTTTTTGGTTCTGGAGACACATTTATTTCTATGATTAAGCTTCTCTATAATGAGGCCACATGTGTGATAAAAATTGCTGGTGGTCTCAGTGTTCCTGTTAAAGTCAATAGAGGAATTTGGCAAGCTTGTCACCTTTCAGGTCAACTCTACAGTATAGTCATTGAGCCTCTGTTATGCAAACTAAGAAGCCATTAGCAGGTCTAAGGGTTGCCAAACTGGTGTCTCAAGAACCTATTAAGATTACTGCATACGCTGATAATTTGACAGGTTTAGTTAGAAATCATATTGATGTTTACTTCTTAAAAGACACTCTAGAGCATGATGGTAAAGCATCCTCAGCTAAGGTGAACTGGAGTACAAGCAATGCTCTGTGGTGTGGTCAAAATTTAAATTGTCCCATGCTTTCAGGTGGTTTGCAGTGGGGGAGAACGGGTTTCAAATATCTAGGTTTTTTTTTAGGCGCAGATGATTTTAGGAGACAAAACTGGGAGGGCCTTGTGGAGAAAGTATGTGCGTGGTTGTATCACTGGAAATGGTTGCTACCCCAACTATCCAACAGGGGGAGAGTCATGAGCTGCAACAGCTTGGTGGCCTCATCACTCTGGCACAACAATGATTTTAGAGACTCCGAAGGACTTGGTAAAAAGGATTCAGAAACAACTGGTGGACAAGAACTTGTTAACATTGGATACAGAGTCAAAGCCTTTAGACTGCAGATAGCTAAAAGACTACTCTATTGGGAGGATGTTAGCTGGACTAGAGTAGCCCTTGCCCTTCTAAAGAGAGCAGGCAACATGGGGCTGGATCATCAGCTGTAATCATAAACTGGATCTGACTGGTTTAACGTCCCTTTACAGGTCAGTGTTAAGAGTGTTGTCAGTTAAGTTTTCTAGAGAATTCAGTAGTGCAGTAGTGCACTCTAGATGAAGGAGGAACCATTGCTTTTTAACACCTTAATGGACTTGGATATCTTTAAATCAGATTCACTCAGAAAAGCCTTGTGGTCTGCAAAGATCACTAAAATTGGATATTTAATTTCTGAGAGAGGATGGATATCTGCTGAGGCCTTAGCCTTAATATTGGGGCACAATGTCAGTTCAAGAGGCTGTTAAATACGTGAGTTTCTACCAATGAACTATAGTCTGATTTTTACGGAGCCACTTAAGGGACATGGTCGTGGAAAAAAATTGGGATGGGAGGATTTAAAAAAAATAAAAAATCTTTTGCGTTCCCACGCAAAACTTTGTGTTCCCTTGCAAAGATGTTTATGTTCCCACTTAAACTTTTGCATTCGCATGCAAAGATATTATCGTTCCCTTGCAAAACCTGTTGTGAACTTGGACAAAACCTTCCTGTTTAATGTCCCTCTGGCTGGCAGTAGTGTTTCAGTCAGTTCCGTGCATTAATATACACAAATGACACACGGCTCATTGAGCGTTTGAGCTTGGACTCAAATATAAAGAAATGCAGTCAGTGCTTAAGGAGTTCAGTAAATTTGGCAATATATTCGCAGATTCGAACTTACCAGATCAATAACTCGTGAGCTAAACGTTGTTATAACACAAATGACCGCTATTTCCAACGTAGACTACGAGCTACAACAACCCAATTTTCCTCAAACAAGCTTTATAATATATAAATTGGTCTCTATTAGCAGGCGGCGGTGAGACAAGTCCAAAGGGACCGTCTGAAAAGTGCAAAATTAGAAAAGCATTTCTTCAAAAATAGTCAATTATAACTTCAATGTTACACACTGTAGTGTAATCAAATTCAGTTAAAACATCACTGCTCTTCTGCTGGTTATACTACAACACTTAGTTTGGCAAGTAGCATATAAAGGTCTACTTTACACAAATGATGTTACGCAGTTTACATACTTACAATCAGCTTTTGCATGGTAATTGCTTACTGCATTGGATGACATTACAATTTATTAAACGTTTTACTATTAACAGTGAAGTTATTGATTTTGTTTCATAATAATCATAATTTTATTTTTATCAAACTAAGTGTTCCAATACAATCAGTGAAGTGTTACAGTGAAGTTATTGAGTATATTTCATTATATAATATGAGCAAAAGGGTTTTGGGTTTTGTACTGAAAAGTGCAAAACCCTAGCCGCTGGCTTGTAGAGACAAATTTATATATTATAAAGCACATTTAAGGAAAATTGGGTTGTTGTAGCTTGTTGTCTTGGTTACTATGATTGGAAATAGCTGCATTTGTGTTTTAACAACATTTAATTCACGAGTTATTGATCCGGAAAGTTTGAATATGTGAATACATTGCCAACTTCACTGAACTCCCTAAGCACTGACCCAATTTCCTTATATTTGAGTCAAACAAATTCAAACTCTAAATGAGCCGCGCATCATTTGTGTGTATTAATGCATGGAGCTGACTGAAACACTACTGCCAGCCAGAGGGACATTAATTAGGAAAGTTTTGTCCAAGCTCACAACAGGTTTTGCAAGGGAATGATAAAATATTTTCTTTTTTCTTCCCACACCCCCCAGCCCTGTTTGGACGCTAACAAAAATCAAAGTCAAAATCAAAGTTTTCATCCTGTTTACTACCGCTAAGCAACAAGAGAAGTTTGAAACCGATAAACTGACAAAAGCAAATTAATGATCACAGCTGAACTCCAAAAGGTGGAATCTACCTTGGCATTTGACATACGTTCCGTGGTTGATCAGCTCCAGAGAGAGGTTCAGCATGACATCCAAGCTGTTCAACATGCATTTCAGACAAGCCATGATCAGATAACTTCCAAACTTCAAAGTTGTGTTACCCAAACTGACAAATTTCTCACCAGTATAAAAGAGTTGAAAAGCGAAGTGGAGAAAGGATTGTACAGTATTCAGAAAGAAATTGCAGATCAACACAGGTTGAGTGTATTGGCACCACCAGTTCCCAGCACCACCACTACTTGGTTCCTGACATCCAGACTTTCTCCAGCGTCCAGCGATTCCTCCAACCCCTTTTCCTACTCCCGTTGTTAAAAGTGACCATTTCGAATTTACTTTTCTTACATTTGGAAGGCCATCAGACGATGCAGACCCATTACTTTACTTAACTAGATGTCAGGATTTTTTTGGCCTGACATCCTGGCTACTTTCCGTACTGTCTTTTACGGAACAGCCCATAACTGGTGGGAAGTCAGACGGTCCAACATAACCACCTGGAATGAGTTTGAGGCTGCGTTCTTGTCTGCTTTCCTTGCTGAGGATTATGAGGACGAGCTGGCTGAATGGGTATGTACTAGAATTCAAGGTGAGAAGGAATCCATTTGAGACTTCACATTTTCCTACAGAGCTCCCTGTAAAAGATAGAAGACTGACCTAATGGAAGACAATATTGTGAAAATGATACTTAAAAACATTAAGTCTTATCTGGCCAGCCAATTGTGTAGCAGAATGAATACTGTGGAGGAGCTTGTCAAACTAGGACATCAGCTAGAGAGGGATTATGAACAACAGCTTCGATATGAAGGTCGAATTGGCTCTAAATACCCATCTATGCCACAAAAAACCCCAGTGAACCAATCTGTTGAGAAAGCCCCAGTTCAGTGTTGGAGATGTAAGGGCGCTGTATTGGACCAGTATCCACCAGGCAATTGTCCTCATTATGCATTTCCACAGTCACCTCAGACATCTGGACTACCATACTCCACCCTTGCCAAACACTCTTACCATCTTAAGTCAAGCGGGCAACCTTCCAACAACCACAGAAATCACAATCAGCCACAAAGAAAATTTCTTCTCCCACAAGCTCTAATGAACGTGTGGCAGTACCGCAACAACTTTGGTCAGGAAAGGCCATTATGGATACTGGTGCCAGCTACACTCTAATCCATGATCTCATGAGGCATCTTACAACGCCTGACCAGCTCCAACCATGGTCCCGTGGTCCTCTTTATCTAGCAAATGGGGAAGCAGAAATTCTGTTAGGATGGCTGAATATCACCATACACTTACTGACCAATCCTTTACTTTACCTGCGGCTGTACTTTCTTCCCAATCCCTATCCTATGCTGTAGTCTTTATTTTCTTCAGTGGGCTGCAACTCTGTGTCATCGAATATTCTTTCAAGCTTGATCCAACAAAATAGTACCCATTTCAACCAATTGAAATTTGGTGCCAATTTCAAGTTCACAAAAAGAAAAAGGATCACTTATGTAAGGCTTGCTTTTCCTGCTAAGACAAAAGCTGAGATCAAGCATTCTGCAATAAAGCAATAAAACTCATATGGAGAGAAGATTTGGAAGTCTTGCCCAAACTGTCCTCACTCATCTATGCAACTAACCCCGCTCCCTCCACTCCCTTCCTTCTCCCTGATTCAAGTCACTGAAGTTCTCTAAGAATGCATATGTACTATGTATGATGTATCTTGTGAATCTATTGTTTTTCCAATTTCATGTTTAGTATCATTTTAAATGTCTCAGTGCGATTGGTAAAATGGTCTCAGTTTCACAGCAGTCACTAGTATTATGAAAAAGATTGAAAACTTAGGAGAATTCTGTTCTCCTGTATGGGTGGTGTCTCTTCAAGAAAACCTTCTCTCCCCCAAAACCAGGTGTCGGTGCAATAAATATTTACAATCCTTTTGTTCTGGTCTGGATATTTAGCAGCAAAGGGAGACATTCTGTAGCCAGAACCCCCACATAGAGATAGTGAGTGTCTTTCATCCACCATCACAATTACCATCACTTGGGCTGACGGGTGGTCCTTACACTTAAAACCCCACAAAACCTTTCCTTGTTGGCTTCTGTTCCCCCTCCATCATCTTCATTTCTAATTCAACTACTTGACAGTATGGATGAAAAAATCTGTGGAAGCTGCTCATTTACCCTGCGATGGGAAGCAACGGTTACTCCAAATTCTGGAATGCAGTCCTCAAGTCCGTACTCGGCGTACTGAGGTTCTCCAACACTGCATCTTTACCAGCAACCAAGTACCCATTAAACAACAGCCTTATCGTTTGCCTCCAACAAAGCAACTTGCACTAGATGAGCAGTTTAAGGAGATGTTGCAGGAGGGAATTGTTGAGCCATCTCACGCTGGGTGGGCCTCACCAGTGGTCCTGGTCCCTAAAAAAGATGGAAAATTTAGATTTTGTGTGGATTATTGGAAAATCAATGCCTTAACCGAAAGTGACGCTTACCCTCTTCCAAACATAACGGAAATCCTGGAATCCCTATCTGGAGCAGCCATCTTTAGCACCATTGATCTAAATAGTAGATACTGGCATGTGATCATGGACCCTGACATCAAAACCAAGACTGCCTTCATCACGCCTGCTGGCTGATATCATTTCAATGTCATGCCGTTTGGGCTCAAAAATGCTCCCGCAACTTTTCAGAGGCTCATGGAGACAATTCTGTGAGAACTAAAGAGAAAAATCTGCTCTTATGTCAAGTCAAGTCAAGTCACCTTTATTTATATAGTGCTTTTTACAATGCAAATTGTGGCAAAGCAGCTTTACATTAATAATTGGCAAATAATTTTGGCTGCACAGCAGCTCCCAAAGAAAATGGTGTCATTGTCCAGCTTATTCTACATATTATTGATTCATTCCATTGCAAATATCAATAGTTATTAGTCTAGTTAATTTAGGTATATCAGCACTGGAGAAAACAGTGACGTAATCGTCTGGCTCAGTTCAGTTCGCATACAACGGCGCCAATGCAGGCATATCAAAAACACTGCTGAATATCAAGCAAGTGTCCCCAACTTAAGCAAGCCAAAGGCAACAGCGGCAAGGAACCAAAACTCCAACAATTGGAGAAAAAAACCTTGGGAGAAACCAGGCTTAGTCGGGGGGCCAGTTCTCCTCTGGCCAACAGTGAACACTTTTCCGATACTCAGGCAGAGTTACAGGTCAATTAACCGATTTGGAATCGCAACAGTCAAAATATTTAATCTAGTTCCATCTAGTTTAAGATCTTTTTGATCACGCCGGTATGGGACGGTTTGTTGGGATATGTGCCACTGGCTGATGAGTCGGTAAGGTCTTCACAAAGGATGAGCTAGTTCACACAGTCTCCGCCGACACCCCAGTGCCACGTTGCTGCCTAGCAGAGGCATGTGACATCGATGACATCATTGTGTATTCACCCTCAATAACCCAGCATATCCACGACCTCCAGATGGTTCTCCGAAGATTAGAAACTGCTGGCCAAACCATTAATTTGAGAACAAGCAAATTCTGCTTACAGGAATTAACATTTCTGGGACATGTTGTCAATGCCAAAGGAGTCTCTGCATACACAAGCAAAGTAGAGGCTATTCCGTCATACCCTGTGCCAACCAAAATCTAAGAGGTCCAGCGCTTGGTCCACCGGTTTGTACAAAATTTCTCCAGAATTGCTGAACCTCTGAATGCACTGAAGAAAAAAGGATGTACATTTCACTGGTCCCCAGAATGTCAAAAGGCATTTGAACATTTGAAATTTTGTCTTACCTCTCCTCCAATTCTTGGCAATCCTGATCTACAACTCTCTACTAAGATGGCGGCGCGTGCACACGCAGCGGCTTCTCTCTCTCCCGACGGATCAGTGTTTTCATGTTTTTTATTGAGTAAGTCACAGTGTTTTTGTACGTACTCGCCGCGTACATCTGTCTGTAAACGGAGTTACAGACGTGAGTTTCTGCTCGGGGTTGGAAGACCACAGTCTTTAATCCAAATTCGGCGCTCATACAAGAGCTGCGGGACCATGGTCTTCTCCAGATCCGTCTCCATCACCGACCCCAACTACTGCACCTCACCCACAGTGGAGGCGCCACAAGCGGCGTGAGAGGAAACAGAAGAGGGGGAAGCACGGAGGTATCCGGGTCAGGCTAGTGGCTAACCCACACAAGCCAGCTATCCCCACCATCGTTCTGGCTAATGTGCGCTCGTTGGATAATAAACTGGATGATCTCCGACTTCTTTGCTCTACTCAGAGGACTGTAAGAGATTCTTGTGTTTTTGTGTTTACGGAAACATGGCTCAACAACAGTGTTCTGGACCGCGGCATTCAACTCGACCGGCTAACATGCCATCGAGCGGACAGAGTGCTCGTCGAGGGAGGTAAGACCCGCGGCGGCGGACTTTGTGTTTACACAAATGATGCGTGGTGCCGCGACACTGTTGTGGTCTGCAAACACTGCTCACCCCTGCTGGAGTTTATGATTATAAAGAGTCGGCCGTTTTATCTACCGCGGGAATATACAGCCATTATACTTGTTGCTGTATACACCCCCCCCAGCTCCAACATCAACAACAGGAGTGAGGCACTGAATAAACTTTACCAGCACATCAGTGAGCAGGAGACAGCCCACCCAGATGCTTTTCTCATCTTGGCTGGGGATTTCAATCATGCAGACCTAAAGAGTGTGTTTCCAAAAATTCATCAACACATAGACTTCCCAACACGTGGAAATAACACCCTGGACCTTGTTTACACCACACATAGAGGAGCTTACAAAGCCCTTCCCCTCCCCCACCTTGGTGCTTCAGATCACATCACTGTTATGCTAATGCCAGCATACAGACCACTCGTAAAAGCCAACAAACCGGTTCGGAAACCAATTCAAGTCTGGCCAGAAGGGTCATCAGAGGCACTTCAGGACTGTTTCGACACCACTGACTGGGACATGTTTAAACAGGCTGCCACATATCACAACACCACAGTCCTTCAGGAGTACTCAGAGACTGTTACTTCCTACATCACCAAGTGTATTGAGGATGTAACACTCACAAAGACCATCACCGTCTGGCCCAACCAAAAACCGTGGCTGACAGGGGAAGTCTACAGACTTCTGAAGACGCGCAACGCTGCCTTCAGAGCTGGAGATGAGATGGGCCTGAGGACAGCTAGGGCCAACCTGTCACGCGGCATCAGGAAGGCTAAGAGACAGTACTCCAGGAGGATAGCCCATCGTTTCAGTGACAGCAGAGACACCAGGAGCCTGTGGCAGGGGATTCAGACCCTCACGGACTACAATCCCCCAGCACGGACCTGCGACAGCACCACCCCCCTGCTGAATGAGTTGAACACTTTCTTCGCTCGCTTTGAGGCACACAACAGCACCACTGCACAGAAGACTCCACCTCCTACCGACGAACAGATGTTGACACTGTCCACGGGCAGCGTGAGAAGATCCCTCAGCAGGGTCAATGCACGCAAAGCTCCAGGTCCTGACAACATTCCTGGACGTGTATTGAGAGACTGTGCAGCAGAACTCACTGATGTCTTCACAGACATCTTCAACATCTCAAGTCAAGCTGTTGTCCCCACATGCTTCAAAGCAACCACCATCATTCCAGTCCCAAAGAAATCATCTCTATCCTGCCTCAACGACTACCGCCCAGTGGCACTTACTCCCATCCTTGTGAAGTGCTTTGAGCGGCTAGTCATGCATCACATCAAGTCTGCCCCCCCCCTCCCTGGACCCCTACCAGTTTGCATATCGGTCAAACCGCTCGACCGATGACGCCATCGCCACTGCCGTCCATTCTGCACTCACGCATCTGGACAAAAAGGACTCATATGTCAGAATGCTGTTCATAGATTTTAGTTCAGCATTCAACACAATCATCCCTCAACAGCTCACCCAAAAACTGTTTCAGCTGGGACTCAACACATCGCTGTGCAACTGGCTGCTGGACTTCCTGACTGGGAGACCTCAGGCAGTACGGGTCAGCGGTAACACATCCAACACCATCATCATGAACACTGGAGCCCCTCAAGGATGTGTGTTGAGCCCCCTCCTCTTCACTCTGCTGACCCATGACTGCACACCGATACACAACAGCAATCTCTTCATCAAATTTGCGGACGACACGACTGTAGTTGGTCTCATTAGTAACGGTGATGAGACAAACTTCAGGAGCGAGGTGAGCTGCCTGGCCAGGTGGTGCGGTGACAACAATCTCTCTCTGAATGTGGAGAAGACGAAAGAGATTGCTGTGGACTTCAGGCGAAAGAAGAACACTCAGCATGCTCCTCTGACCATCAACGGTGCGACCGAAAGAGTGAGGAGCACCAAATTCCTGGGTGTACACATCACAGAAGACCTCTCCTGGACCGCCAACACCACAGCACTGAACAAAAAAGCACACCAGCGGCTCTACTTTCTCCGCAAACTAAGAAGAGCCAGAGCCAGAGCCCCAGCCCCCATCATGCGAACCTTCTGCAGAGGCACCATCGAGAGCATCCTGACCAGCTGCATCACTGTGTGGTATGGCGCCTGCAACGCGTCCTGCCGAAAGACACTTTAGCGCATAGTGAGAGCAGCTGAGAAGATCGTTGGTGTCTCTCTCCCCTCCCTCCAGGACACCTACAACACCCGCCTCACCCGCAAAGCCCTCAACATTGCTGGTGACCCCACCCACCCATCACACAGCCTCTTCAGCCTGCTGCCATCAGGGAGGAGACTACACAGTCTCCAGGCAAAGACCAGCAAGACCCTCTCCCCTCTTCTGCCCCACGCACCTGACCCCTGTGACCCCTGACCCCCAACCCCCCCACGAGTAAGGTGGATGACCACCTTACTCATCTACCTCATATTAGTCGTCTCTCTGAGCATTGGACTCATAGACGCAGACTATAAGCTCTTATAATTGCACTGTTTTTTCAACTGGTTTGCACTATTACCTTGCCACTTTATCTACACATGTCACTTTACTTATTTATTTCTTGTTGTGTTGTCGTTGATATTGTTATGTTTTATGTTGTTATTGTACTGTTGTTGTGATTGTTATGTTACCTGTACGTAACAAGGGTCTGAGAGTAACGGAATTTCAATTCTCTGTATGTACGTGCTGTATATATGATAGAATTGACAATAAAGCTGACTTTGACTTTGAACTCCCTTCCACAGTCTACACGGATACCAGCAACACTGGTTTTGGTGCCGTGTTGACCCAGCGAAAGGAGCAGGGAATGGAACAGGTTATTGCGTACACCAGCAGAACTTTGAACAAAGCAGAGGAAAATTATTCTACCACAGAAAAAGAATGCTTGGCTGTAATCTGGGCTCTGGAGAAATGTCAGCGTTATCTGGAGTATAAACTATTCACAGTAGTCATGGATCACTCAGCCTTACAATGGGTAATGTCTTCCACAAAAACCACTAGCCGTCTCATTAGATGGGCACTGTGACTTCAGATATTCAATTTTATCATTGATTATCGCAAAGAGAAATTGAATATGGCTCCAGATCCAGGTCTTCTGTAACTTCAACCTGTAACCTGTACACCAGCGAAAAAGATCCAGAACTGCCTGTATCAGATGTTGCCCTGTGGGAAGAACAGCACAAAGACCCTGAAGTTACAAAACTATTGAAAGCAGTTGCAGATAATTGTGCCAGTCTGATGGAACAGTATGAGATTGTTGAGGACAAATTGTATCCGAAGACATACCTGGCAAATAACCACCTACATTACCGAGTCTACATTCCCAGCAGCCTCAGATCGTCCCTTCTGAAGCACTATCACTCCACTCCCATGAGTGGTCATGGAGGAATTTACAAAACATATAAGTGTGTTCAAGAAGCAGCATTTTGGCCAGGCATGTGGTACGACGTAAAACAGCATGTGAAAACCTGTGTAAAGTCAAACAATAAAAAGTGATAATCAAAAACCTGCAGGAAAAATACAGCAAATCACTACCATCCACCCAAACCAGATGCTAGGGGTTGACCTCATGGATCCATTACCATGAAGTACAAACCTGCTTGTTTTACCTGCTTGTTTTCATTGATGATTATTCCTGATGGGTTGAGCTGATCCCCATTCGTAATGCCACTGCTCAGAATGTTGTTTCTATCTTCAGAAAAGAAATCCTGACACGATGGGGTGTACCAGACTTCATCCTCTCAGACAGGGGCATCCAGTTTGTCTCGTTTGTATTCAGAGCGTTATGTGAGAACTGGAGCATTACTCCTAAATTAACTACATCTTACCACCCACAAACCAACATGACTGAAAGAGTGAATCGAACTCTCAAGAACATTATGGCAGCCTATGTGGATGACAACCACCAGAGATGGGACGAGTTCTTACCAGAATTCCGATTCACCCTGAATTCTGCCGTTCAAGAGACAACTGGTCTTTCCCCAGCACAACTCCAGCTTGGCAGAAAACTTCAAAGCCCAATGGACTAAATTCTTCATGGTCCTAATCTAACTCCAGATGCTGCCTCCTATTATGTGGTTCATCATCTTCATCAACTACAAACTCAAGCCAAAGAAAGCAGCAAGAAGGCCAAACTGAGAACATTGAGAAACTACAACAAAAATAGGAGGGAGTTGACATTCAAAAGCAAGGATCACGTGTGGTTACATAACTTTGAAGACTGTTTTGTGGTATCTGATCCTTACCGTGCATGCAGTCTGGTGCGACGCAAAGTCTGTGGATTCTAGTGCAATGCGCTTGGAAGACTGACTGTTCATAGTGAGCTGTTCACCAGACAAACTGAAGGACTGATTTACTTATCCTGGAGCCTTTGAAGTCCCATAAACTCTTCAGCCCAGCCAAACTGGTCAGTGTGCTCGGCGCTGCACGCAGCCTCACTCAAACACTCATTCAGTTACAAATGCTACATTCACACACGTACATTCCATTCACAGTGCACATGTAGCACTCCTGTAAATGAGTGTAGAAAAGTCAATGCAATAACGCTGCCGTGATGTCTTCACGTGTCTGTCTTTTACTATAATGAAGCACATCAAGCGCATGATGACGTCATCCAAATGTGCCGAATGGGAATAACTAATTAATTTATTGGATGCACGAAATATAATTTCCTCCTAGCAAACACAAAGAACGAAGGGAATACTAATTAACAGTGATGGAAAAAAAATAACATTAAATCAATTATTAATCGTCTTTGGGGCTTAATCACCATATTACACTCATTGGTTTGTTTATATATGTTTATTGAGTGTGTAATGTTTGACGCTAATTTGAGTGTATTTTTTATTTTTCGAAGTGTTGATTCAAAGTGTTTTCTATTTCTCTTTTTTCCTTTCTTTTAATTTATGTGTGTAGTGTTTGGCGATCCCATTGAGCCAAGAACCGTGAGAGTTTTTGGCAGTTTTAAGAAAACTGTCTGGCGCCTGAAGTTGACAAAGGCATACTTTATTTTCGTTAAGGGCGGCCACCTTCGTTACAACGTAAAATAAAATTGCTTGTTTCGGGATTGACCGATGGTGTTTACGGTATTAATAAAATATCGTATTAACATAGAGTATGCTTATTATTGTCACACCCATGGACTCATGTTTACTTTTAGTTCTGTCATGTCTTGTCATTCTCTGTTCATTTGCCCTGTCGTGTGTGTAGCCTGTTTAGTTAATCACCCACACCTGTTTCTGTTCTCCCTAATTACGTTCTCCCGCATTATCTACCCTTCATAATCTCCTTGTGTTGTTCAGTGTTTGTTGGTTATCGTCTATGTATGCTGTGTGTTTCCTGCCCGTCTGATGTCACATTACCTGTCTGGAATTAAAACCCTTTTGATATATATCTTCGTCTTCGTGTGTTCGCCTACACCACAGCGTGACAATTATAAGTTGGTTGATGATTTAGATAGTTTGGTTTATACCCCATTTAAATCTTAATGTATTTGTGAAATTGATTATGATGTTTGCTTGCGAATTTTTGTCTGTGATGACCTGCTGTTCCTGATGCTTATACATTTATTTGTGCACATCATTATTTATTTTATTCTATTCTATTTTTATTTTCTTTTAATATTTTTATTTTCTTTTTAATTGATGTTTATCTAAAATCGGCTGTAAATAAAGAGATCCTTGCTGAAAATTATTAATTTCTTTAATTTCTTAAAAAAAAAAAAAACTCTTACTAACTCCAAACTTTTGAAAGGTAGTGAAAATGTTACAAAAGCTTTCTATTTCAGATAAATGCTGTTCTTTTGAACTTCCTATTCATCAAATAATCCTGAAAAAAATTATACACAACTGTTTTACAACAGTAATAATAATAAATGTTTTTTGAGCAGCAAATCGGCATATTAAAAATGATTTCTGAAGAATGATGTGGCACTGAAGACTGGAGTAATGATGCTGAAAATGCAGCTCTACCAAAACAGAAATAAACTGCATTTTAAAATATAGGCAAATAGAAAACAGTTATTATAAATGATACAAATATTTCACAATATTACTGTTTTTGCTGTATTTTGGATGAAATAAATTAAGGCTTAAGGTGAGCAGAAGAGACTAGTTTTAAAAACATTAATAAATCTTAACGTTGAAAAACTTTATACATAAATCTTTGTATATATTAGTGCTGTCTATTAATAAAAATGTATTAATCACACATTTTTCTGTAGTAAATTGTAATTAATTGTGATAAAAAACATTTTTAAAAAGCTTTTAATATTTTTATTGTAAATTCATAGTTACGCTGCAAATTAGTGTAGAAACAACATTGTAACGAGCGTCAGCTGAAGTGCCCGTTAGATCCTCTAGAGGGCACTTCAGCATGGACTATGCACTGACTACACACTTTCACACACACTCACTTACAGATACTGACTACATTTCCCAGAATCCCCGTACCTGTCACTGATCACCCCTGCCAGCTGTAGCATATCACCTCACTCTGGCTGCGTTCGAAATCGCCTACTCAGTGAGTAGGTACTTAATTTCAATGAGTAGGTACTTAACGAGTGCTAAAGAGTATGAATGAAATCTCGTAGAGTATGAATGCGATCCGGAAATCATCCTCCACGTTGACGTTATCATGTGACCTACGACGCAACCGCAAGCGCAACAACTTAAAAGATATGAGTGACAGGTTTAATTCATCTATCTTTAAATATCTTGATATTGATTAAACTTGCTAATTTTCTGGTCTAGTTGAAAAAACGGCTCCCCATTTATTTTGTGATTGTAGCAATACATTTGCGCTTAATTTCAGTTCTTATATTTTCAGCCCTAATGTGACCCAGTTTTATCCTTAAAGATATTTTTTTATTATTATAAAAACCCAAAATTGCAATCTCTTGAATATGTTAATTTATTTTATATGCAAACATTTTCATCCACAAGCAAAAGTGAAATAAATTTCCCTCTTTTTCTTGAATTTAAGAATTTATTTCATTCATCAGGCTTATAAAACATATGATGAATTATGATGAATTATTCAGATATTTAACCTTATCATTGCTTTTTTGTGCTCTGCAATTAATCTCATATTATGATGTAATTTTTTGTCTTTTTTGTTTATAATTACATACAAGATCAGGGAAAATACCATGGTTGTATCTTTAACAATAAACAATCATAAGTTCTGCAACAGATAATAATAAGAAAGACGAGTCACAGCTGCACTAACACCTCACAGCATCTGTAACTCAACCCTACCTAGTACGGTTTTTCGCAGCTGCTCGAAGATTCCGCCTTTGGAGAAGAATGTTGATTTTGTACTCAGAAAATGTAAGTATTACTACTAAAAATAAGATTACCCCAGAATGAATTGTATTGCTAGCCCACCTCAACACTTACACACAATAATAATGAAAATGCTGCCCAATACTTCATTTTATTACTTCTTACTGAAAATGATGTTTTAGTAAAACAAGCAAAATGTCATTTGTTTTGTCATATGACAGCTATGCATGAACACACACTAGACAAGTGCAGTCAAGGTGAATCCATCTCAATTTTCAGTCAAGCAATGATTTAAAGCATGAATTAATAAAATAATTGTATTTTATTTACTGACAACAATAGGAAACAAATGAGTAAAAGAATGAATAAAAGTAAGCACAATAAATAAATACATATACAAGTCAACAACACATGAAACAAAGCTTTATTCAGACTTATTGTACTAATAATCACATATTTACAGGCGTTGAACCCTCCTACTGTCCATCCTTCTGCCATCTCAACACAGCTGTGCCAATTCTGCGGCTTTATTTTGATGAAGCAGCTGATCACCGTGAACATCTTCTCCTGTCTTTGCCGTCCATCATGTCCCTCATTACTGCGCTTCTAAATGGGGACATAACTGATCCAGAGGATGAGGAAGACCATGATGATGGACCCGAACCCCACAACCTTGAAGCAAGAGTTGGAGAAGATGTGCGAGACAATCTGGCTGCCACTGTGTCTGCTCCAAACATTTGTGTGCCTGCTCTCCAAGAACATGACTACCTGTTAAAAAAACATTTAAAGATTAAAACATTTTAAAATCCATGTCAGCATTCCTTTTCTTGCCATTTTTTCATGCAAATTTTTGATGTAGTTTTACTACTTTTGTGGTGTAGTGGGCTGAACCACTGAAATGATAGGCAGAAGGTTGGTGGTTCGATCTCTGCAGCCGTCACCTTGCGTCCTTGAGCAAGTCACTCGTGTTAACTGACTTCTTATCCAATACTAATGTTCCTTCATTTATCAACAGTACAAACGGTCAAATAAAACAGATAACTAATGTCGAGTTACTTGTACATTTGTTTATTTATATTACTTACATTCCTGTAATGTAAGCCGTGTTGAATTCTACATAATAGCACACACTCAAATGTCTATTTCATGTTGCGATGTGATCATCATTTGCAATACTTATTGAATATTTCCCTGTCAGATGTTAAATAAACTTTTAGTAAGCGTGTTTATGATGTACAGTTGTGTTCAAAATTATTCAACCCCCACTGAAATTGATTGTTTTGGCCGGTTTGACATTGATTTTGATCATTCAGTCATCCTGCTTACAATTAAATCAAAGAGGCACGTGTAGGTCAGACAAATATAACATAACATTTATAATGAAATAACCACAAATGTCTTTTCTCTGCTCACATCATTATCAGTTTTATTCAACCCCCAAGTGACATTCAATCTTAATACTTAGTACAACATCCTTTTACAGTTATAACAGCTTTTAAACGTGAAGCATAGCTTGACACAAGTGTCTTGCAGCGAGCTACGGGTATCTTCGCCCATTCATCATGGGCAAAAGCCTCCAGTTCAGTCACATTCTTAGGCTTGCGCACTGCAACTGCTTTCTTTAAGTCCCACCAGAGGTTCTCAATCGGATTTAAGTCTGGTGACTGCGATGGCCATTTCAAAATGTTCCAGCCTTTAATCTGCAACCATGCTCTAGTGGACTTGGAGGTATGCTTGGGATCATTGTCCTGTTGAAAGGTCCAACGTCTCCCAAGCCTCAGGTTTGTGACGGACTGCATCACATTGTCCTCCAATATCTCCTGGTACTGAAGAGAATTCATGGTACCTTGCACACGCTGAAGCTTCCCAGTACCTGCAGAAGCAAAACAGCCCCAAAGCATGATTGACCCCCCGCCATGCTTCACAGTAGGCAAGGTGTTCTTTTCTTCATAGGCCTTGTTCTTCCTCCTCCAAACATAGCGTTGATCCATGGGCCCAAACAGTTCTAATTTTGTTTCATCAGTCCACAGAACACTATCCCAAAACTTCTGTGGTTTGTCCACATGACTTTTGGCATACTGCAGTCGACTCTTCTTATTCTTTGGAGACAGCAAGGGGGTGCGCCTGGGAGTTCTGGCATGGAGGCCTTCATTACGCAGGGTGCGCCGTATTGTCTGAGCAGAAACTTCAGTACCTACATCTGACAAATCTTTTCTCAGTTCCTCAGCAGTCACACGGGGACTTTTCTCCAGTCTACGCTTCAGGTAGCGCACAGCAGTCGAAGTCAGCATCTTCTTTCTGCCACGACCAGGTAGCGTTTCAACAGTGCCCTTTGCCTTGAATTTGCGAATTATGCTTCCTATGGTGTCTCTTGGTATGTTTAACATCTTTGCAATCTTCTTATAGCCATTGCCCTTCCTGTGAAGAGTAATCACCTCTTCTCTTGTCTTCCTGGACCATTCTCTTGACTTCACCATGTTTGTAACCACACCAGTAAATGTCTAGAAGGAGCTGAGTATCACAGTCATTTTAAAGCTGCCTAATTGGTGCTTATTAGGCTTTATTGCTGCTCCCTGACATCCACAGGTGCTTTCAATACCTGATTGAAAACACTTCAATGGACCTCTGTTCTTCAGAGTGGTAGTCTTTAAGGGGTTGAATAATTGTGTCAATGAAGAATTCACAAAAGAAACATTTACTACTGTATTACAAAACCAATTGATGTCATTTTAGTTGCATATGCTTCTTTAAGAAGTCCTTGTAGGATTTCATTCTGAATTCAATTACAAATGTACTCTAAATTCTCTAAAACCATTTACAGCATTGGGGGGTTGAATAATTTTGAACACAACTGTATATGGTTCAGAAGTCATGTAAATCCACTTTGGTGACATTCGTGAGCTTACTAGAGCTCCTGTTAGCTATACGTAATAAAACGTGTTTTTACAGCAAAATCACAACTATACTATATATATATATATATATATAGCATCTTTACACCTTCAACACTTCCAACAGTTTACAGTAGTTCAACAAATGCGATTTTAACGCAAGGAATGTTTTCAATACTCACATTTGAAAACGCCTCTTTCTCCTCCGTGTTTGATTGACGTATCCTCTCCCGTGGCCTCCTGGGATAGAAAAGTACTTTTCGGAAAGCACTCAAGAATCTCGGCGGAAGCAGTAGGCCATCCGGGAACTTCTCGACTACTCTTTTATGACTACTAAGATTTCGGACATACTTATTCGCTCACCTACTGCTTTTCCTCTACTATATAGTAGAGAAGTAGGCGATTTCGGACAAACTTTAAGTAGACGTACGTCCGAATCTCGCGAGAAATAGTACGTCACAGAGGTAATTCTCGCCTACTCTTTTATGACTACTAATGTTTCGGACATACTTATTCGCTCGCCTACTGCTTTTTGCCTACTCAATAGTAGAGAAGTAGGCGATTTCGGACGCAGCCACAATTTAAGCTCTACGCACATACGCGCAATTGCTTAGACTTGATTTGGATCCCTGTCATTACTGAGTGTTATTTCCTGTGTCTTGTTTTCCTGGTTTTGTTTCCTGCCTGCCTGTCTCGGTTTATGATTGTTTGACCCACTGCTTTGGATTATTGGACTAACGCTCTCTTTCTGCCTGCCTCGATCTTGTTTGCATGGATAACTGCTGATCGATTTGCCAAGTTCTTCACCGACAAGAAATCCTCCATCAGCAGCCAGTTCTCTACACCACCCACACAGGAACTCAGCCCCTCCTCATCCACTAATCTTCTCCCTTCCTTCTCCCCTCTCACAGAGGCAGAAGTATCAAAACTTCTCCTCTCCACTCATCCCACCACCTGCCCTCTAGACCCCATCCCCTCCCACTCTTTTACCAGCACTTACACACATCATTAACTCGTCTCTCCACACAGGCACTTTCCCTACCACATTCAAGCAGGCTCGAGTAACCCCACTGCTTAAAAAACCCATGCTAGACACATCACTCGTGGACAACTACAGACCTGTCTCTCTCCTACCGTTCATATCAAAAACACTTGAACGAGTTGTATTCAACCAGGTGTCATCCTTCCTCACACAGAACGACCATCTGGACGTCAACCAATCTGGTTTCAAGAGCGGTCATTCAACAGCAGTCATTCAACAGAGACTGCGCTACTGTCTGTCACGGAATCCCTGCGGATTGCTAAGGCTGCTTCCAAATCATCTGTTCTCATCCTACTGGATCTATCTGCTGCCTTCGACACCGTAAACCATCAAATTCTTCTATCCACCCTCTGGTCACTGGGCATCTCAGGTACTGCGCTTCAGTGGTTTGAGTCCTATCTCACAGGTAGGTCTTTCAGAGTTGCCTGGGGAGGGGAGGTATCCAAACCTCATGAACTGATCACTGGGGTTCCTCAGGGTTCAGTTCTTGGTCCCCTCCTATTCTCCATTTATACTACATCACTGGGTCCCATCATACAGGCACATGGTTTCTCCTACGACTGCTATGCTGATGACACACAAGTCTACCTGTCCTTCCAACCAGATGATTCCACAATAGCTGCACGGATCTCAAGCTGTCTGGCGGACATCTCCACGTGGATGGAAGAACACCACCTGCAGCTCAACCTGGCAAAGACTGAGCTTTTAGTCTTCCCTGCCACTCCTACTCTTCAACATGACATCAACATACAGCTTGGTACAACCACCATTACCCCATCAAAGTTGGCCAGAAATCTTGGAGTTATCTTCGATGACCAACTGACCTTCAGTGACCACATCTCAAAGACGGCGCGGTCATGCAGATTTGCACTTTGCAACATCAGGAAAATCCGTCCCTTCCTGACTGAGCACGCAACACAACTGCTTGTCCAGGCCCTGGTCATTTCAAGGCTTGATTACTGCAATGCTCTTCTGGCTGGTCTGCCGTCAAGTGCAATCAAACCTCTTCAAATGATCCAGAACGCTGCTGCACGTCTTGTCTGCAACGAGCCTAAGAGAGCCCACGTCACGCCCCTCTTCATCTCTTTGCACTGGCTACCCCTTGCTGCTTGCATCAAGTTCAAGGCGCTGATGCTTGCTTACAGATCCACCACAGGCTCTGCACCTTCCTACCTCCACACACTGTTACAACGCTACGTCCCCACCAGAAGCCTGCGATCACTAAAGGAACGAAGACTTGTGGTACCGTCACAGAGAGGCACAAAATCACTCTCCAGAACATTCTCCTTCACTGCTCCCTGCTGGTGGAATGATCTCCCTACTTTCATCAGGAACGCAGATTCCTTGGCAATATTCAAGAGACAGCTGAAAACTCACCTCTTCCGTGAACACTTAATCCCCTCATAAAAAAAATAAATAAATAAAAAAAATAAAAAAAACCCTACCCTTCCCCCTTTTTCCCTTCCTACTCTAGCTTATGGTACTGAGCAATATATGAAACTTGTATTGTGAGCACTTCCTGTGTTATTTGCCAATTCATGAAGAATCGCTTGTTTGTTTTCCTCACTTGTAAGTCGCTTTGGATAAAAGCGTCTGCTAAATGACTAAATGTAAATGTAAATAACGTTGCCTTCTCTCTGACATACCTGTTTGCTGGTCTCTGACCACTGCCTGTCTGACTACCTCTGCTAATAAAGCCTGCTTTTGGATCTCATCCGCTGACTCGCCAATCATTACAAACATATAGACAGTATATTTTAAATATGTTTAAAGGCCAGTATCACTGTACTAGTACAGATGTCTCTATGAAATAGATTTTTTTAACATTACTTATAGACATTCAACATTACTGTTTATCTAAAAGCATTAATTTCAACATTTATTAGGCTTTAAAAAAAATAACAATCTTCACATAAAACTATTATAATAAATGTCATATTTGCCTGTGGCCTTACCTGTCTAACAGGTAGGAAATATATAGAAATTTAATTAAGTTATCAAACACTTTACAGTGTTCACTGCAAAAATGATAAATTAAATGTAGGTTAATCCTCATTAAAGTTACAATTTTCTCTATTACCTTTGTTCTTTGATTAACATTAATGGTAGACATCACAGCAACTGGCTTAATATTCAACAAAATGGGCATTTTGGCATTATTCTTTGTTATTGTTTGTTCAAGCTCAAAAAAAAGAACTGGTGCTCGTCTTTGTTGGGCACGAGTCGTGTGTTTATCACACAGACAATGGGAACTGAATAGGAACTAGGGCTAGGCCAGTTACAGTTATGTTATTCCACCAGTAGAAATCATCACAAGAGAAGCATTATCATTCATTCAGTTATTAGCTATGCATGCATGCTTGCCACTTCTACGAAACATGACTTGGAAATAATGAACAACCTAAAACTCACCATCACTCTTAGGGCCCTGCTTTCTCACCAGTAACTTTTCTAGACTCCAATTCGTCCAACTTGACATCAGCACACAGCAGTTTCTGTGTCTACCATTTCCTCTTACTGCCGAAGTTCTCTGGTCCTGCGAGCACAATGGCTAAATATTAAGCCAGTGCTATCAGTGACATCCCCACTCGGGTTTTCAGAAATAAAGAGTCTAAAGGACTATAGGCTTATTGGGGGTGCTGCACATCAGTGTTCATTTTACCAAATTTTGTGAGAGATAGACAAGATTGTACCACTCGTTGAAAACATGTTTTGTGGCTTTAAAACCATGTCATTTTTTTTGCATACAAAGTCAAAACAAAGACTGTGGTCAACCTAAAAAAGTCCATCCATGATTTCTATTGAACCACATAGGGTAGCAATATTCAATTTGAAATGTAAAATGCAAAATGGCGATACAATATATATGAGAGTCAAGTCAAGTCAGTAGTTATTAGTCTACTTAATTTATGTATATCAGCACTGGAGAAAACAGTGACGTAATCGTCCGGCTCAGCTCAGTTCGCATACAATGGCGCCAATGCACGCATACTAAAAACACTGCTGAATATCAAGCAAATGTCCCCAACTTAAGCAAGCCAAAGGCAACAGCAGCAAGGAACCAAAACTCCAACAAATGGAGAAAAAAACCTGTGGAGAAACCAGGCTTAGTCGGGGGGC
The DNA here is from genome assembly GCA_038088235.1 of Zacco platypus. Lineage (NCBI taxonomy): Eukaryota > Metazoa > Chordata > Actinopteri > Cypriniformes > Xenocyprididae > Zacco > Zacco platypus. The sequence continues at coordinate 23,935,326 of CM076078.1, read as the reverse complement.
CAGTTCTCCTCTGGCCAACAGTGAACACTTGTCCGATTCTCAGGCAGAGTTACAGGTCATTAAACTGATTATTGTAATTGTAACAGCTTGCACCAACGCAAACCCTCTTTTGGTGTCAAACTACTGTCTGGATTTCGTATAGGAATTATTTATAAAGACACACAGTGCAAAATTAGCACTGAAAAGGCATGGACTGAATTTTTGTGGCTGATCATCTGGATGGAATGAAAAGTAGAGCTGTGTGTCAACAGCATAGCAATGGTAAGAGAAACCATGTGCCTGTATGATGGGACCCCAGTGATGTAGTGTATATGGAGAATAGGAAGGGTCCAAGAACATTGATGAACTTTGGATACCTCCTCTGTGAGATATGATTTATTTGTGAGATATTAGTTAAACCAGTGAAATGGAGTACCTGAGATGACAAGTGATGAGAGGGTGGACAGATTTGATGATTTACAGTGCCAAAAGCAGCAGAGGGGGGATTCAGTGACCGACATTAGTGCAATCTTGTTAAATGGCTGCTGAATGGTCGGAGAGAGACAGGTGAGGGGGACAGAGTTGAATGTTTTGAGTGTACAAGTGTACGTGTGTTTGAAGCATTGTTGATCTTGTAGTGGAAATTTGAAGATTTAGCAGCATGAACTTCACCAGAAAAGGATGAGAGCAGAGATTGACAACTACCTAGGTCAGATGGGTTTTCATCCAAGTATTGTTTTTGTTTTGTTTTTTTCATGTCTTTATTGTGGCAGTTGTGTTGCCCATCCTCTGTAAATATTGTATATATAATAATTTCCTTTTGAAGCGGTATGGGTTTATGCCTTTTCTTTATACATCTCTATACATCTTTTCTCCTGTGTTGAGACAGACAGGAAATTAGGTAAGGAAAACTGTATTTTTATTTTATTTATTTTTTGAAGGGTTATTTAGTAATAATTCGGATGTAGTTCAGTGGCTATTTTGTTTATTGTTTTGGCCTTGCCCAGCCCTGAAGAAATTGCTTCATTTTTATTGAGATGAAACTAAAAATAAAATAAAAAGATAAATAAAAAAAGAAATTGTTGAAACTGTCTTTTCCTGGAACATTTTATTTATGCTGCATTCCTGACCCTAGACCAGGGTCGTAATGGCACAGCAAACTTGGCACAGCAAACTTCATATACTTTTGAAAATCCAGCATTTAGTTGATCCTGGTAAGCACTCATGTGTAAACACGACAGCTCCACGAGGGGGTTTGGCGTCATGGCATTTGTTTTCAATGCGACACGCATGTCTCCCAGACATCCCGTGGAATTCAACCAACCAGATAGCGACTTCGAAACTACTGAAATGTTTCCCGATAAGTGCATATCAGATATGCATCAGATGTTCAACCAAGGGCAACGTCTGAGGCTGAGACTAGCTTGGCTACTCTTGTGATATAGCTCACACACACACACATATATATATATATATACATTATACATTATATAAGAGCAGTTAGCCACATCCAGAAAAATAAATGGTTCTCCATTAGCCTCTGCTAGATAATATATACACTTTTTTTTAACTGTATTTCCTTGTACAGTTGTGTTTCTCTAACCAACAGATGGCAGAATTCTGCTCCAACACCCGGATCAATATCCAGAAAGAACTCATATTTAATTTTGATTTTAATTAGTTTATTTCTCATAAAAATGTAATATTTCATATGCATGTCAATGATGTAGTTGAGGAATTTTGCTGCAAATAGTTAAAAAAAAATCATATCCCCCAAAACATAGTATAAACATAGATGAGAAGGGAAAAAAGGGGGTATGTATATCATTTGCATTATTAAAAATGTTTTTTTTTTTCTTTTTAATTATTATTATTACAATTGCTCTCTAAATAATTGTGGTCATATGGCACCATTATTGCATTTCTCATGTTTGCTTTTCACTGTGTAATAAAAAAAGTCACATGACTGATTAGTGGGGAAAAGAGTGCACTGCAAATTTGCACACAAAAAGAATAGATACAAATTATAAGTGATTGCAAAGTCATACTATCAAAGATTGTAAAAAGTGTAAAGATTGTGGCTCTGTAGCAAAACACCTCTGTTTGAGTAGGTTGACCAGCACAACAAAGCAACCAATGCTCAACTAATGACATGAGCTTGGAGGCGGGACTATCTGTTTGTGCCTCCAATAGAAGATTGGAGGAGTGTTTATGAAATCAGTTTGAAAACTGTCATTAGTTTTTCACCATGGAAACAAATGATTGCTTGTTTATGCATGTATAATGAAAGGACACATTAAAACGTAATGGATTTAATACAGCTATTTTGTAATTCCAGTGAAGAGTTAGAATTTCATAACGTTCTTAGCAGGTGAAAGAAAGAAAGAAAGAGTTGTCAGGGTTATGTTTATTTTTAGTTTCACTGATTAGGTTTCATTTTCCCTGATCCATTTGCTTGTGTTTTTATTTATTGTTTGCTTCCATTGTTTCAGTAGATTAAGTTTCTCGCCTGTGTCAAGTTTTGTTAATTATCTAGTTCTGTGTATTTAAGCCCTTATTTTCCTGTGTTCATTGTTCAGTCTCTATTTTGGTTTATGTGATTATACTATCTTGTATTTGTTAGTTAAACTCCATCATTGTGTGTTTACTGCAGCAGTCAAACATTACAGAAAGAAAGATCAGTGTCAGTACGACTTCACTCTTCCATCTTGATGTCACTGTGACATACAAAAGGAAGCTTTAAGGCAAGCTCTGGGCGGTCATTGCCCTCAAATGAAAACATTGAACCTGAGCTGAGACAACTTTATTTACACTCTCTGCTTACATCTCAGTGAGTCTGAATTAGAAAACTAAACAATAGTGAACTCTGGTAAGTCAAAACAATATTTGCTCAGAAGGTTGACTTAAATGTTTTATTTAAGCGTTAAGTTAAATGTAATTACTATGTTAAAAAATAGGGCTTGTAAAGCTGATACACTCCGTGCTATTCAGTGTGCTGTAGTTTGTCTTACATTGTTGCTGAACCAACAATGTTGAGCAGCAAGATCAATTCCTTATACTTTGGACATTATTGCATATCTGAAAGGAGGAAAACTTGTTAAAACTGGACAATGTGAGGATATCTCAGAATGTGTCAGGATTGAGTAAGACTTTAAGTACACGTTCCCTTGCATTATGCAGATTGCTTTATTGTCATTATGACTTGAGACAGAGGAAGCTTGCTTTGAAGCAACGTCTGTGCAGTTGTTTTCACAATCTCTACTTACATCTCAGTGAGATAGAATCAGCACGCCTGCCAGTTGTCAACTCTAAGTCATGAGAAACTTTTCTTACTGTATGTTGTGAAATATTTTTAAGATTTGACTAAATTCAAGAAATCTACTCAAAGTTGGCGTATTTCAATGCCAAACTGTAGCTCAAGATAAGATACAAAAATTAAATTAGAATATCAACAACAACAAATAAATTGTAAGATTATAACCAAAATGTTGAATAAAAATTAAAGTTGGCCTTGTATGTCGATGTGACTTTGTGACAGTTGTGTTAAACCATAACACCAAAAATACGACCAAGCTATCAGTTTTCTTCAAGAGTAAAATATGCTCTTTTATAATGCTGTCTGTGGAAACAACACTAAAAAAGTCTGTAAAACAGGGCTCAATGAACTGTTAATATGAAAGAATTTTCCATATTGATTAGGAGTTTTACCCACATTTTGCATTGCATTGTGTTGTGTTCTAGGGTAAAGAAAACGTCTGTAAACTAAGCCCTGCCAGAAAATTACTAGTACATTTTGCGTTTTATACTGATTTTTTTCTTACAGTAAACCCAGGCCTTGTTTGCCTCCAAAACTAACAAAACTTGATTTCACTTTAATTAGTAAAAGCATGATGGAAAGAAAACAATATTTATTCAAGATATATAAATATAATCATTATAGGAAATATTCCAGAACTACTTGGTGCATAACCACTTGAGCCATTTTGAAGTGATGTTGTCATAAATAAAAAACTAAGCAATGAACTGCAAGAATATTTAAAAACATTACTGTATATTGCTAAACAATTTAAAAGAGAAAGGAAAAGGAAAGAAAGAAGTATTAGTAAGATTTCACACTTCCATCTTGACGTCACTATGACATACAAGAGGAAGCTTGCTTTAATGCAAGCTCTGGGCGGTCATTGCCCTCAAATGAGAACATTGAACTTGAGCGGACAACTTTATTCATACTCTGAGACTGAGTCTCTGCTTACATCTTCGTGAGACTGAATCAGAAAACTAGTCAGTAGGGAACTCTGGTAAGTTAAGACAATATTTGCTCAGAGGTTGTACTCAAATGTTTTTTTTGTTTGTTTATTTGTTTGTTTGTTCGTTTTTTTAATGTTAAGTTAATGTATTTACTGTTAAAAAACAGGGCTTAGAAACCTGACAGTGCCATAGAATAATGTCTAAGCATAAAAGGCAATCATGCATGATGGTTTAAACATCCGTTCTTGGTTAAATTGTCTTTTAAAAATCTGTCAGCTTTTGTGGATGCCATGTATCATTTAAAGGGTTAAAATTAACTTTGGTGTAGAATTATTTGACATTGTCAGTGCTCATGCAACAATACTTTTAACTACTAGTTTATGAAACTGTTGTTACTCTAAAACAACTACTGCAGCATTTTACACTACGCAGGAAGACACACCTCCTTATATACCACAAACATCCTTCATTGTTGCCACAAGTTTACTTCTACCTCTAGGGGAGAGGAAGGAGTGTTGTAACACAAGTTAGTTATAACACCATCATTTTATCCAATTAGAAATGTGTTCCTAAGATGAAAGAATGATACTTCTGTTGCAAAATTGTGTTGAACTGTGAACTGTATTTACAGAAACTACACATCAGCTCTGACTGTTGATCTACCATGACGTCGAACATCACTGCACATCACTGCGGTACATCAACTCAGAACCTGGTTGCATCTGTGCTTCCTCCTTTACTCATCATCGAGCTGTTACTTGGTCTACCTGGCAATGTCTTGGCACTGTCAGTCTTCAGCAAAAACCTTAAGTCTTGGAGGGCCAATGTTATGTTCCTCTTTAACCTAGTTTTGTCTGACTTTCTGCTTCTCGTGAGTTTACCCCTCCGTATTGACAACTTCATACGTGGCGAGAAGTGGATACATGGAGACTCATGGTGTCGGGTCAACTTATTTATGCTGTCAGTCAATCGTTCAGCCAGCATTGCCTTCATGACTGCCGTGGCTGTTGACCGCTACTTTAAAGTGGTCCATCCGCATCACAAAATTAATCACATAAGCACAAAACAAGCAGCTGGGGTTGCCTGCCTCATCTGGAGTGTTGTGATATCTCTAAGGATCCCTTTGCTGACCAACAATCTTCTGAGTGTGAAAAATAATGTTTCTCTTTGTAGGAGCTTCAGTAACTATGAGAAACCATCACTAGGCATCCGCCTGCATTATGCAGTGTTTATTTTAGAGTTCTTTGTGCCTCTATTACTTCTAGTCTTCTGCTCTGTTCGTATTGCATGTATCCTACGGTCTCGCCAGATGGACAAGGACAAGAGAGGACAAAGGGCTATTCGAACTGTACTAGTGATCGTTGGAGTCTTTTTCCTCTGTTTCTTCCCTAGCATTGGCACAGGATTGACAGCACTCCATTTTAAAAATCTTGGAGAGGAGTACTGTAAGGCTTACAATCTCACCAGTCAGTTGTTCTCTATGTCCATAGCCTTCACCTATCTAAACAGTGCTCTAGACCCGGTCATTTACTGCTTCTCCAGCTCCATCTTCCGCAATTATTTGAAAAGAGTTATAAACCAGTCGGGATTAAAGAAGCTACAGATGAGCCGACGGGACAGTATGCCCAGCGGAAGTGATTGAATGGGTTTTTTAAGCATTGGTGCAGTGTTACTTTTTCATTATAATTTTGTTTGTCTAGTTTTCTTTGTGAAACATAAGCATAATATTATTTTTTTCAACTTTTTTTGTTATGATGCATTTAGTACAGAAATTGTATATAATACATCATGTCATGATCTGCTTGTAATAATAATAATTGGAAAATAAATAAAATAAAGCCATGTGAGAATGATAATGATGAAAAAAATAAGTTTGGATAAAGAATTAAATCTGTGGACAGAAAACATGGGATTCACTTATTAATTATGTTACAAACGTAGGTTCGGGAGGATCCTAAACATTCAGTCCAGTCAATCATCGATATGAGCGTAAATAAGCAGCAGTCACTGCAGTGACTGTCAGTCCTTACTAGAACCAGGAAGCATGACCATATTAGCCTGGTTCTGTCAACACTGCACTGGCTCCCTATTTAACAACGTATAGATTTTAAAATCTTGCTAATTACTTACAAAGCACGAAATTGTTTAGCTCCCCAGTACCTGAGCAAGCTCTTAATGCATTATAGTCCTTCACGTCTATTACAATTTTAGTTAATTGTTAATACCTAGAATATCAAAATCAACTGCAGTCAGTAGATTATTTTCCTATTTGGCACCTAAACTGTGGAACAATCTTCCAAGCATTGTTCTGGAAGCAAACACACTCTGTCAATTTAAATCTAGACTAAAAACGCATCACTTTAACCTGGCATACACATAACACATTATCATTAACACATAACATTAGGCTGCATAGGTTAGGTCAGCCCAAACCGGGAACACTTTCTATAACACCAGATGTACTCGTTACATCAGAAGAACAATGGTATCTACGCTAATTTAAGTCTCTGCTTATCCTGAGGTTTACCTTAATTATCCGGAAGCAGGCCGTATCCAGGTCAGATGCAAGACCTGCGCCTATACACAACCACAACGCAGCCCTGAAGTGTCAACAGAGACTGTGTCAACTAGATCATCCCTTGTGAAGGCATTACCAACACGAAAGCCAGTGACACAGATCCCCAACAAACCGTCCCATACCAGCATGATGAATACGATCTTCAACTAGATGGAACTGAATTAAATATTTTGACTGTTGCATTCCCAAATCGGACTTATGACCTGTAACTCTGCCTGAATCAATCAAGCACTGTTCACTGTTGGCCAGAGGCTAACCGGCCCCCCGACTAAGCCTAGTTTCGCCATTTTTGTCACCTGTTAGTTACCTGACGTCACCTGTTGGATTTTTGGTTCCTTCCCGCTGTTGCCTTTGGCTTGCTTAGTTGGGGACACTTGACTTGATATTCAACAATGTTTTTGATCTGCCTGCATTGACACCATTGTATGCGAACTGAACTGAGCTGGACGATTACATCACTCTTTAATATCTCATGTTAATTTCGTGTTAAGTCCACAAGACGAAAATTAGTGATGTTCTTAAACCACTGTGTGAATATTTCCATGCTGATGTCACCATTGCTTATGCAGTAAATAAGCATGATTCAAAGAAAACAATCCAAAAATTAAAGCTGCAAGCAGCGATGACGGGTCCTCGCACCCGGGCTCACGCCACCCGGACGCCTTAGGAAAACAGCGAACAGTGGGCGACATGCATTTAAGCATGTAAATATAGGAGAAATATGGTAAAGTCATTTTGATGTGCCACACTTCTTGCTGCCATCAGGTGGCGCTTTGACTATAACTGAATATTGATGTCTTTAAACCAGGACTATTATCAAACATGCGAAGTTTGGAGCAGATCGGACACTGTATGCCTGAGTTACATCAACTTCCTGTTTCGTGGCGTTAATCGCATACATTAGCACTTAGCCAAGTGTTGCGTGATTTAACGTGTTTCTAGTGTGTTTGGTACTTTGTGACACATTGAAATGTGTTTCTGGGAGTGAATTACAGAGTAAAGCATGCCATTTCCAGTTGCCAGGAGGTGGCGCTATAATTAATTGAATATTGGCATGTAGATGTCATGTGAAGTTTGGGGCAGATCGGACATTGTATGCTTGAGTTACAACAATTTCCTGTTTCATGACAACATTAGCATACTTTAGCACTCAGCTAGGTGTTGCTAGCATGATTTAGAATGTTTCTAGCATGTCTAGTACTCCAATGCATATTTTAGTATGTTGCTAGTAGTGCATAATGTTGTTAAAAACGTCATTTCCTGTTGCTAGTAGGTGGCGCTATTACTATTAATGAATATCGTCATGGAGATGTGTTCAGGGCAGGACTCTTGTCAAGTGTGCAAAGTTTGGGGTAGATTGGACTTTGCATGCCTGAGTTACAGCAACTTCTTGTTTCATTGAATTAATAGCATGCTTTAGCACTTAGCTAAGTGTTTTGCTAACATTTTTCTGGCATGATCCTAGCCTGTTTACTACTTACTGGCCCATTTTAATATGCTGTTAGGAGTCCATAATAGTGTTAAACAGTCACTTCCTGTTGCCAGCAGGTGGCGCTATGACTATAAATGAATATGGGCATGGATATCTGTTCAGAACAGCATTCTTATCATGCGTATGAAGTTTGGGGCAGATCGGGTATTGTTTGCCTGAGTTACAGCAACTTCCTGTTTCATGGTGAAACATCGAACTTTGTCAGGCCGCCAGGGAGACGTCCTGTGACTACAACTCTAGATCTTTGCAATTTAGCGTCGCAAAGGCCTTATGATTACGCAAACCAAATTTGAAGATGATCGGATTAGAACTGTAGGAGGAGTTCGTTAAAGTACGAGGCCTGAAAATGGCAAAAACTGCACAAAAATCGCACAGTAAATTCAAAATGGCTGACTTCCTGTTGCGTTTAGGACTCCACTCCAAGAGACTTTTCTGTAGGTCATGGGACCTTACATGTATGTACCGAATTTCGTGGACGTACGTCAAACGTAGCCGAAAGCGCACACCGTTGAAGTGGTATAGGTGCCGCTATCGAGCCATTTTGCCCCATCCAATTCTGAAACCTATATCAGATGTAAATTTTCGCCAGTTCTGACACGTGTGCAAAGTTTCGTGTGTTTTCGAGCATGGTTAGGCCCTCAAAAAAGCGATTCATTTTGGAAAAGAAGAAGAAATATAGCTGCAAGCAGCGATAAAGGGCCCAAGCCCGGTGGCACCGCCAACCCGATGGCTTCAAGGCAACTGTGCATGGCGGTCAAAATGAATTTAAACGGTGTCTCCAGTTGGAGACTGACCAGTTAGTTGAGTCAGATTATACAATAACATTTTAAACAATAAGAATAAAGTCTATACTGTGACAGAAATTAATCTTTCACATTGTCTTAATATATACATTCAAATATAATACTAACTAAAAGCGTTCATAGCAAAGTTATCATTAGCAGTTCAAAGTGTTATATATTCAACTGAATTTATCTTATTATATTGTTAAACTAATTATATAAAACTAAGTAGTCAGTGAAATATAAATGAACTGGTTCTTTGCCTTTATTTCTTTATACAAATTTATAGAAGAGAAGGGCTAAGAGATTTCATATACTATATACTATAATGTTAAACCTGCAAGACCCTGAGAATGAGAGAGAGAGAGAGAGAGGGGGAGATATTCAGAAGAAATATTTGAAAGAAAACAAGTATATTGATCTGAAATATAGTACATTCATTTTAAATTCATCCAGGTTCCATTGAACTTATCTTAAGGTATTTTTCGTATTTTCATATTATTAAACTAATTATATAGAACCATATAGTCAGTGCACGACAACTGAACTGGTTCTATGCCTTTATTTTAATGAGATTTCCTATCCTATAATGCAGACAAAAGGAGACAGCAATGAAAGGGTTAAACCTGGAAGACCCAGAGAGAGAGAGAGAGAGAGAGAGAGAGAGAGATATTCAGAAAAAAATATTTTAAAGAAAACAAATATATTGATCTGAAATATAGTACATTCATTTTAAATTCATCCAGGTTCCATTGAATTTATCTTAAGGTATTTAACGCTATTTTTAATCATATTATTAAACTAATTATATAAAACCATATAGTCAGTGCACTACAACTGAACTGGTTCTATGCCTTCCTATCCTTCCTATTTCCTATCCTATAATGCAGACAAGGGGACACAGCAATGAAAGGGTTAAACCTGCCAGACTAAAACACAGAGAACTGTTAGAGCTTGTGAACTGTCTGAATGTGTGTGCGTGCAATGTATGAGGAGAGCACGAATGTAATATACACGATAACGATCCAAATACGATTTATTTGCAGAAGTTTATATTTTAGTTTTATTTTTTAAAATCCCTGCATGTGATGTAGTTATTTGTATAACTGGGCGCGATCATTATTAGAAGACGCTGCGCGTTTCTTTGTGGGACAGAAAATCTTCCAAGCTATAATTGAAGCTCTTTAAAACATTCTTGTGATTAAATGTTGTGTAATCGCTGGAATGAACAAGGTTAAAAAACACGTAAATGATTTCGTGATCACTCTCACAGAAATCATCAAACTGTCAAACACGGCTCGCGATTTCTATAGGAAAGTCTTTCATGTGTTTATTTGCTTGTATATTGTAGAATCGCTGGAATGGAATGGAATGGCTATTAAATATAGAAATTAGGTGTGTATATTTCAATTATTCATGAATAATTGACAACTTCCAAATTCCCTTTTTGTTCTTAATTTAAACCTTCGCATTGGCAACACCATTTGAGATGTACTATAATCGTTCGCAATTTTAGCATCTTCAGTATGTAGTCATCATGTGCAGAAGTTTATTATTAGTTATATGCAGAAGTTTATATTTTAATTGTATTTTTTAAAATCCCTGCATAAATCTTCCAAACTGTAATTGAAGATTTTTAATATGTTCTTGTGATCGAATCTTGCCTAATCGCTTGAATACTTTAATGAATAAGGTTTAAAAACATGAGCTTTCATGATTTCGTTATCACTCCCTTTCAGAGAAATGACGTGCGGCTCTTTGTTTAATCCGTTAGGAAATGAAGTTTGCACAGATGCCACACAGCGTCAACACATTAACAGTCATACACATAAGAATTCAAACAAAGAAATGAAAAGAACATGAAAAAATCACATGTAAATGAGTTCGTGATCATTCACAGACATCATGAAACTGCAAACACGGCTCGCGATCTCTACTTGATGTGCTCTTGATGCGCTCTCTACGCGATCTCTCTCTTTCATGTGTTTATATTGTAGAATCGCTGGAATGTCTTCAGCATCTTCAGTATGTAGTCATCATGTGCAGAAGTTTATTATTAGTTATTTGCAGAAGTTTACATTTTAATTTTATTTTTTAAAATCACTGCATGTGTAAAGTTATTTGTATAACTGGGCGCGATCATTAGACGCTGCGCGTCTCTTTGTGTGACATTAAAAAGCTTCTTTTACAGTTTGGAAGATTTTCTATGTTCTTGTGATCGAATCTTGTCTAATCGCTTGAATGTTTTAAAGAATAAGGTTTAAAAACACTTAAAATCAAGTGGCTTTCACGCGGTCACGATCACTGCTTTCAGAGAAATGACGCGCGGCTCTTTGTTTAATCCATTAGGAAACGAAGTTTGCACAGATGCCACACAGCGTCAACACATTAACACAGTCATACACATAAAAATTCAAACTTCAATTTCAAAGAATTGAAAGGAACATTAAAAAGATAGACGCGAGAAAGAACGAGCTTCGGACGCGATCGTTCTCAGACGCGGCGCGTCTATAATTGTCACAGAACACCTTCCAAACTCAAATTAAGCTTTTTAATACATTCTTGTGATTAAATCTTGCGTAATCGCTGGAATATTTTAACTTATGAGTTTAAAAAACACAAATGAGCTCGTGATCATTCACAGACATCATCAAACTATCAAACACGGGGTGTGCTTCTCTGAGTGAACAGATATATGACACACGTGCTGTCCACTAGAGGGAGCCACGAGACCATTTTTGTTAAGAGCCTCAAAAACACCCAAGAATATTATTAAAGTTTGACGTCTTGCCATGGCAACAATATTTAAGATATCACAAAGACATTCACATGTCTACATCTGAAATGTTTGGACATTATAATGAAGAAGTTTGAAGCAAATCGGGTAAAAATAAGAGGGTGATCTCAAAGCATTTTGAAAGTGACACATTTCCTGTTGCCAGTTGGTGGCGCTATATCTTTTACACACAATAGTCACATCCATGTGCTCGGCCTCCTAAAAGGAACACACAGCTGAAGTTTCATAAAAATCAAAGGATGTATGCTGACGTTATAACACACTTCCTGTTTCTGTTTTCTCGCCATAAATTCATTGCCTCACCACGGGCAAACCGTTTGAGATATCAAAAATCCGCTGGACTTTTTGCATCATCAATGTCTTGTCTTCATGCTGACTGAGTTTGGTGGTGATCGGATTAAGCGGCTAGGAGGAGTATATCAAATTCCAGAGCATGCGTTTTTCAAACAACCCATAATAGCTCACTTCCTGTTGAGGGGGCGTACAACTTAGAGCACGAAAGTTGTCAGTGCCAATGAGTTCTATATGTGTACCGAGTTTCATACTAATATGTGCAAGCGTGTTTGATATATGGACCAAGTTTTTGGACCCCATTCAAGGGGGCGCTGTCGAGCCCCCCTGCCATGCCCGGGTCCCAGCCTCTGTGATTTCCTAATGGCCGCCGGTTCCAATGTGTGTGCAAAGTTTCAAGAGTTTTCGAGCATGATAAGGGCCCCAAAAGTGCCCGAGTTTCATCCAATTTGAAAGATGCCAAGAGTCTCAAAACGATCCAAAACAAATATTTTGATCTGACACTTTGATCTGTTGCTATGACAACAGTGTTTTGTATATATAAGATCTTTTAACAGGTCTACATTCGCCATGTCTTGACATTATTCTGGTGAAGTTTGAAGCAAATCGGGTAAAAATAAGAGGGTGATCTCAAAGCATTTTGAAAGTGACACATTTCCTGCTGCCAGCTGGTGGCGCTATATCTTTGACACAGAATAGTCATATCCATGTGCTCGGCCTCCTACAAGGAACACACATCTGAAGTTTCATAAAAAACAATGAATGTATGCAGACGTTATAACACACTTCCTGTTTCTGTTTTCTCGCCATAAATTCGTTGCCTCGCCACGGGCAAACCGTTTGAGATATCAAAAATCCGCTGGCAATTTTGCGTCATCAATGTCTTGTCTTCATGCTGACCGAGTTTGGTGGTGATCGGATTAAGCGCCTAGGAGGAGTATATCAAATTCCAGAGCATGCGCTTTTCAAACAACCCATAATAGCTCACTTCCTGTTGAGGGGGCGTACAACTTAGAGCACGAAAGTTGTCAGTGCCGATGAGTTCTTCATGTCTACCGAGTTTTGTACCAATACGTGCAAGCGTGTTTGATATATGGACCAAGTTTTTGGACCCCATTCAAGGGGGCGCTGTCGAGCCCCCCTGCCACGCCCGGGTCCCAGCCTCTGTGACGCCCTAATGGCCGCAGGTTCCAATGCGTGTGCAAAGTTTCAAGAGTTTTCGTGCATGTTAAGGGCCCCAAAAGTGCCAAAAACCTTGAATAAAAAATAATAATAATCAATAATCATCTCAAAAATAGGTATATGCTGCCCTCTAGTGCTCATTATAAATATATGACACTGTTTCCCTTCATTTTAATTTACACATACATCTTGAAATTAAAAAATAAATTAAAATGTGTTTATTTATGATATTTGTACTATTAAATATAGAAATTAGGTGTGTATATTTCAATTATTCATGAATAATTGACAACTTCCAAATTCCCTTTTTGTTCTTAATTTAAACCTTCGCCATGGCAACACCATTTGAGATGTACTATAATCGTTCGCAATTTAGCATCTTCAGTATGTTGTCATGATGTGCAGAAGTTTATTATTAGTTATTTGCAGAAGTTAATATTTAAAATTTATTTTTTAAAATCCCTGCATGTGTAAAGATGCAGTTGTATAACTAAGCGCGATCTTAGGAGACGCTGCGCGTCTCAAATCTTCCAAACTGTAATGAAGCTTTTTAATATGGTCTTGTGATCGAATCTTGTCTAATCGCTTGAATGTTTTAATGAAAAAAGTTTAAAAACACTTAAAATCGAGGGGCTTTCACGCGGTCATGATCACACGCTTTCAGAGAAATGACGCGCGGCTCTTTGTTTAATCAGTTAGGAAACGAAGTTTGCACAGATGCCACACAGCGTCAACACATTAACACAGTCATACACATAAAAATTCAAACAAAGGAATGAAAAGAACATGAAAAAAATCACATGTAAATGAGTTCGTGATCATTCACAGACATCATGAAACTGCAAACACGGCTCGCGATCTCTACTTGATGTGCTCTTGATGCTCTCTACGCGATCTCTCTCTTTCATGTGTTTATATTGTAGAATCGCTGGAATGTCTTCAGCATCTTCAGTATGTAGTCATCATGTGCAGAAGTTTATTGTTAGTTATTTGCAGAAGTTTATATTTTAATTTTATTTTTTAAAATCACTGCATGTGTAAAGTTATTTGTATAACTGGGCGCGATCATTAGACGCTGCGCGTCTCTTTGTGTGACATTAAAAAGCTTCTTTTACAGTTTGGAAGATTTTCTATGTTCTTGTGATCGAATCTTGTCTAATCGCTTGAATGTTTTAAAGAATAAAGTTTAAAAACACTTAAAATCAAGTGGCTTTCACGCGGTCACGATCTCTCGCTTTCAGAGAAATGACGAGCGGCTCTTTGTTTAATCCATTAGGAAACGAAGTTTGCACAGATGCCACACAGCGTCAACACATTAACACAGTCATACACATAAACATTCAAACTTCAATTTCAAAGAATTGAAAGGAACATTAAAAAGATTCTGAAAGAACGCGCTTCGGACGCGATCGTTCTCAGACGCGGCGCGTCTATAATTGTCACAGAACACCTTCCTAGAGGTGAGCCACGAGACCATTTTTGGGAAGAGCCTCAAAAACACCCAAGAATATTATTAAAGTTTGACGTCTTGCCATGGCAACAATATTTAAGATATCACAAAGACATTCACATGTCTACATCTGAAATGTTTGGACATTATAATGAAGAAGTTTGAAGTAAATCTGGTAAAAATAAGAGGGTGATCTCAAAGCATTTTGAAAGTGACACATTTCCTGCTGCCAATTGGTGGCGCTATATCTTTGACTCATAATAGTCACATCCATGTGCTCGGCCTCCTACAACGAACACACAGGTGAAGTTTCATAAAAATCAATGAATTTATGCAGACGTTATAACACACTTCCTGTTTCTCTTTTCTCGCCATAAATTCGTTGCCTCGCCACGGGCAAACCGTTTGAGATATCAAAAATCCCCTGGCAATTTTGCGTCATCAATGTCTTGACTTCATGCTGCCCGAGTTTGGTGGTGATCGGATTAAGCGCCTAGGAGGAGTATATCAAATTCCAGAGCATGCGCTTTTCAAACAACCCATAATAGCTCACTTCCTGTTGAGGCGGCGTACAACTTAGAGCACGAAAGTTGTCAGGCCGGATGAGATCTTCATGTGTACCGAGTTTCATACCAATATGTGCAAGCGTGTTTGATATATGGACCAAGATTTCGGACCCCATTCAAGGGGGCGCTGTTGAGCCCCCCTGCCACGCCCGGGTCCCAGCCTCTGTCACTTCCTAATGGCCGCAGGTTCCAATGCGTGTGCAAAGTTTCAAGAATTTTTGAGCATGTTAAGGGCCCCAAAAAGCCCCGAAAGGTTGAAAAAAAATAAAAATAAATATAGCTGCTAGCAGCGATGGGCGGGCCCAAGCCAGTGGCACCGCCACCTCTGTGTTTTAAGGACAACTGGGCACGGCGGGCAAAATGAATTTAAACGGTGTCTCCAGTTGGAGACTGACCAGTTAGTTGAGTCAGATTATTCAATATAATACTAACTAAAAGCGATCATATCATAGCAAAGTTATCATTAGCAGTTCAAAGTGTTATATATTCAACTGAATTTATCTTATTATATTGTTAAACTAATTATATAAAACTAAATAGTCATTGAAATACAAATGAACTGGTTCTTTGCCTTTATTTTTTTATACAAATTTATAGAAGAGAAGGGCTAAGAGATTTCCTATATTATAATACAGACAAAAGGAGACAGCAATGAAAGGGTTAAACCTGCAAGACCCTGAGAGAGAGAGAGAGAGAGAGAGAGAGAGATATTCAGAAGAAATATTTTGAAGAAAACAAGTATATTGATCTGAAACATTGTACATTCATTTTAAATTCATCCAGGTTCCATTGAATTTATCTTAAGGTAGTTTACGTTATTTTTAACCATATTATTAAACTAATTATATAGAACCATATAGTCAGTGCACTAAAACTGAACTTGTTCTATGCCTTCATTTTTTATGAGATTTCCTATCCTATAATGCAGACAAAAGGAGACAGCAATGAAAGGGTTAAACCTGGAAGACCCAGAGAGAGAGAGAGAGAGAGAGAGAGAGAGATATTCAGAAAAAAATATTTTAAAGAAAACAAATATATTGATCTGAAATATAGTACATTCATTTTAAATTCATCCAGGTTCCATCAAATTTATCTTAAGGTATTTAACGCTATTTTTAATCATATTATTAAACTAATTATATAGAACCATATAGTCAGTGCACTACAACTGAACTGGTTCTATGCCTTCCTATCCTTCCTATTTCCTATCCTATAATGCAGACAAGGGGACACAGCAATGAAAGGGTTAAACCTGCCAGACTAAAACACAGAGAACTGTTAGAGCTTGTGAACTGTCTGAATGTGTGTGCGTGCAATGTATGAGGAGAGCACGAATGTAATATAAACGATAACGATCCAAATACGATTTATTTGCAGAAGTTTATATTTTAGTTTTATTTTTTAAAATCCCTGCATGTGATGTAGTTATTTGTATAACTGGGCGCGATCATTATTAGAAGACGCTGCGCGTTTCTTTGTGTGACAGAAAATCTTCCAAGCTATAATTGAAGCTCTTTAAAACATTCTTGTGATTAAATGTTGTGTAATCGCTGGAATGAACAAGGTTAAAAAACACGTAAATGATTTCGTGATCACTCTCACAGAAATCATCAAACTGTCAAGGCTCACGATCTCTACAGGAAAGTCTTTCATGTGTTTATTTGCTTGTATATTGTAGAATCGCTGGAATGGAATGGCTATTAAATATAGAAATTAGGTGTGTATATTTCAATTATTAATGAATAATTGACAACTTCCAAATTCCCTTTTTGTTCTTAATTTAAACCTTCGCATTGGCAACACCATTTGAGATGTACTATAATCGTTCGCACTTTTAGCATCTTCAGTATGTAGTCATCATGTGCAGAAGTTTATTATTAGTTATTTGCAGAAGTTTATATTTTAATTTTATTTTTTAAAATCCCTGCATAAATCTTCCAAACTGTAATTGAAGATTTTTAATATGTTCTTGTGATCGAATCTTGTCTAATCGCTTGAATACTTTAATGAATAAGGTTTAAAAACATGAGCTTTCATGATTTCGTGATCACTCCCTTTCAGAGAAATGACGCGCGGCTCTTTGTTTAATCCGTTAGGAAATGAAGTTTGCACAGATGCCACACAGCGTCAACACATTAACAGTCATACACATAAAAATTCAAACAAAGGAATGAAAAGAACATGAAAAAATCACATGTAAATGAGTTCGTGATCATTCACAGACATCATGAAACTGCAAACACGGCTCGCGATCTCTACTTGATGTGCTCTTGATGCGCTCTCTACGCGATCTCTCTCTTTCATGTGTTTATATTGTAGAATCGCTGGAATGTCTTCAGCATCTTCAGTATGTTGTCATCATATGCAGAAGTTTTTTATTGGTTATTTGCAGAAGTTTATATTTTAATTTTATTTCTTAAAATCACTGCATGTGTAAAGTTATTTGTATAACTGGGCGCGATCATTATTAGGTTGTGTGACAGAAAATGCTCACTGATCACTCGCTTTCAGAGAAATGACGCGCGGCTCTTTGTTTAATCCGTTAGGAAATGAAGTTTGCACAGATGCCACACAGCGTCAACACATTAACACAGTCATACACATAAAAATTCAAACTTCAATTTCAAAGAATTGAAAGGAACATTAAAGGAATAAGATTCTGAAAGACGCGAGAAAGAACGAGCTTCGGGGCGCTCGTTCTCAGCCGCGGCGCGTCTATAATTGTCACAGAACACCTTCCAAACTCAAATTAAGCTCTTTAAAACATTCTTGTGATTAAATCTTGAGTAATCGCTGGAATATTTTAATTTATAAGTTTAAAAAACACAAATGAGTTCGTGTGATAATTAATGTGATACACGTGCAATACTGTCCACTAGAGGGAGCCACGAGACCATTTTTGTTAAGAGCCTCAAAAACACCCAAGAATATTATTAAAGTTTGACATCTTGCCATGGCAACAATATTTAAGATATCACAAAGACATTCACATGTCTACATCTGAAATGTTTGGACATTATAATGAAGAAGTTTGAAGCAAATCGGGTAAAAATAAGAGGGTGATCTCAAAGCATTTTGAAAGTGACACATTTCCTGCTGCCAATTGGTGGCGCTATATCTTTGACTCACAATAGTCACATCCATGTACTCAGCCTCCTACAACGAACACACAGGTGAAGTTTCATAAAAATCAATGAATGTATGCAGACGTTATAACACACTTCCTGTTTCTGTTTTCTCGCCATAAATTCGTTGCCTCGCCACGGGCAAACCGTTTGAGATATCAAAAATCCCCTGGCAATTTTGCGTCATCAATGTCTTGTCTTCACGCTGACCGAGTTTGGTGGTGATCGGATTAAGCGCCTAGGAGGAGTATATCAAATTCCAGAGCATGCGCTTTTCAAACAACCCATAATAGCTCACTTCCTGTTGAGGCAGCGAACAACTTAGAGCACGAAAGTTGTCAGGCCCGAGGAGGTGTATATGTTTACCGAGTTTCATACCAATATGTGCAAGCGTGTTTGATATATGGACCAAGTTTTCGGACCCCATTCAAGGGGGCGCTGCCGAGCCCCCTGCCACACCCGGGTCCCAGTCTCTGTGACGCCCTAATGGCCGCAGGTTCCAATGCGTGTGCAAAGTTTCAAGAGTTTTTGAGCATGTTAAGGGCCCCCAAAGTGCCAAAAACCTTGAAAAAAAAATAATAGAGAATAAGTTTAATAATAATCCTAAGGAAAACAATAGGGCCTTCGCCCTTTCAGGGCTTGGGCCCTAATAATAATCCTTAGAAGAACAATAGGGCCCTTCGCCCATTCAGGGCTTGGGCCCTAATAATCCTTAGAAAAACAATAGGGTCCTGCGCCCTTTCAGGGCTTGGGCCCTAATAATAATAATAATAATAATAATAATCCTTAGAAAAACAATAGGGTCCTGCGCCCTTTCAGGGCTTGGGCCCTAATAATAATCCTTAGAAAAACAATAGGGCCCTTCGCCCATTCAGGGCTTGGGCCCTAATAAATCCTAAGGAAAACAATAGGGCCTTCGCCCTTACAGGGCTTGGGCCCTAATAATCCTTAGAAAAACAATAGGCTCCTGCGCCCTTTCAGGGTGGCACCGCCACCTCGGTGGTTTAAGGACAACTGGGCACCGCGGGCAAAATGAATTTAAACGGTGTCTCCAGTTGGAGACTGACCAGTTAGTTGAGTCAGATTATTCAATATAATACTAACTAAAAGCGATCATATCATAGCAAAGTTATTATTAGCAGTTCAAAGTGTTATATATTCAGCTGAATTTATCTTATTATATTGTTAAACTAATTATATAAAACTAAATAGTCAGTGAAATACAAATGAACTGTTTCTTTGCCTTCATTTTTTTATACAAATTTATAGAAGAGAAGGGCTAAGAGATTTCCTATACTATAATGCAGACATAAGGAGACAGCAATGAAAGGGTTAAACCTGCAAGACCATGAGAGAGAGAGAGAGAGGGGGGGGGGTATTCAGAAGAAATATTTTAAAGAAAACAAATATATTGTTATAAATAACAAATATAGTATTAAACTAATTATATAGAACCATATAGTCAGTGCACTACAACTGAACTGGTTCTATGCCTTTATTTTTATGAGATTTCCTATCCTATAATGCAGACAAGGGGACACAGCAATGAAAGGGTTAAACCTGCAAGACTAAAACACAGAGAGAGAGAACACACACACACACACACACACACACACACACGCGTAGAGTAAGAAAGAGCAGTGGTGTATAAAGTACTTGTAAGCAATACTTGATTATCTTACCAGAAAATGACTTTGGTAGAAGTAGAAGTCACTGTTTAGAATATTACTTGAGTAAAAGTTTTAAAGTAAGTGATATTTTTTTGTACTTAAGTATGAAAAGTATTTTTTTTTATATTAAACATACTTAAGTATTGAAAGTAAATGTACAAGTAAATGCAAAATACAAAAGCAGCATAAAATATTAGTAAAAATTGTTCTATCTTTTTCTATCTATCTTTGAGCAGCAAGATTGTTTTAACTCTTTCTTGTTTTGTTTGAATTAAAAAAAATGGCAAAATGTTTATTGTAAGTTTTAAATGTAAAAAAAATACTGATATATTAATTATACCTTGATCATTCATGTTAATTCATAGTTCATTATAATTAATGTAAGAGGCAACTTTAAAATGTTAAAATGTACATATTGAAATTAACAATGAACAACGCTTTCATTAACCTTTAATGTCACAAATGGACTCTATTATAAGTGTTTCCATTTCACATAAATCCAAACAATCATGCTTAAAAATGGCCCTATTTACGCACAAAGGCATATTATATGTATACTTTCACTCGTTACTGGATTCTATTTCAGAAAACTTGATGAAATATGTGTTAAAGTGCCATAAAAAAAACTGAAATCGAACACATTTCTGATTTATGTTTCTGTCTACTGCAGGATTAGGATACAATTTAAATATCCATCTTCGCTGGATAACGAAAGCATAAAATCGAACAAATGGACATAAACTAATGCAAATAGAGGGTAACAATAGTGACATTAAACAGTTGGTGTTTTTGTCATATTGTTTGAACCGCTTGAGGTAACGTTACTACTAACGTCAGCAACCTCTCAGCCTCGACGGCAAACACACTGCTGTTCTCCACTAATCTCCACTTTGTCTAGTCAACAAACGTATTACTTCAGTGATATCAAAACATATACCGTAGTGTACTGCATAACATACCGCTTTGTTGTCTGTTTTAAATCCATTTTTGAAGTGTCCCGTTCTGTGCAGCGCGCAGCCTCACGTCACGTGCCAAAAAAAACTGTACGAAGCTTCAGTGATAGTTTTATCAGAGAGCGCCTCTAGAGGTCACTCTCGTACCGCACTCGCCTCAGCCACTCCAGCAACGAACACAACCCAGAAAATGAAATCAAGCGCAGTTGTGCGAGCACATGCTTGCACATGCTTGCTTGTGTTCTGTGTTCTTCCTTTTTTATTTTGTAGTAAGTAACGAAAATGCTTTGGGGAAATGTATCAGAGTAAAAGTATAAATTTTATTTAAGAAATGTAGAGGAGTAAAAGTAAAAGTTGACAGAAATATAAATACTCAAGTAAGTACAGATTTTCCCAGAAAAATACTCAAGTACGGTAACGAAGTATTATTACTTTGTTACATTACACCTCTGATGAATTGTTATTTAATTAAAAAAACCCACATAATGATAGATTTCTAATTTTAATATAAAATAATATTTTTAACGTTGATAATAAATCAGCATATTACAATGATTTCTGAGGTATCATGTGACACTGAAGACTGGAGTAATGATACTGACAAAAACATTTTAAGCTAAAACAAAAATTAAAACCTAAACGTGGCAAAAAATAGTCTTTGATAACTAAATATACATGCCAATAGAGTATGGGAAAAACATTGAATATAATACAATTATTGTACTTAAAGCTATTTCTTGTCCATAATCAAATCGTTATTGTGCTTATTTTTAAGTTAAACATACTACTTTGATTAAAAAAAAAGTTTGAATTTCTTATTCAATGTTAGTGTTATTGTATATAGAAATAAACAGTGTATAATCCAGAGGATAATATGATTTAGTATCATGAATTATCATTGAGTGTCATCTCAAAATACAACATATTAAAGAAAACAAATATATTGATTTGAAATTTGAATTTTCATTTTAAATTCATCCAGGTTCATTAAGCAATACTTGATTATCTTACCAGAAAATGACTTTGGTAGAAGTAGAAGTCACTGTTTAGAATATTACTTGAGTAAAAGTTTTAAAGTAAGTGATATTTTTTTGTACTTAAGTACTTAAGTATTTTTTTTTATATTAAACATACTTAAGTATTGAAAGTAAATGTACAAGTAAATGCAAAATACAAAAGCAGCATAAAATATTAGTAAAAATTGTTCTATCTTTTTCTATCTATCTTTGAGCAGCAAGATTGTTTTAACTCTTTCTTGTTTTGTTTGAATTAAAAAAAATGGCAAAATGTTTATTGTAAGTTTTAAATGTAAAAAAAATACGAATGAGGTTCATTCGCCACCTCACACAGCGCAGCGGCTCTCTGTGAACGTTCGCCTCAGTGTCCGCCCGTAAAAGTAGCAGTGCTGGGGTGTTTGCTCCCTCTGAGGAGGGTCTCAAAGCAATCAGTTCGGCGGTTCGCCGCTTCAGGGCACCGAGCTGGTCGCTTACTTGACACCAGAGACCCATCTCGAGAGACTGGTTCCCTTAGTAGAATTTTTGACAGCGTGGAAACTTTTGCCAAATATTTCTCATTGGGTCCTGCAAACAATTCTGTACGGGTACAGAATTCAGTTCGGGTCTCACCCGCCCAGGTTCAACGGGCTTGTGTCTACTGTGGTCTGTCCCGAGCAGGCTCTGGTTATGGAACAAGAGGTATAGACACTTCTGTGAAAGGAGGCTATAGAAAGGGTTCCCTCCCTCAGCAGAGAGTCAGCGTTTTACAGCAGTACTTCATAGTTCCAAAGAAGGATGTAGGGTTGCGTCCTATTCTAGATCTGCTAAATCATTGTCAGAAAGCTCAAGGTCAGGATGCTTACACTGAAACAGATTTTGTCTCAAATCAGGTCCAAGGACTTGTTCGCCACGATAGATCTTTCAAGGATGCATATTTCCATGTCTCCATCTTTCCTCAACACAGGAAGTTCCTCCGGTTCGTTTTAGGGGGCGAAGCGTACCAGTACTGGGTTCTTCTGTTTGGCCTAGCTTTATCTCCCCGCACTTTCACCACTGGCTCCACTAAGATTCCAGGGCATTCGCGTGTTGATATATATAGACGATTGGCTCATTCTGGCACAATCCAGAGAACTGGCAGTTCAGCATCGAGATGCTGTTCTGGCTCATATGAAAGTGTTGGGGTTGAGACTAAACACCAAGAAAAGCGAGCTATTTCCAATACAGACAACCACTTTTCTGGGAGTCTTATGGGACTCGACTACCATGCAGGCACGTCCTTCACCTGCTCAAGTAGACTCAATTCTCATAGCTGTGAAGTTAAAGCTAGACCAGTCACCCACTGTAAAACCGTTTCAGGGGCTGTCAGGGCTAATGGCAGCAGCATCCAACGTGATACCTTTTGGGCTGTTGTACATGAGACCCTTGCGGTGGTGGCACAAGACCAAGGGGTTTTCCCTGAGGGGGAACCCGTTTCGCATGATCAAGATCACGCAGCGATGCCTTCGTGCTTGTGTTATGTGGAAAAAACCTTGGTTTCTTTCCCAAGGGCCGGTGTTGGCAGTTCTTTGTCGTCGCGTAATGCTTACGACGTATGCGTCTGGGGGGCGATCATGAGTGGTCACTCGGCCCAGGGTCTGTGGCGGGGCCATCATCTTTCATGGCATATAAACCAGTTGGAGATGATGGCTGTGTTCCTGGCAATCAAACATTTCCTCCCAGACAATGTGTTGGTTCGTCCAGACAACACAGCAGTAGTTGCATATATAAATCATCAAGGTGGTCTCCGTTCGTGCCCATTATGAAGATTGGCTCACCAGATCCTGTTGTGGGCTCAGGGGAAGTTGCTGTCGATCAGGGCAGCATACACCCCTGGGTGCCTAAACCAGAGGGCAGACATCCTGTCGAGACAGGGGCTGAGGCCCGGGGAAGGGAGACTTCATCCCGACGTGGTGGAGCTCCTTTGGGAGAGATTTGGGCGAGCTCAGGTGGATGGCCCAAAGTTAAGGAAACTATGGGCCTGGCCTCTGAGGGGACCCAGCTTATAGGTGCAGGTCTCTCTACTGAGGTAGTGGAGACCATACTCCATTCCAGAGCTCCCTCCACAAGGAAGTTATATGCCCTTAAATGGAATGTGTTTTTCTTATGGTGCAGGGCCCGAATACAGAACCCATGTGTCTGCCCGGTCGGTTTAGTACTGGAGTTTCAGTTTATTTACTCCTTTTAGAGTGCAATGTGAACTAAATTAAATACCTGATAAAAATGAATTTTTGTAAAACTGACTCTCTCAATTAAGGGAGAAAACACAAATAATATATAAAATTACTCTAGTGCAAACCAAGAGAGACCATAACTGTAATGACGAGTCAGTGGGATGAGATCCAAGTGCCAGCTTTAATGACAAAACGTGGTCAAAACAGGCAATGGTCAATCAAACAGAAAACAGAAGTGGCAAAGAACAGGCAGGCTCATAGTATAAATCCATGCAAAATAGGTCAAAGGGCAGGCAGATAAACAACAAAACGATAAGGCAGGCAGGATCAGGAACCAGACAGACCGGACAGGAATAAATGCTCAGAAATGTTACTATGGAAAGAAACAAGACTTCGCCAATGACATGGGTTGGAGGGTTAACTTAAATAGTGCACTAGATTGCCTGCAGCTGGGCAGTAACATGAAGGTAAGGGACTTATGGGAAATGTAGTATGGTGCATTGAGTCCATGATATGAGAGGGCGACCTCTGGTGGCAGGTAGATGAAGGACAACAGACCAGATTCATGACAGAGACCCCCCCCCCCCCTTAAGGAGCGGCTTCCAGACGCTCCAAACGAGAAGTTAGGGAGGGAGGGAGGGAGGGAGGGAGGGGTGGGTTAATGGGAACAATGGAGGACCGGGTCCATGGAGCGGAGGTTTGTAGAACGGTTGGAACAGGGCTGACAGGGCAGACAGATAGTTCGGGGCTGATAGAGAGTTCAGGGAAGGCAAAAGGTTCATGCACGATCTCTGTGATCGCTTCAGGACAGACAGAGGGTTCAGATAAAATCTCTGAGATCGTTAAAGGGCAGATGGTAGGTTCATGAGCGATCTCCGTGATCACTTCAGGGTAGATAGAGGGTTCAGGGGCGATCTCCGTGATCTCTTCAGGACAGCCAGAAGGCACAAGTGTAATCTCCGTGATCGCTACAGAGCAGACATAAAGTTCACCGCTAAATGCCACTGACACCTCTGAAGGTTCTACAGTGGTCATCTCGGCGCTTACAAGGATGACCTCCGTGGTCATATCAGGATAGACGGAGAGCTCAGGGTTGACCTTTGTGGTAGCGTCAGGGAAAATAGACAGCTCAGGGCTCAGAGAATGTTCCGCAGAGACCTCTTGACTTGTTCTAGCGTGCTCAGGGACTGACTCGAGAGCACCCTCTTGTGGCTGATCCAAAGGTGGAACCGATGTATGTGTTGCCCACACACATAGAATGGCCATAGTCACCAAGGACAGGGCTGCAAAATCTAATAGCTCAGGCATAGTAAGCGTGACGTGAGCAGTCTGAGGCTGAAAAGGCGTGAAGTTAACCGTCTGAGGCTGAACAGGTGTGACAGGAGTCGTCTGATACTGGACAGGTGTGACGTGAGCTGTCTGAGGCTGGACAGGCGTGACGTTAGCCGTCTGAAGCTGGACGGTGACTTGCACCGTTGGCTGTTTGGCAGGCATGGCTTGAACTGTGGACTGCTGGGCTGGCATGGTTTGAGATGTAGGCTGTTTGGCAGGCATGGTTTGAACTGTGGCATGGTTGCTGGGCTGACATGGCCTGAACCATAGGCTGTTGGACAGGCGTGGCGTGATCCATTGGCTCAGGCGAGCGGGGACCTGGAGCTGCGGTGGACTCGGGAAGCGCGGGAATGGGCTCATGGATCGCTGGAGTAGCCTTTTTACGGCGCGGCTTGCGCTTACGTTGGGGTTGGAGATGTTCAATGGTGACTTGACTTGGTTCACAGTGATCTGCGATGACTTGGCTTGATTCACGGTGATCTGCGATAACTTGACTTGCGATGATCTAGGATGACTTGACTTGACTCTGGACGAACAGCTGCGGCGTGCTGTGACTCTGGACGAACAGCTGCGATGTGCTGTGACTCTGGACCGGCGGCCATCTTGTCCGCAGGCTTAGTGGTAACCGCCATGTTGTGACTAGGCTCAGGTGTGGGAACAACAGAGCAGAAATGTTTGCTAATCACAGAGTAAGGCATATCCAAGACTGAATGAACTGGCGATTGTGCCAACTCAGGCTCCGCTTCTCCCACAGTGAATGATGACCCAGACACAAGTAATGCATAATCTATAAAGTCCATTAGACTACAATTAATGTCCGCGTCGGGGAGGCAGGTCTTTAAAGGTTTGTTTAATCCCTGACGAAACAAGTGCTTAACGAAAGACTCGTCGTATCTTCATGTCGTATCTTCATGTCGTATCTTCACTATATATCTGATATTGTCTTATTGCCTATCACATTAATATGACATCGCTAGTTTTTAATCTTTTGATCTAAATAACTATCACAACGTGTTAGCATTACGCTAGGGTGTGTTTCTGTCGCGCTCTCCTTTTTCAACAAGTTCCTCAAACAACTGGTAAGTCGGGTCGGTCTACGAACACGATAAGCTATGTCATCTTCTCCTTTCATTGTTACTTGCACTGCCTGTCACATGCATAGTATAGCTTTCTCTTTCAGCGATGAGGGATTCACATGTCATAAATGTAGGGAAATAGTCAGGCTGACAGAGAAAATCTTAGAATTAGAGACACGCATCCAAACTTTAATTGAGGATAGTAAGAATGCAAGGGCATCAGATACTGTTTTGGATGCGACTAGCTTAGCGAACTCCGTACATTGTTCAGTTCCGGCTGTAGAGTCCGTGCAGCATGTAAACTTTGTGACCGTGAGGTGGCTTAGTCGTGGGAAAAAACTCAACTCTTCCGTTCCGATTAGAACATCAAACAGGTTCTCCCCACTCAGTGACGCACCCACTGAGAATCCTGTTGAAAGTGCCCTAGTTATTGGCGATTCTATTACACGGAACGTGAAAATAGAGACACCAGCCACCAAAGTCACATGTTTGCCGGGAGCCAGAGCGCCTGACATCAAAGTAAATTTAAAAGTGCTGACTAATGCTGATCGTAAATACTCTAAGCGCTAATGATCTTCGACTTCACCAATCGGAGATCACCAAAATTAACATTAAAGAGGTGTGTGAACTCGCACGTACAATGTCAGACACTGTAATTTGTTCTGGACCCCTTCCTGCTCGTAGGAGTGATGAGATAATTAGCAGACTATCATCACTCAATGGCTGGCTAAGTGGTGTCCACAGAATAATATAGGTTTCATAGACAATTGGAAAAGTTTTTGGGGCAGACCTGACCTGTTGAAAAGAGATGGTATTCATCCCTCCTGGGGTGGTGCCGCTTTTCTCTCTAGTAATGTGGCACATAGTCTTAGACCTCAACCTTGACTAACTGGGGCCCAGGTCAGGAAGCAGACAGACTGGCTAAACCAACCGTCTGCTAGCTGTCTCACATCACAGAAGTCAGATAAATCCCAACACATAGAGATTCTTTCACCTAGATATCATCACATAGAGACAGTGTCTGTACCTCGAACTAATAAATACAGAAAACTTCCAAACCCATTTAAGGGTGATAATTTAATTGATGTTCAACAAGTTAAAAACAGAGATAATAAAGATGAACAAATGATAAAGCTTGGGTTGCTGAATATTCGATCCCTTTCTTCAAAAGCCCTTATTGTAAATGATATTATCACAGAAAATAATCTAGATGTGCTGTGTTTGACAGAAACATGGCTAAAACCAGACGATTACATTACTTTAAATGAGTCTAGCCCTCAAGGTTACTATTATCGACACGAACCTCGTCGGAAAGGTAAAGGGGGAGATGTTGCTGTAATCTATAGTAATATCTTCAGTATTACTCAAAAGTCTTTCAAATATATTTCTTTTGAAGTGATGGTGCTCTGTTACGTTATATAATGTAAGTGACAAATCTCATTTTAAATTTGTGCTGGCTACTATATACAGGCCACCAGGGCACCATACAGATTTTATCAAAGAATTTGCTGACTTTCTATCGGAGTTAGTACTGGCTGTGGATAAAGTCCTTATTGTTGGTGATTTTAATATCCATGTAGATAATGAAAAAGACGCATTGGGATTGGCACTAACAGATATTCTAAACTCTATTGGAGTTAGACAACACGTGTCAGGACCCACTCATTGTTGTAATCATACTCTAGATCTAATATTGTCACATGGAATCGATATTGATGCCGTTGAAATTCTGCAGCAGAGCGATGACGTCTAGTCTCATGCGCGTTACATTTAACCAAGGATGCAAAACAGTCTCTATAATTATAATTATATAATTTTGTAATTATAATTGGTTTATAATTATGTTAATGCCATTGATACATTTTTACCTGATAAATAAATTGTTACATCTTGATTTATTTTGAATTCTTCTGAAATCATTATCACCGGTATATCAAAAGGTTTTCGACACTTCCGCAATTCTGGATTAGGATAGATCACACTGAAACCCCAATAAATGGAGCATGTGGCACATGTATTGTGATTTTGGATTTCTGACTATTATGACTTAGTATGTTATAGTATCGTGGCTAAACAAACGGCACTTTTGTATGAATAAGCAGGTGGCGATTCAACAATGTGTTATTAGTATACGCTATATTCTCTGTTAAGATTCTAAACTAATGAGATTGTGACGTAAAGCGTCTATCGGCCGGATACAAGCTTTTGAGCGGTGCGACGCCCTGATGAAAGAATAAGTGAAATTAAGAGAAATTAAAGAATCAAAGATCTAAATTAATTTATATTCAATCGCACAATCAGCTATTAATGCTACATCAGAAATATTACCAATTAGAGATCGTTTACAATTGGAGTCAGATTAAGCGAACAGCTAAAGGAAAACTTAAACTAAATCCTAAAATTAATGTGAACTTCACGCGGGCGCTGAAAAGTCATACATGCATTATACCTTCGCCCAGGCCGTCAGATTCCGCCATTGGGCTGACAGGTGGTCCTTACACCAATTAAGGTAGTTGGCTGGAACCGGGCCGTGTCTGGGTCGGATGGGGAACCTGCGCCTGTGTGCGGCAGCAACGTGGCCCTGGGGTGTTGGCGGAGACTGTGTGAACCTGCTCATCCTTTGTGAAGACCTTACCGACTCATCAGCCAGTGGCACATATCCCCAACAAACCGTCCCATACTGGCGTGATCAAAAAGATCTTAAACTAGATGGAACTAGATTTAATATTTTGACTGTTGCGATTCTAAATTGGTTTAATGACCTGTAACTCTGCCTGAGTATCGGACAAGTGTTCACTGTTGGCCAGAGGAGAACTGGCCCCCCGACTAAGCCTGGTTTCTCCCAAGGTACCGGTACTGGCACCGTTATATGCGAACTGAATTGAGCCGGACGATTATGTCACTGTTTTCTCCAGTGCTGATATACATAAATTAACTAGACTAATAACTATTGATCTTTGCAACGGAATTAATCAATAATATATAGAATAAGCTGGACAATGACACCATTTTCTTTGGGAGCTGCTGTGCAGCCAAAATTATTTTATTATTTATTTTATTATTTAACGGACCGGATTCATTGTGTTCATTAACAATGCATACACACTCTGCATAAAATTTACACTGACATACTAAATCTGCATACTAACGACCCATACTAATGTTAATTTATGACTTCAGATGAGATCGATAAACACTTCAAACTTCACCAAACAACATAAAATTAAAACGGTACCTTGTGCCCTTCATCAGCCAGGAGCTAAGAGGTAGAAAGAAACCCTTTACAGCAAATATTTTGTGATGCGAGTACCTAGTCCGTCTGTCCTCTCTGGTAACGTTAATCAGAATGACACATCACACAGAGAGTGCGCCAATATACAAACAGTGCCACTGCACTTCCTTTCCCAGACTTCAAAATAAAAGCATACATATTAAAGAAACATAAACACTCTTGTAAAACAAATAATAACATCCAAATTAAGTAACCAGCGAGAATAATTAGTCAACCAAAACATAAACAAATAAAGAGTTCTTTAGTAACATTTAGCTTAAATTAAATAATAAATTCCTTTCTCTTGTATTCCACAGCAACACCGCCCTCTATGGCTGGAGATGAAGGTGTCGGCCCACTTCAGTGATTGGGGTATTTAATGGTCATTTACAGTAGGAGATTTGCAAGCTCTGTCGGTTGCACCCTCTTGCCTTGAATTTGCGCCAGGAATCATGTGGCGGGGCCTATCATGCTGCAGGCCTTTTGTCCTCCTCCTTTTTCATCACCAGACCAAGAGAAGCTTAATCTGCTCTGCCTGTGGCGTAAGACAGATCAACTGTTCGTGTGTTTTGAGTCCCCAAAAAAGGGGTAATCTGCATTAGTAGCACTGATTTACTCATGCTGTTTTTTGTATATAAAGTCTTAAAGGGGAGATCACAAATTGTCATTATTAGTCACATTTAATAAGGCCCGAGCACCAAAGTGGATTTCCTCCGTTTATTAGGGCCCTATTGTTCTTCTAAGGATTATTATTAAGGCCCAAGCCCTGAAAGGGCGAAGGCCCTATTGTTTTCCTTAGGATTATTAGGGCCCAAACCCTGAAAGGGCGCAGGACCCTATTGTTCTTCTAAGGATTATTATTATTATTATTATTATTAGGGCCCAAGCCCTGAAAGGGCGCAGGACCCTATTGTTCTTCTAAGGATTATTAGGGCCCAAGCCCTGAAAGGGCGAAGGCCCTATTGTTTTCCTTAGGATTATTAGAGCCCAAGCCCTGAAAGGGCGCAGGACCCTATTGTTTTTCTAAGGATTATTATTAGGGCCCAAGCCCTGTAAGGGCGAAGGCCCTATTGTTTTCCTTAGGATTTATTATTCTTCTTATTATTTATTATTATTTTTTATTCAAGGTTTTTGGCACTTTTGGGGCCCTTAACATGCACGAAAACTCTTGAAACTTTGCACACGCATTGGAACCTGCGGCCATTAGGGCGTCACAGAGGCTGGGACCCGGGCGTGGCAGGGGGGCTCGACAGCGCCCCCTTGAATGGGGTCCAAAAACTTGGTCCATATATCAAACACGCTTGCACGTATTGGTACAAAACTCGGTACACATATAGAAATCATCGGCACTGACAACTTTCGTGCTCTAAGTTGTACGCCCCCTCAACAGGAAGTGAGCTATTATGGGTTGTTTGAAAAGCGCATGCACTGGAATTTGATATACTCCTAGGCGCTTAATCCGATCACCACCAAACTCGGTCAGCATGAAGTCAAGACATTGATGACGCAAAATTGCCAGCGGATTTTTGATATCTCAAACGGTTTGCCCGTGGCGAGGCAACGAATTTATGGCGAGAAAACATAAACAGGAAGTGTGTTATAATGTCTGCATACATTCATTGATTTTTATGAAACTTCACCTGTGTGTTCGTTGTAGGAGGCCGAGTACATGTATGTGACTATTGTGAGTCAAAGATATAGCGCCACCAATTGGCAGCAGGAAATGTGTCACTTTCAAAATGCTTTGAGATCACCCTCTTATTTTTACCCGATTTGCTTCAAACTTCACCAGAATAATGTCAAGACATGGCGAATGTAGACCTGTAAAAAGATCTTATATATTCGAAACACTCTTGTCATAGCAACAGATCAAAGTGTCAGATCAAAATATTTGTTTTAGATGGTTTTGAGACTCTGGGCATCTTTCAAATTGGATGAAACTCAGGCACTTTTGGGGCCCTTAACATGCTCGAAAACTCTTGAAACATTTCACACATATTGGAACCTGGGGCCATTAGGAAATCACAGAGGCTGGGACCCGGGCGTGGCAGGGGGGCTCGACAGCGCCCCCTTGAATGGGGTCCGAAATCTTGGTCCATATATCAAACACGCTTGCACATATTGGTATGAAACTCAGTAAACATATACACCTCATCGGGCCTGACAACTTTCGTGCTCTAAGTTGTTCACCGCCTCAACAGGAAGTGAGCTATTATGGGTTGTTTGAAAAATGCATGCTCTGGAATTTGATATACTCCTCCTAGGCGCTTGATCCGATCACCACCAAACTCGGTCAGCATGAAGTCAAGACATTGATGATGCCAAATGTCCAGTGAATTTTTGATATCTCAAACGGTTTGCCCGTGGCGAGGCAACGAATTTATGGCGAGAACCGAGCACATGGATGTGACTATTATGAGTCAAAGATATAGCGCCACCAATTGGCAGCAGGAAATGTGTCACTTTCAAAATGCTTTGAGATCACCCTCTTATTTTTACCCGATTTGCTTCAAACTTCTTCATTATAAATGTCCAAACATTTCAGATGTAGACATGTGAATGTCTTTGTGATATCTTAAATATTGTTGCCATGGCAAGACGTCAAACTTTAATAATATTCTTGGGTGTTTTTGAGGCTCTTCACAAAAATGGTCTCGTGGCTCCCTCTAGTGGACAGCACGTGTATCACATATCTGTTCACTCAGAGAAGCACGCCCCGTGTTTGATAGTTTGATGATGTCTGTGAATGATCACGAGCTCATTTGTGTTTTTTAAACTCATAAGTTAAAATATTCCAGCGATTACGCAAGATTTAATCACAAGAATGTATTAAAAAGCTTAATTTGAGTTTGGAAGGTGTTCTGTGACAATTATAGACGCGCCGCGTCTGAGAACGATCGCGTCCGAAGCGCGTTCTTTCAGAATCTTTTTAATGTTCCTTTCAATTCTTTGAAATTGAAGTTTGAATTTTTATGTGTATGACTGTGTTAATGTGTTGACGCTGTGTGGCATCTGTGCAAACTTCGTTTCCTAATGGATTAAACAAAGAGCCGCTCGTCATTTCTCTGAAAGCGAGAGATCG
Organism: Zacco platypus; assembly: GCA_038088235.1. NCBI lineage: Eukaryota > Metazoa > Chordata > Actinopteri > Cypriniformes > Xenocyprididae > Zacco > Zacco platypus. Next base: position 23,902,247 of record CM076078.1, on the reverse strand, counting down.
TGACCGCGTGAAAGCCACTTGATTTTAAGTGTTTTTAAACTTTATTCTTTAAAACATTCAAGCGATTAGACAAGATTCGATCACAAGAACATAGAAAATCTTCCAAACTGTAAAAGAAGCTTTTTAATGTCACACAAAGAGACACGCAGCGTCTAATGATCGCGCCTAGTTATACAAATAACTTTACGCATGCAGTGATTTTAAAAAATAAAATTAAAATATAAACTTCTGCAAAATAACTAATAATAAACTTCTGCACATGATGACAACATACTGATGATGCTATATTGCGAACGATTATAGTACATCTCAAATGGTGTTGCCATGGCGAAGGTTTAAATTAAGAACAAAAAGGGAATTTGGAAGTTGTCAATTATTCATGAATAATTGAAATATAAACACCTAATTTCTATATTTAATAGTGATTTCATTCCATTCCAGCGATTCTACAATATACAAGCAAATAAACACATGAAAGACGTTCCTGTAGAGATCGCGAGCCTTGACAGTTTGATGATTTCTGTGAGAGTGATCACGAAATCATTTACGTGTTTTTTAACCTTGTTCATTCCAGCGATCACATTCCATTCCAGCGATTACACAACATTTAATCACAACAATGTATTAAAGAGCTTCAATTAGAATTTAGAAGATTTCTGTCACGCAAAGAGACGCGCAGCGTCTCCTAATAATGATCGCGCCCGGTTATACAAATAACGACATCCATGCAGGGATTTTAAAAAATAAAACTAAAATATAAACTTCTGCAAATAAATCGTATTTGGATCGTTATCATTTATATTACATTCGTGCTCTCCTCATACATTGCACGCACACACATTCAGACAGTTCACGAGCTCTAACAGTTCTCTGTGTTTTAGTCTGGCAGGTTTAACCCTTTCATTCCTGTGTCCCTTTGTCTGCATTATAGGATAGGAAATCTCATAAAAACAAAGGCAGTTCAGTTGTCGTGCACTGACTATATGGTTCTATATAATTAGTTTAATAATATGGTTAAAAATAACGTAAAATACCTTAAGACAAATTCAATGGAACCTGGATGAATTTAAAATGAAAATACAACATTTCAGATCAATATATTCGTTTTCTTTAAAATAATTCTTCTGAATCTCTCTCAGGGTCTTGCAGGTTTAACCCTTTTATTGCTGTCTACTTTTGTCTGCATTATAGGATAGGAAATCTCATAAAAAATGAAGGCATAGAACCAGTTCAGTTTTAGTGCACTGACTATATGGTTCTATATAATTAGTTTAATAATATGGTTAAAAATAACGTAAAATACCTTAAGATAAATTCAATGGAACCTGGATGAATTTAAAATGAATGTACTATATTTCAGATCAATATACTTGTTTTCTTCAAAATATTTCTTCTGAATCTCTCTCTCTCTCTCTCTCTCTCTCTCAGGGTCTTGCAGGTTTAACCCTTTTATTGCTGTCTACTTTTGTCTGCATTATAGGATAGGAAATCTCTTAGCCCTTTCTCATCCACAAATTTGTATAAAGAAATAAAGGCAAAGAACCAGTTCATTTGTATTTCACTGACTATTTAGTTTTATATAATTAGTTTAACAATATAATAAGATAAATTCAGCTGAATATATAACACTTTGAACTGCTAATGATAACTTTGCTATGATATGATCGCTTTTAGTTAGTATTATATTGAATAATCTGACTCAACTAACTGGTCAGTCTCCAAATGGAGACACCGTTTAAATTCATTTTGCCCGCCGTGCCCAGTTGTCCTTAAAACACTGAGGTGGCGGTGCCACCGGCTTGGGCCCGCCCATCGCTGCTCGCAGCTATATTTATTATTATTTTTATTTTTTTTCAACCGTTCGGGGGTTTTTGGGGCCCTTAACATGCTCAAAAACTCATGAAACTTTGCACACGCATTGGAACCTGCGGCTCTTAGAACGTGACAGAGGCTGGGACCCGGGCGTGGCAGGGGGGCTCGACAGCGCCCCCTTGAATGGGGTCCGAAATCTAGGTCCATATATCAAACACGCTTGCACATATTGGTATGAAACTCGGTACACATGAAGATCTATACACCTCATCGGGCCTGACAACTTTCGTGCTCTAAGTTGTACGCCGCCTCAACAGGAATTGAGCTATTATGGGTTGTTTGAAAAACGCATGCTCTGGAATTTGATATACTCTCCTAGGCGCTTAATCCGATCACCACCAAACTCGGTCAGCATGAAGTCAAGACATTGATGACGCAAAATTGCCAGGGGATTTTTGATATCTCAAACGGTTTGCCCGTGGCAAGGCAACGAATTTATGGTGAGAAAACAGAAACAGGAAGTGTGTTATAACGTCTGCATACATTCATTGTTTTTTATGAAACTTCAGATGTGTGTTCCTTGTAGGAGGCAGAGCACATGGATATGACTATTGTGTGTCAAAGATATAGCGCCACCAGCTGGCAGCAGGAAATGTGTCACTTTCAAAATTCCTTGAGATCACCCTCTTATTTTTACCCGATTTGCTTCAAACTTCACCAGAATAATGTCAAGACATGGCGAATGTAGACCTCTTAAAAGATGTATTATATTTTAAACACTGTTGGCATAGCAACAGATAAAAGTTTCAGATCAAAATATTTGTTTTGGATGCTTTTGAGACTCTATTATCATGCTCCAAATTGCATGAAACTCGACACACGTCAATATTGTCGACCAGTAGACATGGGCAAAGCCTCAAAAACGGGTGTGGTGGAGGGGTACGAAAAGCTAACCCTAATGCTGTGTCTGACTGTCAGGGGGTTCTGCGAGATCAATTTTGTGAAAATGTTCAGGATCATACCCTTCATAAAGAACTAAAGAGATTGGTGAGACAAAACTCGTCGTTGACTCTCCTTGACCTACACAAAGAGGCAATGCGGTGGGTGGAGGAGGGAAAAACCTCAAAAACCTCAAAAAAGTAGATCAAGTAGAGTAGTTCCTCACTCATTTGAAACTCAAGCTGTTGCTACATGTGAAGAGAATCGGGTGAGTAGTTCTAAATTCGTAGAATTAAAGGATATGGTCCTACGTCAACGAGCACAATTGGATTTAATTCTTAAAACTTTGAGTACTCCAGAAGGGGTTACAAATAATGTTAATAGAATTTCCAGAAGTAGTAGATTTCGCAGAACACTTGATGGCCAACCCATTTGTATCAAATGTAATCAAGCTGGTCACATAGGAAGATATTGTATGACCAATATGCAAACTAGGTCCTGGCCCGTATCGGGTTCCAGTGGTGCCGCCGTTATCGAGTCTGTCTCGTCGGCGGAAAACTAGAGCCCTCCAGGGTGAAGAGCCACACACTGGAGATGGGAACACTAGGCTCAAGTCTTTCTAGTTTGGTGGCGTCATGCCCTACATTAAATGTTAAAATGGGACCTGTTGATGTGTTGTGCTTACTGGATACAGGCTCTATGGTTACCACTATAACGGAGAGTTATTATAATAATCATTTTTCTGATTTGGGTACGAGGGGTCTACTTGACTGTGCATGGTTGGCATTGAAAGCTGCAAATGGGATGGATATTCCATGTGTGGGGTATGTAGAACTTTATGTTAGTTTATTTGGGGTTACTTTACCTAGGAAAGGGATTTTGATTGTAAAAGATTCATGTTCTCCTAGCATGTATGCTCAGAAGAAGATTCCAGCTGTGTTGGGTATGAATATCATCAGAGAGTGTTATGTTAATTTATTTAATGAACATGGTGATGAGCTTTTTCAGATTCCCCAAATGCGAGCAGCTACCCCAGCATGGAAACAAGCACGTCGCTGTTGTCAAAGAATTGAGGCTGTGTCGAATTCCTCTTCTGTATTTAAGGTGAGATCACAGGGTAAAACTCCTATTCGTGTTGCTGCAGGTACCATGACTATGGTTACTGTTACCTGTCCTCAAGTTTCAGGTGCTAGGATAGAGTTTCTCTTAGAACCTTTGGGGCCAGAGGAAAATGCCCTTCCAGAAGTTTTGCTGCTGTCTCCCTCTTTGGTACATGCAGAGAGAGGGCTAATGTATGCACCCATTATAAATGTAGGTAGTATGGAGGTATAGGTAGCGCCACGCTGTGTCATAGGTACATTTACATTACATTTTACATTAGGCATTTAGCAGACGCTTTTATCCAAAGCGACTTACAAGTGAGGAATACAAACAAGCGATTCTTCATGAATTAGCAAATAGACACAGGAAGTGCTCAGAATACAAGTTTCATACATTGCTCAGTACCATAAGCTAGAGTAGGAAGGGAAAAGGGAAGGATAGGGTTTTTTTTTTTTTATTAAGGGATTAAGTGTTCACTGAAGAGATGAGTTTTCAGCTGCCTCTTGAATATTGCCAGGGATTCTGCGTTCCTGATGAAAGTAGGGAGATCATTCCACCAGCAGGGAGCAGTGAACGAGAACGTTCTGGAGAGTGATTTTGTGCCTCTCTGTGACGGTACCACAAGCTTTCGTTCCTTTAGTGATCACAGGCTTCTGGTGGGGACGTAGCGTTGTAGCAGTGTGTGGACATAGGAGGGTGCAGAGCCTGTGGTGGATCTGTAAGCAAGCATAAGCGCCTTGAACTTGATGCGAGCAGCAATTGGTAGCCAGTGCAAAGAGATGAAGAGGGGCATGATGATGTGGGCTCTCTTAGGCTCGTTGAAGACAAGGCGTGCAGCAGCGTTCTGGATCATTTGAAGAGGTTTGATTGCACTTCACGGCAGTCCAGCCAGAAGAGCATTGCAGTAATCAAGCCTTGAAATGACCAGGGCCTGGACAAGAAGTTGTGTTGCATGCTCAGTCAGGAAGGGCCGGATTTTCCTGATGTTGTGAAGTACAAATCTGCATGACCGTGCCGTCTTTGAGATGTGGTCTCTGAAGGTCAGTTGGTCATCGAAGATTACTCCAAGATTTCTGGCTGACTTTGATTGGGTAATGGTGGTTCTACCAGGCTGTATGTTGATGTCGTTTGTAGAGTAGGAGTGGCAGGGAAGACTAAAAGCTCAGTCTTTGCCAGGTTGAGCTGCAGGTGGTGTTCTTCCATCCACGTTGAGATGTCTGCCAGACAGCTTGAGATCCGTGCAGCTACTGTGGAATCATCTGGTTGGAAGGACAGGTAGAGTTGTGTGTCATCAGCATAGCAGTGATAGGAGAAACCATGTGCCTGTATGATGGGACCCAGTGATGTAGTATAAATGGAGAATAGGAGGGGACCAAGAACTGAACTCTGAGGAACCCCAGTGATCAGTTCATGAGGTTTGGATACCTCCCCTCCCCAGGCGACTCTGAAAGACCTACCTGTGAGATAGGACTCAAATCACTGAAGCGCAGTACTTGAGATGCCAAGTGACGAGAGGGTGGACAGAAGAATTTGATGGCTTACGGTGTCGAAGGCAGCAGATAGATCCAGTAGAATGAGAACAGATAATTTGGAACCAGCCTTTGCAATTCGCAGGGATTCCATGACAGACAGTAGCGCAGTCTCGATGGAATGGCCGCTCTTGAATCCAGATTGGTTGACGTCCAGACGGTTGTTCTGTGTGAGGAAGGATGACACCTGGTTGAACACAACTCGTTCTAGTGTTTTCGATATGAATGGTAAGAGAGAGACAGGCCTGTAATTGTCTATGAGTGATGCGTTTAGCGTGGGTTTTTTTTAGCAGTGGGGTTACCCGAGCCTGCTTGAATGTGGTAGGGAAAGTGCCTGTGTGGAGAGACGAGTTAATTATGTGTGTAAGTGCTGGTAAAAGAGTGGGAGAGATGGCTTGTAGAAGGTGTGAGGGGATGGGGTCTAGAGGGGATGGGGTCTAGAGGGCAGGTGGTGTGATGAGTGGAGAGAAGTTTTGATACTTCCGCCTCCGTGAGAAGAAAGAAGGAAGAGAGAAGATTAGTGGATGAGGAGGGGCTGAGTTCCTGTGTGGGTGGTGCAGAGAATTGGCTACTGATGGAAGATGTCTTGTCAGTGAAGGAATTGGCAAATTGATCAGCAGTTAAAGATGTGGTGGGTGGCGGTGGAGGGGGACAGAGGAGTGCGTTGAATGTCTTGAAGAGTGAGCGTGTGTTTGTAGCGCTGTTGATCTTGTCGTGGAAGTATGAGGACTTAGTTGCATGAACTCCACAAGAAAAAGATGATAGCAAGTCTTGATACGAACCTAGGTCAGATGGGTCTTGTGATTTGCACCATTTCCTTTCTGCTGCCCTGAGTTTGGTCCGGTCTTCACAAAGTGCATTGGATATCCAGGGCTTAGAAGGAGTTGCTTGTGCTGGTCTGGATGACAAAGGACAGATACTGTCTAGGGAAGAAGATAAATGAGGAAACCTGTGCCCCCTCCTCTTCCCGACTGACGAGGGGTATGAGTAAAAGTGAAGTTGTTAGAAAGAGCAGTGGGGGTTGAGGAGTCCTCTGGACGAATCTGTGTCTCAGTCAAGCCTAAGATATTGAGAGTAGAGTTAGTGGCAAAGGCTGGAATGAAGTCAGCTTTGTTAACAGCTGACTGACAATTCCATAAGCCTACAGAAACAGAGGTTTGTTAGAAGAGGAGTAAATAGGACGCAGATTAGTAGTGTTGCGCTGCCTTCTATGGCTGATAGTGGTGCGTAGGCGAGTGACAACAGGAATGTATTGAAAGCACATGTTGAGTATGGGAGCAAAGAAAAAAATGGGGGAAGGGGGATACCTAAGTGTCCTGTTGGTGTCCTTGCTCGGTGGAGTCTCGCAGGTAGAGTCGCAGGTCTTTACCAGAGTCGGTCTTCACACGAAGGCTGAACTCATCCGCTGACGCTTCCGCGACAGCGCGGACACAGCGCTCTCGCCGTCTTCAGTGATCTCACAGTTCAGGTAGTGGAAGTGGTTACTGGCCCAGGCCCGATGTTACAGATTTGTCCTGAAAGTGTATATAGTGCCCAGGTGTCTGTTCAATTGGCTGAACAGTTATCTAGTGGTAACATTGATCTTCCTTCATTTGAAGGACTTACTGAACAGGAAGCCGAACAGGCAAAGCAGCTACTCAATAAATATCAGGTCATTTTTTTCTACTACTGAGGGCAATATAGGTTGCACAGCCCTGATTAAACATGAGATTCCGTTAGTGGATGATAAACCAGGCAGCCTTACAGACGAATTCCTCCCTCCCAGTATGACTCCGTAAGGTCTCATATTCAACAACTTTTGGATAGTAAGGTGATAAGGGAGAGTAGTAGTCCTTACTCATCCCCGATTGTCCTGGTGCAGAAGAGGGATGGAACGATTAGGATGTGTGTTGACTATCGTCAATTAAATGCGAAAACTAGAAAGTCTTTGGATGCTCTGACTGGTGCAAGGTGGTTTTCCACCTTAGATTTAGCCAGTGGGTACAATAGGTTGAGGTGGCTGAGGCAGATAAGGAAAAGCCCACTTTTTGTACTCCATTTGGATTGTTTGAATTCAATCGTATGCCCTTTGGGCTGTGTAATGCACCAGGGAGATTCCAAAGACTCATTGAACGGCTGTATGGGGATAGGCGATTCTCTTCTTTGCTTCTGTCTCTGGATGACAACTGTGTTTTCTGTACAAGAACATTTGTTACGGCTGGAGGAGGTTTTTAAGCGATTGCTGCAGGAAGGTCTCAAAATCAAATTGAGCAAATGTAGTTTTTTCCAGAAGCAGGTGAAATATTTAGGGCATGTAGTGTCTGAGCAGGGGGTTGCCACTGACCCTGACAAAGTGGCAGCAGTAAAAGATTGGAGTCGCCCAGTACATCTTGCAGAGCTTCTTTCATTTTTAGGTTTTGCCAGCTACTATCGCCGGTTTATTGATGGATTTGCTAAGCCGGCCAAGCCTCTTCATGAACTGGTGACAAGATTGAGCGGTTCTGCAAGAAAAAGTAAGGCGCCACGGTTGCCTTTAGCTTCTGTGTGGGATGTAGAGTGTGAGAATAGTTTTCAAACCTTGAAGGCAAAGCTGGTTACTGCACCCGTGCTTCCTTATGCCGATTTTCGTCTGCCTTTTGTCCTGAAGATAGATGCAAGCCATCAGGATTTGGGTGCAGTTTTGTCCCAGGAGCAGGATGGTAAGCTTCGCCCCATTGCCTTATGCCAGCAGGGGCCTGCGGAGGACAGAGCGGAATATGGAGAACTATAGCTCCATGAAACTTGAGTGTTCGGCCCTAAAATGGGCTGTATGTGATAAATTTAGAGAATATCTATTGGGGAATGACTTTGTTGTCTATACCGACAATAAACCTCTCTGTCACCTGCAGACTTTGAAGTTGGGTGCTCTGGAGCAACGATGGTTGTCACAACTGCCTTCTTTTAATTATGTGATTAAGTACCGCCCTGGAAGGGTTAATCAAAATGCAGCATTTTACACTCTTCAGAATTGACTGGTAGGGATCGAGCTGTAAAGGAACTGGCTAGGCAGTGGGACCGGTTGCGTGAGAAGGATGGGTGTTTCTATTGCTTAGCATAGACCTCTCTATGACCATCAGGAGTATATCAGCTATTGTTACCCCAAAAACTTCAAAGGGAGGTTTTTAGCAGTTTACATGATAGTCGTGGGCATCAAGGGAAAGATCGAACGGTAGAATTAGTGAAGCGTCCCTGCTATTGGCCTGGGATGGTGGGGGATGTGGAGCGGTGGTGTCGGGAATGTCAGCAGTGCATTCTTGCTAAAGCGGTTCAACCAAAGGTGAGGTCTTTTATGGGAACATTACAAGCATCCCAGCCGCATGAAATTTTAGCCGTTGATTTTATGGTTTTGGAGCCTGCAAGTGATGGGAGGGAGAATGTTTTGTTTCTTACTGATGTCTTTTCTAAATTCACTCAGGCTATCCCTACCAGGGACAAGCGGGCAAGCACTGTGGCAGAGGTCTTGGTCCGGCATTGGTTTCATTTGTTTGCACTGTCACCTCTGGCTTTCTTAGTTGGACACCTATTATTCTATAATATTGATCTGACTGCATTGACACTATTGGATGAGAACTGAGCTGGATTATGACATCACTGTTTTCTGCAGAACTGCTTTATAGCTGAATTGAACTCACTGAACTGAAACAACTCTGAAATGACTTCAGCTGAACAATAGTCTTTTAGCTGTTACAGCAGAATTGAATTATATTTGCATCATTGAATTATTATTTTTTACTGTAAAGCAGCTAATGTTTAAAACACTATGTGAAGGTGACTTAAATTGAAATTTGGAAATTGTTTAAAAATTGTTTGTGTGAGAAAGGATGTTCCAGTTTATAATATACAGTAAATTATTATATATAATTAACTTCGTATTTAGTGGTTTAAAATGTGTTAATAAATGTTTAGTGTATTCATTGTTAATACTTAAAGTGTATGTGTGAATTTTATAATAAAATGCCTTAAGCTTTTTAAATGGTTGAATGCGTTTCACTGCTTAATTGGATTACATTTTGCAGTTTCTGGACCACATCTGGCCCGGGAACCCAGCCGACTCTCGGGACACTACCCGGAAAATGAAATCAACTGCGGTTGTGCGAGTACTTGTTTGCACATGCTTGCTTGCAGTCTGTGTTCTTCCTTTTTTATTTTGTAGTAAGTAACAAAAATGCTTTGGGGAAATGTATCGGAGTAAAAGTATATATTTTATTTAGGAAATGTAGTGGAGTAAAAGTAAAAGTTGACAGAAATATAAATACTCAAGTATGTACAGATTTTCTCAAAAAATACTCAAGTACTGTAACAAAGTATTATTACTTCGTTACATTACACTTCGGCCTCAGGCACAATACATCTGGATGCGAAGCTCAGTTCAAGAAGTTGTTAAATGTATGTAACATCAAATATGTTACTAAACCTTTATTTAAACAATTTAAGCACAGTTATAGCTAAATTCATATATAAATTAAAATAAATATTTAAAAATCCTCCATTGTCAGAGAGCTGTTCTCCTGTATCTGCCACCCCATGGACACGCTATGAAATCTCAACGGAACATTCATTCAGCACTTTCAGTGCATCACAGCGTAAACATCTTGGAACAAGAAGTCTATTCATAACTGGACAGATAAGGTAGCTTCAGGCATAATACATCTGGTCGCTCAGTTCAAGACGTTTTTAAATTAAATGATTCTCTTGCTAGAGATATCCGAGGTTTTAACCGTGAACATTGGGTTAATTTAATGTACACTTTCAGAAAAACACAACATGATTGTCTTCAAACAAGTGTCGAATTCCTAACCCTCACACATTATATTTCTTCACGAGGTTTCATGAGGTTCACAAGTTTACAAGCTTACTTTTCACAAGTTTATTATGTTGGTAACAATTAAAAACCATATACTATGTATTGATAATGTATATGAATAATTCCTTTTGTACAAATTGATGAGTCTCCCAACACCAGCACATTCCCAATAGTTAGCTCTGGGTATATATGCAGCCGGCAGATGTCCTAAAGTTTGCCCACAGGACTTCAATTTTGACGGTCAAAGTTCAAAAAATGATCCCTCATCTATTTAGGTCATATGTCAACATCACTAATTCAGTTATCTCATCAATAGCCCCGGGTCATGGGATGAAACAACGGTCAACCCCTGGAGGGTAGGGGTAATATCATGAGTGAACCCTGAGGGAAGAGGTCAATGAAGTCAAAGTCATTAATCATTTTTCTATTAAAAATCTAATAATCTATTTATCGTCCTAGAAGACTGATGTGTTATGGTAGAAATTATCTGACTTAAACCTAAAGTATAATTTTCATGTATCATCGTATGTGTAAAAATGTGGAGGTCTCTCAAGCCATCTCATGTGTAACATTTTCAATAATTCTTTAAGAATTTCTCAATCATTTTAATTCCTCAAGCATTTTTCAGAGAGAGAGTTAGAAACACTGAATAAATTCAGAACCTGTGATGCCTCAGGCTAGTTCTCTAAAAACGAGCTTATCTCTATTTTAAATTAAATGTTTCTAAATAAAATATGTAACAACAAATATGTTGCTAAAAAATATTTAATCAGTTTTAGTTATAGCTAAATTAATATATAAATTAAAATTCAAATATATATATAAATTAAAAAATCCTTACATTTTCAGAGAGGCACTGAAGTAGTTCTTTATACAATGATAAAAAATAAAATAAAATAAAAAGCTTAAGTTGTATCATAAACAAAACACTCCCAGATCCCTCCAAGGATAAATGTGAAATGAAGGCTTCAGACCCTCACAGAGATGGGAGGAGATACAGACCAGATGAGGCTCCTTTTCAGAGTGAACGTTTCTTAGTTTGTTTTTTATGCTAAATTTATTTCAAAGCATAATCTTAAACCTTTAAATATGATCTTTTAAATTAAAAAGGTTGTTTAAATCCACTCTTTAAAGTTGATTAAATTCAAATATTCTTCCTAGAAGTCTACTGTATCAGGACAACATCTGATACCCAATGGTATGTATGATTTTGCTTAAATTTTACCTAAAGCATTATTTTTTTATCAAAATCTGTGCTTAGTTGTCTTAAATCTCAATTTAAATTTTTAAAAAATTAAAGTGGTATTTTCGTCCATGTGACACGTTTTAAGAAATATGTATGTTTTATAATAAATTGCAAATATTTAATTTGATTTTTTTTAAAAAAAAAAAAAGAAAAGTGAAGGTTTCTTTTTGTTTGATGCCTCTCATATGCAACTCTCGAGGACTCAACATTTCTCTTATTTAGCTCAAGTTGTATCTTTAAGAAAATCACTATGCATTTTCAGAGAGCGGCCCTCATTAATGACGGCCTCAGGATATAGGGTGATTTACAGACCAGACACTTCTCAGAGCAGATCCAATGAAACATATTTGTCATGCCCTGTTTAGTTTTATTCATATATAAGATATCATGACTGACATCTTTATAAATGAATACAACTAAGCAAGGGCGAATATTTAAAATTGTAAAAAATTACGAGATTTTAAACAATTTTCATTGTATGCTGATTAGGGATAAAAACCACTTACTATAATGACTTCCTAAAAGAAGAACAATTTATTGAGGCAAACATGACAACACATTAAAGTAGTTGCACCTGTTTCCTGGATCAGACCTAAAAGGCAAATGCCTAAAAGACATAGTATTGGAGCGGCCTTAACCTTTCACTTAAAATAACTGCTTATCAAGTTTACTTTTTATCGAAATCCTGTTTAGAGTACAAAGAAAATATGTTTCCGTGACTGTAACTTGCTGTAACTAAGAAGACTTTTTTTCTAATACTCTAATTTTCTGAGATACTGAATTTGGGATTTTCTTTAGTTGTCAGTTATAATTATCAAAATTAAAAGAAATAAACATTTGAAATATATCAGTCTGTGTGTAATGAATGAATATAATATACAAGTTTCACTTTTTGAAAGGAATTAGTGAAATAAATCAACTTTTTGATGAAATTCTAATTATATGACCAGCACCTGTAAAAGTACATTTAAAGCAAATAATGCATCATATTGACAAATGGTGTGTAAAGATGAAGTCATCAACAGCAGAACGGCATAAGTTCTCACATTTATTTTAACCAAGTATACAGAATGGAGGATTCGAGAACTGCAGCAGAGGGGAAGATTTTCAGTTAATAACAGACTTTTCTATCAGTTCCCATATACTGTACAATGTAGCAGTCGAATGAACATTTTTATGGTTTACTTTACACAGATTTTACTTTTTATGAGTATCATCAGGGCTACAGTGTTTTTAACACCACAGATAGAACATAGAACAACTACATAAAAGAAGTCTGTCACAATGATGGCAAGCAAATGTTAGTGTTGGTCTGAACAGATGCATTAAGAGCTGTTCGTTCAAAATTAAATGTTTATTGTACCGAATATTCGTCTTGGTGGGAACTGGCCTTCTTTTTTTAAGGGATCTTTCACAGTATATTATGTCTTTTATGAGGGAGATTCAATTATGACCACTTTTTATGTGAACTGTTTGTTTAATGGTAAAATAATGTTTGATTTAGTTTTTGGTATGTTGCAGTCCAACCATTTAGAAACATAATTTGGCATGTTTACAGTTTAAAGTCTCGGGCTTCACACCATAACCACTTCCATATTTCACACATAAATATTTATATATTGAGACAGTTTGTCACCTCTCTCTTGGCTTTGGCCACTGACGAGGACATTAAAGATCTCAATGAAGAAGTTTATTGCAGAGTAGCAGTGACACCCCAAGATTACTGTTATAAACGCAAGGCCTCATCTGAAAGGCAAAGGTCTTGCTGTAATTTATAACAATATCTTCAGTGTTACTCAGAGGTCTAGTTTCAAATATAATTCTTTTGAAGTGACAATGCTTTATGTAACTTTATCTAGTGTATGCGATATTTTCAGAATCAGATTTTCAGACATTCAGATTGGTGTTTTTAATCACCGAACCAAAAAAAAACAAAAAACTGATTGGTCGCCGTTTATGATGTATTGTCTGTTTTTAGAGGGAACTTCCCGAACATCCAAAACAATACTGTGTGTTGGGCTAAATACGCTTGTTGTATATGTGTCTGCATAGAATTCGTGAACAGCTCATAAAATGTGTTGAGTCAAAACAGCAGCAGGAATTCCTCCGTCACACACACAATCTACTGCGAGGAGACGCGAATTCATCTAAAACCGCACTAACGGCAATCGCACCAGGGTTCGTTTTAATCGAGCCAAACACTATATCCTGTCCAAAATGCTTATAGTCTTGTTCTTAATAAGCCATCAGAATCTGATCAATACCCAATCTATTGTGTGGGAAAACGTTTGCAAGGGTCAGATACATGGCCAAAATCTTGAGGTTTTTCTTCCCTGACCCTAGGGGGTTTACAACTTCAAACGAATTCTGATACAGGATTATGCCTATTGAAGAGATTGTGACCTTAAGCAGCAAGTAGTTTTTAATTTTTGAACCATCCGACAAATCCTGAAAGACACTCTAGTTCTAGTTCACATAACTGAAGTTACTTTAAAAAAAAAAATGTTTTTCTCTTACTGTCAGTTTTGAGTGTGTGGGTATCACAAGCCCTGTGGAGATCCTCACTTTTCATGGTCTCTATTTTTCTCTCTCTAGTAGTTTAGGTGTGGAGAGGATGGAAGGAGTATTTAACTTGCAGTTTCTGATAAAACGATGCTAAATTTGAGAAATTGTCCTTTGTCTGCTTTTTCTGGGTAGACGTCAATTTCTTCATAACTGGCCTGACTGGGAACGCCAAGTTGCATATCACTCATTACAATCACTGGTGCTGGTATCGAATTTGCGATTGAGTCAACTATACTTTCTTTAGAGCAATCTTTATGCCTTCTTGACACATGCACTGTGAATGTAGACTTCACTGTACATTTTTTGTCACAGTGTTTGAAAGGGCATGTAACTGTCTTGCCTGCAGTAATATGACTTTTCAGATATAAAAGACGACCACAGATATCCTCACACTTACAGCTACACAAGTCAATGAGATGTTAAATGACCTTCACTGTCTAGTTTAGTCCTATTCTTTCTATATTTTTGGCCACAAGTGTGACACTTGAAGGCTGAGTTACCGTGCATTCAGGGAAATCACACGATGTATTTGGCAAAAAAAAAAAAACTATGAGCTCGCACATGCCTGACATCCACAGACCTCGACAGCTAAATAATCTTACCATTGTAACACAGACAATCTTTAAGCCACACTCTCTCAAGGAGTAAAAGTATTGTGAAAAACAGAGGCAATAAAATATTGAAGTAATGTAAAGTTAATCCTTTTTGACTTACAGGCCTGTTGATGAGACTTGATGTGTCGTGATTTTCCTTGTTGTGAGCGAGCTCAAGCACATGACTAGACAAAAAAAAAATAGTTAACCAATTTTTTATGGTTGCCTAGGGGTGGCTCAACTTACCCACAGGTTCAAATGACCTCTCTCCCCTTTTTGCAGTTCCATTTGGAGCTGCAAAAATTTAAAAGAACTTTAACAACTGTCAACATATAGCAGCACCGCTCATCATTGGCAAGGACATTGTGAGCAAAAAATGTGACTGTGTTCTTTTGTTTTCTGTAATAGTTTTTCTGGCCTTGTCTGCAAAAATAGAATGCTCTCAGGAATTTATCTGTAGGCATGTTTAATATCTTCCATTATTGACGAGATTCAGAATACAACAAAACAAGACGAAATAGCACAGTGCACTCATGCATACCACGGGGTGTAAAATAGGGATGTGTGATGCTATTATATGTTGTTGTTTTCACGCCCCACTTTTATCTGAACTTCCTCACAAACATGAAAACCAAAGACCAGAAACAACAATGAAGCCAAGTCAAACAGCCTTGATAGATGTGTGGCAACATTAACACAATGAATTCTGTTGTGAGGAAGTTCAGATAGAGGCAGTTGCTTAAAAGAGTTTATTGTCTCTCCTAACGGCTATATTTTATTACTTCTGATATGCCAATAACTAAACAACTTGAGCACTTCAGGTCTTTACACTGAAATGTGCATGGTATATTGATAGTGAAGAAGCAATCGATTAATTAGAGTGACCAAGTAGCAGTAATTGAAAATGTCAATTACTAAATGGCACCATTGATCAAGTGGAAGCAGGAAATAACTGCTTTAGCAGAAAACTAGTGACACAACATTTATAAAGGAATAGAGAGTGGTTGACTTATGCAATGTACAAGCAAAAAACCCGTTTCTTAAAGGGATAGCTCACCAAAAAAGAAGACAAATTCTGCCATTATTTAGTGACCCTCATGTAGCTCCAATGAATATGCTGTTCATTTACACTTAACAGTTTAAAGTGGCCACTTATTTTCTAATGAAAATAAACAAAAACATACAGGTACTGGTCATATAATTAGAATGTTATCAAAAAGTTGATGTATTTCACTAATTCCATTCAAAAAGTGAAATTTGTATATTATATTCATTCATTACACACAGACTGATATATTTTAAATGTTTATTTCTTTTAATTTTGATGATTATAACTGACCACTAAGGAAAATCCCAAATTCAGTATCTCAGAAAATTAGAATATTATGAAAAGGTTCAATATTGAAGCCACCTGGTGCCACGCTCTAATCAGCTAATTAACTCAAAAAAATTTAAATGGTCTCTAGGTCTAGGTCTGTAGGGTACACAATCATGGGGAAGACTGCTGACTTGACAGTTGTCCAAAAGATGACCATTGACACCTTGCACAAGGAGGGCAAGACACAGAAGGTCATTGCAAAAGAGGCTGGCTGTTCACAGAGCTCTGTGTCCAAGCACATTAATAGAGAGGCGAAGGGAAGGAAAAGATGTGGTAGAAAAAAAGTGTACAAGCAATAGGGATAACCGTACCCTGGAGAGGATTGTGAAACAAAACCCATTCAAAAATGTGGGGGAGATTCACAAAGAGTGGACTGCAGCTGGAGTCAGTGCTTCAAGAACCACTACACACAGAGGTATGCAAGACATGGGTTTCAGCTGTTGCATTCCTTGTGACAACAGACAGCGTCAGAAGCGTCTCACCTGGGCTAAAGACAAAAAGGACTGGACTGCTGTTAAGTGGTCCAAAGTTATGTTTTCTGATGAAGTAAATTTAGCATTTCCTTTGGAAATCAGGGTCCCAGAGTCTGGAGGAAGAGAGGAGAGGCACACCAATCCACGTTGTTTGAGGTCCAGTGTAAAGTTTCCACAGTCAGTAATGGTTGGGGGTGCCATGTCATCTGCTGGTGTTGGTCCACTGTGTTTTCTGAGGTCCAAGGTCAACGCAGCCATATACCTGGAAGTTTTAGAGCACTTCATGCTTCCTGCTGCTGACCAACTTAATGGAGATGCAGATTTCATTTTCCAACAGGACTTGGCACCTGCACACAGTGGCAAAGCAACCAGTACCTGGTTTAAGGACCATGGTATTGTAAGCTCCGCCCGTCGGCCCAATGAAGGAAGTCCAACGGCCTGGGTGAAGGGATTCTGCGTGTAAGTCTTTCTGGCGCTTCTGTAAAAATCATCTTAATTTAATAACATTTGGATTTCCAATTCTTATCTGACTCCAATTGTAATCGACCTTTAATGATAATGTTTCTGATGTTACGTTAATAGCTGATCGTGTAATTAGATATGAATTAATTTAGATCTTTGATTCTTTAATTTCACTTATCATTTCATCAGGGCGTCGCACCGCTCAAAAGCTTGTATGTGGCCGTTTATACGCTTTACGTCACAACCTCATTAGTTTAGAATCTTAACAGAGGATATAGTGTTTACTAATAACACAAATTGTTGAATCGCCACCTGCTTATTCGTACAAAAGTGCCGTTTGTTTACTATAACGATACTATTACTGTCACGATACTATAACATGCTAAATCATAATAGTCAGAAATCCAAAATCTCAATACATGTGCTACCTGCTCCATTTATTGGGGTTTCAGTGTGATCTATCCTAATCCAGAATTGCAGAAGTGTCGAAAACCTCTTGATCTACCAGTGATAATGATTTCAGACGAATTCAAAATAAATCAAGATTAACATTTATTGTTTTCCCAGGCAGGATTACATACTAATTAAAAGAATTAACAAAAATACATCACACAACTGATCAGCATAAAATATAAAACATAGTTACAAATGCAATATAAAAAGTAAAGTTTCAGTGTCAGCATACCTGGCAAATAGAGACACACAGCAATTGTGTGGGAAGTTCTGGATACAGATGCTTCCTTGAGTGGTTTGCCAAGTCCACTTAAATATCCCAGATCTAACAAAAGGAGTGTAAACATTTAGCACCCAAATATTCACGCAGCTTTTGTTGGACCTTTTCTCGTGCCCCAAAAAATGTCAAATGCACATTTTTATGGTTTACTTTACACAGATTTTACTTTTTATGAGCATCATCAGGGCTAAAGCGTTTTTAACAACACAGATAGAACATAGAACAACTACATAAAAGAAATCTGTCACAATGATGGCAAGCAAATGTTAGTGTTGGTCTGAATAGATGCATTAAGATCTGTTCATTCAAAATTAAATGTTTATCGTACCGAAATATTCGTCTTGGTGGGAACTGGCCTTTAATCTTTTTTTAAGGGATCTTTCACAGTATATTATGTCTTTTATGAAACAACATGAGGGAGATTCAATTACGACCATTTTTTATGTGAACTGTTTGTTTAATGGTAAAATAATGTTTGATTTAGTTTTTGGTATGTTGCAGTCCAACCATTTAGAAACATAATTTGGCATGTTTACAGTTTAAAGTCACATCATAACCACTGACGAGGACATAAAAGATCTCAATGAAGAAGTTTATTGCAGAGTAGAAGTGACACCCCAAGATTACTGTTATAAACACAAGGCCTCATCTGAAAGGCAAAGGTCTTGCTGTAATTTATAACAATATCTTCAGTGTTACTCAGAGGTCTAGTTTCAAATATAATTCTTTTGAAGTCACAATGCTTTATGTAACTTTATCTAGTGTACGCGATAAATTCCGATTGACGTTTGTGTTGGCCACTTGCTGGTGTAGCAAATTAGCTCAAAGGGGAAATATAAATAATAATTCTAATAATTAAAACATTATTAATAAATTGATTGCTCCCGTCTGATCGATTGCTCCTGTCTGCCTTGCTGCTGAATTGTTTGAGTCTGTTGCTCCGTATAGCTTTGTTTTGAATCTATTTATTGTCATTGTTTGTTGTCTACTTTATCATCACTATATGATATTGTCTAATATTGCTTATCACATTAATCTGACAATGTTCGTTTTTAATCTTTTAATCTAAATCACTATCGCAAGGCGTTAGCATTACGCTAGTTTGTAAACCTGTCATCCATGCCCACCATCATTTTTGTCGCGCTCTTCTTTTTCTAGTGGTGGGCAGAGTGAGCCTTCATGAAACACTGAAACAGTTGAAGCAAATGTGCTGTATTGTGTCGAGGCTTCGAAACTATACCAACACCCGTCTCCACGGTGACACCTAGTGGTCAATTGCGCATGTTTAAAAAAATTTCAAAAAATAAAAAATGTTGTGTTTTTGTTAAAGTGGTAAGTTTTTAACATCCTCACTATATAACTATAATATATAATAATGATAACTAGGTTATTTTGGTCATGAAAAATGAAAATGAATAAAACAAATCAATCCACAATGGTCTCATTTTTATTTATTTATTTTTTTTTTTTTACAGATTTTTATTCAAAAATATTAATTGCTTTCTCCTCTCACAAAAACCCACGAGGTGAAGGTACATTAACTCCTCTTTTAAACTTTGTGGGAGTTGAGACAGATGTGCGATTGTGTGGTTTGTTCCCGCCCCAGTCAATCAAATGCAGAAGCTTCGTTAGTCACGTGACATGGGTGTTTTGAATCACAGTTCGGAGCAGTGTTTCGAAACATCTACATTCAGCCATCACTACATTTTTCTACGAGTTCATCAAACAACTGGTAAGTCGGATCGGTCTTCAATCACAGTAAGCTATGTCATCTTCTCCTTTCATTGTTACTTGCACTGCCTGTCACATGCATAGTATAGCTTTCTCTCATTCATTTCATTTCATTTCATTCATTTAGTCATTTAGCAGACGCTTTTATCCAAAGCGACTTACAAGTGAGGAAAACAAACAAGCGATTCTTCATGAATTGGCAAATAACACAGGAAGTGCTTACAATACAAGTTTCATACATTGCTCAGTACCATAAGCTAGAGTAGGAAGGGAAAAGGGAAGGATAGGGTTTTTTTTTTTTATGAGGGGATTAAGTGTTCACGGAAGAGATGAGTTTTCAGCTGTCTCTTGAATATTGCTAGGGATTCTGCGTTCTTGATGAAAGTAGGGAGATCATTCCACCAGCAGGGAGCAGTGAACGAGAATGTTCTGGAGAGTGATTTTGTGCCTCTCTGTGACGGTACCACAAGCCTTCGTTCCTTTAGTGATCACAGGCTTCTGGTGGGGACGTAGCGTTGTAGCAGTGTGTGGAGGTAGGAAGGTGCAGAGCCTGTGGTGGATCTGTAAGCAAGCATCAACGCCTTGAACTTGATGCGAGCAGCAAGGGGTAGCCAGTGCAAAGAGATGAAGAGGGGCGTGACGTGGGCTCTCTTAGGCTCGATGAAGACAAGACGTGCAGCAGCGTTCTGGATCATTTGAAGAGGTTTGATTGCACTTGACGGCAGACCAGCCAGAAGAGCATTGCAGTAATCAAGCCTTGAAATGACCAGGGCCTGGACAAGAAGTTGTGTTGCGTGCTCAGTCAGGAAGGGACGGATTTTCTTGATGTTGTGAAGTGCAAATCTGCATGACCGCACCGTCTTTGAGATGTGGTCTCTGAAGGTCAGTTGGTCATCGAAGATAACTCCAAGATTTCTGGCTGACTTTGATGGGGTAATGGTGGTTGTACCAAGCTGTATGTTGATGTCATGTTGTAGAGTAGGAGTGGCAGGGAAGACTAAAAGCTCAGTCTTTGCCAGGTTGAGCTGCAGGTGGTGTTCTTCCATCCACGTCGAGATGTCCGCCAGACAGCTTGAGATCCGTGCAGCTACTGTGGAATCATCTGGTTGGAAGGACAGGTAGAGTTGTGTGTCATCAGCATAGCGGTGGTAGGAGAAACCATGTGCCTGTATGATGGGACCCACTGATGCAGTATAAATGGAGAATAGGAGGGGACCAAGAACTGAACCCTGAGGAAACCCAGTGATCAGTTCATGAGGTTTGGATACCTCCCCTCCCCAGGCGACTCAAACCACTGAAGCGCAGTACTTGAGATGCCAAGTGACGAGAGGGTGGACAGAAGAATTTGATGGTTTACGGTGTCGAAGGCAGCAGATAGATCCAGTAGAATGAGAACAGATGATTTGGAACCAGCCTTTGCAATTCGCAGGGATTCCGTGACAGACAGTAGCGCAGTCTCGGTGGAATGGCTGCTCTTGAATCCAGATTGGTTGACGTCCAGATGGTTGTTCTGTGTGAGGAAGGATGACACCTGGTTGAACACAACTCGTTCAAGTGTTTTCGATATGAATAGTAGGAGAGTGACGGGTCTGTAGTTGTCTACGAGTGATGTGTTTAACGTGGGTTTTTTTAGCAGTGGGGTTACTCGAGCCTGCTTGAATGTGGTAGGGAAAGTGCCTGTGTGGACAGATGAGTTAATAATGTGTGTAAGTGCTGGTAAAAGAGTGGGAGAGATGGCTTGTAGAAGGTGTGAGGGGATGGGGTCTACAGGGCAGGTGGTGGGATGAGTGGAGAGGAGAAGTTTTGATACTTCTGCCTCTGTGAGAAGGGAGAAGGAAGAGAGAAGATTAGTGGATGAGGAGGGGCTCTTTCCACCTCCCCTAGAGCATCAACATATTCGAGTCCAGTGTCATGCAACTTTCCAAAGTCCACACCAAGTGCTCTGATCTCGTCGATAAGCACCCTTTTCTCCAGGTCTAGTGAGGGACAGCCTTTTGGCTTTCTTGCTGAAAGAGCTCTGCGCTGTTGAGCGCTTTCCTTTTAAGGCCACTAATTCTGCCGAATCCATTTTCCTTTCCATGCTCTGACCAAGGCGCTGTTCCACAGAGGGGTCTATTCGGCCTATACCTCTTCCCTCGGTGCTGGTCAATGTTGATCAGGCAATGGCAGACTTGGCTTAACGCTCTCAGGCCCAATTGGTTTATTACTGTTCCGTTTTTCTTCCCACGGAAAGGGCAACCCAGTGTACAAAGGATATTACTCGGTATTCCACATGTGTTTGTTTATTTTTTATTTATTTATTTTTTTTCACAAAGGATAACCAGGTAATAAACCTGGAAAAACAGGAAATGCAACATTTAAATTTTCATACATAATACAAACAGCCCCAGTTCATTACCTCAATAACAATAAGCAACCATAAACAACATTAGTCAAAATACAAATATAATAACATTAAATGTACTATAATAATAATAATAATAATCATCATCATTACTTCATAATTTGTTTGTATGTACACGCTTCACACTTCAAACATTATGCACCATACTACAACATTACTTACATTTAAATACCGGTCCACGATTCATACTACTTCAAACATAAAGCTAAAGAAAGTAAACATAGTACAACAACATAGCATAGCGACAGCAGACAACATGAATCATACATCATAAAGCAGACAAGAAAACATTTGAAATTAAGAGAGCTTACCAAGTGGCTGCACACCGGGTTGAAAGTCATTACAAATTAAATGAATCTCCCACTTCCTTTTTATAGTAAACACCGGTCACATGTTTCTCACAGGACACTCCTCTTAAAGGGGCACTACACTATAAACTGCTATTTGCAACATGTATACAATTTTTATACATTGATAAAAATTTGATCAAACAAAAATCTCACAAATGACCGAACTCCACAGAAAACACAACAAGTACAAATTGTCAATGTACAACCTTTAACAGAGTTTTACTATTCAGCCTCAATTATCGCCCCTCAAGAACAGTTGCAGTTCTTTACAACTACAGGACAGGAAGAGCTAAATAAACTTATTACTGCATCTAAACCAACAACATGTTTATTAGATCCAATACCCACTAAACTACTGAAAGAACTGTTACCTGTAACAGAAGAATCTCTTCTCAATATTATCAATTCGTCCTTATCTCAAGGACATGTCCCACGACCGTTCAAGCTAGCAGTTATTAAGCCTCTCATTAAGAAACCACAATTAGATCCAAACCCATTTCAAATCTTCCATTTATGTCAAAAATACTAGAAAAAGTGGTGTCGGCCCAATTGTGCTCCTTCTTGCAAAAAAACGCTATCTATGAAAAATTCCAGTCAGGATTCAGGTCTCAGCATAGCACAGAAACTGCGCTCGTTAAAATTACAAACGACTTACTTCTAGCTTCTGACCAAGGCTGTGTCTCAATACTAGTGTTACTTGATCTCAGTGCTGCGTTCGACACCATAGATCATAAAATACTCCTAGGCCGACTACAAAATTACACTGGTGTTCAGGGACAGGCATTACGGTGGTTTAGGTCATACCTATCAGACCGACACAGTTTTGTCTATTTAAACAGGGAAAAATCTAAGATAACAATAGTAAACAATGGAGTGCCGCAAGGATCTGTGTTAAGCCCTATGCTATGTATCAATATGCATGTGGCACTCGCCAATATTATAAGAAAACATGGAATTAGTTTCCACTGCTATGCTGATGATACTCTGTAAAACATTGGATGACTAGTAATTTTCTATTAAACTCTAATATTAAACTCTATTCTCTATTCTATTGGACCAAAGACCTGTACACAGAATCTCTAAGACTACATGTGGCGAAGGGGAATATGCCACCGCCTTGTGGGGGAAAGTATTAGCACTTAGCTAAGGAAGACTGAGTGAGCTACAGGATCTAAGTCCCCCCACTCAATGCTTTTGGTCTTTGTCCAACCTTTAGTTGTATGTGGTGCCTATCGTGTTGCAATGGATGGATGCGCAAGATGTGGTGAGGTGGGCTTCCGGATTTAATAGTTACACGGCAGCCACCTGAAGTGTATGTGTGTGCAGAAAACTCAGGGGTAAGTGTTGATGTCTGCAAAAGCCACCCTCTCCAGATCTAACAGGATAGGTAAGACGCCCCCACTCCTTAGTCTAAGTGACTGAATTTGCATAAACAGGTTCAACTTAACTAACAAAAATATTTATTTTTGTTAAATGAATTGAAATCTGTTTTGTTCTCTTTGTTTTCACAGATTTTCTCACTTAATTTGAAATGAAAGTGGAAAATAAAGAATAACATTTACCAAACGTGTCAGTTTAAGTACAAAAATCAAATAAACTCACAGTCAGTGTCTCTCTGTTACACAACACTGAAAAGTTTCACATTTACAATCAAGTAAACTCAGACTTTCAAAATCAAGCACACTTCAAAGTTCACTTAAAATCAGGAATCCAGGAAAAAAATGGAAAAAGACGTACTCAGTCCATTTATGAGCTCAATGGTTCGAAAAAAGTTCACAATTGCGCACAGAAGAAAGTCTATGAATTCCTGGTTCACAGGTTAGAGTTCCATGAACGAATTGTACGATTCACAGTTAAGTTCTGATCAGTCACGGGAAGAAAACAATGGTTTGCTTACCAGCATTCAGTTTTAAAAGAAGAAAATAGTGAACATCACCACTCTTAGTTCGAGGACGAGGTGCTGAATGATGTCCAACGGATGGCAGGGTAATGTCTCTTCACTCAATAACCCACATAGCGATTGTTCCCGTGATCCTGACTAGAGCAGCTTGATCCAACGAGACCGCAATCCCAGCTGAGGGTAGAGTACTGAGAAGACGAACAACACACGCCCTATCCGTCGAGTCAGCAAACCCTTTTCTCTCTATCAATAACCGCGTTTACTGTTCCAAGTTCGTTAGAATAAATGAAACAAAAACTGTATTAAACAAAATAAACACGAGAGTATGTAACTCCTACTGCAAATCACTTGCTAAGCGTTAGCAGGCCTTCTACGCACACACATAAACACTACGAGAAACTCTTCCGTCACGTTTAATAACTCACTCATTAACGCAAACGGGGACTTGAAAGCGACCGGATGCCTGTCTGAGGTCTATCACGGGCATAAACACAATTTTAACGCGATAAACAAACAACATCAAAATAACCGCATCACCGTTCTTGTTTCACTATTCGCGCGCATGTAATGGCGGCGCCCGTGGCAAAAATCAAAATAAAAGTATCTTTCAATCAAATTTATATTTCCCTCATTCCCCCTGCTAAACCCTGCCATGCCATCGGACTTCCATTCAGCAACTCAGTCCCTGAAAAAACAAAGAACATAGAATAACAGGTAAAAATTCTTTAGTTTAAAACATCAGTACAAATGAAAAGGTTCAAAATTACTCAGGGCCGGTTCTAGACATTTGGAGGCCCTAGGCAAAATTTATTTTGCAGGCCCCCCTCCTAATAAAACACAAGTAAAATTCAGCAAATTAACATCATTCCTTAATCATTTTGTGGACGGGATTTCCCCCTCCTATTGATTTATTGCTGTGGCATAAATACCTCAAATATGCGCTATACACTCTTAAAAAATAAAGATTCCAAAAGGGAGTTTTTACAGTGATGCCATAAAAGAAACATTTTTTGGTTCTCTGTAGAGCCTTCCAGTGAACAGTTCTTAATGGAACCCATTTTGTTTTTCTTAGTGTGAAGAACATTCTAAAAGAATCTAAATAAACTTTTCCACAGTAAAGAACCTGTTATGGAAAGTTTCCATGGATTTCAAAGATTCTCCATGTAACCACAGATTCCAATAAAGAACCTTTATTTTTAAGAGTGTATAAGCCTACACAAATCAACTGCTAGTGAAAGTGACAGAAACGAAGTACTAAGCAGAAATAGGCCTACTTAATTACTTCATAAAATTGTACGCTTATTTTTTTCATTAAATATAACAATATTTATGTTTTGAAAACTGAAAATAAGTATTATGTTAGAGCAGTAATGCAGAATTTAAAAGATTCAGAGGTACTTTTTTGAAACAAACAAAAAAAAACACTTTAGTGCTGAAATATTCTAGCTCTTTGACTTTGAATACAAACTTTGCTTTCTCTTCAGTATCTTGCTAGTCAGCTCCCGGCGCGATGTCATTCACTATCTGTACAAATTCAAAGTGTCTAACAGTCTGGCTCGCGCTCTTTTAAACTCATAAACCGGCAAATGATTTATCCAGAAATGACGGCGATCGACAGAACACGTTTATTTTTGAAAACATTATAATCAGTCCAAACGAGATGATGACAACTCGCACACCTACATTACGAACTGCACTTCTTTGCGTGCCTGTTTTCGCTTTGCACCCCGCGAAGGATTTTCGTTTCGGCGCCATCATAATTTAATTCAGAAGTCAGTCCGCTGCAGAAAAGTTGCCTTTTCGTATCTTTTTTATTCAGAAGGTGGGACACACTTTGATACGGTGACATAGTTGATTTCATTACATCTATATCCAATAGAAAAAGAGCCTATTATTTTGCTCCGCTTTGTTACGGTCATGGAGGCCCCTCCTCCATGACCAAGGCCCTAGGCCACTGCCTGCTCTGTCTATAGGTAGCGCCGGCCCTGAAATTACTCAACTGTGAAGTTTGACATACATTCACATTGAAAGTAACTTCCAAAACATTCAGGTTTGCATAGGATTATTTCAAAACATAGTCCTTCCTATACATAACAGGTACATTACCTTTGTTATGACGCTGGGAACGTCTAGGTTCAGCAATACTTTCATTTTCGCTTTCAGCATCAGAACCACCTGAATTTACAGACTCAAGTACAGACTGACCTACTGAATCATCAGCTGACATCTCACTGTTATGGTCCCTAATACCCATGTCTAGTTCATCCCCATCTTCCCTTCTACACACTGTGTTTGTGTGGGAGTCACGTGCAAGTGTAACAACAGGAACTGCAAGAACATAAGTGTCTTCTGAGTCAGTATCTTCCTGTCCTATGTGTTCTCTAGATTTGTGTCTAGATGTCCAAGGCGGTGGCGATGACTGAAACGTGCAATCTTTCTCCAAAATGACCACAATGATCGTGCTCTTTGTAACGCAAGGGTTCTGGAAGTACCAATTGACAAATTTCTTCCCCGTCTCTTGGATCAAGGATAGTTCTGAACAGCACTCCTTTTTTTAAGCTTGAGTCGACTAAATTGTCTAAAAAGTTTTTTTAACTCCGCATCCATGTCTCGCTGCTCGACTGGATTCAGATTCTTATTTTTCAGTACTGCACGGTAGATAGGTGCTACATTAGGGTCACTCTTTTGTTGCTCTTCTATATCACTCCAATTATATCCAGGGACTTTCCTTGTCACTGACACCTGGACTGATGCTTGTACTTTCTGCGGCTTTTCAGTGATTGGCCATAAGCATGTGCGCACCTCATCAGAGTTCATCTTAATGAAGTCTTTAGCAGAGTCCTCTTGTTCAGGCTCCTCAACAGATGGAATTCTTGACAACACATCTGCGTTTGTGTTTTGTCGTCCTGGCTTGTAGTAAACCTCAAAATCAAACTCTGCCAGTTGAGCCATCCACCGCTGTTCAACAGCTCCCAAATTTGCTGTCTCCAGGTAACGCAAAGGGTTATGATCAGTGACCACAGAAAATTTGGAATAGATCAAATATTCTTTAAACTTTTTGGTCACTGCGCATTTTAGAGCAAGCAGCTCCAACTTGAAAGCACTATAATTTTGATTGTTCTTCTCTGACCCACGAAGCCCCCGACTCGCATATGCGATCACACGCCCAGCTCCTCCTTGTCGTTGACTCAAAACGACTCCAAGACCATGCAGGCTCCCATCAGTTGTGAGTATGAAAGGCTGGCTGAAATCTGGGTATGCGAGAACAGGCAGACACATTAAGCACTGTTTGAGTTTGTCGAGTGCAGTCTGACACTCAGTCGTCCAGTTAAAAGGTTCCAACATTCTCCCTTTTTCTCCCTTACCAACCAGAGCATGAAGTGGTCGGGCTAACTGAGCAAAACCAGGAACAAACCTCCTGTAGTAGCTCATGAATCCAAGGACTTGTCTTAACTCCTTGACATTTTTGGGTACAGGCCATGTTTCTAATGCCCAAATTTTCTCTCCATCCACCTGTATTCCCTTGAAGGAAATTATTTGACCCAAGAATTTAACTTCGGGTTTCAACAGGAAACACTTGCTGGGTTTTAACTTCAATCCATGTTGTCTCAACCGGTTGAACACAATTTCCAGCCTTTGACAATGGCTGTCAAAATCCTTTGAAAAGACAATAATGTCATCAAGGTAGATGAGCAGTATGTCAAATGTCAGATCACCGAGCACTACTCCCATCAGACGCTGAAAAGTTGCAGGAGCGTTGCAAAGTCCGAACGGCATCGTGGTCCATTCAAATAGACCAAAGGGAGTGGTGACGGCTGTCTTTGCTCTATCTTCCTCACTCATGGCCACCTGGAAATAGCCTGAAGTAAGATCAAGCGTGGAGAACAGCTGCGCATTTCCCAAGGCGTCAAGTGACTCTTCAACGCGCGGAAGGGGATAAGCATCTTTGCAGGTCACTTTATTCAGCCTTCTATAATCGCAACAGAATCACACACTGCCATCCTTCTTGATCACAATTACAGCTGGAGATGCCCATGGACTACAGCTTTCTCTGAGAATACCTTGAGACACCAAATCTCGAACGTGTCTTTTCACTTCCTGAAACACCTGGGGTGGAATTCTACGATGTCTTTGCTTAATGGGAGGAGCATCTCCTGTAGGGATGTTGTGTGTTACAGATGTCATATTTCCGAAGTCACAATCATTCTTTGTGTCAATCATCACTGTCCTTATATCACTGTAAGTCACAGAGTTTTACACACTGAGATTCTGCGAGGTCCTCAAGATTTGTTTGCACTGCAACAGGCAACTGCCCCATTGTGCTTTCCTCCACTTTCACCTGATGTTGCTGCACAGCCTCGACATGCAGAGCTCCTTCCTTCTCTTCGAACTCAACAAGCACTTTTGGAACAACCTCTTACGGCTTACACAGGGCTGCTATCCTACATCGCGGCATGAGCTTCACAGCCTTCTCACTAGAATTCAAAACTCGGACTGGGACTTTACCATCAGCTGTCTTGGCGAGCACATTAGCAATCAGAACACTCTTCGGTAAGCTAACTTCTGACGAGGCCTCAACCAACACTTGGCAGCTCACTTTTGGTGGTATTCTACAGCGTCCTTCCAAAACACGCTCACTGAATGGAGGGATAGTGATAGCTTGCTTCCCAGCTACTTTCACAAAACCAATCTTGTCTCCACAGCTCAATGCCTCAGTCTGCATCTTAATGTTAGCCAACACACGCTGGACTTTTGCTTCACCAACTCCCTGGCTATACCTGTCCATCCTCTTCATACCTTTAGTGGCCATGAATAAATCTTTGAGGTCACTCAACACATTCATCCCAACAATGCCAGGTAATCCTTTCAGCTCGGCCCCACTGGGATTGCTCTCTTTTATGACAAACACGCACTTTCCATGCAACTTCTTCCCCATGCACTCAATGTCTGCTTCTAAACATCCAATGATGGGCATGTCTAAGCCATTCGCTGCTGTGAGTCAGACCCAGTTGGCAGACGACAACACAACTTCTCCAAAGTGATTCTTGAAATGCAACTCTGTGATAGTAGTCACCTCCGACCCCGTGTCTAAGAGGCAAACAGTCTTAACACCAGCAATTCTCAGCTCAATAGTAAGACCAAGTCACCAAAAGCACTTTCACAGATGGCATTGGAAATATCCCCTGCAGCACAGTCTGCAGTGTGGCTTCTGATAACGGATGGATCTGGACATGCTGGCACAGGGTTAACTTGATCAGCTGCCTTTTCCATCTCCACTTTGTGATTCAGACGTTGCACTCCACTTGAAGTTTCTCTGTTCTGAGGACAGCGTCGGCTAGTGTGTCCTGGCTTACCACACGTATAACAGATGTATCTCCCTCCCGTCTTTTAAAGGTGCACTCCTGGTCTTACACTCTTTCTCTAGAGGTTTCACTTTCTCCTTGTTATTTACCATCTGAAAGAGTTCTTCTCGTCTAGCAGCTATCTGTTGAATAGCTTCATGAAGCTTCTCCAGAGTGAGAGGGGCTGAAGATCAGTCGCAGTGGTAGCCTAAACGACACCTCTTGAGCGAGTACTGCTTCTCAGATTGCTTGGAACTTGCACCTCCTCTTCTTCTGACCAAGTAATAGCTTCCTGCATAAGGTTGATAAATGTCAGGTCCCTCTCAGCTTTGACTCTCCTCTACATCTCACGTCGTAGCGAGTCATCCTTGAGGCCTAACACAAGCTGTTCTTTCAGTACGCCACCAGCATCAGGAACTCTGGATGGCTCCCGGTTCTGGATGATACTCAGCTTCTCCTGCAAGTCATAAGCATAAGAGCGGATTGAACTTTCAGTCTGCTGCCAATGGGAAGTTTGTCCCCATAAGTCTGGTCTAAAGCATCAAAGATCTCATCCACTGACCTCTCCTTTCCATTGAGCATGAACTTGACTGTCATCTTAGCCTCATCTTTTAAATACTGCTTAACAAACTCGATTTTGTTGTCTTCTGGAATTCTCATTACCTTAAAGGCGGACTTCAATGAACTTGTCTATTCCTCTATACTCAGTTCACCAGGTCTGGATCGACATCCACTGAACTCTGGGAGTTTACGATCTCTTGGAATGTAAACAGTAGAGGGCGCTCATTGGGCGGCAGCCTGTTGGTCAATAACAGTTTTAGCAAGCACAAGAGCTTCTCTCTGTTTGGCTCTGGCCTGCTCTAGCATTCCGGCCTGTTCACCGAACCGTCTCTGCATCTCTGCAAACTGTCTCTTTAAGTCCTCCAGTTCAGCCATTACGTCAAATCAAGGACCAGGAATTTGCACTTAATTAGAATACGCGCTAGTTTATCCTGTTCATGACGCCAATATGTGGCGGAGGGGAATATGCCACCGCCTTGTGGGGGAAAGTATTAGCACTTAGCTAAGGAAGACTGAGTGACCTACAGGATCTGAGTCCCCCCACCCAATGCTTTTGGTCTTTGTCCAAC
The DNA here is from genome assembly GCA_038088235.1 of Zacco platypus. NCBI lineage: Eukaryota > Metazoa > Chordata > Actinopteri > Cypriniformes > Xenocyprididae > Zacco > Zacco platypus. The sequence goes on along the minus strand of CM076078.1, from coordinate 23,871,737 downwards.
CTTAAGTTGTATGTGGTGCCTATCGTGTTGCAATGGATGGATGCGCAAGATGTGGTGAGGTGGGCTTCAGGATTTAATAGTTACACGGCAGCCACCTGAAGTGTATGTGTGTGCAGAAAACTCAGGGGTAAATGTTGTTGTCTGCAAAACCCACCCTCTCCAGATCCAATAGGATAGGTAAGACGCTCCTAGAGGCTACTAGATGGAACTAGATTAAATATTTTGACTGTTGCGATTCCAAATCGGTTTAATGAACTGTAACACTGCCTGAGTATCGGACAAGTGTTCACTGTTGGCCAGAGGAGAACTGGCCCCCCGACTAAGCCTGGTTCCTCCCAAGGTTTTTTTCTCCATTTGTTGGAGTTTTGGTTCCTTGCTGCTGTTGCCTTTGGCTTGCTTAAGTTGGGGACACTTGCTTGATATTCAGCAGTGTTTTTGATATGCCTGCATTGGCGCCGTTGTATGCGAACTGAGCTGAGCCGGACGATTACGTCACTGTTTTCTGCAGTGCTGCTATACCTAAATTAACTAGACTAATAACTACTGACATTTGCAACGGAATGAATCAATAATATATAGAATAGGCTGCACAATGACACCATTTTCTTATTAATGTAAAGCTGCTTTGCCACAATTTGCATTGTAAAAATACCTTAAGTCGTTGATCTGGGTGATGCACTGAAAAGGAACAGTGGGAACAAAACACACACACCTCACCTCCTCCTTCTGACAAATGGCATTGGAAATAAAATTTGGCTCAATGTATTCTACATAGAGTTCAATAAGCTAAATGAAATGTCTGTTAGAATAATTTCTAAACAGGTTAGAAGCATTCTAGAGAAGGTACTTATGTGTGGATGAAAATTAGGTTTCCTAAAGATAGCATAAAGCAGTATTTAGGATCTCTAAAGAGTATTAGGAGTGTGAATAAACATTTTTTTTAAAGAAATGTTTGAGCAGATTTAGCAGGAACCCAATTCTTTATATGTCGGGATTGACATAATTTGGTACGGCACTGTTGAAGCTGTAAGCTAAGTGCACCCGTTTTGTTAAGGTAGTTAATTAAATTGCCTGATTATAAGAATCCTCAACTAGTTCACCTGGTACCACAAATGACAAGATTGTATTTATTGTCACCTTATAAGGAGCACAGCTCACAAGTAATAATTATTATAATATACAGATTAAATAATAGGAGTAGTCATGTTGTAACAGTTGTATGACATCCATTATCTTGGCTACACAGGATGGTGCAATTCAAGGGCTGTATGTTGACCAGCAGTGGGTGTTGGGAATTTGAGTGCTCTGCCTAAAATCTGCAGCTTCCTCTGGAGGGCTGCACCATAGGTTTAATCCACTATTTCTTATTTTTGGAGGTCTCCTATAAGGAAGTTTCAACAATTGGAATGGAGAACCAATTATACAACCCTGGTTGTGATCTGCAACGTTTTACTCTAAATGTGGCTAGTAATTAGTTGAATTGGGAATTTCATAGGAGGCTTTGACCCCCCTTTCCTGATATCCAAAGGGATTGTCATGGGCATGCAAAATCATAACCTTGTGGTTTATAGAATTTGACTGAAAAGTCTAAACTGTAACAAAAGCTAAAGTGGACAGAAATGAGGTTAGAGATGAGGTCTAAAAAGTTACAGGGACTTGATGTCTGCTGAATCTTAAAGACCCTGTTCAGTTATGGGCTACCCCCCTTTCCCTGGCTGTTGTCCACAGTCTGAGATGTTAGTTGGAGGGGGAGGAGCCCTGACCTGGTTATGCTGAGAAGATCAGGTCTCTGTCAGTGGAGATGTACTCCCCTGACTTCAGGTCTTTGAGGGCTTGGAGAAGTATGTGTTGGATCTCTGCTAAGTTCTCAGCATCCTTATTTTTGGTCCCTCTAGATTTCCATCTTTTATTAAGACTACACTGTGTTTGGCCATTCTCAGAGTTGTCTTTGCCCTTCTTCTGTCTTTGCCCTCTGTACTCCCACTGCCTGCTCTCCTTTCCGGGGGCATACCTGTGATTGTTATCTTCCCTGCATCCCGAGAACCTAGTGCCCTGGGTGCTCTGCTGGAGATTGCTGCAATAGGCATATCTGTTCTGGGGAAGTTCTGACTCTTCCATTTGAATGGGAGTTTTACAGTCATGTCTAGATTTATGCCCAGAAGCACACGGCTCTCTGTCTTTCCTGTCTATGCCTACATTCCCGCTGTCCCAGGCTCGCATGGCGAGCTGCCTCAGTTCTCCTGCAGACATGTTTTCAACATCTAGCATGAGTACAAGTGTTTTCCTGACAGTGGGGTAAAGGTTACATACAAACAGGCTCTTAAACATGACATCCTCCTCTGCCCTAGGGTAATCTTTGCCTGCAAAATACATTTTCCTTAATCGCTCATAGTACTCTCTGGGAAACTCATGGCGGCCTTGCTTAATTTGGAAAGCTGAGAGACGAGAGGCGGATGGGTTCTGATACAGAGTATACTCTATCAGAAGAGCTTTACACAATTCGTCATAATTCTTAGCGATTTCTGGGCTTTGTCTATCAATGAAGCCATGGACGGTCTGTGCTGTGGTCTTTGTCAGAAGAAAGACTTTGTCAGCCATGCTGGCCTCAGGAAAGTATGTCAAAGTTGCATTTACATCCTTTAGATACAACTCTATGTTGTTATCAGTTGTCTCAGGGTTAAAAACCTCTATATCACGTGCTAATTCTCTAAGAATATGCAGTCTATTGCTAGATGATGGCATGCTAGGAAGCTCAGGTACGGAGCGGATAATTTTAGGAGGGTCACCCACGGTTAGGCTGCTTGAGGCTGTGACATCACTGTCCTGATAATGCTTTCTCTGTTCAAAGCTAGAACACAGGGGGTCACTAACAGCTGAACCAAAGGAGCGGGGATGCACAATTTGTGGTTCAGGTTGCTGATGGGGAAGACGCCTGCCTTTCTCCAAATCACTCATCCTTGTTCCTATTTCTTCACATCTCTGTCTTGCAATGCCATCTTTATTTACCAACACTGATGTTCTAGTTGCAGTCTCAGATCGTACTCTACTCAACTGTTCCACAAGCTGGATTCGGATACCATTTGAGTCAGAAATCTGTCGTTTGAGCAAAACACAAGTTTCGCATTCTGTTTCTTGTTGCTTTTTCAGCTCAGAAATTTCAAGCAAAGCTGAACGTAACTCAGCTTTAGTCCTTGTCTCGCTAGTGCACAGAGAATTTAACTTCTCTGTCTGTTCTAGCAGGTCATTTTGAGTGTGGGCTAACTCTGTTTGCAGAGTGACCATGTCAGTTTTGACTCTTTGAAGTTCAACTTCCTGACTGTCAGTAATGGACTGTAAGCTTTTTGTCTCTGAGGACAATCTGCATATTTTAGCCCTTAATTTCAAATTATCCCTACGCAGATCAGTCAGCTCATTTTTTTTTGTCAGTCTTCTGACGGGACTTCTTGGAGGTAAGAAGGTAAGAGCTATAACTTTATTTTTAGTCATCACTTTTTACACATGTATTGGTAATTACTGCTTTGGATGTATAATGTTTTGTATTGTCAAGTTTTTTTATCTTTATTTATCAATTTAATGCCCTGTCATTTGCTCACATGAGGATTTGATGCAGATTTGTAGATTTCGTTAACGTTAACTTAATGTTAGTTGTTTTTAATTTGGATACTTGGCAAAAACCATCGTTACACACAAAATATGTTTAATATTATTTTAAACTTCAGCTGTAGAGGTTTTGGGAGCCCATTCCTCTTGCTGTTGTTTATCGATGATGTTCGCGATCCTGTCACTGATGGGCCTATAATTTTTTGCTGAATTTAAACGTTAAAGATAAACTTCTTAATTCGGCACACGTTATTCGCGTACCTATAGTTCAGGCATATTTGACATTAATGGTATTTAATTCTCTCAAATTTTATCTATATTTCTTTTTAATATAGCTTAGGTTACTATATAATACTGTAGTTTTTGTTCACTTTACTGCTGAATAACAAGCTGTATTCGATGAACCAGTTGAGCCAGTGATAAGTCGCTTATAATAAAAGATCCTCATTTATTACAGTAAAAAAATCTACTTTTTATTTTCAGTAGCTGAAGCAGAGACAGTTTGTGCAACAGCAACAAGGTGAGAATGATCATGAGACACTTTAAGAAATAATATATATATATATTGTAAGCGAAATAAGCTCAAATTAATTATTAATTAGTTTATTTATAAGAAATTCTAACGAGTCACTTATTTTACCAACCGCGCAACTGAATCGTCCAGCGTTCACTTGCACGGGCCGCAAATAAGCTCTGTCGCGGCTTCAATTATCTTAAAAACACCCTTTAGCAAGGTAACATAGATCGGCAGTTTAAGACATTAAATTAAAAAGCACATAACACAAGACACTTCTCTTTAAAATTATGAAGGACACTTTATTGACTATACTAACACGTAAGCTAATATCTAACACAAACACACACGTACACACACATTCACACGAGTTGCAGAGAGGAAGGAAAAGAAGAAAGAATGAGTTCAAGAGAGTGAAATGATAAAAGTTTCTAGCAATATATGCATTCCATGAGACCTGATCTGAACGAACCACCAATCACTAATTTAACCCTTTCATCGTTGCTTAGGCGGGTTATTATATTTTAAATAAATGCACCAGTTCAGCTATAGAATCTGGAGGTACTTGCTCTTGTCGTGTGTCTTTAAATGGGGATTCCTTGTCGACGTCCTTTGGCTTGGAGGAAGGGGTTCCCCGGGTTCGTTGATCTGTTGAAGGTCTTTCCGGTACTGATTGCTGCAGATGAAATGGAGGTTCCCTCGTGGCTGAAGTTTGAAGTTGAGGCAGCAAAACTGTAGAGTCGTTTAACTTTGCGACAAAACTTAACTTAGAACACGAGACTCTCGACGGAAAGAAAGAAAATTAAAGTAAAAGAAAGGAAAGCGAGTGGGACGAAAGTCCGTTGGATGGCTTGAATGAAAGTGCTTGGCTAAAGGTTCCAGGAGAGAGAGGTTCAAAAAGCTTCAAAAGAGGTTCAAAGAGTGGCTAAGAAGAGAAGAGAGAGAGAAGTTCTGGTGTACTGAACTTTTAAACTGTGGTTTGTCCCACCTCTTTGAGGAGTTCTAACCAATTAGATGTGGTCTTTGTTTCAGAGGTGATTTTCTCCTCCTCTGGTCGTTTACAAACTGTTATCTGAACTCAGCTGGGGTACAGAGAGTACAGTTTAGTCTAGTTTACTCTAAAAGTAATACAATGCATTTTACACAGATTTCATTCAAGCCATCTTTTGAGTTATGAGGGGGGATTCAGTTTCATTACAAACAACACATACTTTCAATCAACTATTCAAAAGTTATGACAATTACATGAATTGTGAGTGATCTGCGCATAACAGGTCACATGTATAGTGTGTATGCATGACATGGAATTATGTAATCGAACAGTGTTTGATTACAAGTCCGTTTAGAATGGTTTTGGAACCATTTAAGCAGTTCGTAGGAGTCACTGTTGAGTTTTCTGTGGATTTTGATTGTGACACTCAAGGGTTCACACAAGGTGGCCTGTTTTATCTCTGTCTTTGAAGATCAACATTCTGGTGTTATCCTTTTGTGGTTCCAGTTGCATTGTCTTTAAACATTTGCTCTCTCACCTCAGCTGGGCATAGCTGGGGGGGTTTCAGACGGGCTGAAGCCACGAATACGTTGATTGGTCTTGGGTCCAGTGACGCTTTGAATGACTGAGATGAGTTTATATGGAATTAATTTTGAATGAATCATTTGGAAGATTCATTTGTCTGGTTCGTCCTCAATTCCTACAATATATATATATATATATATATATATATATATATATATATATATATATATATATATATATATATATACATATATATATATATATACATATATATATATACTTTATTATTATTATTTTTTTTTTTGTTTAATTTAAGAATTGCACTTCTGTCTCTGTTTCTGCCTGTCTGGAACAGCTGCGGGTCCAAACCCATCTGTCAAGACACTTAGCAGAGTCCACATGCTGTCCGCCCCACCTGCCCAACCATTGTGCTGGAGAGCCTCAGACCACAAGTCACTGGTACAGTATAGTGTTCATAGTCATCATAATTTCTGTAGCACTTTACACTAAACAGCTGCACAGTAATAAACAGGTAAGTATCAGAATTCTGTTGTAGAAATTCAAAAGTTGTATTTAAATATAAAGGCCAAATTACAGAATTTTTTTTTTTTGACAAAGAAAAATAAAGTTTTTGTGTATCTGATAATAATAGAAAAAAGGGTACTCCACCCAAAAATCAAAATACTCTCAGAATATGACTTTCTTTCAAATTATGGTTTTTAGCAAATAATCCATCTCTGTGAGTGCAAGTGTACGAACCCTAAAGTCGACGCTTCAAAATCCACACAGTAAAAACAACAGCAGTCAATATGACTCTAGTTGAAACAATAGGCGTGTGTTAGAAAAATACTAATATTTTAACCCTCTGAGGTCGGCCGTCACGCCGGCGTGATTTACTCACTTTTTTCTTGTCAGTGTGAAAGAGACTCAAAATGCTCCGTCAATTTTGAACATACAATTAAGAGATATATACCATTGCAATCTGTGAAATGTCTACTTTTACTTGTGCACACTCATAGTAAAAACAAAATGTTGTGCTTTTTGCAAAATAAACAAAACTAACATGATGCGTGAGCTGCGATCTCTCTCCGAATGAAATCCATTCTGATAGTCATAAGAAAATGAACGGTAACTTAGTGAATACTATTCACACAAATATGAAACGCATGTCTAAATAAACGTTGAAATGTCAGGTTTTAAATCATGTAAGTCAAATCTAAAACAAATATTCTCTGTTTATGTAATCTGTTTGAAAACGGAGAGAAATCAGTCGTTCGCGAGCCAGCTCATTATCTGTAATGTGACCACGCCCACGGAGAGCGCGTGCTATTCAAACACAAATTCTGAGGCGATTACTGTAACAGAGTTAACGCCCACATATGCATCTCACACGCCCCCCGGTCAATGCCATAAAAAACATGAAGTTTCTTCATAAGATTCACTGAACGTTCATCGCGTTTTGAGGATGGCACGCTACTCTGGTAATGAAGCCCTTCAGATGATTCTGGACAGCGAGGAAGAATTCACCTTTTCCTCAGAGGACGATTGCAACTCAGATGACGAACGGGTGCATTTCGATTTTTATTCTGAATAAATGCTGTTCTTTTTAACTTATTATTGATCAATAAATCTTGCAAAAAGTACCACAACTGTTTCCAACATTGATAATAAAGCAGCACATTAGAACGATTTCTGAAGGATCATGTGACACATAAAGTAAATACAATAAAACAGATTAAATTCTGTGAATCTCCTTACATTCTTAGTTCAAGATGCTTCACAGCTTTGGCCTTTGGATGGGCCGTTAGCCACTGGGGGAGTGTCTTTTGTCTCCCCTGGTGTGAATTGCTAATGTATTCATGGCCATCACCACTCCCATGCATACAGCAGTGGTGACACAAAAACTGATTTACAAAATTTAAATCATTATATTGCTGTTTGTGTTGAAGCATTCAGAATGATTTCCACATCATTGTGTAGTAAAAACTCTAGCCTACAAGCTTGATAACTCAAAAGTCTTGTGAACAACTATTCAGTATGTGTTTTATGGCCTTATTGCAAGGGCATTTTTTTTGCCAAAACTTACTAACCACGCATAATCTTTATTTTTAAAATAATGCAAACATGTACATCTATTTTGCTCACATATTATTGTAGCAGAGTTTGTGCTGAATACAGCAAAATTACATGTTGGCCAATAGTATGTTATTAGTAGCTGAAATAAGCACAAATGTCAGAGCATGTAAAACTACTCCAGGACCCCGAATCAGCCTCAGACCCCAGAGGGTTAAAGTCTGAGCTTTAAAATGACTCCTCAAGCTTTAAAACACACATCACAAATTACAACATGCTGACTTTGAGCGCATATACAGGACAAGCGTGAGGTCACTGAAAACGGCGAGAGCGTGTGAGTATTTATTTGTACTTAATACCCGTTTCTGCTCTATTGCTAAGTTATTATTATAGCGGTTGTTAGGATTTGCTGGATTTGGCACTTAAGTGCTGTACGTGCACTTCCTGCAGTAGTTTCAATTTGGCCCATTCACGGCGATACTCTTTTGCTGAGCTAATTGTTAGGGCGGACACAGCTGTTTTCATTCATACGCTGGTAAGAAAGATATTTATTTAGTGTGTACTGTTGAGAAAGCGTCAGCGGAAACGTTCAGCCGTCGTGTTCAGCCTCCTCGTGTGAAGACCGACTCGGGTAAAGACCTGCGACTCTACCTGCGCGACTCCACCGAGCAAGGACACTCGGTAGGTCTATGGAAATGTCAGTCAGCTGTTAACAAAGCTGACTTCATTCCAGCCTTTGCCACTAACTCCACTCTCAATATCTTAGGCTTGACTGAGACATGGATTCGTCCAGAGGACTCCGCAACCCCCGCTGCTCTCTCTAACAACTTCACTTTTACTCATACCCCTCATCAGTCGGGAAGAGGAGGGGGCACAGGTTTCCTCATTTTTAACAATTGGAAATACTTAAGTCACTCTTCTCTATGCAACAACTATTCGTTTGAAACTCATGCCATTACAATTACAAACCCTGTCAAAATTCATTTTGTACTCATCTATCGCCCCTCAGGTCAATTGGGTATCTTTGTCGAGGAATTGGACATGCTGCTGTCCTCATTTCCAGACAATGGCGGTCCACTTGTACTACTGGGCGATTTCAACATTCACCTTGATAAACCTTATACTTCTGACTTCCTCTCTCTACTAGCCTCATTTGATTTCAACCGACTCATCACCACAAGCACCAACAAATCTGGCAACCAACTGGACCTAATCTACACACGTAACTGTATCACTGACAAGATTCTGGTCAAACCTCTGCACGTCTCTGACCATTTCTTCATTACTTTTAATCTGCTAATAATTTGTGCATCACCAACCACTTCACATGTTTCCTTCAGAAGAAACCTGCGCTCCCTTTCCCCTTCTCATCTTTCCACTGTGGTGTCATCCTCCCTTCCCTCACACACACAATTCTCATCTTTGGATGTAAATACTGCTACACACACTTTATGCTACACACTTTATCTTCTTCCCTAGACAGTATCTGTTCTCTGTCATCCAGACCAGCACATGCAACTCCTTCTAACCCCTGGATATCCGATGCACTTCGTGAAGACCGGACCAAACTCAGGGCAGCAGAAAGGAAATGGCGCAAATCAAAAGACCCATCTGACCTAGGTTCGTATGAAAACCTGCTATCATCTTTTTCTGGTGGAGTACATGCAGCTAAGTCCTCATACTTCCACAACAAGATCAACCGCGCTACAAACACATGCTCACTCTTCAAGACATTCAACGCACTCCTCTGTCCCCCTCCACCACCACCCACCACATCTTTAACTGCTGGTCAATTTGCCAATTTCTTCACTGACAAGACATCTTTCATCTGTAGCCAGTTCTCTCAGCACCACCTACACAGGAACTCAGCCCCTCCTCATCCACTAATCTTCTCTCTTCCTTCTCTCTTCTCACGGAGGCGGAAGTATCAAAACTTCTCTCCACTCATCCCACCACCTGCCCTTTAGACCCCATCCCCTCACTCCTTCTACAAGCCATCTCTCCCACTCTTTTACCAGCACTTACACACATTATTAACTCGTCTCTCCACACAGGCACTTTCCCTACCACATTCAAGCAGGCTCGGTTAACCCCACTGCTAAAAAAATCCACGTTAGACACATCACTTGTAGACAATTACAGATCTGTCTCTCTCCTACCATTCATATCGAAAACACTTGAACGAGTTGTGTTCAACCAGGTGTCATCCTTCCTCACACAGAACAACCATCTGGACATTAACCAATCTGGATTCAAGAGCGGCCATTCCACCGCGACTGCACTACTGTCTGTCACAGAATCCCTGCGGATTGCAAAGGCTGGTTCCAAATCATTTGTTCTCATTCTACTGGATCTATCTACTGCCTTCGACACCGTAAACCATCAAATTCTTCTGTCCACCCTCTCGTCACTTGGCATCTCAAGCACTGCGCTTCAGTGGTTTGAGTCCTATCTCACAGGTAGGTCTTTCAGAGTCACCTGGGGAGGGGAGGTATCCAAACTTCATGAACTGATCACTGTGGTTCCTCAGGGTTCAGTTCTTGGTTCCCTCCTATTCTCCATTTATACTACATCACTGAGTCTCATCATACAGGCACATGGTTTCTCCTACCACTGCTATGCTGATGACACACAACTCTACCTGTCCTTCCAACCAGATGATTCCACAGTAGCTGCACGGATCTCAAGCTGTTTGGCGGACATCTCGACGTGGATGGAAGAACACCACCTGCAGCTCAACCTGGCAAAGACTGAGCTTTTAGTCTTCCCAGCCACTCCAACTTGTTAGCTTTTGCTGTATTTGGCTGAGCAGTCTTTTTGGGTGGCTCACCAATGTGTTAGATTTCACTAATACATAAAATAAGTAAGCTTGACCAGAGTTCTTGTGGGGAGAAGAGTTTATTGAAGGCAGTAGTGTAGCAGTTCTTCAGCAGCGATGTCAGCATGTCAGCCTTCAAAATAACTTAACCCAAAGTTCTGTTTGTGAGACAGAACTTTATACATGAAGACAAAAGGGCTACAAACAATAGAAAACTGTTAGGACCTCCTACAGGAGGTTGATCTCCCCAGCAATATACTCTGAGCAAACTGTTTCTTTGTTATTCAGTCTCTGTAGGCCATTTGGTTGACACCTTTACAGACACAGACTGTTGATTGCATCAAGGACAGAGTTGATTGTGTCTGAGGCACAGTCACAATTTAAATCATCTAACTAAAGATGATGAAAATTCACATAATCTTTCAATCCCCTCCTTTGATCATTTTTGATCATAAAACAAACCTTCATAAATCATGTACACAGCATGCTGCATACATGTTCCATTACTTAAGATAATGACAGAATAAGTGTTCATGATGAAGTCTGCATTCTCTTGAATGCTTGAGTCCTTTCTTATTTTGACATTTTGATCCTGAGGAAGTGGTGGAAAGTGTTGTGTTCTGTGGACGTTCAGGCATGTTCAGCTACGTGGCCAGTGCAGTGCGGTCTAGGCATTGGACGTCTTTGGCCATCCTCTGGAATGCTGGAACACCTGCAATCACACAAAAGAGAAAAGGGAAATGTATCTTGCCAAGGAAAAGATTTTAAAAGAATTCCTAACTGCTCCTTAAACTATCCCTGTTTAATATTGGCAGGACAATACTGTGTTTATCAGTGGCTGTATGTTTATGTCTTTGTCCTCAGGCGACAAGCTAGAGCCTGAGTCCCGCCATATCTGGACTCTGATAAACACTACTGCCATCTATCCCTCGTCTCTAGGCAGATGTTTCAAATCCCACTGGCTCACGTTGATCCACTTTTCTTTACTTTGCACCTTAAGTGCTCCATCAGCTACAAAGTAATTCTGGAGTGGGCATTTCCACCTGGATTCTCGTTGTGACCTCAGAGGTTTCTGAATCATTACCATACCATGGCCTCCCTTTGGAGGTGTCAAATCTTTATTTTTGGCATTGTGTACTGCCAGGCTGAGTCTTTCATCAGTTTGGACAAGGCTGCCAGATGTTAGATTTTTATTGGACATGGGCCGGCCTGTGACATGTTCAAAGAAGCATAGTCCTGTTTTCATGTGGTCATCCTCACTATATTGATTGTCTTCATGCAGTTCAACTCCATTTTCCATCAGTGATGTTACTTCTTTGTGCATTTCATTTTGTATCTGTTTACCGTCTGGCTGTCTGTTTTGCCCAAGCTGTCTTAATGCCGCTGTATGTGCACCTCTCTCCTTTACGGCTTCTTTAGCAGCACCATCTACTAGGACATCATCTTTATCTTCAGTTGTTGAGACTTCTGTGTATGCTTTCAACTTTGGGATGGTGTCTTCATTTGTCGTTTTTGCATGCACATGGAGTACATCAGTTGTTGGATGAGATGTCACTAGTTGGTGCTGCAGAGAGAGGCTCTTCAGTTTTCCTGCGGCTCAAAAGCTTTTAGCAGAGACCGTTTTTGCTTTTCTGTCAACTGCTGAAACCTCTTCAACAGGTTGTCCTCATCATCACTTGGATGTGTTAAAATCAACTTGCAATCACGAACCCAGTGTCCTTCTTCATTGCAGTACCGGCATCTTCCTTGACATTTTGCTTTTGGGTATCTCACATATTCACTTTCTTCATACCCCATTGTTCTATTGTTGTATGACAAGGTTGGTGTGCAATGCTCTGAGATTGACTTCCTGTGTTCTTTCAATCTTTTCTGACCATTCAACCATTGAATGCTGTTCCAATGCTGTCCCAGTCATCATACCTGATTTTAAGGGCTTTAGAAATCTCTGCTTTCAGTCCATTTACAAATGCGGTTTTAAGAGGCATTCCAGTATCTTTACTGAGATCTTCGTTGTTGTTCACACCGGCATATTCTGACCAAATTTGTATGAAGTGTTTTTCATACTCAGCAACACTTTCTCCTGTCTTCTGCATGCATGAGGTAATTTTAGCCCAGTTAACCTCTGCAGGTTTCAGTTCAAACAAGAATGTTCGTACAGCTTCCCATCCAGCCTCAATATTCACTTGAGACTCACCAGTCCTTCTTTCAACACTTTCTGTTAGTCTCTTTTGGTCATTGTCCCTTAAGTTCACATTAACAATCATCAGTCCTTCTAGTGGATGTAAATTGTATATTTTCTGCAAACGCTGAAGAAATTGCCAAGCTTTCTGTGGTTGTTTGTACACATCTGGCAAATCTTTTGACCATTTGTCAACTTGCTCTGGAGTAGCTGGCTGGTATGTTTTGTGTGGAACATATTTCTTTACCACTTTTGTTACAGTGTGGGTTCGTCGTTCACCATTTTCCTCATACTCCTCCTCATTGTCAATTTCAACTTCAGTCCTTCTGTTTTTGACAAAAATAGGAGCAAGTCTAACATTGACATCAGTGTCAGAGTTCTCTGTGGAACTGTTGTCACTTTCTCCAAACAGATAAAGGTTTTGTTGATCCTCATTCTTTTGCAGATCACTGAATGGATAGAGAATCTCTTGCTCTGCTTTTCTGCTAGATCTTATGGAACGACTCTTGTCCAGAACAGTCTTTTGATTCCAATCGTTTGGAAAGCAAATTTAACAACTTAGCCTTCTCATTTGGTACTCTTTCTTTGTCCTTCTTTTCATCCTGCAATTGTTCAGCCAGTGCTCGAACCTTTGCTTTCTCTGCTTTGTTTTCACGTCGTAATTTGTCAGTCTCACACTTCTGTAGATGCTGTTGAATTTGTTTGACCAAAATTACAGACAAACCATCTCTGTTGGTGTTTGCTCTTAAGCGCTGCATCTTTCCATAAGCCCTTTTAATGTCTGGCAAGGCCTATTGTCCATTCTCTGAGTGCCTGATGTTGTACTTCTGGCAGATGTCACCTTGACACTTCCTTAGTCCAAGCCTTTTGTCTAAATATTCATTCAGATTTTCCATCATCTGATCTATAGTAACATTTGGAGGTTCCGTTCCATGTCTTTCTGTTGTTGGCCTCAATGCAGGACAATTACCATTGTTTCGTGGAGACTCAGCAATGGCAAGTACAGGAGATGTGCCCTCAGAGGTGTGAAACAGAACAAAAGGTGTTAGAGCCGTTAAAGGTGCTTATTCAGATTTGAATTCTCAGCAATCTTATAGACTGACCATTTCAGATTCACAGACAAATCAAACATGTTTCCAAATTACAAAATTGTGTATTATAGACTCAACTTGTATTCCTAATAATTTCCCAACAATCCAATGTTAAATAAGTTTAATCTTATTCTTTTTAGTCTGGTAACTTAGCTTAGCTTAGAAAACTTCTGTCCTGAAAGACTTTCAATTCTTTGTGAGTCCTAGCTCACAAGGCTGAATTCGTTTCCAATTTTAATTACAATTTACTCTGGATCTTTCATCGGAAGGCAAACAAACTTCTAGTTCCATGGCTTTATGCCATCATTTTCTAAGCTAGTTAGAGCATTTATTTCAAAACTACAATAGTGGCTACTGAATTAGCACCCAGTCAAGAATTTCCAGTTCTTGCAGCAACATCAGTCCCAAACTATTTGTGGTTCCTAAATTTTGTAATGTCAACTGAATCAGGACCCAGTCAAGAAATTATAATTCTTGCAGCAACATCAGTCCCAAGACAATCTATGGCTTCTGCAGTCTCTGGACGAAAGGACCAAACTATTTCTTTAACAATTTCTACAGATACAAAGAGAAAGGACCAAGCCTCTGCTTCTACAATCTCTTAATGAACAGACCAAATTGTGTCTCAAACTCAGACTCCAGAGAAAGGACCAAACCATGTACTATATATCCGTGGCTCCTACAATCTCATGGGAACGGACCAAACCTTTTCCTTAAATGATTCCTACAGACTCAAGAGAACAGGGCCAAGCTATAAACCTTATATCTACAGGGAGTGCAGAATTATTAGGCAAATGAGTATTTTGACCACATCATCCTCGTTATGCATGTTGTCTTACTCCAAGCTGTATAGGCTGGAAAGCCTACTACCAATTAAGCATATTAGGTGATGTGCATCTCTGTAATGAGAAGGGGTGTGGTCTAATGACATCATCACCCTATATCAGGTGTGCATAATTATTAGGCAACTTCCTTTCCTTTGGCAAAATGGGTCAAAAGAAGGACTTGACAGGCTCAGAAAAGTCAAAAATAGTGAGATATATTGCAGAGGGATGCAGAAGTCTTAAAATAGCCAAGCTTCTGAAGCGTGATCATCGAACAATCAAGCGTTTCATTCAAAATAGTCAACAGGGTTGCAAGAAGTGTGTGGAAAAACCAAGGCGCAAAATAACTGCCCGTGAACTGAGAAAAGTCAAGTGTGCAGCTGCCAAGATGCCACTTGCCACCAGTTTGGCCATATTTCAGAGCTGCAACATCACTGGAGTGCCCAAAAGCACAAGGTGTGCAATACTCAGAGACATGGCCAAGGTAAGAAAGGCAGAAAGTCGACCACCACTGAACAAGACACACAAGCTGAAACGTCAAGACTGGGCCAAGAAATATCTCAAGACTGATTTTTCTAAGGTTTTATGGACTGATGAAATGAGAGTGAGTCTTGATGGGCCAGATGGATGGGCCCGTGGCTGGATTGGTAAAGGGCAGAGAGCTCCAGTCCGACTCAGACGCCAGCAAGGTGGAGGTGGAGTACTGGTTTGGGCTGGTATCATCAAAGATGAGCTTGTGGGGCCTTTTCGGGTTGAGGATGGAGTCAAGCTCAACTCCCAGTCCTACTGCCAGTTTCTGGAAGACACCTTCTTCAAGCAGTGGTACAGGAAGAAGTCTACATCCTTCAAGAAAAACATGATTTTCATGCAGGACAATGCTCCATCACACGCGTCCAAGTACTCCACAGTGTGGCTGGCAAGAAAGGGTATAAAAGAAGAAAATCTAATGATATGGCCTCCTTGTTCACCTGATCTGAACCCCATTGAGAACCTGTGGTCCATCATCAAATGTGCGATTTACAAGGAGGGAAAACAGTACACCTCTCTGAACAGTGTCTGGGAGGCTGTGGTTGCTGCTGCATGCAATGTTGATGGTGAACAGATCAAAACACTGACAGAATCCATGGATGGCAGGCTTTTGAGTGTCCTTGCAAAGAAAGGTGGCTATATTGGTCACTGATTTGTTTTTGTTTGGTTTTTGAATGTCAGAAATGTATATTTGTGAATGTTGACATGTTATATTGGTTTCACTGGTAAAAATAAATAATTGAAATGGGTATAAATTTGTTTTTTGTTAAGGTGCCTAATAATTATGCACAGTAATAGTCACCTGCACACACAGATATCCCCCTAAAATAGCTAAAACTAAAAACTAAAACTTCCAAAAATATTCAGCTTTGATATTAATGAGTTTTTTGTGTTCATTGAGAACATGGTTGTTGTTCAATAATAAAATTAATCCTCAAAAATACAACTTGCCTAATAATTCTGCACTCCCTGTATAGCTCCTACAGTCTCAGGAGAATGAACTAAAAACATTTAAAAGGTTCCTACAGACTCACGAAAAAGGCCCAAGCCTAAAATTCTCAACAGTACTACACTATGTGCAACTACGCTACAAAATTTTACTGGTCTACTTAATATTCTTTTTGAAGTAAGTTCTTTAAGAGAGCTGATAAGTGTCACTCACCAAATTAGGATCTTTGAGACAGTATCCAGTTGATTCAAATAAAATGAACACTTTATTTTGATGGTCCCCCTATAGATAGTCTATAGACAATCTGCTGACTATTAGTTACTTTACAAGTTCATTTCTACTTACTCTCATCAGGGTAGAATCTGTAGATTTCCTATTAAATTTTTTATAGCAATCATTAAACTGTATGCAATAAGTAAACAGCTATTAAACATTCTATCAATAAAGTGTTACTAATGTGTTAATCCTTTAGGTTGTAGATGTTCAACAGCATATTAGCAGACGTGCAACAAATCCTCAATATGGTCTCAGTACTTTAAAGTACAGCAAAATAAGAGCTTTTAAGTAGTAGCTGTTGTAATTTGTAGCTATTACACAATGTATCAACAGAGTTTTAGTAAACATTCAGTTGTCTATAAGTAGCATCACAACATAATTTCAAATGAACTTTAAGAATATATCATGTTACTTACCCTTGATCTTCTGCTTTCATAAGGATTTTCAGGAGTACTCTACTGACTGTTTGTTGTAAATAAATTATATTTCAGTAGACTATCAGATTACTTTGAGGTCAATTCATATATTCATCTATTGACACATTAGGCCCATCAAAATGAAGTGAAAAACAAATAAATGCTGTTGAATGACTCTTACCGGTCAACATCATAGGCTACTAGTCAGTAGATTTTCAGCAGACAGTCAATAGATACAATAGATATTACTGACCCTCATAACTATTTGGTTTAATATTAAAGGTGCAGTGTGCAAAATTTAGCGGCATCTAGTGGTGAGGTTGTGGATTGCAACCACCCACCGCTCACCTCTCCCTTTCGAAGCACATAGAGAAGCTACGGTGGCAGACACGGAACAAAGATGTCATCATCGGAGATAGCACAGAGTGGCTAGCGCTCTGTAGAGAAGTTTGTCCGTTTAGGGCTACTGTAGAAACATGACAGTGCAAAATGCTGACTTTACTGTAGGGAGCCCGTGGTGTATGTTGATAGAAATGGCTCATTCCAAGAAATAAAAACATAACAGTACATTAATTTACACACCACTGAAAACATAGTTATGTATATTATATTGCATTTCTGTCAATAGATCCCCATAAATACTACACACTGCACCTCTAAGAAAATAACAGTAACACAGTACAAGTACATATCTGCCAACTGCGAAATAAACACCAGAGTCATTAGTTTGTCCAACCAACTGCTTTTAATGAACTGCTGTATAAAAAAAGTGCACAATGTTCAATTTCAACACAAAGAGCAGGACTAAGCATGGAAATAAAAACAGATTTTATTTTAAAGAGGACTGCTTAGCTTAGAATGAAAAAAGAAGAAGTTTTTGTTCCCTTCAGTTCAAACACAGTTACAAATAACAATTAACAAGGCCATATATACATAGAAAATAAACTCTAAGCCAACACAGCAAACCAAAAATTATTATTTCTTAACTCACTTATTTAGACAAAAAGGCAAAAGTGAACCTTTCATTTTCATTGATAGCACTTTTTCTTTTTTTTTTTACCTCCCCCACAATGTGCTATTGAATTGGACCCTGTCCACAAAGTACAGCTCTGTGATAGGGGCGAGCTGGGCCACTGCATTCCGAGAGACACCCTCTTTTCTGAAAGCTTTTGTCATAGTTACTCCACGTTTTGTTAGCTTCAGAAGCCTTTTGTATCGCCATATCACATCAGGAACATTGTTGGCTGAAAAATAATCAAAACAAACAAAAAATATAGCTGCAAGCAGCGATTACGGGCCCAAGCCCGGTGGCACCGCCAACCCGGTGGCTTCAAGGCAACTGTGCATGGCGGGCAATAGGCATTTCAAATGGGTAAATATAAAAGGACTATGTCAAAGTCATTTGAATTGACCACATTTACTACAGCAGTTGGTCCCCACATGATCACAAACCACAACAGACACATCTATGAGATAATTTAAATTTAGATTAATTTAATTTCATAGGATGTCATATGTCACTTTCAAGTGTGTTTTTTGGCCTAGCTGAACTGCCGTTTGCACACCAATATTATGCACCAAAAGGATGCTTTCATTTAATTCTAATATGGGTGGTATCCGACGAAAAAATAAAATTATAAAATTAACAAATGGAACCAAATAAGCATCAAGTAAGAGTAAGATGTGTCTAGATTTTATTTCTCACTTATGAAAGATTATTATAAACAGGCACTTTTATAAAATCATGTGAAATTTTATCTTTTTTTATAAAATATAATTATATCAATAAATAATTAATCTAAAGACATATTTGTCATACGTGATGCTTGCCAACACGGCATGTGACCTTGTGTAACATCCATGTCTAGAAAACACACACTCCCTCCTTTGTGAAAAGGAGACTGATTGGATTTTTGTCTAAATCAGCACATGAAAACACAGATGTTGGATGATAAGAATTGAAACTCAAACATCGTTTCGAAAACTAGTCCTGTCCGGATAGTGATATCGTGTCATAGCTCAGTTTTAAATGAGTGTGAAGATATCATTAGCAGTTCAAAATTTTTATAAGTACATTAGTATTTATCTTCGGTTAATTAAAATATAAAAAAACACAATTATCAAACTTTGTATATAATACTATGTTGTCAGTGGCCAACAAATAAACTGGTTTGATTAACTGCCATGTTTGGGGAGTAACGAAATGTAACTTAGTTACGTATTTAAAATAAAAAATGTGAGTAACTGTATTTCATTACCAAAGTGATTACTTTGAATTTTAATGCCGTTTAAACATTAATGTAAACTGTGACAAGCAATTAATGTAAACAGCAACTAGTCATTCTCCGGCTCTGACAGTCTGACAGTTTCATTTCTGTTTACAAATTTCATATGAATAAGCCATTTCACATAACAGACGTTTACATGTACTCCACCAGACAAAATGACTGGATTTATAAAAATTGCCCAATGTAAACAATGTATATATCCTTGAATCTTTACTATCCTGTCAATACTGGATTATCCATGACCGTTCATGTTTTGTGATAGTTGTTTGTGAGTCACTTTATAATTGTAAAAAAGGTAATTGTGACTTTACCTCACAATTTGACTTTTTTCCTCACAATTACGATTTTTCGTCTGACAATTCTGACTTTTTCTCAGAATTGGGAGATTTAAACTCATAATTGCAAGTTATAAAATCAGAATTGCGAGATAACTTGCATCTCTTCAGCATCTTCAGTATGTAGTCATCATGTGCAGAAGTTTATTATTAGTTATTTGCAGAAGTTTATATTTTAATTTTATTTTTTAAAATCACTGCACGTGTAAAGATATTTGTATAACTGGGCGCGATCATTAGACGCTGCGCGTCTCTTTGTGTGACATTAAAAAGCTTCTTTTACAGTTTGGAAGATTTTCTATGTTCTTGTGATCGAATCTTGTCTAATCGCTTGAATGTTTTAAAGAATAAGGTTTAAAAACACTTAAAATCAAGTGGCTTTCACGCGGTCACGATCACTGCTTTCAGAGAAATGACGCGCGGCTCTTTGTTTAATCCATTAGGAAACGAAGTTTGCACAGATGCCACACAGCGTCAACACATTAACACAGTCATACACATAAAAATTAAACTTCAATTTCAAAGAATTGAAAGGAACATTAAAAAGGAAGACGCGAGAAAGAACGAGCTTCGGGACGCATCGTTCTCAGCCGCGGCGCGTCTATAATTGTCACAGAACACCTTCCAAACTCAAATGAAGCTTTATAATACATTCTTGTGATTAAATCTTGTGTAATCGCTGGAATGTTTTAATTCAAAGGAACATTAAAAAGGAATTACAAGATTCTGAAAGACCCGAGAAAGAACGAGCTTCGGCAAGCAATCCTTCTCAGACGCAGCGCGTCTATAATTGTCACAGAACATTAGCAGTTCAAAGTGTTATATATTCAACTGAATTTATCTTATTATATTGGAAAACTAATTATATAAAACTAAATAGTCAGTGAAATACAAATGAACTGTTTCTTTGCCTTTATTTTTTTATACAAATTTATAGAAGAGAAGGGCTAAGAGATTTCCTATATTATAATACAGACAAAAGGAGACAGCAATGAAAGGGTTAAACCTGCAAGACCCTGAGGGAGAGAGAGAGAGAGAGATATTCAGACGAAATATTTTGAAGAAAACAAGTATATTGATCTGAAATATAGTACAAAATGATAGTACGGCGGGCAAAATGAATTTAAACGGTGTCTCCAGTTGGAGACTGACCAGTTAGTTGAGTCAGATTATTCAATATAATACTAACTAAAAGCAATCATATCATAGCAAAGTTATCATTAGCAGTTCAAAGTGTTATATATTCAACTGAATTTATCTTATTATATTGGAAAAATAATTATATAAAACTAAATAGTCAGTGAAATACAAATGAACTGTTTCTTTGCCTTTATTTTTTATACAAATTTATAGAAGAGAAGGGCTAAGAGATTTCCTATATTATAATACAGACAAAAGGAGACAGCAATGAAAGGGTTAAACCTGCAAGACCCTGAGAGAGAGAGAGAGAGAGAGAGAGAGAGATATTCAGACGAAATATTTTGAAGAAAACAAGTATATTGATCTGAAATATAGTACATTCATTTTAAATTCATCCAGGTTCCATTGAATTTATCTTAAGGTATTTTACATTATTTTTAACCATATTATTAAACTAATTATATAGAACCATATAGTCAGTGCACTAAAACTGAACTGGTTCTATGCCTTCATTTTTCATGAGATTTCCTATCCTATAATGCAGACAAAAGGAGACAGCAATGAAAGGGTTAAACCTGGAAGACCCAGAGAGAGAGAGAGAGAGAGAGAGAGAGAGAGAGAGACTTGACTTTCTAGTCTTCTTTATTAATTCAATAAATACATAAATTAACTTTTTTTTTTTTTTTTTCTTTTTTTTCCTTCCTTTCTCCTTTCCCCTTTTCTTTTCTCTTCCTCTCTTTTCCTTCCAAAAAATCATCAAGATAACAACAAATTCAAACATACATATGGGCCTGCTTGCACTTTTACATGCTAAAAAAAAAAAAAATCATATATATATATATATATAACTTAAATATAAAACAGCAAACACTCGTCTACACCAACATCGCAAATACAATGGTTTACAGCCCATTTACCTTTAAACATCTCCATATCATTGACCAGCTTATAATATGTAAACTCGATTTTAATACGTGATTTTAATAACCCTTTAAAAACAGACACAACATCAGTTGACCCCACATCAATCAAGAGATTCTTTCTTGACAGCCATATCGCCAATTTTGCTTGACCAAAAAGAAAGTTGATGAGAACATGTACTTCCCTTCTACTTTTACTATACTTCGGTCCATTGATGAAAAGTGCTGGAGTAAAAAATTCTCCCAGAGTATGAACCCACTCTTCTAAAATACAAAATAAAGATTGTAGCCTTTCACACTCTAAAAACAAATGAAAAACAGTTTCCTGCTCTCTACAAAAAGGACAACCTTCCCCTACCTCTGGATCAAGGTGTGCTCGGTGTCTGTTCGTAGCTATAATCCCGTGCACTATTCTCCACTGATGGTCTCCAGACCTTTTCTCAATGGGTGGTTTATACAGGGACCTCCAGCATCCTTTAGGGGAGGCACCTGGCCCCAGAACCTCCAGCCATTTTGACTCTCTGACTCTCTCCAGTGTGTTAAGATACCACAATTTCACACACAAAATGTAAATGGCTTTCCTGTCAGCATCACCAAACGCAGCCAACTTAGGTGTCTTAAAAGACAATAAGCAGCCCTCTTTTTCTTGCCATGTGCTAGTTTGTGCTGAGAAAAACAACTCTGGAAAGTCGCAATTTTCTACCTCTTCATCAGAACTCTCCATTGCCATTCTATAGTCCTGAGGCAGAGACTCTAAAATCTGAGTCAACATATTTTGTGCCAGTCTGACAGATTTTATTCCCAGTTTTGAAGCAAAATTTTCAGGGCTAATCCAAGTTTTTCTGTCTTTTAAATGTTCAATCTTTTTCATATTTGCAGCCCACATGGCTTGTCTGAAAGTGTCTGATTTAAACACATCTGAGTCCAATGCAGGATTGAAAAAAAGTGGTTCCTCCTTCAGCCATAAATTCTGTGTGCCATCTTCACTCCGTGAAAAAGTAAAAAGTGTCCATGATTTTAAAACTGATCTGTAAAAGATACTCAGCCCACTTAAATTCAGTCTGTTAATGTCTATTAAGAACAAATGACGGTCCAGACCCATGTTTCCTGCTCTTCTTAGGAGGGCACAGGCTACTTCAGCCCAGCTCACATCCACTCCATATAGCAGTCTTTGAACCGTCTGCATTCTGAAAGTCCTGAGTCTCGCTCTGATATCAATCAAGCCTTGGCCTCCTTCTTGTCTGGGTAGATACAGCACCGCCGCCTTCAACCAGTGCTGTCCCGACCAGAAAAAATCCACTAGTTTCTGTTGTAATCTTCGCACTAGATCCTCAGAAGGCTCAAGTATTGACATTCTGTGCCAAAGTGAAGAAGCAACCAAATTGTTGCATATCAGAACCCTCCCCCTATAGGACAACTGGGGTAGCAACCAATTCCATCGAGACAACTTTGCACACACTTGCTCCAAGAGGCCCTCCCAATTTTTCTTCACAAACTCTTCTGTCCCTAAAAACACTCCCAAATATTTAAAACCTGCCCTTCCCCACTGTAACCCACCAGGACGATTTGGGCCTTTAAAAACATTACCACACCATAAAGCATCACTTTTCCCCCAGTTAACTAATGCTGATGAGGCTTTTCCATAAAACTCTAAGGCCTGTTTAAGCATCTGAATGTCACTTTGATCTCTGATTATAACAGTGACATCATCAGCATAAGCAGAAAGCTTAATTGAACGGATTATGGTGTTGACCTGTAGGCCCTTTAACTCTCTTCGTAATTTACACAACAAGGGTTCAATCACAATACTGTACAGTTGACCTGAAAGTGGACAACCTTGTCTGATTCCTCTTTTAACATTAATAGGGATACTTAACCCACCACCGATTTTAATCATGCATGTAGCTTCATTGTATAAAAGTTTTACTTTTGAGATAAATTTTTCCCCAAAACCAAAAGCATTAAGAGTGTCAAAAAGAAAAGCATGATCAAACCTGTCAAAAGCCTTCTCTTGATCCAGAGACAACAGACCCATACTAACATCTTTACAATATGCATAATCAACAACATCTCTGATTAAGTGAAGATTATCCATAATTGACCTATTTTTAACACAATATGATTGATCCTTATGTACAATTTTATACAACACCTTGTTTAATCTGTTTGCTAAAACCTTAGACAAAATTTTATATTCTGTGCACAAAATTGCCACAGGTCTCCAATTCTTTAAAAGTGTTAAATCTCCTTTTTTTGGGAGTAATGATAAAACAGCTCGTTGACAGCTAGTAGGAAGAACACCTTCACTACAGCATTTCTGAAGTACTTCAAAATAGTCCTCTCCTATTATTGTCCAAAATGAATTATAAAATTCTGCCGGTAGTCCGTCCAAACCAGGACTCTTTCCAGAAGAGAGTCCCTTAACCGCGTGAGAGACTTCCTCAAAAGAGATATCAGTCTCTAAGAGCTCCTTGTGATCTTCTGGTAAAACAGGTAAGTCGTTAAGCAGCTCTCTTCTGCATTGTTCATCTGAGATTTCCGTAGTGTACAATTTTGCATAGAAATCAACCGCAAGCTTTCGCATCTCCTGTGGGTCTGAGGTGAGATGTCCATTATTGTCCTTCAACGAAAGCATCAATTTCTTCTGACCCACTTCACGCTCTAAATTAAAAAAGAAAGTTGTAGGAGCATCCATGTCCTTCAGCGTTGAATAACGGCTTCTTATGAGAGCTCCTTTAACCCTTTCATCCAGAATTGAGCTTAAAAGGTTTTTCTTTTCAGTCCAATGTTCTTTTAAATTAACATCATCATTAACAGTCATTTTTCTTTCAATTTCAACAATCTCTGTTTCAAGCCACTTTATAGTATTTTTTAAAACTACAGAGGAATAAGCAGAATATTTCTGGGAAAAATCTCTTATGTGCACTTTACCAACTTCCCACCACTGTATTATACTTTCAAAACGACTCTTTTCTGTTTGCCATGCTTCCCAAAATATCTTAAAAGCTTCACCAAAGTCTTTGTCCTTTAAAAGTTTAGTGTTGAAATGCCAATAGCAGCTCTTATGTGTATTTTTTGAGAGGGTGAATCCAATCCTAATAAGCTTATGATCAGAAAGTGTATTAGGAATAATTTCTGTACCAACAACTCTATTTTTTAGATTACAAGATATATAAAACCGGTCCAAACGTGCAGCAGAAATTCTATCATTACAGACCTTCACCCATGTATATTGTTTTATGGAAGGACTGTGTTCCCTCCATATATCTGAGAGATTCAACCTTTTTATTACACCAGCTAGAGAGGAAACTGACAGTGCATGAGGTTCTTCCCCATTTCTATCAAGAGTAAAATCAAGAGTGCAGTTCCAGTCCCCTCCAACAATAATATGCACATCTTCACTTTCTTCTTTAACAATATTTTCAAACTTCTTAAAAAGTGAAACCCTTTCTGCTCCAATATTAGGAGCATAAATATTTACAAACAAAAATTTAAAATTGCTCATTTCAGCCTTAACAATTAAAAGCCTTCCTGGCTCTACTTCATTTTTTGATAACACTCTCACATTTACAGTCGGAGAAAAAAGAACAGCCACACCAGCACTTAAATTAGTTCCATGACTGAGAACATACTCTCCTTTCCACCACAAACCCCAGCTAACTTCATTACTACAAGTACTATGAGTCTCTTGCAAAAATGTAACACTCAAGTCTTTCAAATGAATGATTTCCGATAAAACCTCATTCTTTCTCCCATCCCTCATCCCATTGATATTAAGAGAACCAACCCTTAAAATCTCCATAAGGAAAATAGAGAAAAAAAGAAGACAGATCAAATAAGAAGAATGATTTTCAGTCATTGTAATTATTTAGATTTTCCCCTCACTTTTCCCGTCCTTTTTCCTGATCTAACAACAGTTAGGTACTTTTTAAGGCGAAATCTTTTCTGTTGTGAAAGCTCATCGTAGCTGCTTTCTTTCCTGAACCACATTACTGAAGCAATAAACTTCTCAATATCAGGAAAGTAATCTTTTATTTCAACTCCTGCTTTTCCTTTTGTCTTATCAAGAAAAGAATTAATCTGCTCAAGGGGGTACAAATCCTTCGCCATCTCAGACATCTCAGACCACTGCTCATCATCTCTCATTCCATCGTCAGTATACTGTGATAAACTTTCAGTCTCATCAGCCATATTTTCCTCAGAAACACATTTCTGTACCTCCATATCATCAGCATCACTCTGATCATTTTCAACGCCAACACTTCCAACATTATCAGATCCAGGTTGCTCCACACAGCCAGCATTAACATTTAAGTCACTCACCTCCTGCTGTTCGTTTACTCCTTCAGTTACTGCTTTACCCTGCTCTTCAGCCCTCTCCGATTCGGTGTCATTTACTTGAGGAGCGACATCGTTTTTATCGCCACGAGATGTAGAAGGCCGCTGTTCATCTCTATACGGACACATCAAACGCTTATGGCCCAAATCGCCACATTCAAAACACTTCATACTCTCAGTGCTCGCGTACACCATGAAAGAACTCTCTCCGTGAGTTACACGGAAAGAAACATCCAAAGTCCGCTCCGGCGAGTTAAGGAACATAAAAACATTTCGTCTGAATGAAAGAACGTGTTTTAGTGCGGCGTCTTTACATCTGAGTGGGACCGCTTTTACAGGATTCGCTATCTTACCAAATCTAAGTAACTCTTTCACAATAACTTCATTGGTTATGAAAGGAGGCACGTTGGAAACAGTTACTTTTGTTGCTGGAGCGGATAGTGGGGTTACCTGAACAAAAGTTTCCTTTACCCATATTCCGCTCACAGTCAACTCATTAACAAGTGCTTCCGATTTTAAAAACACAACAACCGCTTTGTTCATCCGTGACGCCGAGATGATGTTTTCAAACCCTAGTTTCTGACCGATAATCAAAAGTAGATCTTCCACTGTAACCCCAGCCTCAGGAACACACCTGCAGCCATTTCGGAGTGACAGGGCTGGCATTCCTGGCGCTTGAGCCGTCGCCATCGCGGCGACTACAAGCGCACACACACAAAACCTCTTCTTTCTACACTGACAAGCGAGGGAAAAGAGAGGGGGAAAAATATATATATATATATTAATGCAGAGAGGGAAAACAGAAAAAAATTCACAATCGCTCTCAACACGCGCTCAGCTCCTCCACAAACTCCCAGCATGCACCAAAGAGAGAGAGAGAGAGAGAGAGAGAGAGAAAGAGAGAGAGAGAGAGAGAGAGAGAGAGAGATATTCAGAAAAAAATATTTTAAAGAAAACAAATATATTGATCTGAAATATAGTACATTCATTTTAAATTCATCCAGGTTCCATTGAATTTATCTTAAGGTATTTAATGCTATTTTTAATCATATTATTAAACTAATTATATAGAACCATATAGTCAGTGCACTAAAACTAAACTGGTTCTATGCCTTCCTATCCTTCCTATTTCCAGTCCTATAATGCAGACAAGGGGACACAGCAATGAAAGGGTTAAACCTGCCAGACTAAAACACAGAGAACTGTTAGAGCTTGTGAACTGTCTGAATGTGTGTGTGTGTAATGTATGAGGAGAGCACGAATGTAATATAAACGATAACGATCCAAATACGATTTATTTGCAGAAGTTTATATTTTAGTTTTATTTTTTAAAATCCCTGCATGTGATGCAGTTATTTATATAACTGGGCGCGATCATTATTAGAAGACGCTGCGCGTTTCTTTGTGCGACAGAAAATCTTCCAAGCTATAATTGAAGCTCTTTAAAACATTCTTGTGATTAAATGTTGTGTAATCGCTGGAATGAACAAGGTTAAAAAACACGTAAATGATTTCGTGATCACTCTCACAGAAATCATCAAACTGTCAAACACGGCTCGCGATTTCTACAGGAAAGTCTTTCATGTGTTTATTTGCTTGTATATTGTAGAATCGCTGGAATGGAATGGCTATTAAATATAGAAATTAGGTGTGTATATTTCAATTATTAATGTATAATTGACAACTTCCAAATTCCCTTTTTGTTCTTAATTTAAACCTTCGCATTGGCAACACCATTTGAGATGTACTATAATCGTTCGCAATTTTAGCATCTTCAGCATGTAGTCATCATGTGCAGAAGTTTATTATTAGTTATTTGCAGAAGTTTATATTTTAATTGTATTTTTTAAAATCCCTGCATAAATCTTCCAAACTGTAATTGAAGATTTTTAATATGTTCTTGTGATCGAATCTTGTCTAATCGCTTGAATACTTTAATGAATAAGGTTTAAAAACATGAGCTTTCATGATTTCGTGATCACTCCCTTTCAGAGAAATGACGCGCGGCTCTTTGTTTAATCCATTAGGAAACGAAGTTTGCACAGATGACACACAGCGTCAACACATTAACACAGCCATACACATAAAAATTCAAACTTCAATTTCAAAGAATTGAAAGGAACATTAAAAAGATTCTGAAAGAACGCGCTTCGGACGTGATCGTTCTCAGACGCGGCGTGTCTATAATTGTCACAGAACACCTTCCAAACTCAAATTAAGCTTTTTAATACATTCTTGTGATTAAATCTTGCGTAATCGCTGGAATATTTTAACTTATGAGTTTAAAAAACACAAATGAGCTCGTGATCATTCACAGACATCATCAAACTATCAAACACGGGGTGTGCTTCTTTTAGTGAACAGATATGTGATACACGTGCTGTCCACTAGAGGGAGCCACGAGACCATTTTTGTGAAGAGCCTCAAAAACACCCAAGAATATTATTAAAGTTTGACGTCTTGCCATGGCAACAATATTTAAGATATCACAAAGACATTCATATGTCTACATCTGAAATGTTTGGACATTATAATGAAGAAGTTTGAAGCAAATCGGGTAAAAATAAGAGGGTGATCTCAAAGCATTTTGAAAGTGACACATTTCCTGCTGCCAATTGGTGGCGCTATATCTTTGACTCACAATAGTCACATACATGTACTCGGCCTCCTACAACGAACACACAGGTGAAGTTTCATAAAAATCAATGAATGTATGCAGACGTTATAACACACTTCCTGTTTCTGTTTTCTCGCCATAAATGCGTTGCCTCGCCACGGGCAAACCGTTTGAGATATCAAAAATCCCCTGGCAATTTTGCATCATCAATGTCTTGACTTCATGCTGACCGAGTTTGGTGGTGATCGGATTAAGCGCCTAGGAGGAGTATATCAAATTCCAGAGCATGCGCTTTTCAAACAACCCATAATAGCTCACTTCCTGTTGAGGCGGCGAACAACTCAGAGCACGAAAGTTGTCAGGCCCGATGAGTTCTATATGTGTTCTGAGTTTCATACCAATATGTGCAAGCCTGTTTGATATATGGACCAAGATTTCGGACCCCATTCAAGGGGGCGCTGTCGAGCCCCCCTGCCACGCCCGGGTCCCAGCCTCTGTCACGTCCTAATGGCCGCAGGTTCCAATGCGTGTGCAAAGTTTCAAGAGTTTTTGAGCATGTTAAGGGCCCCAAAAAGCCCCGAACGGTTGAAAAAAAATAAAAATAATAATAATAAATATAGCTGCAAGCAGCGATGACGGGCCCAAGCCCGGTGGCACCGCCAACCCGGTGGCTTCAAGGCAACTGTGCATGGCAGGCAATAGGCATTTAAAATGGGTAAATATAAAAGGACTATGTCAAAGTCATTTGAATTTACCACATTTACTACAGCAGTTGGTCCCCTCATGATCACAAACCACAACAGACACATCTATGAGATAATTTAAATTTAGATTAATTTAATTTAATAGGATGTCATATGTCACTTTCAAGTGAGTTCAGAATGTGTTTTTTGGCCTAGCTGAGCTGCCGTTTGCACACCAATATTATGCACCAAAAGGATGCTTTCATTTAATTCTAATATGGGTGGTATCTGGCGAAAAAATAAAATTATAAAATTAACAAATGGAGCCAAATAAGCATCAAGTAAGAGTAAGATGTGTGTCTAGATTTTATTTCTCACTTATGAAAGATTATTATAAACAGGCACTTTTATAAAATCATGTGAAATTTTATCTTTTTTTATAAAATATAATTATATCAATAAATAATTAATCTAAAGACATATTTGTCTTACGTGATGCTTGCCAACACGGCATGTGACCTTGTGTAACGTCCATGTCTAGAAAACACACACTCCCTCCTTTGTGAAAAGCAGACTGATTTGATTTCTGTCTAAATCAGCACATGAAAACACAGATGTTGGTGTCATTGTGTGTCGTCTCAAAATACAACATATTAAAGAAAACAAATATATTGATTTGAAATTTGTATTTTCATTTAAAATTCATCCAGGTTCATTACCAAACATACAATCTTAATTTAATTTAAGTCAAACAAATGACTTTACAAGATATGAGAAACATTCTTTTTTTAAAGCACTGTTAAAACAATGTCTATTAACAATGTCTCTAAAACAATGTTTCAGCTTCTCAACCCAGGTTAAAAATAGGTATTTGCTGCCGTCTAGTGCTCATTCTGTGATCATTCAAATATGACAATATTTTTTTTTCTTAATTTAAACCTTCGCCATGGCAAAACCATTCGAGATATACTATAATCGTTTGCAATTTAGCATTTTCAGTATATTGTCATCATATTCAGAAAGTTTGGTGTCAATAGCATGAATACCCGAAGAGGAATAGCTAAAACTTCAGAGCTTGATTATTCAAAATATCCACATTCAAACCAAAATATCTGACTTCCTGTTGGTCGGAGATAATGACTATGAATTAGAAAGTTGTCCGGCTTAATGAGCACAATATGTGTACCGAGTTTGGTGACTGTAGGTTAAACTAACCCCCCAACTTTTGTCAAAAAATGGCGCTACAGAGCCCCTCCACCACGCCCATTTTTAAATCTTTGCCCATGTCTACTGGTCGACAATATTGATGCGTGTGTCGAGTTTCATGCAATTTGAAGCATGTTAAGAGCTTCAAAAACACCCAAGAATATTATTAAAGTTTGACGTCTTGCCATAGCAACAATATTTAAGATATCACAAAGACATTCACATGTCTACATCTGAAATGTTTGGACATTATAATGGAGAAGTTTGAAGCAAATCGGGTAAAAATAAGAGGGTGATCTCAAAGCATTTTGAAAGTGACACATTTCCTGCTGCCAATTGGTGGCGCTATATCTTTGACACACAATAGTCACATCCATGTGCTCGGCTTCCTACAACGAACACACAGGTTAAGTTTCATAAAAATCAATGAATGCATGCAGACGTTATAACACACTTCCTGTTTATGTTTTCTCGCCATAAATTTGTTGCCTCGCCACGGGCAAACCGTTTGAGATATCAAAAATCCCCTGGCAATTTTGCGTCATCAATGTCTTGTCTTCATGCTGACCGAGTTTGGTGGTGATCGGATTAAGCGCCTAGGAGGAGTATATCAAATTCCAGAGCATGCGTTTTTCAAACAACCCATAATAGCTCACATCCTGTTGAGGCGGCGTACAACTTAGAGCACGAAAGTTGTCAGGCCCGATAAGGTCTATATGTGTACCGAGTTTCATACTAACATGTGCAAGCGTGTTTGATATATGGACCAAGATTTCGGACCCCATTCAAGGGGGCGCTGTCGAGCCCCCCTGCCACGCCCGGGACCTAGCCTCTGTCACGTCCTAATGGCCGCAGGTTCCAATACGTGTGCAAAGTTTCAAGAGTTTTCGTGCATGTTAAGGGCCCCAAAAGTGCCAAAAACCTAAAAAAAATAATAATAAAGAATAATAATAATAATCCTAAGGAAAACAATAGGGCCTTCGCCCTTTCAGGGCTTGGGCCCTAAATATAGCTGCAAGCAGCGATGCCCAAGCCGGTGGCACCGCCACCTCGGTGGTTTAAGGACAACTGGGCACGGCGGGCAAAATGAATTTAAACGGTGTCTCCAGTTGGAGACTGACCAGTTAGTTGAGTCAGATTATTCAATATAATACTAACTAAAAGCGATCATATCATAGCAAAGTTATCATTAGCAGTTAAAAGTGTTAAATATTCAGCTGAATTTATCTTATTATATTGTTAAACTAATTATATAAAACTAAATAGTCAGTGAAATACAAATGAACTGGTTCTTTGCCTTTATTTCTTTATACAAATTTATAGAAGAGAAAGGGCTAAGAGATTTCCTATCCTATAATGCAGACAAAAGGAGACAGCAATGAAAGGGTTAAACCTGCAAGACCATGAGAGAGAGAGAGAGAGAGAGAGAGAGAGAGATATTCAGAAAAAATATTTTAAAGAAAACAAATATATTGATCTGAAATATTGTACATTCATTTTAAATTCATCCAGGTTCCATTGAATTTATCTTAAGGTATTTTACGTTATTTTTAACCATATTATTAAACTAACTCTATAGAACCATATAGTCAGTGCACTAAAACTGAACTGGTTCTATGCCTTCATTTTTTATGAGATTTCCTATCCTATAATGCAGACAAAAGGAGACAGCGATGAAAGGGTTAAACTTGGAAGACCCAGAGAGAGAGAGAGAGAGAGAGATATTCAGAAAAAAATATTTTAAACAAAACAAATATATTGATCTGAAATATAGTACATTCATTTTAAATTCATCCTGGTTCCATTGAATTTATCTTAAGGTATTTAACGCTATTTTTAATCATATTATTAAACTAATTATATAGAACCATATAGTCAGTGCACTAAAACTGAACTGGTTCTATGCCTTAATTTTTTATGAGATTTCCTATCCTATAATGCAGACAAAAGGAGACAGCAATGAAAGGGTTAAACCTGGAAGACCCAGAGAGAGAGAGAGAGAGAGAGAGAGAGAGATTCAGAAAAAATATTTTAAAGAAAACAAATATATTGATCTGAAATATAATACATTCATTTTAAATTCATCCAGGTTCCATTGAATTTATCTTAAGGTATTTTACGTTATTTTTAACCATATTATTAAACTAATTATATAGAACCATATAGTCAGTGCACGACAACTGAACTGGTTCTATGCCTTCCTATTTCCTATCCTATAATGCAGACAAGGGGACACAGCAATGAAAGGGTTAAACCTGCCAGACTAAAACACAGAGAGACGTTGGGGTTTTTGAACTGTCTGAATGTGTGTGCGTGCAATGTATGAGGAGAGCACGAATGTAATATAAATGATAACGATCCAAATACGATTTATTTGCAGAAGTTTATATTTTAGTTTTATTTTTTAAAATCCCTACATGGATGTCGTTTTTTGTATAACTGGGCGCGATCATTTTTAGGAGACGCTGCGCGTCTCTTTGCGTGACAGAAATCTTCTAAATTCTAATTGAAGCTCTTTAATACATTGTTGTGATTAAATATTGTGTAATCGCTGGAATGGAATGTAATCGCAGGAATAAACAAGGTTAAAAAACACGTAGATGATTTCGTGATCACTCTCACAGAAATCATCAAACTGTCAAGGCTCGCGATTTCTACAGGAACGTCTTTCGTGTGTTTATTTGCTTGTATATTGTAGAATCACTGGAATGGAATAAAATCGCTATTAAATATAAAAATTAGGTGTGTATATTTCAATTATTCATGAATAATTGACAACTTTCAAATTCCCTTTTTGTTCTTAATTTAAACCTTCGCCATGGCAACAACATTTGAGATGTACTATAATCGTTCGCAATATAGCATCAATCAGTATGTTGTCATCATGTGCAGAAGTTTATTATTAGTTATTTTTCATTCACAGACATCATCAAACTATCAAACACGGGGCGTGCTTCTCTGAGTGAACAGATATATGATACACGTGCTGTCCACTAGAGGGAGCCACGAGACCATTTTTGATAAAAATAACCATATAGTGCCATCTTTTGGTTATTATTAAATTTCTTTTTTATTTCTTGTCTTTAAACAGATCGTTATTGTGATTATTTTTAAGTTAAACATTCTACATTGATTAAAAAACGTTTGAATTTCTTATTCAATGTTAGTGTTATTGTATATTGAAATAAACAGTGTATAATTCAGAGGAGAATATTGTTCAGTATCATGAATTATCATTGAGTGTCATCTCAAAATACAACATATTAAAGAAAACAAATATATTGATTTGAAAATTGTATTTTCATTTTAAATTCATCCAGGTTCATTACCAAACATACATTCTTTTTTAAAGTATTGTTAAAATAATGTCTATTAACAATGTCTCTAAAACAATGTTTTGGCTTCTCAACCCAGGTTAAAAATAGGTATTTGCTGCCCTCTAGTGCTCATTCTGTGATCATTCAAATATGACCATATTTTTTTTTTCTTAATTTAAACCTTCGCCATGGCAACACCATTCGAGATATACGATAATCGTTTGCAATTTATCATTTTCAGTATATTGTCATAATATTCAGAAAGTTTGGTGTCAATAGCATAAATACCCTAAGAGGAATAGCTAAAACTTCAGAGCTTGATTATTCAAAATATCCACATTCAAACCAAAATATCTGACTTCCTGTTGGTCAGAAATAATGACTATGAATTAGAAAGTTGTCCAGCTTAATGAGCCCAATATGTGTACTGAGTTTGGTGACTGTAGGTTAAACCAACCCCCAAACTTTTGTCAAAAGATGGCGCTATAGAGCCCCTCCTCCACGCCCGTTTTTATGGCTTTGCCCATGTCTACTGGTCGACAATATCGATGTGTGTGTCGAGTTTCATGCAATTTGAAACATGTTAAGAGCCTCAAAAACACCCAAGAATATTATTAAAGTTTGACGTCTTGCCATGGCAACAATATTTAAGATATCACAAAGACATTCACATGTCTACATCTGAAATGTTTTGACATTATAATGAAGAAGTTTGAAGCAAATCGGGTAAAAATAAGAGGGTGATCTCAAACCATTTTGAAAGTGACACACTTCCTGCTGCCAGTTGGTGGCGCTATATATTTGACTCATAATAGTAACATCCATGTGCTCGGCCTCCTACAACGAACACACAGGTGAAGTTTCATAAAAATCAATGAATGTATGCAGACGTTATAACACACTTCCTGTTTCTGTTTTTTCGCCATAAATTCATTGCCTCGCCACGGGCAAACCGTTTGAGATATCAAAAATTCACTGGGCATTTTGCATCATCAATGTCTTGTCTTCATGCTGACCGAGTTTGGTGGTGATCGGATTAAGCGCCTAGGAGGAGTATATCAAATTCCAGAGCATGCGTTTTTCAAACAACCTATAATAGCTCACTTCCTGTTGAGGCGGCGAACAACTTAGAGCACGAAAGTTGTCAGTGCCGATGAGTTCTATATGTGTACCGAGTTTCGTACTAATATGTGCAAGCGTGTTTGATATATGGACCAAGATTTCGGACCCCATTCAAGGGGGCGCTGTCGAGCCCCCCTGCCACGCCCGGGTCCCAGCCTCTGTGATTTTCTAATGGCCGTCGGTTCCAATATGTGTGAAATGTTTCAAGAGTTTTCGAGCATGTTAAGGACCCCGAAAGGGCCTGAGTTTCATCCAATTTAAAAGATGCCAAGAGTCTCAAAACCATCTAAAACAAATATTTTGATCTGACACTTTGATCTGTTGCTATGACAACAGTGTTTCGAATATATACAATCTTTTTACAGGTCTACATTCGCCATGTCTTGACATTGTTCTGGTGAAGTTTGAAGCAAATCGGGTAAAAATAAGAGGGTGATCTCAAAGCATATTTAAAGTGACACATTTCCTGCTGCCAATTGGTGGCGCTATAGCTTTGACACACAATAGTCATATCCATGTGCTCGGCCTCCTACAAGGAACACACAGGTGAAGTTTCATAAAAAACAATGAATGTATGCAGACGTTATAACACACTTCCTGTTTCTGTTTTCTCGCCATAAATTCGTTGCCTTGCCACGGGCAAACCGTTTGAGATATCAAAAATCCCCTGGCAATTTTGCGTCATCAATGTCTTGACTTCATGCTGACCGAGTTTGGTGGTGATCGGATTAAGCGCCTAGGAGGAGTATATCAAATTCCAGAGCATGCTCTTTTCAAACAACCCATAATAGCTCACTTCCTGTTGAGG
The DNA here is from genome assembly GCA_038088235.1 of Zacco platypus. Taxonomy (NCBI): domain Eukaryota; kingdom Metazoa; phylum Chordata; class Actinopteri; order Cypriniformes; family Xenocyprididae; genus Zacco; species Zacco platypus. Next base: position 23,836,179 of record CM076078.1, on the reverse strand, counting down.
CGGCGTACAACTTAGAGCACGAAAGTTGTCAGGCCCGATGAGATCTTCATGTGTACCGAGTTTCATACCAATATGTTCAAGCGTGTTTGATATATGGACCAAGATTTCGGACCCCATTCAAGGGGGCGCTGTCGAGCCCCCCTGCCACACCCGGGTCCCAGCCTCTGTCACGTCCTAATGGCCGCAGGTTCCAATACGTGTGCAAAGTTTCAAGAGTTTTTGAGCATGTTAAGGGCCCCAAAAAGCCCCGAACGGTTGAAAAAAAATAAAAATAATAATAAATATAGCTGCAAGCAGCGATGACGGGCCCAAGCCGGTGGCACCGCCACCTCGGTGGTTTAAGGACAACTGTGCATGGCGGGCAAAATGAATTTAAACGGTGTCTCCAGTTGGAGACTGACCAGTTAGTTGAGTCAGATTATTCAATAACATTTTAAACAAAAAGAATGAAGTCTATACTGTGACAGAAATTAATCTTTGACGTTGTCTTAATATATATATTCAAATATAAAACGAAATAGTCAGTGAAATACCATTGAACTGGTTCTTTGCCTTTATTTCTTTATACAAATTTATAGAATAGAAGCGCTAAGAGATTTCCTATCCTATAATGCAGACAAAAGGAGACAGCAATGAAAGGGTTAAACCTGCAAGACCCTGAGAGAGAGGGGGGGGATATTCAGAAGAAATATTTTAAAGAAAACAAATATATTGATCTGAAATATAGCACATTCATTTTAAATTCAAGAAATGAACTGGTTCTATGCCTTTATTTTATTGCTACACGGCAGAGGTTTACTGTTGAAATTAGACATACATAAATACTGTTAACTGTTACTGTTAACATACATACTGTTAAAGAGTATAACCAAACATTTAATTTTACGGGTTGCCTTAAAGGCCTTTTTTTCTGTGTGTGTATGGTATGATGATAGTTTCTCTCAAATGAAACAGTAAAATATTCACTAAGGGCCCTATGATTTCGCGAAATGGAATCACGAAATTCATTCATAATAAAAGGAATTTATTGTTTAAGGGGGAACTTTTTTTAAATTTTCGATGAATACATCAAAAGCAAGTTGGTACACTTCATTTCAATCGCAATATGGAGTAGTATATGTTAACATTAAACGGTAAAAATACTATTAAAATATGAATCCATGTTTTGTGTGTGAATGAATTGTTCAGCAGTAAACTGCGTGCCTGCCACATTCATCCTAACTGTAGCGGAGGCTTGTGGTGCTACTTTATAATACGCTGATTGAGGCGGCCAAATATGGACAGGATTCCGGTCAGAGAATCAGGGGTCGGAGAAGAGATACTTCACAAAGATGTATTTATTTGACAGTCTTTAGGTTGTCATCTGAACCAGTTATTCTGAAGCAATGACATCTGTATCAATGGTCTAAAGGGAACAATAAAGAAATATAATTATAAAGAAATATTCTGAGAATCATTTATACACTGGCATTCATACAGAACATAAACAAGCGTGCAGAGATGAACATTCTCCACACCGTCTTCCTGGGTGTTCCACTATAAACAGTCCGTGTGGCAACAACTTTGGTTCCTAGGACAGGCTTTCGTACACAGCCGCCCCCAATTATCTGACAGGATAATTGTAAACACCAAGAAAGTCTGTCTACAGGGTCTAAGGCTCTTCCTCAAAGTGAGGAAGTGGAATCAACCTAACCACTGGGCGAGTGTAGAACTTCTCATTAACTTTCACACGAGCAGTGCGAATTTTCCCATCAGGTCCAGCAAACGTTTCAGTCATTGTGCCCACAGGCCAGAGAGCACGAGGAAGTTGGGGATCAACAATGAGAACTACTTGACCCACAGTTAACTCTTTGCCATCCTTTCTCCACTTATGCCGGTTCTGTAAACTTGGGAGGTAATCTCGGATGAAGGCAGTCCAGAAATGATCCGCCAACACCTGGCTATGTCTCCATCTGCGTCTTCCGAGCAGGTTAGCAGAGTCGAAAAAGACTTGAGGTAAGGAGGCATCACGACGGCCCATAAGGAGTAGGTTTGGAGTCACTGGGTCAACGTCTGCCACGTCCGAAGATACATAGCCGAGAGGCTTGGAATTTAGAATACCCTCAACCTCTGCTAATAACGTCAGCAGCACTGGCTCTGGCAACGTTTGCTCTCGCAGAATGACCCGTAGTGCAGTCTTCACAGATTTGACTTCACGCTCCCAGGTTCCTCCGAAATGAGGAGCATTAGGTGGAATGTGGCGGAATCTGATCTTCTGTGGAGCAAGCAGCTCCTGAAGCTTGGGTGCCATGGCAGCAAAAGCGTCACGTAGTTCTCTGTCTCCTCCTACAAAGTTGGTGCCGTTGTCGCAGAGCAATTCCATGGGCTTACCTCGCCTTGCTATAAAGCGACGCAGAGAGAGCAAGAATGCATCAGTGTCAATGTGCTCTAACAGATCAAGGTGCACACATCGGGTTGTCATGCACTTATAAAGAATGCCCCATCTTTTCTCTTGGCGGCGACCAATTTTGACTGAAAGGGGGCCGAAACAATCTACCCCAGTAGAATAAAACGGCGGTTGGTGAAGTTGCAGTCTGCAGGATGGAAGATCGGCCATTTGGGGGACTTCAGGCTTGGCTCGCCAGAACTGACAATCTTGGCATTTGCGTTGATGCTTACGGACGGCTTCCCTGCCCCGAAGTATCCAATACTGGCGACGCAATTCCGCTAGCACCCTTTCAGAACCAGGATGTAGAAGTCGGCGATCCGTCTCTTTAATTAACAGCTTCGTTGTAGAATGACCAGGGTCCAACAGTATAGGGTGGATGGCATCAAGGTCAAGATCACTAGCTCTACGTAACCGTCCCCCTACTCTGATAAGTCCTGTGTCCTTATCATACTCTGGTGCAAGGGATGCCAAACGGCTAGTAGCTGGAACCGGCTGTCCAGTTTTCAGAACTTGGACTTCTAGTGGGAACGAGTCCTGTTGGGCTTGGGCCAGGATGAGTTTCTCTGCTTCAACATAGTCATCGGCTTGCAGTGAAGAGTCCCTGTCTGCGGCGGCCGCCCCGTGTAGGGACCTGGCTGTGGCCTCAACAAGCTCTAGCCATGTGTGGGATTGATCAGGGTCCACAAGTAAATTATTGGAGACTTTGACAGCGCCGATGAATGCAGATTTCCTCAACTCGCTGATCTCCGATTCTAACTTAGTGACGGGTGTAGATGGCCACTGGTCAGAAGGTTGGAGGAGGAAGTCTGGTCCTGAACTCCACTGGTGGGGTCCAGCTATCTGGGTCAGTGTCAGTCCTCTTGTGATGTGGTCAGCAGGGTTGTGAGGTGAATCAATGTACCGCCATTCAGCCGTGTCTGTGAGGGTCTGAATTTCTGCTATGCGTGTCCCTACAAATACCTTGTAGCGACAGGACTCAGAGGTGATCCAGTTCAGCACAGTCATTGAGTCAGACCAGAGGGTGACTGTCTGGAGATTGAGAGACAACTCGGTCTGGATCACTTTGGCTAGCTGGGCGCCAGTCAGGGCTGCACTCAGTTCCAAACGAGGCATGGAGAGGCATTTTCTGGGAGCCACTCTGGATCTGGCCAGAACAAAGGCGACATGGATGTGGCCTTGATCATCCGTAGTACGCAAATAGGCCACTGAGCCGTATGCCCTTTCTGATGCGTCACAAAACACGTGGAGTTCCCGGATGGCACTAGGGTAATCCGCACAGGCTGGGGCATAAGGTCGAGGAAATTGCAGCTGAAGGAGATTAGGAATCTCTCGTATCCATGATAGCCACTTCTCTCTTAGTTGTAAAGGGGTTATGGGATCGTCCCAGCCCAGATTCTGCTTCCAGAGGTCTTGGATGAGAACCTTGGCCCGGGTGGTAAACGGGATGATATAGCCCAGCGGGTCATACTGGCTGGCCAAGGTCTTGTACATGTTTCTCATGGTAGGTTCTAGCGGTTCGGTTGATCGCAAATTATATCCTAGGGTGTCACTGAGACAGTCCCACCGTAGGCCCAGAGTGGGTTCTTGTAGGTCTGTACTGGCTTTTGTCAACCACAATTCACTGTTAGCAGAGCGGGCTTCGGCAGGAAGATGTTCGATGACAGAGGGTACGTTGCAGGCCCACTGTCTCAGGTCAAAGCCTCCCTCAGACAGTATTTGACGAAGTCCATCAACTACCTCCTTAGCTTCACCAGAATTCGAAGTGCTGTGCAGGCAGTTATCAACATAGAAGGAATTCTCAACTATGTTAACCAGACTGACCTGGTCGTTCTGGTGGTTCTGTGCACTGCGTTGGAGGGCGTAAATGGCGCAACATGGGCTACACGTAGTTCCAAACGGAAGCACCTGCCATTCATAGATCTCAGGCTCCTGGTCTCTGCACATGTCCCTCCAGAGAAATCGCAACACTGGCTTGTCCCTGGGCAATAAGCGTACCTGATGGAACATAGCCTTTATGTCCCCGCTCACAGCCACTGTGTGTTGTCGGAACCTCAGGAGCACACCTAACAAGGAGGATCCCAGCATCGGGCCAGGAAGCAGCTGACTGTTCAAGGACTGACCCTGATGTTGGAATGAACAGTTAAAGACGATCCTGTTCTTGCCATTGTGTTGTACGATATGGTGCGGAATGAACCAGGACTCCGAGGTATTGTGTGCTTCTTCGGCGGTTATCTTGGCTACATATCCAGCAGATTCCAGCTTGCGGATTTCATTGCAGTAGGCTTTTGCTAGTTCAGGATCTCGTGCCAATCTGCGCTCTGTACTTCGAAGACTAGGAAGAACAGCATTCTTATCTGTATGGAATATAGTCATGGGCATGCGTCGTAGCAATGGTGTGGCATAACGTTGAACACCATCTACGTTCACACTGGTTGTGGCGTTCTGGAGCATCGCAAGAGCGTCTTTGTCCTGCTTAGACCTGGTGACCATCTTCTCATTGTATGGGAAAGTGTCAACTTGCCAGAGACGTTCGACATGCCGAATCAGATCATCATGTTGCGGAATGGTGGTGATATGAAGGCACTGCTGATAACACCGTGAGGGCTGTTTAGGGCTCATGGGACCCTGGAGAGACCATCCCAGCTGTGTTCTGATGGCTATTGGACCTCCATCTGGTCCTCTGCATGCAGGCTGTAATGGCATTAAGAGGTGTGGCATGTCAGAACCAATGAGGAGTAGTGGTTTGACTCTGTCAACAGGGGGAAGAGGAAGATCTCTCAGATGACGATAAGCTCGTTGGAGCGCAGCCACTGGATAGTTATGTTCCGCAAGACTCAAACCAGTCGCAGTAAAGGCATTGGGAATAGTGAACCTCTGCATGGGTTTGGTAACTGCTGAGACCTTGAAGGAAACAGACGAACCTTTGAGTTCTGTATGAGATTGCTGAACAGTCTGTAAATGAAGTAACTCTGGGGTACAGGTAAGCTTGAGCTGCTGCACGACTGGGAAAAGCACGAGTGTTCTCTCTGACCCATCGTCAAGAACAGCGTGTGCCTCCAGTGTGTGGTGTCCATTGTGAAGAAGAACCTTGACAACCTTCAGCATGACTCTGGGTGTACGGTTCGGTCTGTCCAAGTAAACCCGGGTCGACGGGAGGCTGACGGTGAGGACAGCACTGGTGATGTCTTTGATGGACTCGTGAAGAACTGTGAGATGTAGCTCTTTACAGATTCTACATGGACGTTTTAGGTTGCAAGACTCCACAGCATGGGACCGTCCACATCTCCAACATCGTTTGCCATCTTTAACCCAAGATGTAATCTGGGATGTAGTCAACTTCTTGAATGCCTCACAAGAGTTGAGGTAGTGTTCCCTGTTGTCACAATGGGGACAGTATGGCTTGGGCTTGGAGCTGGACTTAGGGGCTGTCGACTCAGGAGTCTTAGCTACACTCTCACGTGTCAGGAGAACTGGCCTTGGCTGCCCTCTTGAATAAGGTACTCCTCTAGCTCTACCAGGGGGCTTCAAAGCTTCACTCTGGAACATAGCCACTGCTCTGCTAGAGATACGTTTAGCTTGGGACTTGACATGGAGCCAGTCTGCGAAATCAGGTAGCGTGTAGGTCTTGTCTGTGCCGGTTTGGAGGATACCCCGACTTAGGCAGTGTTCGACAAAACCGTCGCGGTAGGCTGGTGGTAGTTTACTCAAGAGACGGTCCACATGCGAGCCACACAAAAGCTCGTAACCATTTTGGCCTTCAAGAGTTCTCAGCATACCCACTAAAGACTGTACTGACAATGCAAATGAATCGAAGGCATTAGCGTCACCCAACTTAAGAGGTGGGGTGCTCATGATGGCACCCAACTCGGACTGAACAAGCTGTCTTGGTTGTCCATATTTGTCTTGAAGTGCCTGCAGAGCAGCAGTGTAAGGCTGAGGATGATACATGAAGGATTTAGCTAGCTGATGGGCACTAGGAAGTTCCAAATGAGTTAAAAGAACATGGTATTTATACTGTTCACCGATATGATGGTGATTACTCAGCAGATTGTCCAATGCTAACTTAAACAAAGCAAAGTCACTCTCAGCACCGCTCTCAAATACGGGTAACGTGGGTCGTGGAATGCCATAGGCTGATGCGAGCAGAGGCTCTGGACTCGTTTGAGGTGAGTAGGCAGTTGGGGGGTGAGGCACAGCTGCTTTAACGTAACCAGGAGCATTAAGTGTCGTCGCCGATGCTTGGTAGCTGAAGACAGGGAGCTGCGCAGGACCTGGAAGTGTTGTCACCGGCGTTGTTGCTGTCTGTTGTAGCCTGTAGCGAGGGGTAGGTAATGTGGCAGTAACAGGCTGCTGTACTACACGCTGCATACTGCTACCTATGGGGTACGCAGCGGAGGTAGGAGTGGTGAACCCTACTGTAGACTGAGGAGCCACATTCGGCGGTAATGACACACAGTGTACTGGAACGGCAGTAGGAGCCAATGGTGTAATGTCAGGGACTGGCAGTGAGAATGGTTGTGGCCCTAGATCCCATACAGCGGACATAGGTGCATCAGTGGAGGGTGGAGCAGGTGGCGGTCTAGATGGATCTGCAGTTACATCAGAATCAGGCAGTGCTGTAAGACAGGGCAGCAGTGTTGACGTCACAGCAGGCGACTGGAAGGGGAACTGCTGAGGTTCGGATGACATGAGCTGTGGTAAACAAGCCTGGCTGCGCTGTGATGCAAGCTGTTGAGCATTTGAAGAACCAGAGTCTGTAGGGACTGGAGTGGTCGCTCTAGAATCTACAGTGAGTATAGAGGATACAAGCTTAGCTACTTCGAGTTCAGTCTCTGCTTCTTCAAGCTGACGCTGTCTTTCTAGTCTTTTCGTCAGGGCCTCCTTTGCGGCTAGTGCTTCCTCTTGCATGCACTGGGCTTCTTTAGCTTGTATCTGCAGTCTTTGGTATTCCAGATCAATCAGCGAGTCCTCTACTACTTGCTGCCTTATGCTGTCATACTGTCTCTGTTTGATCTTCTCCTCCAACATAGCAGTCTGGACGCTAGTGAGCTCTGGTGGGATGTAAACGCCAGCGGACTTAATGGAACGTCTACTTGTCCTGGAATGAGAGCTGACACCACTGCGAGACGTTTTTCTCGAGCTGCTTCGTGGCTGACTGGAACAGTGGGATGAAGCCGTTGGAGGAAGGTCACTAGCAGGGTGGTAGCCAACATCATAATCATCCAGATGTGTAGGCAGATTAATCTTGCGTCGAGGTCTGGATGTTGTCTCAGATAGGTCACTTTCTGCTTTGTCCATATTGGTTCAATCTTGCTCTCAATCCGGCTCGAAGGACCAATTTATGTAGCGGAGGCTTGTGGTGCTACTTTATGGTCTAAAGGGAACAATAAAGAAATATAATTATAAAGAAATATTCTGAGAATCATTTATACACTGGCATTCATACAGAACATAAACAAGCGTGCAGAGATGAACATTCTCCACACCGTCTTCCTGGGTGTTCCACTATAAACAGTCCGTGTGGCAACAACTTTGGTTCCTAGGACAGGCTTTCGTACACTAACAATCCGCGTTACACAGTAAAAAATCAAATGTCCCTGCATTTTCTACAAAAAGCACGTTCAACACGGACACGCAGACACCCACTAATACAGCATTTAGTCAACAAACTACTTACTTTAGTGATATGAAAACATATACTGTAGTGTACTGTATAACATACCGCTTTTAAATCCGCTTTCATCTCAAAAATAGGTATATGTTGCCCTCTAGTGCTCATTATAAATATATGACACTGTTTCCCTTCATTTTAATTTACACATACATCTTGAAATTAAAAAATAAATTAAAATGTGTTTATTTATGATATTTGTACTATTAAATATAGAAATTAGGTGTGTATATTTCAATTATTCATGAATAATTGACAACTTCCAAATTCCCTTTTTGTTCTTAATTTAAACCTTCGCCATGGCAACACCATTTGAGATGTACTATAATCGTTCGCAATTTTATCATCTTCAGTATGTAGTCATCATGTGCAGAAGTTTATTATTAGTTATTTGCAGAAGTTTATATTTAAAATTTATTTTTTTAAATCCCTGCAATGTGTAAAGATGCAGTTGTACAACTAAGCGCGATATTAGGAGACGCTGCGCGTCTCAAATCTTCCAAACTGTAATGAAGCTTTTTAATATGGTCTTGTGATCGAATCTTGCCTAATCGCTTGAATGTTTTAATGAAAAAAGTTTAAAAACACTTAAAATCGAGGGGCTTTCACGCGGTCATGATCACTCGCTTTCAGAGAAATGACGCGCGGCTCTTTGTTTAATCAGTTAGGAAACGAAGTTTGCACAGATGCCACACAGCGTCAACACATTAACATAGTCATACACATAAATATTCAAACAAAGGAATGAAAAGAACATGAAAAAATCACATGCAAATGAGTTCGTGAACATTCACAGACATCATGAAACTGTCAAACATGGCTCGAGATCTCTACTTGATGTGCTCTTGATGCGCTCTCTACGCGATCTCTCTCTTTCATGTGTTTATATTGTAGAATCGCTGGAATGTCTTCAGCATCTTCAGTATGTTGTCATCATGTGCAGAAGTTTTTTATTGGTTATTTGCAGAAGTTTATATTTTAATTTTATTTCTTAAAATCACTGCATGTGTAAAGTTATTTGTATAACTGGGCGCGATCATTATTAGGTTGTGTGACAGAAAATGCTCACTGATCTCTCGCTTTCAGAGAAATGACGCGCGGCTCTTTGTTTAATCCATTAGGAAATGAAGTTTGCACAGATGCCACACAGCGTCAACACATTAACACAGTCATGTGTTTCTTTGCTTGTATATTATACAATCGCTTGAAAGTTTTAATTAATGAAATGACATGTAAACGAAGACTGTCGTGAGTTGTAAAACGAAAGCGGTTGTTCTAAACTCGGGGCTCGTGTGCTTCTATGAGTGAACAGTTCTGTCCACTAGAGGGAGCCACGAGACCGTTTTTTAAAAATTCAGAGCTTGATTATTCAAAATAGCCATATTCAAACCAAAATATCTGACTTCCTGTTGGTCGGAGCTAATGACTGTAAATTAGAAAGTTGTCTGGCTAAATTAGAACAATATGTGTGCAGAGTTTGGTGACTGTAGGTTAAACTAACCCCCCAACTTTTGTCAAAAGATGGCGCTACAGAGCCCCTCCACCACGCCCATTATTAAAGCTTTGCCCATGTCTACTAGATGACAATATTCACGTGTGTGTCGAGTTTCATGCAATTTGAAGCATGTTAAGAGCCTCAAAAACACCCAAGAATATTATTAAAGTTTGACGTCTTGCCATGGCAACAATATTTAAGATATCACAAAGACATTCACATGTCTACATCTGAAATGTTTGGACATTATAATGAAGAAGTTTGAAGCAAATCGGGTAAAAATAAGAGGGTGATCTCAAAGCATTTTGAAAGTGACACATTTCCTGCTGCCAATTGGTGGCGCTATATCTTTGACACACAATAGTCACATCCATGTGCTCGGTTTCCTACAACGAACACACAGGTGAAGTTTCATAAAAAACAATGAATGTATGCAGACGTTATAACACGCTTCCTGTTTCTGTTTTCTCGCCATAAATTCATTGCCTCGCCACGGGCAAACCGTTTGAGATATCAAAAATCCCCTGGCAATTTTGCGTCATCAATGTCTTGTCTTCATGCTGACCGAGTTTGGTGGTGATCGGATTAAGCGCCTAGGAGGAGTATATCAAATTCCAGAGCATGCGCTTTTCAAACAACCCATAATAGCTCACTTCCTGTTGAGGCAGCGAACAACTTAGAGCACGAAAGTTGTCAGAGCCGATGAGTTCTTCATGTCTACCAAGTTTTGTATCAATACGTGCAAGCGTGTTTGATATATGGACCAAGTTTTTGGACCCCGTTCAAGGGGGCGCTGTCGAGCCCCCCTGCCACACCCGGGTCCCAGCCTCTGTGACGCCCTAATGGCCGCAGGTTCCAATGCGTGTGCAAAGTTTCAAGAGTTTTCGTGCATGTTAAGGGCCCCAAAAGTGCCCGAGTTTCATCCAATTTGAAAGATGCCAAGAGTCTCAAAACCATCCAAAACAAATATTTTGATCTGACACTTTGATCTGTTGCTATGACAACAGTGTTTCGAACATATAAGATCTTTTAACAGGTCTACATTCGCCATGTCTTGACATTATTCTGGTGAAGTTTGAAGCAAATCGGGTAAAAATAAGAGGGTGATCTCAAAGCATTTTGAAAGTGACACATTTCCTGCTGCCAGATGGTGGCGCTATATCTTTGACACACAATAGTCATATCCATGTACTCGGCTTCCTACAATGAACACACATCTGAAGTTTCATAAAAAACAATGAATGTATGCAGACGTTATAACACGCTTCCTGTTTCTGTTTTCTCGCCATAAATTCATTGCCTCGCCACGGGCAAACCGTTTGAGATATCAAAAATCCCCTGGCAATTTTGCGTCATCAATGTCTTGTCTTCATGCTGACCGAGTTTGGTGGTGATCGGATTAAGCGCCTAGGAGGAGTATATCAAATTCCAGAGCATGCGCTTTTCAAACAACCCATAATAGCTCACTTCCTGTTGAGGCAGCGAACAACTTAGAGCACGAAAGTTGTCAGAGCCGATGAGTTCTTCATGTCTACCGAGTTTCGTATCAATACGTGCAAGCGTGTTTGATATATGGACCAAGTTTTAGGACCCCGTTCAAGGGGGCGCTGTCGAGCCCCCCTGCCACACCCGGGTCCCAGCCTCTGTGACGCCCTAATGGCCGCAGGTTCCAATGCGTGTGCAAAGTTTCAAGAGTTTTCGTGCATGTTAAGGGCCCCAAAAGTGCTCGAGTTTCATCCAATTTGAAAGATGCCAAGAGTCTCAAAACCATCCAAAACAAATATTTTGATCTGACACTTTGATCTGTTGCTATGACAACAGTGTTTCGAATATATAAGATCTTTTTACAGGTCTACATTCGCCATGTCTTGACATTATTCTGGTGAAGTTTGAAGCAAATCGGGTAAAAATAAGAGGGTGATCTCAAAGCATTTTGAAAGTGACACATTTCCTGCTGCCAGCTGGTGGCGCTATATCTTTGACACACAATAGTCATATCCATGTACTCGGCTTCCTACAACGAACACACATCTGAAGTTTCATAAAAAACAATGAATGTATGCAGACGTTATAACACGCTTCCTGTTTCTGTTTTCTCGCCATAAATTCGTTGCCTCGCCACGGGCAAACCGTTTGAGATATCAAAAATCCCCTGGCAATTTTGCGTCATCAATGTCTTGTCTTCATGCTGACCGAGTTTGGTGGTGATCGGATTAAGCGCCTAGGAGGAGTATATCAAATTCCAGAGCATGCGCTTTTCAAACAACCCATAATAGCTCACTTCCTGTTGAGGCAGCGAACAACTTAGAGCACGAAAGTTGTCAGAGCCGATGAGTTCTTCATGTCTACCGAGTTTCGTATCAATACGTGCAAGCGTGTTTGATATATGGACCAAGTTTTTGGACCCCGTTCAAGGGGGCGCTGTCGAGCCCCCCTGCCACGCCTGGGTCCCAGCCTCGGTGATTTCCTAATGGCCGTCGGTTCCAATATGTGTGAAATGTTTCAAGAGTTTTCGAGCATGTTAAGAGCCCCAAAAGTGCCTGAGTTTCATCCAATTTGAAAGATGCCCAGAGTCTCAAAACCATCTAAAACAAATATTTTGATCTGACACTTTGATCTGTTGCTATGACAACAGTGTTTCGAATATATAAGATCTTTTTACAGGTCTACATTCGCCATGTCTTGACATTGTTCTGGTGAAGTTTGAAGCAAATCGGGTAAAAATAAGAGGGTAATCTCAAAGCATTTTGAAAGTGACACATTTCCTGCTGCCAATTGGTGGCGCTATATCTTTGACTCACAATAGTCACATCCATGTACTCGGCCTCCTACAACAAACCCACAGGTGAAGTTTCATAAAAATCAATGAATGTATGCAGACGTTATAACACACTTCCTGTTTATGTTTTCTCGCCATAAATTCGTTGCCTCGCCACGGGCAAACCGTTTGAGATATCAAAAATCCCCTGGCAATTTTGCGTCATCAATGTCTTGTCTTCATGCTGACCGAGTTTGGTGGTGATCGGATTAAGCGCCTAGGAGGAGTATATCAAATTCCAGAGCATGCTCTTTTCAAACAACCCATAATAGCTCACTTCCTGTTGAGGCGGCGTACAACTTAGAGCACGAAAGTTGTCAGGCCCGATGAGATCTTCATGTGAACCGAGTTTCATACCAATATGTGCAAGCGTGTTTGATATATGGACCAAGATTTCGGACCCCATTCAAGGGGGCGCTGTCGAGCCCCCCTGCCACGCCTGGGTCCCAGCCTCTGTGATTTCCTAATGGCCGTCGGTTCCAATATGTGTGAAATGTTTCAAGAGTTTTCGAGCATGTTAAGAGCCCCAAAAGTGCCTGAGTTTCATCCAATTTGAAAGATGCCCAGAGTCTCAAAACCATCTAAAACAAATATTTTGATCTGACACTTTGATCTGTTGCTATGACAACAGTGTTTCGAATATATAAGATCTTTTTACAGGTCTACATTCGCCATGTCTTGACATTGTTCTGGTGAAGTTTGAAGCAAATCGGGTAAAAATAAGAGGGTGATCTCAAAGCATTTTGAAAGTGACACATTTCCTGCTGCCAATTGGTGGCGCTATATCTTTGACTCACAATAGTCACATCCATGTACTCGGCCTCCTACAACAAACCCACAGGTGAAGTTTCATAAAAATCAATGAATGTATGCAGACGTTATAACACACTTCCTGTTTATGTTTTCTCGCCATAAATTCGTTGCCTCGCCACGGGCAAACCGTTTGAGATATCAAAAATCCGCTGGCAATTTTGCGTCATCAATGTCTTGTCTTCATGCTGACCGAGTTTGGTGGTGATCGGATTAAGCGCCTAGGAGGAGTATATCAAATTCCAGAGCATGCGCTTTTCAAACAACCCATAATAGCTCACTTCCTGTTGAGGCAGCGAACAACTTAGAGCACGAAAGTTGTCAGTGCCGATGAGTTCTATATGTGTATCGAGTTTCATACCAATACGTGCAAGCGTGTTTGATATATGGACCAAGTTTTTGGACCCCGTTCAAGGGGGCGCTGTCGAGCCCCCCTGCCACACCCGGGTCCCAGCCTCTGTGACGCCCTAATGGCCGCAGGTTCCAATGCGTGTGCAAAGTTTCAAGAGTTTTCGTGCATGTTAAGGGCCCCAAAAGTGTCAAAAACCTTGAAAAAAAAATAATAATGAAGAAGAAGAAGAATATAGCTGCGAGCAGCGATGTGCGGGCCCAAGCCGGTGGCACCGCCACCTCGGTGTTTTAAGGACAACTGGGCACGGCGGGCAAAATGAATTTAAACTGTGTCTCCAGTTGGAGACTGACCAGTTAGTTGAGTCAGATTATTCAATATAATACTAACTAAAAGCGATCATATCATAGCAAAGTTATCATTAGCAGTTCAAAGTGTTATATATTCAACTGAATTTATCTTATTATATTGTTAAACTAATTATATAAAACTAAATAGTTAGTTGTGAAGGAAATTTCAATATTGAGGTGTTTTTTGTGAATAAGGCGTTGTTTTTCTCTTTCTGTTGTTAACACCTCATTAGAATAACAGCTGCAAAGGTGACGGGAATCTAAGGGTGACCTGGGGGTGGTTAGATAACAGCTACAACGGTGACGGGAACCTAAGGGTGACCTAAGGGGGAGGGAGGGTTAATTGGCCCTAATTCTGTTGTAAATTTATGACCTAAGGCCTAAAAAGCCATCCTGTCCTAGGTTTAGGCCTTTTGTCATGATAGAGTGTCTTCTTACTTTTCCATGTGTGTGGAAAAGTACTGATGGTAAGAAGTGTCACCTTGAAAGGGACGAGGGGGGTATAAAAGCTGAGGGAACCCGCCCTTCTGGGTCGCACTCTGCAGAAACCTGTGTTGCTGTATGACTGTTTGACCTTTCTTGCAAGAAATAAATTCTTTATAAAGACAATTTTCTTTGAATTTGTCTCTTAAGCAGTACGAGTAAAATTTCTGCCACAACACAGTGACATACAAATGAACTGTTTCTTTGCCTTTATTTTTTTATACAAATTTATAGAAGAGAAGGGCTAAGAGATTTCCTATATTATAATACAGACAAAAGGAGACAGCAATGAAAGGGTTAAACCTGCAAGACCCTGAGAGAGAGAGAGAGAGAGAGAGAGAGAGAGAGAGATATTCAGACGAAATATTTTGAAGAAAACAAATATATTGATCTGAAATATAGTACATTCATTTTAAATTCATCCAGGTTCCATTGAATTTATCTTAAGGTATTTAATGCTATTTTTAATCATATTATTAAACTAATTATATAGAACCATATAGTCAGTGCACGACAACTGAACTGGTTCTATGCCTTCCTATCCTTCCTATTTCCTATCCTATAATGCAGACATGGGGACACAGCAATGAAAGGGTTAAACCTGCCAGACTAAAACACAGAGAACTGTTAGAGCTTGTGAACTATCTGAATGTGTGTGCGTGCAATGTATGAGGAGAGCACGAATGTAATATAAACGATAACGATCCAAATACGATTTATTTGCAGAAGTTTATATTTTAGTTTTATTTTTTAAAATCCCTGCATGTGATGTAGTTATTTGTATAACTGGGCGCGATCATTATTAGAAGACGCTGCGTGCGCGTTTCTTTGTGTGACAGAAAATCTTCCAAGCTATAATTGAAGCTCTTTAAAACATTCGTGTGATTAAATGTTGTGTAATCGCTGGAATGAACAAGGTTAAAAAACACGTAAATGATTTCGTGATCACTCTCACAGAAATCATCAAACTGTCAAAAAACACAGCTCGCAATTTCTACACGAAACTCTTTCATGTGTTTATTTGCTTGTATATTGTAGAATCGCTGGAATGGAATGGCTATTAAATATAGAAATTAGGTGTGTATATTTCAATTATTAATGAATAATTGACAACTTCCAAATTCCCTTTTTGTTCTTAATTTAAACCTTCGCATTGGCAACACCATTTGAGATGTACTATAATCGTTCGCAATTTTAGCATCTTCAGTATGTAGTCATCATGTGCAGAAGTTTATTATTAGTTATTTGCAGAAGTTTATATTTTAATTTTATTTTTTAAAATCCCTGCATAAAGTTATTTGTATAACTGGGCGCGATCATTATTGAGACGCTGCGCGTCTCTTTGTGTGACAGAAAATCTTCCAAACTGTAATTGAAGATTTTTAATATGTTCTTGTGATCGAATATTGTCTAATCGCTTGAATACTTTAATGAATAAGGTTTAAAAACATGAGCTTTCATGATTTCGTGATCACTCCCTTTCAGAGAAATGACGCGCGGCTCTTTGTTTAATCCGTTAGGAAATGAAGTTTGCACAGATGCCACACAGCGTCAACACATTAACAGTCATCCACATAAAAATTCAAACAAAGGAATGAAAAGAACATGAAAAAATCACATGTAAATGAGTTCGTGATCATTCACAGACATCATGAAACTGCAAACACGGCTCGCGATCTCTACTTGATGCGCTCTTGATGCGCTCTCTACGCGATCTCTCTCTTTCATGTGTTTATATTGTAGAATCGCTGGAATGTCTTCAGCATCTTCAGTATGTTGTCATCATATGCAGAAGTTTTTTATTGGTTATTTGCAGAAGTTTATATTTTAATTTTATTTCTTAAAATCACTGCATGTATAAAGTTATTTGTATAACTGGGCGCGATCATTATTAGGTTGTGTGACAGAAAATGCTCACTGATCACTGGCTTTCAGAGAAATGACGCGCGGCTCTTTGTTTAATCCGTTAGGAAATGAAGTTTGCACAGATGCCACACAGCGTCAACACATTAACACAGTCATACACATAAAAATTCAAACTTCAATTTCAAAGAATTGAAAGGAACATTAAAAAGGAATAAGATTCTGAAAGACGCGAGAAAGAACGAGCTTCGGGACGCGATCGTTCTCAGCCGCGGCGCGTCTATAATTGTCACAGAACACCTTCCAAACTCAAATTAAGCTCTTTAAAACATTCTTGTGATTAAATCTTGAGTAATCGCTGGAATATTTTAATTTATAAGTTTAAAAAACACAAATGAGTTTGTGATCATTCACAGACATCATAAAACTGCCAAACAACGTGGGGCGTGTCTTTCAATGAGTGAACAGAATGAATGTGATACACGTGCTGTACTGTCCACTAGAGGGAGCCACGAGACCATTTTTGTTAAGAGCCTCAAAAACACCCAAGAATATTATTAAAGTTTGACGTCTTGCCATGGCAACAATATTTAAGATATCACAAAGACATTCACATGTCTACATCTGAAATGTTTGGACATTATAATGAAGAAGTTTGAAGCAAATCGGGTAAAAATAAGAGGGTGATCTCAAAGCATTTTGAAAGTGACACATTTCCTGCTGCCAATTGCTGGCGCTATATCTTTGACTCATAATAGTCACATCCATGTGCTCGGCTTCCTACAACGAACACACATCTGAAGTTTCATAAAAATCAATGAATGTATGCAGACGTTATAACACACTTCCTGTGTCTGTTTTTTCGCCATAAATTCGTTGCCTCGCCACGGGCAAACCGTTTGAGATATCAAAAATCAATGCAATTTTGCGTCGTCAATGTCTTGACTTCATGCTGATCGAGTTTGGTGGTGATCGGATTAAGCGCCTAGGAGGAGTATATCAAATTCCAGAGCATGCGTTTTTCAAACAACCCATAATAGCTCACTTCCTGTTGAGGCGGCGTACAACTTAGAGCACGAAAGTTATCAGTGCCGATCAGATCTATATGTGTTTTGAGTTTCATACCAATATGTGCAAGCGTGTTTGATATATGGACCAAGATTTCGGACCCCCATTCAAGGGGGCGCTTTCGAGCTCCCCTGCCACGCCCGGGTCCCAGCCTCAGTGATTTCCTAATGGCCGCCGGTTCCAATGTGTGTGCAAAGTTTCAAGAGTTTTCGAGCATGTTAAGGGCCCCAAAAGTGCCCGAGTTTCATCCAATTTGAAAGATGCCAAGAGTCTCAAAACGATCCAAAACAAATATTTTGATCTGACACTTTGATCTGTTGCTATGACAACAGTGTTTCGAATATATAAGATCTTTTAACAGGTCTACATTCGCCATGTCTTGACATTATTCTGGTGAAGTTTGAAGCAAATCGGGTAAAAATAAGAGGGTGATCTCAAAGCATTTTGAAAGTGACACATTTCCTGCTGCCAGCTGGTGGCGCTATATCTTTGACTCACAATAGTCACATCCATGTACTCGGCCTCCTACAAGGAACACACATCTGAAGTTTCATAAAAATCAATGAATGTATGCAGACGTTATAACACACTTCCTGTTTCTGTTTTTTCGCCATAAATTCGTCGCCTCGCCACGGGCAAACCGTTTGAGATATCAAAAATCCCCTGGCAATTTTGCGTCGTCAATGTCTTGACTTCATGCTGATCGAGTTTGGTGGTGTTCGGATTAAGCGCCTAGGAGGAGTATATCAAATTCCAGAGCATGCGTTTTTCAAACAACCCATAATAGCTCACTTCCTGTTGAGGCAGCGAACAACTTAGAGCACGAAAGTTGTCAGGCCCGAGGAGGTGTATATGTTTACCGAGTTTCATACCAATATGTGCAAGCGTGTTTGATATATGGACCAAGTTTTCAGACCCCATTCAAGGGGGCGCTGTCGAGCCCCCCTGCCACGCCCGGGTCCCAGCCTCTGTGACGCCCTAATGGCCGCAGGTTCCAATGCGTGTGCAAAGTTTCAAGAGTTTTCGTGCATGTTAAGGGCCCCAAAAGTGCCAAAAACCTTGAAAAAAAAAAAATAAATATAGCTGCGAGCAGCGATGAGCGGGCCCAAGCCGGTGGCATCGCCACCTCAGTGTTTTAAGGACAACTGGGCACGGCGGGCAAAATGTATTTAAACGGTGTCTCCAGTTGGAGACTGACCAGTTAGTTGAGTCAGATTATTCAATATAATACTAAATAAAAGCGATCATATCATAGCAAAGTTATCATTAGCAGTTCAAAGTGTTATATATTCAGCTGAATTTATCTTATTATATTGTTAAACTAATTATATAAAACTAAATAGTCAGTGAAATACAAATGAACTGGTTCTTTGCCTATATTTTTTTATACAAATTTATAGAAGAGAAGGGCTAAGAGATTTCCTATATTATAATACAGACAAAAGGAGACAGCAATGAAAGGGTTAAACCTGCAAGACCCTGAGAGAGAGAGAGAGAGAGAGAGAGAGAGATATTCGGACGAAATATTTTGAAGAAAACAAGTATATTGATCTGAAATATAGTACATTCATTTTAAATTCATCCAGGTTCCATTAAATTTATCTTAAGGTATTTTACGTAATTTTTAACCATATTATTAAACTAATTATATAGAACCATATAGTCAGTGCAGTAAAACTGAACTGGTTCTATGCCTTCATTTTTTATGAGATTTCCTATCCTATAATGCAGACAAAAGGAGACAGCAATGAAAGGGTTAAACATGGAAGACCCAGAGAGAGAGAGAGATAGAGAGAGAGAGAGAGAGAGAGAGAGAGAGAGATATTCAGAAGAAATATTTTAAAGAAAACAAATATATTGATCTGAAATATAATACATTCATTTTAAATTCATCCAGGTTCCATTGAATTTATCTTAAGGTATTTTACGTTATTTTTAACCATATTATTAAACTAATTATATAGAACCATATAGTCAGTGCACTACAACTGAACTGGTTCTATGCCTTCCTATCCTTCCTATTTCCTATCCTATAATGCAGACAAGGGGACACAGCAATGAAAGTGTTAAACCTGCCAGACTAAAACACAGAGAATTGTTAGAGCTTGTGAACTGTCTGAATGTGTGTGCGTGCAATGTATGAGGCGAGCACGTATGTAATATAAACGATAACGATCCAAATACGATTTATTTGCAGAAGTTTATATTTTAGTTTTATTTTTTAAAATCCCTGCATGTGATGTAGTTATTTGTATAACTGGGCGCGATCATTATTAGAAGACGCTGCGTGTTTCTTTGTGTGACAGAAAATCTTCCAAGCTATAATTGAAGCTCTTTAAAACATTCTTGTGATTAAATGTTGTGTAATCGCTGGAATGAACAAGGTTAAAAAACACGTAAATGATTTCGTGATCACTCTAACAGAAATCATCAAACTGTCAAAAAACACGGCTCGCGATCACTACAGGAAAGTCTTTCATGTGTTTATTTGCTTGTATATTGTAGAATCGCTGGAATGGAATGGAATCGCTATTAAATATAGAAATTAGGTGTGTATATTTCAATTATTAATGAATAATTGACAACTTCCAAATTCCCTTTTTGTTCTTAATTTAAACCTTCGCATTGGCAACACCATTTGAGATGTACTATAATCGTTCGCAATTTTAGCATCTTCAGTATGTAGTCATCATGTGCAGAAGTTTATTATTAGTTATTTGCAGAAGTTTATATTTTAATTGTATTTTTTAAAATCCCTGCATAAATCTTCCAAACTGTAATTGAAGATTTTTAATATGTTCTTGTGATCGAATCTTGTCTAATCGCTTGAATACTTTAATGAATAAGGTTTAAAAACATGAGCTTTCATGATTTCGTGATCACTCCCTTTCAGAAAAATGACGCGTGGCTCTTTGTTTAATCCGTTAGGAAATGAAGTTTGCACAGATGCCACACAGCGTCAACACATTAACAGTCATACACATAAAAACTCAAACAAAGGAATGAAAAGAACATGAAAAAAATCACATGTAAATGAGTTTGTGATCATTCACAGACATCATGAAACTGCAAACACGGCTCGCGATCTCTACTTGATGTGCTCTTGATGCGCTCTCTACGCGATCTCTCTCTTTCATGTGTTTATATTGTAGAATCGCTGGAATGTCTTCAGCATCTTCAGTATGTTGTCATCATGTGCAGAAGTTTATTATTAGTTATTTGCAGAAGTTTATATTTTAATTTTATTTTTTAAAATCACTGCATGTGTAAAGTTATTTGTATAACTGGGCGCGATCATTAGACGCTGCACGTCTCTTTGTGTGACATTAAAAAGCTTCTTTTACAGTTTGGAAGATTTTCTATGTTCTTGTGATCGAATCTTGTCTATTCGCTCGAATGTTTTAAAGAATAAAGTTTAAAAACACTTAAAATCAAGTGGCTTTCACGCGGTCACGATCTCTCGCTTTCAGAGAAATGACGAGTGGCTCTTTGTTTAATCCATTAGGAAACGAAGTTTGCACAGATGACACACAGCGTCAACACACTAACACAGTCATACACATAAAAATTCAAACTTCAATTTCAAAGAATTGAAAGGAACATTAAAAAGATTCTGAAAGAACGCGCTTCGGACGCGATCGTTCTCAGACGTGGCGCGTCTATAATTGTCACAGAACACCTTCCAAACTCAAATTAAGCTTTTTAATACATTCTTGTGATTAAATCTTGCGTAATCGCTGGAATATTTTAACTTATGAGTTTAAAAAACACAAATGAGCTCGTGATCATTCACAGACATCATCAAACTATCAAACACGGGGCGTGCTTCTCTGAGTGAACAGATATGTGATACACGTGCTGTCCACTAGAGGGAGCCACGAGACCATTTTTGTTAAGAGCCTCAAAAACAACCAAGAATATTATTAAAGTTTGACGTCTTGCCATGGCAACAATATTTAAGATATCACAAAGACATTCACATGTCTACATCTGAAATGTTTGGACATTATAATGAAGAAGTTTGAAGCAAATCGGGTAAAAATAAGAGGGTGATCTCAAAGCATTTTGAAAGTGACACATTTCCTGCTGCCAATTGGTGGCGCTATATCTTTGACTCATAATAGTCACATCCATGTGCTCGGCTTCCTACAACGAACACACCGGTGAAGTTTCATAAAAATCAATGAATGTATGCAGACGTTATAACACACTTTCTGTTTCTCTTTTCTCGCCATAAATTCGTTGCCTCGCCATGGGCAAACCGTTTGAGATATCAAAAATCCGCTGGCAATTTTGCGTCATCAATGTCTTGTCTTCATGCTGACCGAGTTTGGTGGTGATCGGATTAAGCGCCTAGGAGGAGTATATCAAATTCCAGAGCATGCACTTTTCAAACAACCCATAATAGCTCACTTCCTGTTGAGGCGGCGTACAACTTAGAGCACGAAAGTTGTCAGGCCCGATGAGGTGTATATGTTTACCGAGTTTAATACCAATATGTGCAAGAGTGTTTGATATATGGACCAAGATTTCGGACCCCATTCAAGGGGGCACTGTCGAGCCCCCCTGCCACGCCCGGGTCCCAGCCTCTGTGACGCCCTAATGGCCGCAGGTTCCAATGCGTGTGCAAAGTTTCAAGGGTTTTCGTGCATGTTAGGGGGCCCTAAAGTGCCAAAAACCTTGAAAAAAAAATAATAATGAAGAATAAGAAAAATCCTAAGGAAAACAATAGGGCCTTCGCCCTTACAGGGCTTGGGCCCTAAATAATCCTAAGGAAAACAATAGGGCCTTCGCCCTTACAGGGCTTGGGCCCTAATAATAATAAATAATCCTTAGAAAAACAATAGGGTCCTGCACCCTTTCAGGGCTTGGGCCCTAATAATAATCCTTAGAAGAACAATAGGGCCCTTCGCCCATTCAGGGCTTGGGCCCTAATAATAATCCTTAGAAAAACAATAGGGTCCTGCGCCCTTTCAGGGCTTGGGCCCTAATAATCCTTAGAAAAACAATAGGGTCCTGCGCCCTTTCAGGGCTTGGGCCCTAATAATAATAATCCTTAGAAAAACAATAGGGTCCTGCGCCCTTTCAGGGCTTGGGCCCTAATAATAATCCTTAGAAAAACAATAGGGTCCTGCGCCCTTTCAGGGCTTGGGCCCTAATAATCCTTAGAAAAACAATAGGTTCCTTCGCCCTTTCAGGGCTTGAGCCCTAATAATAATCCTTAGAAAAACAATAGGGTCCTGCGCCCTTTCAGGGCTTGGGCCCTAATAATCCTAAGGAAAACAATAGGGCCTTCGCCCTTTCAGGGCTTGGGCCCTAATAATAATCCTAAGGAAAACAATAGGGCCTTCGCCCTTACAGGGCTTGGGCCCTAATAATAATCCTAAGGAAAACAATAGGGCCTTCGCCCTTACAGGGCTTGGGCCCTAATAATCCTAAGGAAAACAATAGGTTAATAAATCACCATATGTTTCTTTGGTTATATTAAAGGTTTTTAAGTTATGTGATTTTTAAAATTTAGTTTAGCCCTCAAATAATTTGACATGGATATTTCTTTTTTAATTATATAATTTTGTTTGGGTTTATATATATATATATATATATATATATATATATATATCAAAATATAAGTCAAATTTGCTCAGTCTAGAAACCAAAGTGTGATGTTGTTCTGACAGGACAACCTGTAGCCTTCCTCCAATCTTGACTAGCACTACTACACTCTCATAAAATTGGTATAGTAGAGGTACAATTTTGTTCCTTGGGGAACTGTACCTTTAAAGGTACACAATTGGTCCTTAGGGTACAGTTATACCATTGTTCCTCTATTTAGAGCAGGGGTAGGCAAGTTCAGTCCTAGAGACCCGCTGTCCTGCAGAGTTTGGCTCCAACCCTGAAAGACATCTATAGAAGCCCTTATTGAAAATTAACAGAGGTTTAGACGTTGATGTTTTATTGAAAATATTTGGTCACCATTATGGTGATCAGTGTTTCCTTTAGTTAGGCAGTTTGACGCTTGGCATTTTATGTGAGTTTATGGCTTTTGTTACAGTGTTAACAAAACACATAATCTGTTCAAATAATAAAAAAAAGCCATCAATACAAATTGTCATGAAGAAAAATGTTTGACTAAACTCATCACTGACTAAAAATGTTAATAAATAATATCTACAACAATACTTTCTTGCCACATATCATTCTGAATTTCAATTTTTAAATACATTTTATGTGAAAAACATTTCGATGCACACAGAATATCAAGAGTCATCATATGAATCAATGGTGACATAAATCTGCAATGCATGCTGGGAGCCATGAGTTTTATACTGTGGTGGCTTAGTAGGGTTGGAGCTAAACTCTGCAGGACATCAGCTCTCTAGGACTGGACCTGCCTACCCCTGACTTAGAGGTACAAAAAAGTACTCTTAAGGGTACCACCCTAGTAACGGCCACTTGTACCATAAAAGGAACAATTTTGTACTCTTTTTTTTTTTTTTGACCGTGACTTTTGACTTTTTATTTATGTCAAAAAGATTAATTCTTAGGTACAATGTACTTATTGTGTTTATGTTGCATTATAAAACACTTTTATCCGTCCCTCACTCTCGTCTAAAAACTAAAGGAACAAAGGGAATTGCCCCTGGACATCCACCTTGCACCTTCCCTTACTATTTTTAAGTGAAAACGTATCTACATTTCCTGGCATTTTATTGTTATTATACTTATTATACCTGTTTGACTGTTTGTTTTGTCTGGTTTCACATTGTCTCAATTCTATTTTATTCTTGTTTTTATCTTTTTATTTTATTTCTCTTTACTCTGATAAGCACTTTAGTTCTGCTATGTTTAAATGTGCTATATAAATAAAATTTACTTACAACATTTACTTAATTTACTTACTTTTGCTGCTATTGCTGTGGGATATTTACCGGTTAGGGACAGGTTTGGTGGTATGTTTTGTTTTAAGGGCAAGTAAAGGGGTAAGTATAGGGTCAACAGTGTAATTACTTTAGAGATGCAACTAACGATTGTTTTGATAATCGTTTAGTTGGCCGATTATTTCTTCGATTAAATAATTAATCTGATTAAAATAATAAAAATAATTTTATTGACAAAACACACTGTTCCACATCCTGCCCAATGCCGTCCTTCAAACAAATGTCCCAATTGAACGCAATGAAAAAATATATAATATACAGATCTATATGCTTTATCTATGAATTCTCATGTTTTGGGCAGTTTGGATCATGCACCAATGCAGCAATAGCTCATTCTTTTTCTTTTTAGATGCATTTTGTCCATAGAAATGCGTTACTCAGTGCTGTAATTTGAAGCAAAGTTTTCTATATATGATCTGCAGACACGAGTAATCGATAATTCGTTGTCAATGATTTTCATTATTGATTATTATAAATACATAAAAACATGTATGTGCACAATAAGTGCACTGTCTCAAAAGATTAATGTATATGTTATTACATAGTAGTTAAAGACACTTAATATGAAGAGGGTTCTTAATACCTAAAACCAAAGGTGCCTGTTCCCAAGAAAGAACCATATATCATATAAGTCATTTCTGGATTATGCATATTAGAGCTGTTGATTTAACGTGTACATTACATATAGGTCATCTTACATTTTATACAGTTGATCGGTACATAATGAAGCCTATAGAATGCAGTTAGAATGCCCCCAAAAATACCCCTTATGAGTTTTTCTCATATTAATATCACAGGTGTAATGAGCGCAATATCACACGAGTGTTGTTTTTGCCCAATTTGATATTGATTTTTTACAACAGTTTGATAAATAAGAAGTTAAAACTGTGGTGGGTTTTTTTGACACAATATTGTCTGTTTTTCCTAATTTTGCCAACAAAACAGCTGAACTGTTGTGCAACACAGTAGGTGTGTTCGACTTGAAGTGGTGCTGCACAGATTGATCAGTGTTAGACGTGCCAGTACTGTTATATTCTGTAATTCTCCCCTTCCATTTTTTAATTTTTTTAATTTTCTTCTCCTGCGTTGAATTATCTGATTTATAAAACAACTGTGAATATTGCCATTTATTTTCAATAATTATTTTGTATATATTTTCTGACTGAGGCAGTCCAGATGTTGTTGTTTTTTTATTTAGTTTTTCATTCTGTGTAAATGCATGTCTTTGATTGTCCTTAGTTGCTTACTGTTTTATGCTTTTGTGTTTGTTAATATAAATTCCAAAGCTTTAAATAAAATTTATAAGACATGTGCCGTTACGGTAATATGATATATTGCAATAATGAACATATAGATGAGTTGTTGACGTGACGTGGCATTTTCACTGTCACACGAGATAAAAAAATAATATAATTAGTATTTGTCCTTTGCTGTGACACCCCTATATTATATATTTTTTTAGTTAAAACTGTATGTTAAACTACATAACCATGGAAAATTATACAAATGTGACTTTCTAACTGCTAATGACAGGTTAGCTACAAATAGCAAGTGAATTAACTGGCTCAAAAGGCTGAAACATCCTATAGTGTGGCAGATAATGAAATAATATTAAAATACTTTAATGTAACACCCCTCACTTTCTTTAATGCAATAACTACCATTTCTGACCTTTAGTGTGACATAATGTCCTACGGTGTGACACACATAAAAGAACCAAAGATTTCTTTTTATCTCAAAATCCCTTAAGAACAGTTGGGTATTGCAGTAGGGGAGATATAATCATCACTCATAAAAATACTGTGAACAATAATTTATCACAAATCATTCAGATTTTTAGAATGTATTTTAAATCATCTGGTTAAAATGCAAAAAAAAAAAAAAAAAAAAACGCTGTATGCTGCGCCAAAAAGGCATGCACACTCTGATGTAAACAAGTCCAACAAGCATGAGAAGCGCATGGCGGAACGTGGAGGCGTGCTGCATGAAAATGCACATTCATGCTGCGTCCCAATACGCCAACTTTATACTACGACCTAAAAGTATGTACTCTTTTTGTGAAGAAAAAGTACATACTTTTGAGTGTGTAGTAGAAGAGTGAAGAGGTTTTTTTTGTGTGTGACTCTGGCTGCTGTAACTGTATTTGTTATGGCAAGAAAAGCAAGAGAAAATGTGCTCAGATGATATTGTCTTACTTGATGATAAAGATAAGATCATCATGTGTGTCACACCATAGGACATTATGTCTCACTAAAGGTCAGAAATGGTAGTTATTGGGTAGTCGTGGCCTAATGGTGAGGGAGTTGGGCTTGTAATGTGAAGGTTGTCGGTTCGATTCCCACGCCAGCAGGAATTGAAGGTGTTGTTTTTGTGAATAAACAACACTCTCTCCACCTTCGATACCACGACTAAGGTGCCCTTGAGCAAGGCACCTAACCCCTAATTGCTCCCCGGGCGCTGTCGCAATAGCTGCCCACTGCTCTGTGTGTGTGTGTTCACTACTCACCGCTGTGTGTGTGCACTTGGGATGGATTAAATGCAGAGCACCAATTTCGACTATGGGTCACCATACTTGACAACACGACACGACTTTCACTTTTCACTTTCACTTTCATCATATAGTGGTCTATTTCACTGATGTCCTCTAGAATCTAATATTTTGATACATGATCATTTTGTATTATTAATTATAGCAAGTCTGTAATTCTACATTGTCCACTAAACATTTTGATCTCCAGCATCTATTAGACTCACTCAGGCATCAATAATCAGTGTATGAATCTCAACAATTGTGACAATGCATAATGCCACAACGCATTCTGGGAGCCACAGACTAGTTTTGTATGATGCACCCAGAATGCATTGCGGAATGAAGCATGTCACCGTTATTGAGATTCATACACTGATACTTTAGGGTCTGTATGCATCTTTAAAGCTTTTTGGTGTACAGTCCTTCAGATTAGAATGCACATATCTAAACAAATAATAGACTCTGAATATGATCAGTGACTCAAACACTACACGATGATCATGTCTCTATCGTCATCAAATAGCTGTCATTGTCTGAACACAATTTCTCTTGCAGTTTTTATTCCAAACAAAATTCAACGTCTGCTCAACATTGGAGCTTGATGTCAAACAACATTGGATTTAGACGTCAAAACCAATTTTTCGTTTTCAACCAAAATCAAATATTTATATATTTATGGAAATATCAGGCAAGTTTAACAAGTTGGGAAATTAACACCAATATAAGTAATATTTATATAAGATTATGACAAGGGGAAAATAAAATAAAGGTTTCCGTTCTCATAAGCATTAATGAACAATATTATACTGTACAAATTATATACTGAATTAGACTTTAACAAATCTTTTTGCTTTGCTACTTTTACAAAGTTTCACCCTCTTATAGTAACAATGTAACTATCAGAAATCACGTTTGGGTGGAGAATTGTTATGAAAGAATCTCCCCAAAATAATTTAAGAGATGTATAAATGTGTTGAAAATAGAAGATAAAAGGTAGGTACTCGATTGAAAATAGAATAAAATATTGTTTTATTAAAGGAAAAGATTAAAATATCCACCTTCTTTAAGTACTAAGCCAGATCACTGGTTGTTGTTGTGTTTTTCAGGCTGTGCCAACAGTATTTCATATGATGAATACTTCTCATTTGCAGGCAGTGGAAGAAGTCATGTGGACGAAACAGAAAAAGCATTAGGGCAAAGCCCATTTTTTTCCATTCCCATGCAAGCCTTTTTAGTTGGATGAAGTACATACACAGGTACGTTTATATTGTCAGTGATCTCTGCCTTTTTATCCATAACAGTCTGCACATTACATTTTTGTTTCTGTCCTTTTACAATAAAATTGCATGGTATTATGTTTATATTTTCACAGGGTCTCCATATGCGACAGATGGATATGATGCTAGATGACATCTCAAATAGTAGTGCGACTCTGTCCAAGATGTCCATGAAATTGCAAAGTGTATGTGTAAGAAGTATGCGGAGGCTCCGAAAAAAAAGAGGACAAAAAGTTGGTGGGCTCAATGTATGTGTACACATTGACAAAAGCAATGCCTTAAACTCAGAAAACATATCTATATTTTCTTTAGCGTGAAATTACAGTATATTCCCGGTTAATAATCGCATGGCTTTCACAGTAATTCCACAGTACAGGGTACCCACGGGGTCTTAAAAAGTCTTAAATTTGCTGAAATATTGAATTAAAAAATATTTTAAACGGGTCATAATTTTCCTACGTCCATGTAACGCTATCTCCGTTGCTCACTGAAATGCTTCTGCAGTGCTTTAGTGTGTGTGTGTGTGTGTGTGTGTTAATTCCGGGGTGTTGTAGTTCTTTCTTTCGCCAGTCCAACTATTCATACTGTACTGAAGACGTCACTTCCACTATGCTCGCCGCCATTTTTGTGCTCGACATGGCAACGAACACAGCACATTCTAGATGAGACGATTTGAGAAAAAAAAAATCTTTATTTGGAAAAAAAACATTTATTGTTGGTATGCAAACAAGTCATTGGACAACATTACTTAAGCTACATATAAAGAAACAAAAAGCATGTGCCATGGATAAATAAAATGAAAAGGCCTCTGCACGGACAATAAAGAAATAGTTTTAATCAAATCATGTTGTTGATGGAAAATAATACAAGAACAATACTAGTGCTAGTTATTAAAAATAATGTATCAATGTTTTTGAAAAAAATATTAAACATTTTTTAACTTACAGTAATAGTAAACATCTTTAATATGACTGTTTCAAATACCATCATTGCTGTTTGAGAGCACTGAAGCTGAAGAGAATTAACACTCATAAACTGAACTTGTTGTGGATGCATTCTTCCCGTAACAACACTGAAACACGGCAACTAAGCTTGAATAATTCACAACATTTTATTTTAATAGTGTATACATTTATAATGTTATGAATATGACAGCCCAAAAAAGTTGTTAATGTTTTGCGTTGCTGTTGGCAAGCGTTCCACTGAAGTTAAATATGATCCACTGAAGCTATAATATGATCAAATATAATCGCTTTATTAGTAGTGTCCTCATTATAATGTTATATGACAGTCCCAGTAGTTATTAATAAACAAATAATATATATATATATATATATATATATATATATATATATATATATATATATAAACATATAATAGACTCTGAATATGATCAGTGAATCAAACACTACATGATGATCATATCTCTATCGTCAGCAAATAGCTGTCATTGTCTGAACACAATTTCTCTTGGAGTTTTTGCCATAACATACACAGTTACAGCTGCAAAAGAAACAAATATAAAAAGGTCAAGTCAAACTGCACAACTGAAGCAAACACTGATCACCATAATGGTGACTTCAAACGAAACATTTTCAACAAAACATTAACATCTAAACCTCTGTTAATTCTCAATAAGAGCTTCTGTAGACGTCTGACAGAAATAAAGTCAATCTGGTTAGTAATAAATGAAGCTGGTAATAAGTGAACAGACCAAATAAGGGGGGGTTATTCCAAACAAAATTCAGCATTGGAGCTTGACGTCAAACAAACGTTGGATTTAGATGTCAAACCAATATTCATTTTCAACCAAAAGCCAACGTCTGACTGACATTGGAGTATAAATCCTGTGCCTGCTGGAGTAGGCCTATCAGTTGACTTGACTATCAGTGCTTTTGACTTTTAGAAAACAGGAGTGTCTGACATAAATTTCTTTCATTCTTTTTTTTTAGTATGCCAGAGGGCGTTTTGGAGGTGCATGGAGAAGGAAAAGCTGGATATTCGGGATGGTTGAGATTTTGCCTTCCTGAAAACCAGTATTGCGGTTGGGGGACAAAAGGGACAAGATGACTCTTTTACCAATCATAGAAAAACATGTAAAAAGAGGTAGCATCATTCATAGTAATGAGTGGCGTGCATACTCAGTCCTTTCAGAGAGAGGATACCAACACCGCACAGTGAATCATAGCATTATTTTTGTTAATCCATTGACTGGGTGTCAGAGATCGGTCAGGCTCTGCCAACCACCAATCACGACGCTCATCATCACCAGAGTACTGATCATCTCCACCTGAACCTCATCACCGTCACACTATAAGAACACTCACCCCACATATACTCATTGTCTGGTCTCCACTATGAGAAAGTGGACTCACTTACCATGTCTGAGTATTTACCTGTCTCGTCATCAACTTCTTATCCCTGTGTCTCTACCTGGTCCTCGTCTGTCATCGTCTGTCTGGTCTCCCTGGAATCACCATTCGTCCATCCGTGAGTGCTCAGTATCGCTTCGGCACAAGATCACATCATTACCTGCAAATCAAAGAAACAGTCAGTATATCCATTCATCCCAGTCACCTCCATTGAATTCATTGTTACCTGTGTTTATCTGTTTTGGTGTGTTCAATAAACCTCATTCCCTGATATCCTGTCTCTCGAGTCTGTGTTCCGTAACAGAAGACCAGACCGAATACAACAGGAGAATGAGCACACCGGACCCATTTCAGGAGATTGTCAACTCTCTCCGCCGAGCGATACTGGGCACGAAGTCGCGAAGTCTTTGGAATACCCGATGGAGATTCTTCAATTGGTGAGCGCCTATATCACCTGTCTCAAGCTAACATGTCTGTGTCTGAATATGCTATACAGTTTCGCACCCTCACTGCCGCGAGTGGTTGGAACGAGCGCTCTCTCCTCACCACCTACCATCAAGGTCTTCATCCCCGAGTTCGATTGCATCTGGCTGCATACGACGATTCCATGGGTTTGGAACGCTTCATCCAACTGTCGATTAGCACCGATCGTCGTATGCAGCCCTGCTTGGAACAACTTCCGGGTCAGACATCTCCATCTCTCCTCCGCCAGTCAGAGTACACCAGCTCTCCAGAACCAGAACCCATGCAAGTGGAAACTTACCACCTATCGGGAGCTGAGTGGCAGAGGAGGCTGACCCAGGGTCTTTGCTTGTACTGTGGTGCTGGAGGACATATACGAACCCCATGTCCCAATCCGTCCTCCACGACCCATGGTGAGTGTCTTTCATTCGGATGCTGTCAATATGAAACCACTCACGGGTGAAGTAATTCTTACTGCTTCTATGCTTTCTGTTTCAGTCCATACCCTCATCGACTCTGGGTCAGCAGGGAACTTCATTGCTGAATCCCTCTGCCGCCAGCTCCAGCTCAAGAAGAGTTCCATCCCGACCCAGTATCAGATACGGTCCATCAACAGGAAACCAATAAGACGTCGTTACGTTCAGTATGAGGTGGGACCAATCCAACTACAGCTGGGACGATGTCACCTGGAAGAGATAAACTTGCTGGTTCTGGAGGAATCCACCGCTGGTGTTGTATTAGGACGTCCGTGGCTGGAACGACACAACCCCGTCATCTCCTGGAGAAATGGTAAAGTCCTGAAGTGGGCGATAGCTACTTTCCAGGATTTCCAGGTTTTCCTCATCTGCCCTGTTCAATAGCTCCACTCCCTGTGCTATCCACCTCCATCGAGAGTCCTGTGGAACAACAATCTACGGACATTCCCGAGTGCTACGCCCCCTTCAGTTACGTTTTCTGTCCTCGACGGGCTTCGTCATTGCCACCTCATTGGCCATGGGACTGTGCCATCAACCTCATCCCGGATGCGCCTGTGCTCCACGGCAATATTTACCCCCTCTCGATCCCAGAACAGAAAGCCATGGAGGAGTACGTAGAAGAGGCACTACAACAGGGATACATCCGCCCTTCTACATCCCCTGCTGCTTCAAGTTTCTTCTTTGTGGCTAAGGACGGAGGCTTGCGGCCTTGCATCGACTACAGGGCACTGAATAAGATCACGGTCAAGTTCCGGTATCCTCTGCCCCTCGTCAAGTCAAGTCATCTTTATTTATATAGCGCTTTTTACAACGCAAATTGTGGCAAAGCAGCTTTACATTAATAAGAAAATGGTGTCATTGTGCAGCCTATTCTATATATTATTGATTCATTCCGTTGCAAATATCAGTAGTTATTAGTCTAGTTAATTTAGGTATATCAGCACTGCAGAAAACAGTGACGTAATCGTCCGGCTCAGCTCAGTTCGCATACAACGGCGCCAATGCAGGCATATCAAAAACACTGCTGAATATCAAGCAAGTGTCCCCAACTTAAGCAAGCCAAAGGCAACAGCGGCAAGGAACCAAAACTCCAACAAATGGAGAAAAAAACCTTGGGAGAAACCAGGCTTAGACGGGGGGCCAGTTCTCCTCTGGCCAACAGTGAACACTTGTCCGATACTCAGGCAGAGTTACAGGTCATTAAACCGATTTGGAATCGCAACAGTCAAAATATTTAATCCAGTTCCATCTAGTTTAAGATCTTTTTGATCACGCCGGTATGGGACGGTTTGTTGGGATATGTGCCACTGGCTGATGAGTCGGTAAGGTCTTCACAAAGGATGAGCTAGTTAACACAGTCTCCGCCGACACCACAGGGCCACACTGCTGCCGCACACAGGCACAGGTTCCCCGTCCGACCCGGACACGGCCCGGATCCAGCCAATCACGTTAATTGGTAAACCTCGGTATAAGCAGAGAGACAAAAAATTAGCGTAGACGCCATTCTTCATTCCGATGTAACGAGTACATCTGGTGTTATAGGAAGTGTTCCCGGTTCCGGCTGACCTGATCTATGCAGCCTAACAATCCTTTAACGGATATGAAGACAAAAGTTTATAGTGCGTCATGTGTATGCCAGGTTAAATAGATGCGTTTTTAGTCTAGATTTAAACTGACAGAGTGTGTCTGCTTCCCGAACAATGCTAGGAAGATTGTTCCAGAGTTTAGGTGCCAAATAGGAAAAGGATCTACCGCCTGCGGTAGATTTTGATATTCTAGGTATTAACAACTGACCAGAATTCTGAGATCGCAATAGACGCGAAGGACTATAATGCGTTAAGAGCTCACTCAGATACTGGGGAGCTAAGCCATTTAGTGCTTTGTAAGTAATTAGCAAGATTTTAAAATCTATACGATGTTTAATAGGGAGCCAGTGCAGTTTTGACAGAACCGGGCTAATATGTTCATACTTCCTGGTTCTAGTAAGGACTCTAGCAGCTGCGTTTTGGACCAGCTGTAATTTGTTTATCACGCGAGCAGGGCAACCACCCAGTAGAGCATTACAGTAATCTAGTCTCGAGGTCATAAACGCATGAACTAGCTGTTCCGCATTTGTCATTGAGAGCATATGTCGCAATTTAGATATATTTTTAAGATGGAAGAATGCGGTTTTACATATGCTAGAAATGTGGCTTTCAAATGAGAGATTGGTATCAAAGAGCACTTAACAGAGCAGCCATCAAGTGTTAGACAGTATTCTAGGTTATTATGTGCAGAAGTTTTTGGTCCAATAATTAGAATCTCTGTTTTTTCTGACTTTAGTAGTAGGAAATTACTAGTCATCCAATTTTTTATATCAGCTACGCATTCTGTTAATTTTGAGAATTGGTAGGTTTCGTCAGGGCGCGAGGAAATATAGAGCTGAGTATCAAACCTCGTCCCAGCAGCTTTAGAGCAACTCCGGGGAGCAACGGTCTTCACTAATCTGGACCTCCGCAGCACATACAACCTGGTACGGATACGTGAGGGGGACGAATGGAAGACCGCCTTTGTGACACCCACCGGTCATTATGAATACCTAGTCATGCCCTATGGACTGGTCAACGCCCACTCCGTGTTCCAGGATTTTATGCATGAGGTACTCCGGGAGTTCCTGCACCGTTTCGTAGTCGTATACATAGATGACATCCTGATCTACTCCCGGAGCCTCAGCGAACACCGTTCTCACATTGCGGAGGTCCTGCAACGACTCAGAGACCACCAAGTCTACCTTAAGGCGGAGAAATGCTTGTTCCATCAATCCATGAACCAGTTCCTGGGGTACAACATAAGTCAGCAAGGGATCGAGATGGACGAGGGGAAGGTAGAGGCAGTCCGGAACTGGCCACAGCCTGTCACAGTCAAGGATTTTCAACGTTTTCTGGGATTCAATTTCTATCGAAGATTTATCAAGAACTGTAGTACCATCACAGCTCCTCTCACTGAACTTCTGAAGAAAAAGCCCAAGTCTTTGTCCTGGTCCACAGCTGCCACAGAAGCCTTTGAAGATCTCAAGTCCGCCTTCACGCAGGCTCTGCTCCTGGTTCACCCCGACCCAGAGAAACAGTTTATTGTTGAAGATGATGCTTCCACCACTGGGGTCGGAGCCGTATTGTCCCAGCAGCAGGGGACTCCTCCACGACTACACCCATGTGCCTTCTTTTCCAGGAAGTTCACCCCGGCGGAGGCTAACTATGACATCGGCAATCGTGAATTATTAGCCATCAAGCTGGCATTGGAGGAGTGGCACCACTGGCTGGAGGGAGCCATGGAGAGCTTTCAGGTACTTGCAGATCACAAGAACCTACAATATCTCCGCGAAGCCAAACGGTTAAACCCACGTCAGGCAAGATGGGCGCTCTTCTTCACCTGGTTTGACTTCACCATCTCCTATCGTACCGGCAGTAAAAATATAAGGGCAGACGCGCTCTCCAGGATTCACACACCAATCGAGTCTCCCGAAGTTCCAGAGCCCATCTTGCCTACGCAGATCCATGTCTGTCCTATCCAATGGGATCTCAACCAAGAGCTTGCCTCCTTCAATGCCACAGTACCGCCTCCCCCGGAGTGTCCTCGGGGTCGTACCTATGTGCCACCATTCCAGCGTACTACCATCACGCACATGGGGCACAGGTCTGTGGGCACAGGCCATCCTGGGGCCAACCGCACCCTCTCGTTGCTACAGGAACGCTTCTGGTCGCCCAACATGGCCAGGGATGTAAGGAGGTTCGTCCAGGATTGTACGGACTGCGCTATCTCTAAGTCTCCACGACATCTTCCCTCTGGCAAGCTCCAGCCTCTTCCAATACCTCAGTGGCCATGGTCACACCTGGGGGTAGACTTCGCCACGGATCTGCCACCCTCCGGAGGTAATACCTGTATTCTGGTAATCATTGATCGTTTTTCCAAATCATGCCGACTAATCCCTCTCAGGGGTCTGCCCACAGCTATGACTACGGCTGAGTTACTCTTCAACCATGTTTTCCGTTATTATGGCCTTCCAGAGGATATCGTATCCGACCGGGGACCACAGTTCATTTGACAAGTCTGGCGTGGTTTCTTCAAGCTCATGGGTGTGACCGTAAGCTTGTCTTTGGGATATCATCCACAGACCAACGGGCAAACGGAGCAAAAGATCCAAGAGATAGCGCGGTTCTTACAAACCTTCTGTCACGGCCACCAGGACTCCTGGAACCAATTTCTGGGCTGGGCCGAGTACGCTCAGAACTCACTCCAACAAGCAACCACTGGACTGACTCCCTTCCAATGTGTACTCGGTTACCAGCCCCCACTATTCCCTTGGTCTGGGGAATCCTCGGATGTCCCTTGCGTCGATCATTGGTTCCGGGAGAGCGAGAGGGTCTGGGACTCAGCACATCACCATCTCCAACGGGCAGTGCGCAGACAACAGGCTCAAGCCAATGTCCGGCGCATCGAACCTCCTCCCTACCAACCTGGACAATTCGTTTGGCTCTCTACCTGGGACATCAAGCTGCGCCTGCCCTGTAAGAAGTTGAGTCCCAAATTCCCCATCACGAGGCAGATCAACCCAGTCACCTACCGGTTACAGCTACCCTCTCACTACAGAATTCATCCCACCTTTCATGTGTCTTTACTTAAGCCATGTCACTCACCCATGTCTGTTCCCTCCACAGAGCCTGACCCAGCCGGTGGACCTCCCCTTCCAATGATATCTGATGAAGGGGCCATCTATACGGTACAGGACATCTTGGACTCCCGGCGCCGTGGTGGCCTTCTGGAGTATTTAGTGGTTTGGGAGGGATACAGACCAGAGGAACCCCCTGGGTGCCTAGACGAGACATCCTGGACCCTGATTTACTCACCTCATTCCACGAAAATCATCCCAGTCGTCCTGCACCCCGAGGAAGAGGTCGGCCACCCCGGCCTCAGAGTTTACGGCCCTCAGGAGCGAGCCGTGGAGGGGGGGGTACTGTCAGTTATCGGTCAGGTTCTGCCAACCACCAATCACGACGCTCATCATCATCAGAGTACTGATCACCTCCACCTGAACCTCATCACCGTCACACTATAAGAACACTCACTCCACATACACTCATTGTCTGGTCTCAACTATGAGAAAGTGGACTCTCTTACCTGTTATCCCATGTCTGAGTATTTACCTCTCTCGTCATCGACTTCTTATCGCTGTGTCTCTACATGGTCCTCGTCTGTCATCGTCTGTCTGGTCTCCCTGGAATCACCATTCATCCATCCGTGAGTGCTCAGTATAGCTTCGGTACAAGATCACATCATTACCTGCAATTCAAAGAAACTGTCAGTATATCCATTCATCCCAGTCACTTCCATTGAATTCATCGTTACCTGTGTTTATCTGTTCCGGTGTGTTCAATAAACCTCATTCCCTGATATCCTGTCTCTCGAGTCTGTGTTCCGTAACACTGGGGTACATACACAAAGCATTGAAAGGGCATGGGCAAACTTCAAAAGGGAAGTGTGGAGGCTGCGTGCAAACCGGTCAGAGAAGGCTCTCAAAAAACATCTAATATATATAGAATGGACTTATTGGCTAGGCAGGAGACACAGACAGGGGATTCTCAGAAGGCTTCTGCGTGATATCAGTCAGTTCTATGTTTTGTTAACTTGGTCATCCAAATTTTTGATATTTCATTACCCGTGGACTTTCTCCCGGATGCACACACAAACATCAATGTAAAAAAGAGAGACTTTTTCATTTCATGTTGTCCACTGCAGTGTTTTTTTTAATATATACAGCAGTTCATTAAAAGCAGTTGGTTGGACAAACTAATGACTCTGGTGTTTATTTCGCAGATATGTACTTGTACTGTGTTACTGTTATTTTCTTAAAGGTGCAGTGTGTAGTATTTATGAGGATCTATTGACAGAAATGAAATATAATATACATAACTATGTTTTCAGTGGTGTGTAAATTAATGTACTGTTATGTTTTTATTTCTTGGAATGAGCCATTTCTATCAACATACACCACGTGCTCCCTACAGTGAAGTCGGCATTTTGCACTGTCATGTTTCTACAGTAGCCCTAAACGGACAAACTTCTCTACAGAGCTCTAGCCACTCTGTGCTATCTCCGATGATGACATCTTTGTTCTGTGTCGGCCACCATAGCTTCTCTATGTGCTTCGAAAGGGAGAGGTGAGCGGTGGGTGGTTGCAATTCACAACCTCACCACTAGATGCCGCTAGAATTTGCACACTGCACCTTTAATATTAAACCAAATAGTTATTAGGGTCGGTAACCCAGTTCTACCATCTTCAGTCCCTGATTGTTGTGGAGGTGTGAAGTGTTTGATGGATGATTTGCATATCTAAGAGCAGTGCAACACCATTCGATGGAGATTACTCACTTTCTCTTTCACTCTCTCTCAGGTAACTTTTTACATACGTGTTAAGTATGATTAATGGTATATTATTTTATCATCTCATACATATATTTTGTAACCATTTTAAGTGTAACCATAACCAGATATTATCATTAAACTCTTTCATTACAATAGATGTGCTAACTAGTTCTGATTTGGTATTAATTTAAGTACTACCTATTGCAATACAATATCATCACACTATAGCCATGCTCTCCCCCATATTTTGCCATTATAACTGCACTTATTTCTGTTGTTGGTATAAGTTGCAATGGGTGGTAATAGACAAGAAATGTACAGTTTTCGACCATCTTGCTAACATTTCTTTAGTCATTTGGCAATCCTGCAGACTGAACCCCTGCTGGAAAAGCACCCTTAGAATGAAATTAATGTTGATTGATATAATAGGAAATACACTCACCTAAAGGATTATTAGGAACACCATACTAATACTGTGTTTGACCCCCTTTCACCTTCAGAACTGCCTTAATTCTACGTGGCATTGATTCAACAAGGTGCTGAAAGCATTCTTTAGAAATGTTGGCCCATATTGATAGGATGGCATCTTGCAGTTGATGGAGATTTGTGGGATAGACATCCAGGGCACGAAGCTCCCGTTCCACCACATCCCAAAGATGCTCTATTTGGGTTGAGATCTGATGACTGTGGGGGCCATTTTAGTACAGTGAACTCATTGTCATGTTCAAGAAACCAATTTGAAATGATTTGAGCTTTGTGACATGGTGCATTATCCTGCTGGGAGTAGCCATCAGAGGATGGGTACATGGTGGTCATAAAGGGATGGACATGGTCAGAAACAATGCTCAGGTAGGCCATGGCATTTAAACAATGCCTAATTGGCACTAAGGGGCCTAAAGTGTGCCATGAAAACCTCCCCCACACCAATACACTACCACCACCAGCCTGCACAGTGGTAACAAGGCATGATGGATCCATGTTCTCATTCTGTTCTCATCCAAAATCTGACTCTACCATCTGAATGTCTCAACAGAAATCGAGATTCATCAGACCAGGCATTTTTCCAGTCTTCAACTGTCCAATTTTGGTGAGCTCGAGCAAATTGTTTTCCTATTTGTAGTGGAGATGAGTGGTACCCGGTGGGGTCTTCTGCTGTTGTAGCCCATCCGCCTCAAGGTTGTGCGTGTTGTGGCTTCACAAATGCTTTGCTGCATACCTCGGTTGTAATGAGTGGTTATTTCAGTCAAAGTTGCTCTTCTATCAGCTTGAATCAGTCGGCCCGTTCTCCTCTGACCTCTAGCATCAACAAGGCATTTTTGCCCACAGGACTGCCGCATACTGGATGTTTTTCCCTTTTCACACCATTCTTTGTAAACCCTAGAAATGGTTGTGCGTGAAAATCCCAGTAACTGAGCAGATTGTGAAATACTCAGACCGGGCCGTCTGGCACCAACAACCATGCCACGCTCAAAATTGCTTAAATCACCTTTCTTTCCCATTCTGACATTCAGTTTGGAGTTCAGAAGATTGTCTTGACCAGGGCCACACCCCTAAATGCATTGAAGCAACTGCCATGTGATTGGTTGATTAGATAATTGCATTAATGAGAAATTGAACAGGTGTTCTTAATAATCCTTTTGGTGAGTGTTAGGGGTGTGACGAGATCTTGTACCACGAGATCCCGCGAGTCTAAAACGTGACGAGATTTCTCATTGAGGTGAAAAGTTGTCTCGTCATGCTATCAGTGTGAGGATGAAATTATTATTGAAGATGCCCCCGCCACTTTCAAATCCTTTGTGTGGAAACATTTTGGTTTCCAGTAGAAATAATAAAAGGCGAAAGAATAACACACAAGACACAAACAATATGTAAACGTTGTAAGGAAACTATGCCGTACACCTCAGCCAAGGTTGTACAGACTCTTAGGGGTCATTCACATATCGCGCGCATTTTCATTCGCGCAAAATGGAAGCGGCGCGGTCGCGACGCGCATGCGGTGCAGCGCATGTTTTTTCCTGGCGCGCCTGTGCTGCGGCGAGATGAAAACATCTCAACTTTTCAGAATGCCTCAAGCGCACCGCAGGTCATGTGACAAGAACCAACCGATCATCTTCGACCTTACCGTAACAAAACATGGAAATCTCAGCCGAACAGCTGATCATAGCTGTACAGGGGGGTTGTTATATCTCATCTCCATAAATATATCTAGTAGTAAAGCTAAAGCAAGGGCTAAAAATCAATTTATCCCTTGATGAAACTTCCTCATGGTTGTGGAGAGCACAGTTCATGGTTGCATAGCAACGACAGACGCTACAGAAGCGCGAGCTCCCGAACGCTTGCAAAAGTAGGAGGAAGCGACGCGGCCGCGCTTTACACGCTTTTTTAGGCGCGATATGTGAACGGCCCCTAAAGAGGCAAAAAGCATCGCTATTACTGCTGACGGTTGGACTTCTCGGTGTACGCAGAGCTATATAACAGTTACAGCCCACACAATCAATAGTGACTGGGAAATGGTCAACTTTGTACTGCAGTTAAAGTGACACTTAAAGTGTCATTTTAATTTTTTATTTATGTTTATTTTATTTATACTGTTTAATTTATGTTCAATCTGTAGAAAGAAGTTCAGTGAGATTTTCTTATGTGAAATTACACGGGGCAGAAAACAATTGGTTGATTTTGTGGCAAAACATTTAATAATTCATTAAAATAGAAGTAAAATGACATGCATTACAAGTTGTTTTCAAAATGCACCAACATTTTTGCATTTTATGATTTTCAGTTGAATAAAAGACTATTTTCCCTTCATACGTTTCATTATTGAGGATTTCTTAAAAATACTATAAAAATCTCATCTCGTGAACCCAATCTCGTGTCTCGTCTCGTCTCGTGGGATAGGGGTCTCGTTACACCCCTAGTGAGTGTACAGTCGTGGCCAAAAGTTTTGAGAATTACATAAATATTGGAAATTGGAAAAGTTGCTGCTTAAGTTTTTATAATAGCAATTTGCATATACTCCAGAATGTTATGAAGAGTGATCAGATGAATTGCATAGTTCTTCTTTGCCATGAAAATTAACTTAATCCCAAAAAAAACCTTTCCACTACATTTCATTGCTGTCATTAAAGGACCTGCTGAGATCATTTCAGTAATTGTCTTGTTATGTTGAATGTTGATGAGCAAAAGGCTGGAGATCATTATGTCAGGCAGATTGGGTTAGAATGGCAGACTTGACATGTTAAAAGGAGGGTGATGCTTGAAATCATTGTTCTTCCATTGTTAACCATGGTGACCTGCAAAGAAACGCGTGCAGCCATCATTGCGTTGCATAAAAATGGCTTCACAGGCAAGGATATTGTGGCTACTAAGATTGCACCAAAATCAACAATTTATAGGATCAGCAACTTCAAGGAAAGAGGTTCAATTTTTGTAAAGAAGGCTTCAGGGCGTCCAAGAAAGTCCAGCAAGTGCCAGGATCGTCTCCTAAAGAGGATTCAGCTGCGGGATCGGAGTGCCACCAGTGCAGAGCTTGCTCAGGAATGGCAGCAGGCAGGTGTGAGCGCATCTGCACGCACAGTGAGGCGAAGACTGTTGGAAGATGGCCTGGTGTCAAGAAGGGCAGCAAAGAAGCCACTTCTCTCCAAAAAAGACATCAGGGACAGATTGATCTTCTGCAGAAAGTATCGTGAATGGACTGCTGAGGACTGGGGCAAAGTCATATTCTCCGATGAAGCCCCTTTCCGATTGTTTGGGGCATCTGGAAAAAGGCTTGTCAGGAGAAGAAGGTGAGCGCTACCATCAGTCCTGTGTCATGCCAACAGTAAAGCATCCTGAGACCATTCATGTGTGGGGTTGCTTCTCATCCAAGGGAGTGGGCTCACTCACAATTCTGCCCAAAAACACAGCCATGAATAAAGAATGGTACCAAAACACCCTCCAACAGCAACTTCTTCCAACAATCCAACAACAGTTTGGTGAAGAACAATGCATTTTCCAGCAAGATGGTGCCATAAGGCAAAAGTGATAACTAAGTGGCTCAGGAACCAGAACGTTGAAATTTTGGGTCCATGGCCTGGAAACTCCCCAGATTTTAATCCCATTGAGAACTTGTGGTCAATCCTCAAGAGGCGGGTGGACAAACAAAAACCCACTAATTCTGACAAACTCCAAGAAGTGATTATGAAAGAATGGGTTGCTATCAGTCAGGATTTGGCCCAGAAGTTGATTGAGAGCATGCCCAGTCGAATTGCAGAGGTCCTGAAAAAGAACGGCCAACACTGCAAATACTGACTCTTTGCATAAATGTTATGTAATTGTCGATAAAAGCCTTTGAAACGTATGAAGTGCTTGTAATTATATTTCAGTACATCACAGAAACAACTGAAACAAAGATCTAAAAGCAGTTTAGCAGCAAACTTTGTGAAAACTAATATTTATGTAATTCTCAGAACTTTTGGCCACGACTGTATATTATGCATTTGGGATTTTTAGCTCCATAGGTGTTGGAAAAATGAAATGAAAGAATAATACTGATTATGATAGAGTTCAACAATTACATAAATTATATTCAAGAACCCTTTGATAAACCCGAGAGTTTATCATCATCTTGCATCTTTGCATGTATAGAGTGTTTAAATTGATAAGAACATTGAAGAGATTATTTTCATGATAATTTTTTATTTTTATTATTTAAGGCTTAATACAAGGCATGTATGTTCATTTGTCTGATGTGTGGATATGATTTTTGTGAATATGATACTGTGCATTAGAAGGAATGAAGTTATAAAGTTCATACATTTTGCCCAAAACAAGTGATCTTATGTCTTTATGTGTCTCAGTAAGGTCTCTTCCTGTCTGGGTCTTGGGCAACATACAAAGCAACACAATCCTGTGACCGTTTCCACTGATACCTAAAGAAACAAACACAGTGATGTTAACCAAACAGTTGCTATCATTCACACTGACATAAATACTTGCTAATTTGGTTTCCTGTCACTGAGATTTCCCATCTCTTGCAAACAGGTCTGTCAATTTAAGGGGTCATGAAATGGAGAATCAAGTCCTCCTGCACATGAGAACTTCTGAATGCCAGGATTTGAAATCAGGAGAATCGTGATATCACGATTTTCCTCAAAATGCCTGTTAAAATGTGTCATTGTCATATGTAAACAAGGAGGTGCGTTCTGAGCAACTGTCTGTCACAAGAGCAACACTGCTGTTGAATAAGAGTTTTGAGTAAGACCATTAAACTCAGATGTTTTTCTGTCAGCTTGGAGTACATCAGAAATAGAACGAGGTGTCAGTTTACTGTCGGGTATTTCTTGTGGTGCGCCACACCAAATCCAGTGTAGACAGTGTAAATGAGGATGGAAAATTATATATTTTTACAAATATTGGACTGTTTTTGGTGCAAAATCTGAAACATGCATTCCATGACCCCTTTTAACACTTATTAAACTAGTAACACAAATGTTCATCACACTCACTCTGTCTCTCCAAAAATAAGCAGACAATACCCTGCAGACAGGATGTACTCCTTGCCATTCATCAAGACATTGGAGGACCCCTCCTACACAAAACACAATCAAAAGTAGGAAAATGGAAGGAGAGTATAAAACTAAAGTACAGAGCACATGACATGCAAGAAAAAAAAATTAAATCGTGAGCATGATTAACTAATTCTTTCCCTCGATTTACTGATTCATGCACACGATTTAGCCTACTATTTTTTTCCAGCATGTCATGCCCGGGGCTCTGTAAAATAAGAATTTTCACCAGAAAATGTCTTTTGAATAAGTAAGTAACAAGTTTGCCACTTTTGTTCTGATCAACTGAGAAAAAAAGCATTACAATATATCATGCTGCCAATGGTGACCCTTACCAGACACCACCGATTTTGGCAAGTGGGTCATAAATGACATACCCACAAATATAAAGGCTGCTTGCAACTTAAGTCATTCTGAATAGACACATAACCAAGATATATTTAAAAACCCAACACTTGAGAGTTTATAGTTCAAGACTCAGAATTACTCAGACTGTTATTGATATGGAAATATAGAAGCTCAAACAAATTAAAAAATATTAAGAATATATTTTTAAATGTATAAAAATACTACGTGAAAGTAGTATACAACAACTTGTAACAACAACTAAAGTGAAGCCACAAGTGTGATCATGCTTAATTTCAAATCTGATGATGATATCGCTAAAATTATGCATTCTATGAAGCATTTTGTAAGATAATGTCAGTTTAACAAGGCTAAGAAATGCTAATTATTTTGTTATTGCCCTGTAAACACCTAATTGCCATCAACTAACTAATGTCAGGCGAGGAGAACTGCTCAATTCATGCTCTATTGTGTTCACTCACTGAACCTTTCACACGTCTGTCGTGAATGAGACCCTAACCCTAACCCAAGCCCAAAGGGCGCTATTGTTTTCCTTAGGATCATTATTATTAGGGCCCAAGCCACTGAGGCGCAGGGCCCTATTGTTCTTCAAAGGATTATTATTATTAAGGCCCAAGCCCAAAGGGTGAAGGCCCTATTGTTTTCCTTAGGATTATTAGGGCCCAAGCCACTGAGGCGCAGGGCCCTATTGTTTTTCTAAGGATTATTATTAGGACCCAAGCCCAAAGGGCGAAGGCCCTATTGTTCTTCTAAGGATTATTATTAGGGCCCAAGCCACTGAGGCACAGGGCCCTATTGTTCTTCTAAGGATTATTATTAGGGCCCAAGCGCAAAGGGTGAAGGCCCTATTGTTTTCCTTAGGATTATTAGGGCCCAAGCCACTGAGGCGCAGGGCCCTATTGTTTTTCTAAGGATTATTATTAAGACCCAAGCCCAAAGGGCGAAGGCCCTATTGTTCTTCTAAGGATTATTATTAGGGCCCAAGCCACTGAGGCACAGGGCCCTATTGTTCTTCTAAGGATTATTATTAGGGCCCAAGCGCAAAGGGCGAAGGCCCTATTGTTTTCCTTAAGATTATTAGGGCCCAAGCCACTGAGGCACAGAGGCTGGGACCCGGGCGTGG
Organism: Zacco platypus; assembly: GCA_038088235.1. Classification (NCBI taxonomy): domain Eukaryota; kingdom Metazoa; phylum Chordata; class Actinopteri; order Cypriniformes; family Xenocyprididae; genus Zacco; species Zacco platypus. The sequence goes on along the minus strand of CM076078.1, from coordinate 23,791,358 downwards.
CAGGGGGGCTCGACAGCGCCCCCTTGAATGGGATCCAAAAACTTGGTCCATATATCAAACAACCTTGCACATATTAAACTCGGTACACATATAGACCTCATCGGGCCTAACAACTTTCGTGTTCTAAGTTGTACGCCGCCTCAACAGGAAGTGAGCTATTATGGGTTGTTTGAAAAATGCATGTCTGAAATTGATATACTCCTCCTAAGCGCTTAATCCGATCACCACCAAACTCGGGCAGCATGAACTCAAGACATTGATGATGCAAAATTACCAGTGGATTTTTGATATCTCAAACGGTTTGCATATGGCGAGAGAACGAATTTATGGCGAGAAAACAGAAACAGGAAGTGTGTTATAACTTCTGCATACATTCATTGATTTTTATGAAACTTCAGCTGTGTGTTCATTGTAGGAGGCCGAGCACATTGATGTGACTATTGTGAGTCAAAGTTATAGTGCTACGAATTGGGAGCAGGAAGTGTGTCACTTTCAAAATGCTTTGAGATCACCCTCTTATTTTTACCCAATTTGCTTCAAACTTCACCAGAATAATGTCAAGACATAGCGAATGTAGATCTGTTAAAAGATCTTTAATCTGTTGCTATGGCAACAGTGTTTCAAATATCAAAGTCCAATATTTGTTTTGGATGCTTTTGAGACTCTTAGCATGATTCAAATTGCATGAAACTCGACACACACCTCAGGATTGTCATCCAGTAGACATGGGCAAAGCCTTAAACGGGGGTGGAGGAGGGGCTCTATAGCGCCATCTTTTGACAAACGTTGGGGGTTAGTTTAACCTACAGTCACCAAACTCGGTACACATATTGTTCTCATTTAGCCGGACAACTTTCTAATTTACAGTCATTAGCTCCAGCCAACAGAAAGTCAGATATTTTGGTCTGAATATGAATATTTTGAATAATCAAGCTCTGAATTTTTAGCTACTCCTCTTAGGGGATTCAGGCAATTGCCACCAAACTTTCTGAACATGATGACAACATACTGAAAATGCCAAACTGCAAACAATTATAGTATATCTTGAATAGTGTTGCCATGGCGAAGGTTTAAAGAAAGGACAAAAAAAATAAATAAAGGAATTTGTCTTTTTTTTTTTTTTTCAAATAACTATTCTGCCTTTATTTCAATATATAATAATACAAATATTATAAATAAACATTTTAATTTATTTCTTTGATTCAAGATTTATGTGTAAGGTAAAATTAACCAGATAACTGCTCTGTGGTTCAAAGGAATTCTATTATTAACTAAATGTCATATGTTGAATGAGAACTAGAGGGCAGCATATGCCTATTTTTAAATAGGGTTGAGAAGACGAACAGTTTTAACAAAAGTTTAAAAAGGAAAGTGTCATACTTGTAATGTCAATGTTTGACTTAAATTAAATTAAGATTGTATATTTGGCAATGAACCTGGATGAATTTAAAATGAATATACAATTTTCAGATCAATACATTTTGTATTATTTTCTTTAAAATGTATTTTGAGATTAATTTATGACACTAAACAATATTCTCCTCTGAATTATACACTGTTTATTTCTATATACAATACTAACATTGAATAAGAAATTTAAATGTTTTTTTTTTAATCAATGTAGTATTTTTAACTTAAAAATAAGCCGATTAATGATCTGTTTGAGGACAAGAAATAAAAAAGAAACTTAAAATATAGTAATAAACCAAAATATGGCACTATAGGGTTATTTTTAAACAAGGTTATATACAATTCTGAACAGCTTTAAAGTACAATAATTTGTATTATAATCAATGCTTTTTCCATACTCTATTGGCATGTATATTTAGTTATCAAAAACAACTTTTTGTCACGTTTGGATTTTAATTTTTGTTTTTGTTTAAAATTGTCACAGTAGACTTCCAGTTTGGTGGGATGGCGTAGACACGCGTTAAGTCTCGTTCCTGTATATTTTTTTGTCTTTAATCCCCATGATTGATTTTCATTTGTTACCAAGTGAACAGCATCTTTGTTACATACATACTGGCTTTGAATTATGGCATCTAAATCAACGAAACAATGTAAAAAAGATCAGAAAGCCGAGGCGTGCGGAGATGACGGTAAAGAGGTTAGCATGGCAGCTATCGCTAACCTTCTGGAAGAGCACCGGGTCGCTCTTTCTACGGACTTCAAAACTGCCGTTTCAATGCTCGAGGCAAAGCTAGACCAAATTCAAACTACCGTGACGGATCACGCTTCGAAGATTACTTCGCTCGAGACCTACGCAAACTCACAGGATGAGCGCACAAAAGCCTTGGAAACGACTTGCGCAATGCTAACTGAGAGCAACGCGAAACTGCATGCCAAAGTTGTGGATCTCGAGTCCCGGAGCCGGCGCAATAATATAAGAATTATTGGACTACCTGAATCAATCGAAGGACCCCATCCCTCGGTCTTCTTCTCTGAACTACTTTCTGAAGTGTTTGGGGATGGAGTCCTGGAATCTCCACCGGAATGTGATAGAGCTCACCGGTCACTGTCCGACAGGCCGAGGCTGGGGCAGAGGCCTAGGCCTGTTATCATTCGATTACACAAGTTCCAACAGAAGGAAAAGATCATTCGTGAGGCAAGAGCGAAGAGGGGAAAGCTTCAATATCGCGGCACACCTATCGCTATTTACGAAGATTATGCTCCGAAGGTGTTGGAACAACGTTCCAAGTACAGAGAGGTGATGTCTGAGCTTTACAATCTGGGCCTAAAACCAGCGCTGTTGTTCCCGGCCAGGCTCACTATTGTAACGAAGGATGGGGATCTGAGAAGATTTTCATCGGTTGCCGAAGCCAAAGAGTACATTACGTCTGTACGTCTAGCAAAGGTCTAAAGTTGAAGTGACTTATGCAGTAACTTATGGCGGGATCTGCTGGTGTCTCAAAAAGCAGAGTTCGCTAACTGCTTGGATTCCTAAAGAGGCTTGATTAGGCTGTTGGTTATTGTTAGGCTGCTACACCCGAATGGATCGATGTTTATTTATTAATTAATGTTTACTTATTCTAGATCTATTCATGCCTTTTGTTTAACACTTGTGTAGGCTTCGCTTTATGTTCTCAGTTCATTGTTTAGTTCTAAAATATGATAGCTATAATACACATACATGTGGTTTTTTTTGGGGTTTTTTTCCTCTCCTCTCTCTCCCTTGGTTTGCCAGACAGTGCTCTTTATTATACTTATCTTGTTTCATCTCAATTTTCCTTCGTCCGTGATTCACGTGCAGAATTTATTAATACTATTATTATTATTATTATTATTTTTATTTTACTTTGTTTTGTAGTTATGGCACCTACAGTATGCTTTGTTATGCGTGTTATATATCGTACATGAAGATATGTACACAAATTATTATTTTATTTATTTTTTTATTAATGGTTGAATGTTATTTATTTTAATTTTCTTCTCTTGTCGCAACAGGCAGTACTTATGGTTATCACACTTATATTATTTCTATTAATTTTATTTGGTTTTCAAGAGACAGACAGGACTAATTACGATCCTTCTAAACGGTTTCTGTCTTGTGCCTCCTCTGGCACCATGCTTACTTATTACAGTTGCAACATTTGAAAGGGGACATTATATTCCTACAGGAAATGCATCTTAAAACGTCAGAGATTCAGCGTATTAAAAGGGCTTGGATGAGCCATGTGTTTCATTCGAAATTTTCTGTTAAAGCTGCTATTATTGTTAGTAAGAATATATTGTTTGAGCCAGTAAATATTATTGAAGATGTTAATGGCTGTTATGTCATGGTATCGGGCCTGCTACAGAACTTGCCAGTAGTTCTAATTTCTGTCTATGCCCCTAACTGGGATGATGAGCAATTCTTCATCAGCCTATTTGCTAAAATTCCAAACTGTGACAATCATCACATCCTGATGGGTGGCGACTTTAACCTGGTGCAAGACATAAGCCTCGATCGATCGTCCTCCAAGCAAATTAATTTGTCTAATTCTGCCAAAACATTGCTTAATTGCTCATCTCATTTAGGAATTTCAATCCCCTGGAGGTTTAATAATCCCCAGAGTAAAGTCTTTTCTTTTTTTTTACCTCCACACCAAACCTTCTCCAGGATTGATTTTTTTCTGATTGAAAATAAATTGCTGCACCTGGTTACTGCTAGTGGCTATCACCCTATAGTTATTTCGGATCACGTCCCCGCCTTTCTTGGTATTAATCTTCCTCTAAAACTTGCCTCCCCATCACTATGGAAATTTAGCTCTCACTTATTAGCAAATCATGAGTTTAAGAACTTTGTGGCCACTCAAATAAGTAACTACATTGAATTCAATGACACCCCTGAGGTTAAAAGCAGACTTGTTTGGGAAGCTCTTAAAGCCTTTGTTCGAGGTCAGATTATTTATTTTATGTTGTATCTGCGTAGAGTTGAAAGGGCTAAAAGGCAGGACATTTTAGACAACCTCCTCAAATTGGATGAAACGTATGTAGTCTCCCCCTCGCCTGATCTTTACAAAAAACGTCTTTTATTGCAGTCAGAATACGATGGTTTGTAGACGCACGTTGTAGAGAGACAACTGCGGCAATCTAAACAGCGTTTTTTTGAGCATGGTGAAAAAGCAGGTAGACTTCTAGCCCAACAGGCCCGAGCAGCCCGTGCCTCTATATCAATTCCGAGAATTACTGGCCCTAGTGGCAATCTTACTACAGACCCGGTTGAAATCAATAGAGTTTTTTGGAAATTCTACGTAAACCTCTATACTACTGAGCACTCTTAAGCTTCGCTAACAATCCCTAACCCCTTGGACTACTTAATATACCCAAGAATCGACCAAGATACGGCATAGGAATTAGGCAGCCCCATTTCTCCCCAAGAAATCCAAGAAGCTATTAAATTAATGCAAAATGCGAAATCCCCAGGCCCTGATGGGTTTACAGTCGAATTCTACAAGGCATATTCTAATTTACTAGTCCCAATTTTAGTGAGAATGTTCAATGATTCCTTTCAAGAAGGCCAGCTTCCAGGGCCACTTTATATGGCTTCTATATCTTTGCTTTTGAAAAAACACAGAGATCCCACTTCCTGCGGTAACTGTAGAACGATTTCTCTGCTAAATGTAGACTGTAAGATACTAGCCAAAATTCTTTCTCTCCATCTTCAAAATGTGATGCCATTCATAATTCCATTAGATCAAGCAGGCTTTACATTAAATAGGCATTCTTTCTTTAATACTCGGAGACTATTTAACATTATTTTCTCTCCCTCATCCAATACCCCTGAAGTCATAGTTTCATTGGACGCAGAGAAAGCGTTCGATAAGGTTCAGTGGGAATACCTGTTCTTTGTTTTAGAAAAAATCGGATTTGACCCCAAATTTATTTCTTGGATTCGGCTCTTGTACGCTTACCTGTCTGCATCGGTACATACCAACGGTGTCCATTCACCACCCTTTTTGCTCCAACGGGGGACATGACAAGGCTGCCCGCTTTCGCCCTTATTATTCAATTTAGCTATTGAACCCTTGGCAATCTGGCTCCGTAGCCATGATGCATTCAAAGGCATTACACGCTATGGTCGGGTCCATAAACTTTCTCTTTAAGCAGACGATTTGTTACTGTACACCTCTGACCCCATAGCTTCTCTCCCTCCTATACTATCTATTCTGGACCAGTTTGGCTGCCTTTCAGGGTACAAGTTCAATTTACAAAAAAGCGAGTTGTTTTTTGTCAACCAACTGGCTAAATCTTTTCCTCATTCTTCATTCCCCTTTAAGCTGGCCTTGGATGGGTTTAAAATATCTGGGGATATTTATCACTAGTTTGCTTAAAGACTTGTTTTTTAAGAATTTTATGCCACTTTTGGACAAATGCAAGTCAGATATTGCTAGGTGGAGTTCCCTTTCCCTTTCTGTAATAGTTTGTGCGAACCTTATTAAAATGGTCATCCTACCAAAATTTTTGTATCTTTTCCAACATGTTCCAGTTTGCATTAGTAAAGCCTTTTTTACTAATTTAGATCAGCAATTGAACGGATTTCTATGGAATAACAAGCCAGCTCGAATCAGGAAATCAGTTCTTCAGCTTCCCAAATCTGAAGGTGGTCTAGCGCTTCAAAATTTTCGACACTACTTTTGGGCATGTAATATTAACAAATTACTTTGCTGGGTGGGCCCTAAAAGCTGTGCCTCTAGTTCGCCCTGGCTGCACATAGAGATATCTTCCTCCCGTTCTTTACTTTCTAATATCTTTTCCCAGCTTCCACTTGAGGTACACAAAATTTCGAGCAACCCAATAGTTATCAACACTATTATGATTTGGCTGCAATTCAGGAAACAATTTGGCCTTCACAAAGCTTCAACTCATATGCCGATTTCAAATAATCACTTATTTCCCCCCATCCTTGTCCGATAGCGTCTTCGATATTTGGGCAGCCAAGGGCCTTTCTACTCTGAATGACTTGTATGAAAATGAAATCTTCCCCTCTTTCTCTTTCTTATCAGCTAAATTCAACCTTCCTAATAGTCATCTTTTTCGTTTTTTCCAAGTGAGGCACTTTATTCAAAAGTTGTTCCCCCATTTCCCCAATCGTCCACCCAAATCAGAGCTTGATTCAATTCTCACCCTCGACCCTGGCCAAAGACGGCTGATATCTACCATTTATGGTAGAATAATGTCCCTAACTCCATCTCCGATGGATTCCCTTAAGCAAACTTGGAAGCAGGACTTGGGCTTTGACATCTCAGAGGACCAGTGGAGGACCATTTGTGCTAGACACTCCTTAATACAGTGTAAAGTGCTTCACAGAGCCCATTTCACTAATGCCAAACTGGCTAAAATGTTTCCAAATAGAAGTGATGCCTGTATCAGGTGCAGACAATCCCCAGCTGATCATCTTCACATGTTCTGGTCTTGCCCGAGGCTAACGGACTACTAGTCTGACATTTTCAGAACTCTCTCACAGTCCCTTAATACTATCATTGCCCCTAATTCCTTGACTGCCCTGTTTGGCCTTTCTCCAACCTCGGCTATATCAGGTACAGCACACCGCGTCGTTGCCTTTACTACTTTTCTGGCCAGGCGTGCCATACTCTTAAAGTGGAAGCATGCCTCTCCTCCATCATATGATAATTGGATGAGGGAGGTGTTGCTGTGCATCCACCTTGAAAAAATTAGACACTCTCTCAAAGGATCACTGACATCCTTTTATAAAACGTGGAGCCCTGTACTGGTGACTATTGAGGGCATCACGGTGATGCCCGAACCTCCTATGTGGGGAAGAGACTTTTCCTCTATTTCCTATTTTTTTTTTTTTTTTTTAACACTTGCTTTTATTTTTAATGGTCCTCCTGGTGGGGTGGGTGGGCGCTGTGGGAGGTTGATGGGTGGGAGCTTATGCTGTTGTTGACCTGTTCTGTCACCTTTTTTTTTTCCAGATACCTTGTCTCACTTTGTAATGCTGTAACACATTTTTGTATGTCTACAGAAATGTTAATAAAAAAAATGATAATAATAAAATTGTCACAGTTATGTCTATCTGTTTCTGTTCCCCAGTCCTGTCTTTAATCTCTTGTTCCTTGTTTTGAGTTCTAGTCCTTTCATTTGTAAAATGTGGTCTTTGTTTTGGTTCTGTCATCTGCCACGTGTTCTCTGTTTTGATTTCCGTCTGTCATTAGTTCATTTAAGTCAGCTGTGTCTTGTCAAGTGATTATGTCTGTCACCTGTGCCCCGCTCGTTATCCTCCTATGGATCAGTGTATATATTCCCTCTGTGTCAGTCCAGTCCTTGTCCGGTGTTAATCGTATCGTGTGTGGATTTATCCTGTTTCCTATCTGTTTCCTATCTGTTTCCTATCTGTTTCCTATCTGTTTCCTATCTGTTTCCTATCTGTTTCCTATCTGTTTCCTATCTGTTTCCTGGTGATTATTATTATTAAACTGTTTTACGTTGAAGCCTTTGTCTTGGTGCCTTCATCCTAGACCAGCACGTTACAAAAATGCTGTAGGGTTTGGTATTATAATAGGTAATGTTATAGTAATACAAATATAAATCAGACATTTTAATTCATTTTTTAATTCAAGAAGTATGTGTAATTTAAAATTAGGCAGATAACTGCTCTTTGGTTAAAACAATTCAAAATAATATTCAAACTGTCATAATCATGTCTGTTTTCTTGTCTGTCTGTTTCTGTTTATTCTGTTCCCCTGTCCTGTCGGTGTCACATGTGTCTTGTTTTCAGTTCAGTCCTGTCATCTGTCACATGTGCTTTTGTTATTGTCCTGTCAGTTCGGTCATGTGCTCTTTGTTGTCATTCGTCATTATTAGTTCATCGTCTCCACCTGTGCCCGTTAATCAGTCATGTCATACACCTGTGTAACCCTCATTATCCTCTTGTGCCAGTCTGTATAAATTCCCTCTGTGTCAGTCCTGTCCTGGTTCTTCGTTGACGTTTCATGGCTTGCTTTATCGGTCCTGTAACCTGTTCTGTCTTAATAAATCGTGTATCTGTATCTGAACCTGAATCTGCCCTGTTTCTCCGTGCTTCCGTGCACTCACCGTGAGCAAGACCGTTACAGAACGAAGAACCCACAAACAACATCTATTTCTGCAATGTGGGCAACGGAAGCAGAAAATCGACTGTGGGGCATCCGACAGCGGGGACGGCCGCTGGAGAGGTATGTGGGGGAGTTTGTTGAGTTCTCCCATCTGGTGGGCTGGTCGGATGCGTCATTGAATGCGGTGTTTTGGTTGGGGTTGGACGAGAACACCATTCGTCCAGACGAACCCATGAGTCTGTTTACCATCGTTGAACTAATTAATTTAGTCCTTGACTTAAATGGGTCTGAATTCGAGGTCGGAGAATGTGTTCCGCGTCCAACCTCGATCAAAACACCCGCACCGCCAGCCCACCGAACGCCGACTGCCCTCGCATGCCCCTCTAACGGTGCGGTCCCCGGCTGTTCTACCAGCTGGCCCCGCAGTCACCGCGGAGGGGTGAGCAGCGCGATTAGGAGGTCCAGGGTGTTGGAACCCCCGCTGCTGTCTGTCCGGTCCGCGTTGAAGCGCGCCGCCGCTGCTGGTCTCCCGACACAGCCCGCCGCGCTCAGACCACGCCCTCTTCCGGCCGCGATGGCTCCGCCGGCCGCGGAAGAGTGGATCTTCGGGTTCGACCCTGTGCCCGTCATCCCTGAACCGTCTCCCGTGCTCGCCTTCCCAGAGCCGTCTCCTACGCTCGTCACCCCAGAGCCGTCTCCATTGCTCGCCGTCCCCGAGCCGTCTCCATTGCTCGCCGTCCCCGAGCCGTCTCCATTGTTCGCCGTCCCCGAGCCGTCTCCTGTGCTCGCCACCCCAGGGCCGTCTCCTGTGCTCGCCGTCCCTGAGCCGTCTCCTGTGCTCGTCACCCCAGAGCCGTCTCCTGTGCTCGTCACCCCAGAGCCGTCTCCTGTGCTCGTCACCCCAGAGCCGTCTCCTGTGCTCGTCACCCCAGAGCCGTCTCCTGTGCTCGTCACCCCAGAGCCGTCTCCTGTGCTCGTCACCCCAGAGCCGTCTCCTGTGCTCGTCACCCCCGAGCCATCTCCTGTGCTCGCAACCCCAGAGCTGCCCGAGCTCCCTGACCCTCCTGAGCTGCCCGAGCTCCCTGAGCTGCCCGAGCTCCCTGACCCTCCTGAGCTGCCCGAGCTCCCTGACTGGCCCGAGTTCCCTGACTGGCCCGAGCTCCCTGACTGGCCAGAGCCTCCCGAGCTCCCAGACTGGCCCGAGCTCCCAGACTGGCCAGAGCCTCCTGAGCTCCCAGACCCCGAGCTCCCAGACTGGCCTGAGCTCCCAGATACGGAGCTCCCAGACCTTCCTCCGCCCGAGCTCCCAGACCTTCCTCCGCCCGAGCTCCCAGACCTTCCTACGCCTGAGCTCCCAGACCTTCCTCCGCCAGAGCTCCCAGACCTTCCTCCGCCAGAGCCCCCAGACCTGCCAGAGCCCCCAGACCTTCCAGAGCTCCCAGATCTTCCAGACCTCCCAGAGCCTGAGCTCCCAGACCACCCAGACCTCCCAGACCTTCTAGACCTCCCAGACCTCCCAGAGCCTGCACTCCCAGATCTTCCGCCGCCAGAGCCAGTGACTGCCTTAGGCCGCCCAGCCCGCAGAAATGGGGGATTCCTCCCCTGAAAATTTTGGGGGGGGGCCCAGTGGCTCCGTCCACGGCGGTCAATGGCAGGGAGGCCACATCCGGGACTCCTCCATGGCCGCCTGACATCACAGCCCTAGCTGTGATTCTCCCCAGGACTCCTCCATGGCCGCCTGACATCACAGCCCTAGCTGTGACTCGTCCCTGGACTCCTCCATGGCCGCCAGACCTCCAGGAGGTCCAGGAGACACCCTGGAGGCCACCTGAACTGCCTGAACCTGACCACGGCCTCCAGGGTCGCGCCTTCCGGGAGGGGGGAGTAATGTCATAATCATGTCTGTTTTCTTGTCTGTCTGTTTCTGTTTATTCTGTTCCCCTGTCCTGTCGGTGTCACATGTGTCTTGTTTTCAGTTCAGTCCTGTCATCTGTCACATGTGCTTTTGTTATTGTCCTGTCAGTTCGGTCATGTGCTCTTTGTTGTCATTCGTCATTATTAGTTCATCGTCTCCACCTGTGCCCGTTAATCAGTCATGTCATACACCTGTGTAACCCTCATTATCCTCTTGTGCCAGTCTGTATAAATTCCCTCTGTGTCAGTCCTGTCCTGGTTCTTCGTTGACGTTTCATGGCTTGCTTTATCGGTCCTGTAACCTGTTCTGTCTTAATAAATCGTGTATCTGTATCTGAACCTGAATCTGCCCTGTTTCTCCGTGCTTCCGTGCACTCACCGTGAGCAAGACCGTTACACAAACATCATATATAGAATGCGCACTGGAGGGTAGCATATACCTATTTTTAAACAGGGTTGAGAAGACTAACAGTCTAAACAATATTTTTATTAGACACTGTTATAAATATAAGTATATTTAGTGGGTATTCTATTTGGATGCATATATTAAGACATTATCAAAAATTTCTGTCACAGTGAAGATTTTATTTTTTATTTATTATTATTATTGAGTCTACTTACTGATAACTTACTGATCTCTCTCTCTCTCTCTCTCTCTCTCTCTTTTACCGTCTTGCAGGTTTAACACTTTCATTGCTGTGTCCTTTTGTTTGCATTATAGGATAGGAAATCTCTTAGCCATTCTCTGCTATAAATTCAGCTGTATAACATTTTGCTAATGATAGCAAACTGCTAATGATAACTTTGCTATAAACGCTTTTAGTTGGAATTATATATATAATATATTTGAATGTATATATTAAGACATTGTCAAAGATTAATTTCTGTCACAGTATAGACTTTATTCTTATTGTTTAAAATGTTATTGAATAATCTGACTCAACTCCAACTGATTCTGAAATCTCCCTTGCCTCTGTGTTTGTGTGTGTGTGTGTGTGTGTGTGTGTGTGTGTGTGTGTGTCAGTGACACTTTTAATGGTTTAGAAAAATATATAAAAAAATCTTAAGTCAAATACTGGACTTAGATTTACACTGGACTTAAATTTTGAGCTCCAAAAGATAACTTTGCACTCATTTCAAAGTGACCTATGACATCCTATCACATGAAATTCATCTAATTATAAATATTCTCAAGCATGTAGCTGTTCATTTTGCCCGCCATGCCCAGTTGTCCTTAAACCACCGAGGTGGTGGTGCCACCGGCTTGGGCCCGCCCATCGCTGCTTGCATCTATATTATTTATTTATTCTGCCATTATGGCTTGCCCATCAACACCACATTCATCCCAATATACATTAATCCACCTATTATCTGAAGTATTTCTAAAAACATAAAAAAGTGGCAGGAATTGTGGTCATGTTGACTCACGTAAGATGATTGACAGCTGTACAGCGAATAAGAGAGCGCTGAGGTCAAAAGTGACACAGCTCTTCAGACTGCATAATTCAGTGAGAAATTAATAGAAATGGTGTTCTGTATGACGAATTTCTCCAAATATGCACACTTATGCAAATATGCACTCTTATGAAATAAGAGCCCTAACAGAGGCTGTGTTGTCATATGAACGTTGATATTCTATTGAAAATATCATACATTACAGGTTGATTATTTTGCACACCTGACATAAATTAAGAAATTAATGTCACTCCAATTCACTCTTATCAAACAGTGGTCTAGAGTCTTTCTAATGATAAAATCTTTCTTATGATTCACAGTTTGTCCAGATCAAGTAAGAGTGTGATGTTCTAACAAACAGTGAATGTTGAACAACAATAATCTGGGGCTGTCAACGATCCTTGATAGCTTAGGAGTTAAAACTAATGATTGCATAGCTCGAATTACGTGTGACGAGCAGGGTGGGCGAGAGCCATGAGGGAACGGAGCGAGGCAAGGTGGCGCGAGTGATAATGAGCGTCAGGTGTACACTGTACCGGTCTCAAATCTCTCACGGAGGAGCTCCGGAAGCATAAAAGGGGACCGACGACAGTGAAGGACGAGAGAGGACCAGGCCTGGATTTTGTTGCGTTTTATTATGTTTGTGTGGGCGGCAGTCGCCGCGAGGAACTGCCGCCATTTTACTTTTATTTTGTTGTTTGTTTATTTTGAGTTTATTAAAGTTATGTTAACAACAACAACAGCATTGCGTAACTATGTGTATTTAGTGTGTATTAGCGTTACATGTAGATTTCAAGTTCTATAGTCACTCTGCAGTCCAAAGTCTTTTGCTTTTGACTATGGGTGAATCTCTAGTTGTCACTGATGATTGTCATTTGGACCTTTCTTGATTACAATCCGCCATCAAAATGATAAATTTAATTATTCCATCTGCTGTGAGAAAGGGATATAAATGATCCACTACCAGCAACATCCTCACGTGCCATATAGCCGACTAGCTGGAACTCCTCCTTTATGTAAACAGACGTGACGTGATGACACAAAGATGAACGGCTGCATGTGTGCGTTTCCCGCAGAAATCCCGCGGAAATGTAATAATGTTTATTTGAAAACATTATTACAAGCTTACTGTTGTGAAGTGGGCCATGGTAATGAAATAGTTTTTATGTACTAGCCTAGAAGTTGATTTTGGGTAAAAGTTACACACTACAGCTTTAAAAAAAAAAATACAAAAATTCTGTAACAATATGAAGAATAGATGTTACCAGCTGCCAAATCCAGCCATCAGTTTTTCTTCTAGAGGATTCAGATGTCCCAGGACCAAAGAGAAGCATCTAACAGACAGAAAGTCTAAGTCAGCATATTCATCATTGACATAGCTTAATTCTGGACAAAACAATTTTATTGCTATATGTTACTATAACAGATGGTAAAAGGTAGAATCATCCTATTTGATGAAAAATTAATTGGAGAAATTGCAAAGCTCAATGGCAGTTATAGCTGTATTTTTAATTGGTAACACTTAGGTTCACACTTGAGGATTGCACAATAAAGTTTAATTGGTAACATTAGTTAATGCACTAAGTATCAAAAACTAGCATTTTTTTTATTAATGTCATTTTATACATTTTTCATATTTTATACATTTTCAAAATGTAAAACATTAACTAATGTATTAAAATGGACACTGTACATAGCAAAGAACAACAGTTTATTTATAAATTAACATTGTCTGTCTGTCTGTCAAACATAGGCCTAACTTACTTAAAATACTTTCTCATTGGCAATTCTCAAAACTTAAAAAAAAAAAAAAAATGGAACAACATGTTTATTTTCTTGCATTTCCTAACATTTTGCCGATTCTGCAAGGTGTATGTAAACTTATGATCTGTAAATCAATACCTTGTATGTCTTGTACACAGAATTGGACAGCAGGGTCCCTGCAGGTCCTTAAAAAGTCTTGAAACGTCTTAAATAAAATTTTAGATTTTTAAGGTCTGAAATTGTCTGGAATTTTCCATAAGGAGGTCTTAAATTTCATGTGGGATCTTAAATTTCATGTCGGACTCGTCATTTTACTTTATTTTTTCAACCTCAATTTGACCAGCGCAACATTTGGGGGCAGCACTTCGTGGGTGCAACCTGCATCATTCCATAGGTGACATACGAGTAAGTGATTGATGAATTCGTTGTGTTGATGGTTCGCCACCACGGCATTTTGCGAAATCGCAAGCATGGGCAAATGTTTGTTTGATGACAATTGGTTGGAGGACGAAAAGTATCGGGGGTGGCTGAAGAAAACAGCCAGTAATCATGAAGCGAGGTTTGCTTTATGTAAAAAGACGATAAAGCTAGGAACAATATGGCTAGGGCCACATAGCGCTTGATTCACACATGAAGGCAGAGAAGCACAAGAAGTATGTGTCGTCGCAGGCAAGCAGATTGACCATAAGTATGTTCTCATCGAGCACTTCGACCTCTCAGCCTTCCACTTCAAGCAATGCCTTCGGCAGCTTTGAGAATGTAGCTACACTTAAGGCCGAAATACTGTGGGTATTTCAAACCGTAAGCCGCCACCACTCGTACACCTCAAATGAGGACATCCACCTAGTTTTTCAAGCAATGTTCCCTTACTCAGAGTGTGCGAGTACGTTCACATGTGGAAAGGACAAAACAGCATATTTAGCACACCTAAAGAAGGAACTAATTTCATGGGCATACAAGGACGCTTTCATCACAATGTTCGATGAGTCCATGAACATAACAACGAAAACTAAACAGTTGGACTTGCACATCAGACATTGGTCAACTGATGAGACCGGCACCCCGATATATCGATGCATCGCGATTCTTGGATTGATTTAATTTTTTTCCGAGTGCGTTGCGAATTGATTCTGAGCTTAGTTTTTGCAGATGGCGCTCTAGGCTAGTTTTTAACCGCACACTCAAATACTCACGAAGAAGAGTGCTCGTGCGTTCGGCTGAGTCTGAGAATGTACTTGATATAATGCTTTTATGACGCAAGATTAATGGAAACAGCTCACTGCAAACACCCTTGTACTTCGCTTCAACCTTTCCGAACTTTATGAATTATTATTTTATATTAGGTTCAAGTGGTGTGTGTAAGGCATCTAAAGCACGCAGTGCCATCTGCTGTTAAAAACTAAACTAAGAATCGATTCGAGAGAGAATCACAATGCATTCAGAAAAATTGGAATCGATCCAGAATAATTTCTCGATTCACAATGCATCGATATATTGTCCCAGCCAATCAGTTAAAAAAATGTTGTGGGTGGGTGACATCTAGGCATAGGACTACTGCATTCTGGATGGAAGGCAGTGCTCTAAATAACTTAATTGTATAAAGCATTCAATATGCATTAAGCTTCTTGCATATTTTTTATGTGAAAAGTAAAATTGAATTGAATTAAATAATGTAGGCCAGTTCATAATTAGACTCCAAATATCTGTTTTGTGCTTCTCAATTTTAGGTTGACAATTTTGACACTGAACCATATCACATAGGCCCAATTTGCGAGCATTCACTATTATGGCTTAATATGTGTTTCTCAAACTTGGCTTAATGATCATCCTTATGCATGTAAAAATGCAGGCCATTTTAGTCTTCTGAAACCATGGCTAACTTCACCTGCTAATAATGTGCATGATTAGAAAACAAGTCATGAGAAGTGAATTGGAAATGTTCAACAGTGTCACAGTCCATGTAAGTCATTTTTGTTGATGAATTTTGCTCACAGACCTCTTTGGTAATCTGGCATACCACCAGTGGTCCCCAGACCACAGTTTGTGAACCATCACAAACCATCTCATCTGAGAAATGTTATCATTCTTCAGGTGGACTTTGTTTTGTTTTTATTTTTTTATAATTTCAGGAGGGCACCAAGGAACTTAATTTAAGGAACATGCTTTCTGTGTCAATGGATGGACCCACAGTAAATTGTAAATTCATGGATCTCCTACAACTGGAACATGCAGAACAGTTTGGGGGGATTCAACTCCAAATGGTAGGAAGCTGTGGTATCCACACCCTACACAATTCATTTAAAGGTGGATTTGAGGTGTGGCATGTAGAAAAGGTGCTGAGATCTCTCCACTATCTCTTCAATAATGCCCCAGCAAGAAGAGAGGATTTCACATCTCCAACACTGTCATCCACATTCCCCTTATCCTTCTGTGGCCATTGCTGGCTCGAAAATGTGCCTGCTGCAGATAGGGCCATTGAAAATTGGTCTTCTATTGAGAAGTTTGTTGACCAAGTGTCAACAAAGAAGGTGAAGAACCCAGGAAATGCATCATTCGACACCCTCTCTGAGGCAAGAAAGGATCCTCTTATCTGTGCCAAACTCCACTTCTTTGTGTTCATAGCAAGAGTCTTTCAACAATTTCTGGAAAAATATCAAAAAGATGCTCCCATGTGGAATGACTTGGAGGATTTGATAAGTGTAATTATTTGTCATAATGCGCAACACCTTTAGTACACAGAGATTCACTGATCTAACTCAAATATATATATTTTTTATTTTACAAGAGCCTTCTCAAATGATTCATCAAGTGCAATGCTTTGCCACACTTTTAAATAAATTTCTGATCCTGATCTTTTCCACAATTGTCTGACTGGATCTTCATTCATTAGGTCTATGTATAGATTATTGAATGTGCTTGCATTTATCTGTCTGAAATGACAGAAAACACTAATCAGACCCTGAACAACATTTTCTTGGGGGAGAACCCCCAAACCCAGCTCAAGGCTATTTGGCAGCCATATTTACCCATAATTTAGATCAAGTATGACGAATACTTTAACTTTTGTGTATTTGTGGGCTTTTGTAATGTCCTGGGGCTGTCTTCCATGTCTTTTTCAAACTGCTATGAGGGGCCAGAATTTAGAAATTACCTGAAGTACCTTAAAGGCTGATAGTTTATACATAGTCAACTATGTGAGGGTTGTAAGGTCAATCAGCACTTGGTATAAAAGTTTTCATGTCCCTTTGACCTGTCTTGAGCGAGGTCTCTGGTGAGTTGTGCCACGCTAATGCTTCGCCACATCATTCTGTGTTGTCGCACTGAATATTTTCCTGTTTTTTTTTTTGTTGAGGTAAAGTCTTTTCCTTTTAGAGGACTTACAAATGTCTTAAAAGTTATTAAATTGGTGTTAAAAAATGTGCAGATACCCTGGACAGTTGCACAAGTTATATTTCCTGTTCTTGTAGTGTTTGAGTCAGTTTCTGTCTCCCTCCATCTGTCTACCTTAAGTCGATACAATTTTGATGGGATATTGCTCATAGTCATACCTCTGATTAATGACCAGGATCTCATATGACTGACTCCTGCAGGGAGTAGGACTGATTAGTTTTGCTAGCCACCTTCTCCTCACCTCAGTCTCAAACTTTGCTCCAAACATATCCACCGGCTGACCACTGGCCAAGGCAGGCTTCTGCTTTTCCACCCACTCTTTGAAGCAGAATGGTGTCATCACATACATAGTGTTGAGTGGGTATGGGGCTGGCTTGATGGGTTCAGCTGCATAAATTAAACTTTTTTTAGTTTACTGGATTAACAGAATTAAGTACAATAATTAGGTAACACTTTACATTAAGGTTCATTAAATTAGTTAACATGAACTAATAATCAACTGCACTTACACAGTATTTATTAATCTTTGTTAATGTTAATTTCAACATTTACTAATACATTATTAAAAACTTGTTAACATTAATGCAGAGTGAACTAACATGAACAAACAATGAACAACTGTATTTTCATAATCTAACGAATCATTATCGAAGATTAGTAAATACGGTAATAAATGTACTGCTCATGGTTAGTTCATGTTAGTTAATACATTAACAAATTTTTAACTAATAAACGTTATTGTAAAGTGTTACCAATAATTAAATCCAATTTACCAGTGTACTATGCATACTTAATATTAACAAAATCAGTTTGTTTTTCTTTTATGTCTGATCTTGTTTGAGGTACCATGCGAGTCAGGTTTGGCACTGACATCACTTAAGGGGTCATTCACATATCGCATCTTATGCAAGCTCAAATTTGTTATTTAAAATCTAGGAAGTGATGGAAGCGACGTGGTCGCAACAGGCATGCAGTGCGTTTTCCAGGCGCAGTGAGATGAAAAATTCTCAACTTTTCAGAATGCCGCAAGCGCACAGCAGGTCATGTCAACAAATTGATCAGCTTCGGCTTTTCCGTAACAAAACATTGATATCTGTACAGGGTGGTTGTTATATGTCATCTGCATAAATTTATCTAGTAGTAAAGCTGATGCAAGGGCTAAAAATCAGTCTATCCTTTGCTGAAACTTTCTCATCATTGTGGAGAGTGTAGTTCATGGTGGCGCAGCCGCTCCTTCCACACATTTTTAGACGCAATATTTGAAATATTACAATATTACAAAAAACATAGATATAGAGAAGAACAAGTCATCTCTACACTGTAAAAAATTGTGCTGTAAAATAACAGTAATCTACTGGCAGCTGTGTTTGGCAGTAATGCACTGTTAATTTACAGCCTTCTACTGTAAATTTACAGCTTTTATTTTACTGTATGTTACTGTAATGCTACCATGGAAATTAACTTATTTCATTTGGGAAGCCGTTTTGAGTTTGTGTTTGCAGTTAAGAAACATTCCTTTTCAGTTGACTCAAATGATACAAATTCACAGTACTAATGCTTTGTAAATACTATTTTTTTAAACTCAATGCATAATTCTGAAACAATTAAAAACATGACTTCAACTCAAATCTTTGCAGCTTGTGTAAGCTAGCAATAGCACAAATATATGTGCTAAAGTACTTAGTAAACAGCTTATCACTGTATTAACAACTACAGTTACTGTCTTTAAATGAAGCAACATGCAGCATAACATAGTGTTTCTCAGCTCATTATTGACTGAAGCACAGGCTCTACTCTCCAGCACAATGGTGACCCACAAAACTAATTAATTAAACTAACAGATCTCTCCTATATCATACTGTACAAAAACACAAAACACTTCAGTTCAGTATTTACTCTCCTTATCATTTATTGACTGATAAGTAACTTTTTTCTATTAACTTTCACTAATGTTTCAGTCAAATGAACTTGTTTTGTATAGTAAATCTGACAGTTACGTTCAACAGAATATTACTGTTTTTCTTCCTTCATTTTATGGTAATTTGCTGTCAGCAAGGTTGGCAGTAAATTGCTGTTTTTCTCCAGTTTGTTGCCGTAAATTAATTTACAGAATATTACTGTTTTTCCTTGATTTTATGGTAATCTACTGGCAGCTGTGGTTGCCAGTAAATTGCTGTTTTTTTACAGTCTGTTGCTGTAAAGTAATTAATTGATTACTGTTAAATTACGTTTCCATCTCACACCTCTAACCCTTTAAACCCCACAGCAAAATCTTCAGTTTTAAATGATCACTTCATTGTGTCCACACTACAGAGTAACACTGAAGCAGTGCTGAAGTTAATGAGACAACAGTTAATGAGATAATTAAGTGATAATTGAGAATTAGTGATGAACACCTGCTGTTAACAAGCAGAATCACTGAAGGAAAAGAAACAACAAGAACAGAAAAAAATGAGCAGAAACACAATAACTTCAACAGACTTCCAGCCACAGCCTTAGATGAAATCAGCTGAAGATAAAAGACATTAAATATCTCAAGATCTCAGCAGAGGAGGATTAAACAATATAAACAGCATTACTGGCTTCACTTATTACTAAACAGGTTGACTTTATTTCTGTCAGATATCTACAGAAGTTCTTATTGAGAATTAACAAAGCTTCAGATGCTGTTTTGTTTCATTTGACGTTACCATGATGGAGGTCAGTGTTTGCTTTTGTTGGATTCTTGACCCTTGTCTTTTTAACATTAGAGTTTCTTTGCCTGTTGTGTCTGTGTATTCCGGATACAATTGTTCTAGTAATAAAGCCTAAGACTATCGTGTTTAGGTGTTGCTGGTTATGTTCTTCTTTTCATAATTTTCATGCTAAACTCATTCTTTTACTGAGTTAGTCAAGCGACAAATCCTTTATCATAAATGTGTTGTTTTTCTTTTAAATGAAATCCATTTTTATGCCATCACTCTAGCATTACCACTTAAAATCATGCAGTTTAGTTTTAAGACTCATTTACAGATAAATGTGTGAACTGTGGCATTACTGAGCTAAACAGAGAATTCAAGAATCAGCGTATGAATCTCAACATTAGTGACAATCAACAAACAAAATAAAAGATCAACTCGGAACATCATAAAACACATTACTAAAAGTCAGCACAAAACCAACATCAAAAATCAAGGCAGTAAGAATTAGAGAAAATAACCAGACAATTCAGCAACATAATTTATTCATGCCGCAATGCATGCTGGGAGTTTTGTACCCAGAATGCATTATAGCAAGAAGCTTTTGATTGTCACCATTGTTGAGATTCATATCCCAATTGTTGATGTCTGTGTGACTCTGAGTTAAACAGTAGTTCAAAATGTTATCCACACAAGCTATTAACAAATTATGTCATATTAATTGTCTTTCATATTAATGATCAATTCCATGATCATGATACTACAATTAAAATTTTAGAATTATCTAAACTCTGATGAGATGAACAACAAATTTGGCCAAGAGATGCTAATTTTGACTATTAATAATAGCTAATCTCATTTGATCACAACTCCATCTGGTTTCTCAACTATAACAAATGTGTTTTAATAACACTGTCACAGCTGGTGAAGTAAACTTAATGTTTACAAATCAAAGATCAAGATCCCAACTAAACCAACACTGATCTCTATCATGGTAACGTCAAACGACAGTAAAACAACATCTGAACCTTTGTTAGTTCTCAATATGAACTTCTGTACACATGACAGAAAAAAGTCAGTCTGTTTAGCAATAAATGAATCAGGTAATGCTGTTTGTGGAGTTGATTAATCAGATCTTGAGAGATTTAATGGAATTTATCTTCAGTTGATTTTTTTCATTCACTCTGTCAAGTGGACTATATTAGTGAACTAGTATATAAATAGTGAATGAGGGTATAGCATGTAATTTGGAGCACAGCCTCTGAGTGTCGACTTTGAGTGCTTTTAATTCACAGTGTGTTGCTGTAGGCTATTTTCTAGAAAACTTCAAATATTACCCAGAATGCATTGTTTCTACGGCATATTACTGTTTTAATGGAAAACAGCATGTTATTGTTGAAATTTGGCTGTTTATTTACAGCTATTTTTTTACAGTGTACATAGTCGAGGTCATATGTGGAAAAAAAAGTTAACTTTTTCATGAAAAGCATGAAATTTGGTACACTTGTACAGTTTGGGGCCCTGAACATTTTCAGAAATGGAACCTTCTACAAAAATGCCTCATGGTCGCCATTTTACTTTTCGCCATAACCAAATGATGAAGTTTGTATCATATCTTATGAATCAAACGTGATAACTCAGAAAAGGTCTACCCCCTATGTTTTGATGGTCAAGGATTACAATGATACCATATAAAATATCATAAACTGTTCAGGTGAGTACTTAATGGTGAATTCAGTGGTGTAACTGAGAACCCAGGCTAGACTTAACATGTCTGTCTTTGTTGCATGCATGTTGTGTAGAGTGACTGTAAAGAGTAGAATAGTCAAAATGACCTTAGCAACATAGCTTAAAAAGAATGTCAGACACAAAGAATTTCAAACAAAACAAACAAACAAAAAAACACGTTGGATCTCAATGAATGAAATTAATCAATTTGAAAATCTTTATTCATATACATTCTGTAATTTGTTAATAAATTCTGACAACAGTCAATGGAAAGCAAAATCATCAACACACTGAGGGCTGGGTTCAAAAATCACACCAAAAATCAATGTAAAAAACTGTTGCAGGCGGAAAAAGTTGCAGGCTGATCTAACTTGCATTAAGTTAATCACAGCAACTCACATCTCAGTCAGTAGCGTGTAGGGCTGCACAATGAATCAAATTTCTAATTGTGATTACAATGACAGATACCACAATTACATAACAGTTCAAAAGTGCAATTATAAAAAACAAAATGGTGACAAAACAAAAAACGTCCACTTACAGAACATTATTTTGTATACTTAAGATGCAGTTTTTCTTTCTACTGGAATATGAGGGCCAGTCAATGGCATCAATGCCTTCATCATCAAAAAACTGCCTAAACACTCTAGCCAAAATGAGGCTGGGCACCTGTTGGGCACTTTTATTTGCCCCAAAGCAAGTGAAACTGATTCGCAATCACTTATGCTTCCTAGTTGGATAGATTGGCATCCCTAATGGACTGTTTAATTTTTAAGTTTAAGTATACTGTGATGATTGAGTGTTCCCTTCATTTTTTTGAGCAGTGTATTTCAGAAACACATTTGATTGTTTTGTTTTGGGCCAATAGCCTCGGACCTCAAGCACAGAGGCCAAAATCAAGTTGCGTTTCCACGGTCGGGTCAGTAGTACCACAGCACTTCCATAAAACCCGCCCTGAACATGCCTCCATATAACATCACACGACCTCACCATTTCACCAGCTGACTGAAAACCAGTGCTGCCAATTTAGCGAATTTATCGCTAGATTTAACGACTTCCCTGCTCCTTTTGAGAGTTTTTTCAAAAGCTTAGTGACAATTTCTTGGACTAACCTTATCTAGATTCAGTGACTTGCCCACTCATCTATATTTATGTTAATATAGATCAGTGGACTCACCAGTATGATGTCATCTAGCGACCAGTTTTAGCTACTTTCACCTGAAAGCAATTAGCAACACTGCTGAAAACTAGCTTGATGTCAAAATGACCATGACAGCAGACAGCACTGATCGTCCAGAGTCAAGTCAAGTCATCATGGATTACCATCAACCCAGTCAAGTCACTGCTGATTACCATCAACCCAGTCAAGTCACCATGGAGCATCCCCAGCCACGACGTAAGTGCAAGCGGCGCCGTAAGAAGGCCGCTCCAGCGCTCCCCGAGGCCGCTCCAGCGCTCCCCGAGGCCGCTCCAGCACTTCCCGAGTCCGCTCCAGTGCTTCCCGAGTCCGCTCCAGCGCTTCACGAGACCGCTCCAGCGCTACACGAGCCCGCTTCCACGCTTCACGAATCCGCTGCAGCTCCAGACCCTCCGTCGCCTGAGCCAACAGTTCAAGCCACGCCTGCGCCGCAGTCAACAACGGTTCAAGCCACGCCTGCCCAGCAGTCAACGGTTCAAGCCACCTGCCCAGCAGTCAACGGTTCAAGCCACGTCTGTCCAGCAGTCTGCAGTTCAAACCACGTCTGTCCAGCAGTCTGCAGTTCACGCCACATCTGTCCAGCCTCAGACTGCTCACGTCACATCTGTCCAGCCTCAGATGGCTCACGTCACGTTTGTCCAGCCGCCAGCGACTGCTCACTTCACGCCTGCCATGCCTGAGCTGCTAGAGGATGCAGCTCTGTCCATGTTGATTATGGCCATTTTATGTGTGTGTGCAACACACACATCGGTTCCAGCTTCGGACCAACCACAAGAGAGTGCTCCCGAGTCAGTCCCTGAGCATGCTAGCACAGCCCGAGAGGGCGCTCCCGAGTCAATCCCTGAGCACGCAAGCACAGCCTGAGAGGGCGCTCCCGAGTCAATCCCTGAGCATGCCAGCACAGCCCAGGAGGGTGCTCCCGAGTCAGTCCCTTAGCACGCCAGAGCAGGCCAAGAGGGCACTCCCGAATCGGTCCCTGGGCTCTCCTGTGCAGTCCAAGAGGGCGCTATCAAGTCGGTCCCTGAGCATGTCAGGGCGCTTCAGCGGGTCCTGACTCAGGTCCTGTACCATTTTCTGAGGCCCTGAAGAAGGTTTCCGACTCTAGATCAGAGCCTGACCACCCAGACGAAATCTGTCCTGCCACCACAACCTTAACCCCTGAATTCCTCGACAACCTGGATACGACAATAGTAGTCATCACTGAACTTCCTGTCTGCCCTGATATGACCATGGAGGTTGTTCTTGACATGTGTGCCTGCCCTGATATTACCACGGAGGTCATTCCTGAAATGTCTGTCCGCTTCGACACAACCAAGAGAGTCGCTCCTGAGCTTCATGTCTGCCTTGATATGACCACAGAGGTCATCCTTGAGATTCCTGTCTGCCTTCATCTGACCACGGAGGTCGCCGTTGAGCATTCCGTCAGCCATGAACATTCTGTCTCTCCTGAACATTCAGTCAGCCCTGAACATTCTGTCAGCCCTGACCTGTCTACCCCGAAATGTCTGTCTGCCCTGAAGCTATCACGGAGACCGTTTCCGAGCTTCCTGTCTCCCCCGCGACCACCACAGAGGTCACACTGAAACTCCCAGTCTGTTCTAAGACTACCATTAAGGTGGTCCTAAACTGTCTGCCTGCATTCACACGACCAGAACCAGAACATTAGGGGGTGTTCCCAAGCTCCTTGCTGGTCCTATTATGGCTCTAGTGGCCAATACTAACCTCTCTGTTTTTTGTAGCAGTTTACCCCGATCTATCATGGTGGTGGCCAGAGGGGTTAGATCTGCGAGGGTGGCTGCCCGCACAGCCTGTTCTGCCCTGGCCGTCTGCACAGCCTGTTCCGCCCTGGCCATCTGCACAGCCTGTTCCACCCTGGCCGACTGCACAGCCTGTTCCGCCCTGGCCTCTTCCACTTCATGGACCTGGTCCCCCGTTTTGCCCCTTGACTCACTTCACTCCCCAAACTATTATCTTCAAGGTTTTGTGTTGGAAGTGTCTGGAAGCCACTCCTTGGGGGAGGGCTATGTCAGGATTATCAGCGGGAATGCCCGTGACAACCAGCAGAGGGCACCCTCACCAGAGTATTTACACACACACCACACAGCAACTTCACTACATTTCCCATAAGCCCCGTACCTTGGCGCTGATTGCAGTACCACCTGCAAACGGTCTATTGGACTATTAAAGAAACTCTCAGACTGATGTTATTTGCGAAGTCTTGTTTCCTATCCGGTGCATTACTGAGCGTTATTTCCCTTTGTCTGCCTTCCTGTTATTACCTTGTTGGAATTATCGTTTATGACCCTTGCTGCCTGCCTTACTGACCTGTTTTCCTGGATTACGTTTATGATTGATATCTGCCTGTCCTGATCTGTGCCTGTTATATCACCTCGTCTTTGTCCTGTCTCTACTATTCCTGTTTGCCGGATTCTGACCATTATCTGTTTGACCACCCTGCTTTTGAATAAAGCCTGCATTTGGATCTCATCTGCCGACTCGCCCTTCATTACAGGTACCAACAAAGGCACAGGGAAGAGACTGACAAATATTAAACTAAATAAATACACGATTATAATCATAAATGAGTTGTCTACGTTCCTCAAGCAATTTCTGGTATTTTCCAAAAACGTGTATATTTATTATCGCAATAATTAGGTTAAATATACTTATAATAAGTATATTACTGCCTCATACAGTGATTGGAATCCTCATTGGATCACAAGTTATTTCAAACACTCACTGGTATCTGAAAGTGAGCAGAAGCTGAAGATTGTTTAAAATGTCTTACAATGTTGAAGTTAGCTGGTAGCCTCATGGGAAATGAGCAGCGGTTCCTGAGGTAAACTCTGCCTCTGTTCATGACCACTCCTTTAGCACCAATTGGCCTGCTTTGGACCAAGATATTTGGCAGGCCAAAACCCCTGGCCGTTGACCCCAAGGAAACCTTGAGGTCAATGATGAAGCCCCAGAAGTGACAGTGGAAACGCAATTGGCCCTGGCATGCATTAGCAAGCTCACCTTTGGCCCGACAGTGGAAACACAGATCCCCATCAGAGTCTCCTTTACATTGACACAGAGCTGTGCACTTTATGGAGGCTTTTTTTGTATTGCAGCCACAACTTATGAGTGGACTAACTTGCCTGTGGAAGTTTTAACCTTTATGATTTCCAACCACTTTTATGCATCCAACCCTAGACTGAGATGGCATATTTGGTGCCACCTCAACTTGTCCCCAACAGTGTCCTTCTTAGTACACTGCTCTTTTGAGGTGCTGCACCAGTGCATCCTTAGATGGGGGGATTTGTTCATTCCTCTTCCTTTCTTTGTGAACAATGCAAGACAAGCTTTATCGATGTTGAGTTGGCAACTGGTGTGATCACAGAGGAGAATTGTGAAGTGGTTCATAATGGAATTCACCTCCTCTGGAATTTTGTAGCCTTTGACAGGCATTGAATGCCTCTGTTGTCATGTCATCTGGAGCCCCCTGCAGTCTTCTTGCCCCTGATTGCAAATGTAAATGATGTGTCATACCCAGTGTAGGCATGGAACACAAGAAGGGCTTTGGATTTGTGAGGACCCAAATAAGTATCTGAAGTTCTTGTCAGTCACAAATACCACCCACATTCTCCTCAATGTACAGCTCTGACATGTGGGTAATGACTAGGACAAGAATGCCATCTGTGTCCACAGTGCACTGGGCGATCTTTTTAAATTATTTTCTTGCGGAATCTGCCACATGGAGTAGCATTCTTGTATGCAAGAATGCAATCTAATTTGATTCTTGTGCTGGCCAGTGTGCTATAACAGAAACTGAAGACTTCTTGGGTAACACTTTATTTTACAGTGTCATTGTTACATATGTTACATGTTACTCCAGTAAAAGCTAGAGTTGTTCTGATTCGATACTAGTATCGGAAATATCACAGATACCTCAACAAATTCTGGCATCGGTATCGGCGAGTACTTGAACCCATGTACCGATCCGATACCATTTTCTTAAACAAGACTAGTTATTATGACTGCTTGCTTTTTCTAACCGCTGCACGGTTCTTCTTCGCTGCTCAGAATGCATTGCAAACAAAGGAAGTTGTGCTGCGTTTCCTCAAGCAACCACTGTTTAGAGCAGCGAAGAAGAAATGAAAACAGTATGTCCGCTGTTTAGCAGTATTTCAGACTGGACCAACCAGCCAGTAAAACGGCAACTGTCACAAGTACGGGTAGTTCAGTACCAAGTCGGTACTGAAATTTTTAAAATGTGATGATACCAGCATTTGTGTAATACCGACTCCAGACTGTGTTCAGTACATTCAGTTAATTTGGTCACTTCCATGTTAATCTAAGCACAGGGCTCCAGACTGTAGTCGAATGTATACTAGTGTCTGTGAATATTAAACTGCAAAATACTATTTAAATATTACTCCTGAAAATTCTGCGTGGATGACAGGCGCAGATGCGCGCATGCGTGACACTTGCTCGCTGTCTTTGTAGCCTCTTCCATGTGTCAATATATGAGGACACGAACACATAAACCGTTCATCACTTCATGAGAATTTACCATTTCATTTGAGAAAACTGTCATATTATGAACACAGGCACTCAAAGGTCTTCACGTCAAAACAAAAGTTTGATTTAACGTGAATAAATTGACTATATATTAGGCTACTGTTGTAGCCTACAGTAGATTGAGCTACATCTCTATGTAATAATAATAAGTCTCTAATAATTATGCCTAGATATTTGCTTATTTTTCCCTTGTTTTGTTGTAAATGGATTATTTTCAGATTAATATGTCATTTTTTATATTCCTAAATTTATTTGTTGCACTGTTTTTTATATAGTTATATTGTAAAACTAAAAAACCTTTTTCAGTTTGCTGTGTTAGAGTTGTACAGCTGAATATACAGATACACACAGAGGTATCGGATTGGTACCGGCCGATACCCTGAGCCCAGATATCGGAATCGGAAGCGGGAAGGGAAAAAGGATATCGGAACATCTCTAGTAAAAACTATAAATTATGCATAATTACATGTAACTAAGCCTAACCAAACCAAACCCTAATCCTAACCCTATAGTAAGTACATGTATTTACTTATTATTACTCAGTACTTAATTTGGTTATGGCAGAAAGTAAAATGGTCACCATGGCAACCACAACACAAAATGTTCAGGGACCCAAACTGTACAAGTGTACCAAATTTCATGCTTTTATGAAAAAGTGAACATTTCACCTCAAATTTTGCACATATCACTTGGACAAACAGAAGACCCATGAACAACAGAACTATACATTAATGACATATTAAATGTAAAGGGATTGCTTCATCATTCATGAATCACCACAAACAGTTAAATGCACAACTCTATTTACCTGGATCAGGTTTTCCTGTTTTGTGCTGTTTGGATTCCATAAACCTGATAAATACACAAATACAACTTATTGTTCATGCATATGCACATAAAAAAGAGGGGACTGAAAGGACCCCATTGACTATTTATTTACACTTTAATTTAAAACCTAAAACATATATAGTCACTTAGTCTAAAGAATTTTTTACAAATTTTACAGATACAAATAATTTTGTAATTTCTTTAGATGCAGATACAGTTATAAGTATTGGTTTTGCTGCCAAAAAAACTTCCACAGAATATGAGGGTTAAAAGTGAAAAATAGATATATTAAAGAGGTAGCATAAGTGTCACAGGGACTACCGACACAACCATCACTGCATCTGCACCAGCGCCACCCACACAATCCTCGTCACCCGAATACTAATCACCAACACCTGTTATTCATCACCGGCTTACCCCATATAAACTCACCTCTCACCTCAGTCATTGTCTGGTCTCGTCTCTATATGGCAACACAGACTCTCCGGATCTTTCCTACCTGCCTTTATCCCGTTCGTCCAATCCGCCCGACGATCTCCATCCATTCCCCGGATCTTCTCATCCAGGAATACCCCAGCAAGCATCCTCCTCCAAGTCTCCTACAAAGACACAAACTGTTATCAGCTTACCTAAGTTAAGTTACGTTTGCTAAGACTGCCTGCTGTCTGACTAACCTTTGTTCCCGTTTGCTACGCTGTTTAATAAAGTGCTTTATACTTACCCTCCGTCTTGTCTGTGTCTGACAGAAGACCAGACCAAACATAAACAACAGTATGCAGGCGACATCGGAACCCGGGCGTGAACGGACGGCAGATCTGTTCAATGACATCGTCCAGGTAGTTCATCAAACACTTCCTGATCCACCGTCTCCTTCGCCAGCTTCCTCTGCATGTTCCATGGCCCGACCAGCGACCTTCGCAGGTGAGGCGGAGGATTGCAGTGGATTTTTACTTCAGTGCTCGCTGTATTTTGACATGCAACCACATCTCTTCATAAATGATAAAACCAAAGTGGCCTTCATGATCAGCTTGCTCTCCGGCCGTGCTCTACAGTGGGCTCAAGCACTTCTTCAGTCTAATGCAGCCGTCACTGCATCCCTAACAGCCTTTACATCACACTTTAAGGAAGTGTTTGGTCAGACTACATCTCCACTCTCTATATCGGATCAACTCTTCCACATCCGACAAGGCACGGACTCGGTAGGCGGTTATGCTCTACAATTCCGCACATTAGCAGCAGCCAGCGGATGGAATGAATCAGCCTTACTCACGGCTTTCCGTCAAGGTCTCAATCAGGAATTCCGGCAACTAATGATTGTCTACGATGACATCATCGGTCTGGAAGCATTCATCCAGAAGGCCATCCGTGTCTCCCAGCGCTTCGCCGCATGTAACATCCAATTTCCCTCACTGCAACCTCTGCCCGGCGCTGTGAATACCATGCTTCCAGCACCCGAACCAATGGTCCTGGACTCCTATCATCTGACACCCGCAGAGCGTCACCGAAGAATAACCTAATGCCTCTGTTTGTATTGTGGGGGAGAAGGTCATCAACTCCAGAACTGTCCCGTACATCCCCCTTGACCCGCGGTGAGTACTATCCAATTGTACCCAAAGATCAGTCATCTAATTCATGCTCCTGTAATTCTTCTAACCCGTAATCTATCCGTTACAGCGCATGCCCTCATTGATTCGGGAGCCGCTGGGAATTTCATCTCCTGTCACCTCCTCCAGAGTCTCCAAATCTCTAGGAAGCGCTGCACACAACCACTGAAGATTCACGCCATCCTGGGCAAACCGCTGGGTCGAGGCCACATCACTCACTTCTCCCCCACACTGACGCTCCGCATAGGGTGTTTGCACACAGAGGACATCTCTTTTCTGGTGCTGGAGGGCTCCACCGCCGATCTTGTCCTGGGACGCCCGTGGATGGCTCAACATAACCCTACCATTGACTGGAATACTGGAGAGATTCTCAAATGGGGTGACACCTGTTCCCTAACGTGCTTAACCACTGTTCTGAAGACTTCCTCATCCTACTCCTCCGGAACCTCTGACCACGCTCCTCCGGTCAGCTCCTCCGGTCAGCTCCTCGGTTCCTGTCCACTCCACCTCGGTTGACAGTCCAGAGGTATCGTCTCAGGTCAAAATCCCCAGCGAATATCTGGCATTCCAGGACGTATTCACCAAGCAACTTGCCACTCACCTACCACCTCATCGGCCTTGGGACTGTGCAATATACCTGCTACCTGGGGCCACCCTACCCAAGGGAAAAATATATTCTTTGTCCATCCCGGAGCAAAAGGCCATGGAAGAATACATCTCAGAGGCCCTACAACAGGAGTTCATACGACCGTCTACTTCCCCTGCCGCTTCCAGCTTTTTCTTTGTGGCCAAGAAGGATGGACGTTTGCGGCCCTGCGTAGACTACCGTACACTCAATTCACAAACAGTCAAGTTCATTATCCCCTTCCTCTGGTCCCTGCAGCCCTGGAGCAACTCAGGGGAGCTCGCATCTTCTCGAAGCTCGATCTCAGAAGTGTGTACAACCTGATTCATATCAGTGGAAGACGGCCTTCATAACACCATCAGGACACTACGAATATCAGGTTATGCCCTATGGCCTAGCTAACTCTCCAGCTGTCTTCCAAAACTACATGAATGAAGTCTTCCGAGATTTCCTCCATCAGTTCGTTGTAGTTTATATCGATGATATCCTCATCTATTCATCCTCCCTATCTGAACATCATCTCCATGTACGTAAGGTCCTCCAGCGTCTCCGGGAACACCAGCTGTACCTGAAGCTCGAGAAGTGTGAATTCCATATCCCCTCTGTCCAGTTCTTAGGCTATGTCATCGACAGCCACGGGATCAGGATGGACAAGAGGAAGGTGGAGGCTATTCAGGACTGGTCGCCTCCCACAACTATCAAAGAGCTCCAAAGATTCCTGGATTTCGAAAACTTCTACCATAGATTCATTAAGAATTATAGCCTGATCAGTACCTTGTTTACCTCACTCCACAGAAATTGGCCCAAATCCCTGTCTTGGAATGCTATGGCACAGCAGGCCTTCCAAACCCTCAAGAACGCCTTCATCCTAATCCTGACCTCCCATTTATCGTTGAAGTCGATGCCTCTAGGACTGGAGTAGGAGCTGTCTTGTCACAGCGGCAGGGGGAGCCACTGCGGTCTCATCCATGTGCCTTCTTCTCGAAGAAGCTCTCCCCGGCGGAGCAGAACTATGATGTGGGTAATAGAGAGCTGCTCGCCATTAAGTTGAATGGCGTCACTGGCTGGAGGGGGCAACACACCAGTTTCAAGTCATCACCGATCACCGCAACCTGGAATACTTACATGAAGCTAAACACCTCAACACACACCAGGTCCGGTGGGCACTCATAACCTACCGGCCCGGAAGCAAGAACGTTGAGGCTGATGCACTCTCATGTATCCACTCTTAAGATCCTGAACCAACCAAGCCGGAACCTATACTCCCTCCAGCCATGATTGCAGCACCAATCGAATGGGCTCTTGACGAACAAATAGCTCAAGCTACAGAAGCCGAGCCCGCTCCGCCGGGAGGTCCAGAAGGGCTCACCTATGTCCCCACCTGTTGTCGAACTACCCTTCTGGACTTAGCTCACACCTCTCCAGGCTCTGGACACCCAGGTAGCCAACGAACCCTCTCGTTCATCCGTCAATGGTACTGGTGGCCGTCTATGGCTCGAGATACCTCCCGATTTGTCAAGGGATGCTCCGTCTGCGCCATAACGGATACTCCTCGCCAGTTACCAGCAGGCAAACTGGTCCCCTTACCAGTCCCTCACCGACCCTGGTCCCACATAGGTATCGATTTCTTGACCGACCTCCCTCCTTCCGTTACCTTCTCCTGTATCTTTGTGGTAGTAGACCGATTTTCCAAATCCTGTAAACTCAACGAGAAAGTTGCCTACAGCCTTACAAGCTGCAGAAGCCCTCTTCCAACATATCTTCCGACACTTCGGGCTACCTGAAGACATTGTTTCTGACAGAAGCCCTCAGTTTACATCTAGAGTCTGGCAATCCTTCTTCCAACTCCTGGGAATATCAGTCAGTTTATCGTCTGGTTACCATCCTCAGACGAATGGGCAAACTGAGCATAAGATTCAGGAGATTGGGAGGTATCTCAGAGCCTACTGCCACCAAAACCAGGACAGCTGGAGCTGTTTCCTCCCCTGGGCGGAATATGCCCAGAATTCCCTGCGCCAAACCACCACAGGATTGACTCCATTCCAGTGTGTCCTGGGCTACCAACCACCGTTGTTCCCATGGTCTGGAGAACCCTCCGAGGTCCCAGCTGTCCAGGACTGGTTCCAGCAGAGCGAGAGGGTATGGGACGACACAAGATACAGGCGGATAAACGATGGGCAGCTACACCTACCTAGCTCCCGGGCCAGAAAGTGTGGTTATCTACCAGGGAGATCCGTCTCTGGCTGCCATGCCGTAAGCTGAGTCCCCGTTACATAGGTCCATTCACAGTGCAGAGGTAGCTGAATAATGTCACCTACCGTCTAGAACTTCCACCCACGTATCGTATCTCACCTTCTTTCCATGTATCCCTGTTAAAGCCATTTACTGAATCCTTGTCTCCCTCCACAGGATCTGACGGAGTCGGAGCAACCCCTCCTCTCGAGCTGGCTGAAGAGGAAACCATCTATCAGGTCCGTGCTATTCTGGACTCCCGACGACGGGGATCTACTCTCGTATACCTGGTTGACTGGGAGGGATATGGACCTGAGGAGAGATTGTGGGTTACCCGTAACGACATCCTCGACCCTTCACTACTCACCCAATTCCATCAAGATCACCCCAGTCGACCCGCTCCCCCAGGCCGTGGGCGTCCTCGTTGTCGTCAGTTCCGTCCGTCAAGAGCCGACCGCGGAGGAGGGGGTACTGTCACAGGGACTACCGACACAACCATCACTGCATCTGCACCAGCGCCACCCACACAATCCTCGTCACCCAAATACTAATCACCAACACCTGTTATTCATCACCGGCTTACCCCATATAAACTCACCTCTCACCTTAGTCATTGTCTGGTCTTGTCTCCATATGGCAACACAGACTCTCCGGATCTTTCCTACCTGCTTTTATCCCGTTCGTCCGTTCCACCCGACGATCTCCATCCATTCCCCGGATCTTCTCCTCCAGGAATACCCCAGAAAGTATCCTTCTCCAAGTCTCCTAAAAAGACACAAACTGTTATCAGCTTACCTAAGTTACGTTTGCTAAGACTGCCTGCTGTCTGACTATCCTTTGTTCCCGTTTGCTACGCTGTTTAATAAAGTGCTTCATACTTACCCTCCGTCTTGTCTGTGTCTTACAATAGGTGAGAATTTACGAAGCGTAGAGGAAAGAGAAAAACATTCACGAATAAGAAGTCTAAAACGAGAAGTTTTAAAGAAAAATGTCGGAGGATTAGCTACAGCATACGTCAGGTCAGA
Organism: Zacco platypus; assembly: GCA_038088235.1. NCBI lineage: Eukaryota > Metazoa > Chordata > Actinopteri > Cypriniformes > Xenocyprididae > Zacco > Zacco platypus. Next base: position 23,757,817 of record CM076078.1, on the reverse strand, counting down.
AGTCACCCTTCCACAAGATAGGGTATTTATAGTCATAAATTTGGATTTTTTTTCTTACAAAAATACATAACTGCTTTTATTAAAGGCATTTATTAAACCCCTGGAGCCGTATGGATTACTTTTTATAATGGATATGTGCACTCTTTTAGGTTTCAAAATCTAGATTACCCTTTATAAAGCTTGGTAGAGCCAGGTTATTTTTTTAATATAACTACGATTGTATTTGGCTGAAAGAAGATAGACATATTCACCTACAGAAGGATGGCATGAGGCTAAGTAAATTATGGGATAATTTTAATTTTGGGGTGAACTAACCCTTTAACAGACACAATGGTGACTTACTCTTTGATGATGGGAACAAGTTGGGTTCCAAGGTTCTCGCAGTGGAACCAACGTTCAAACAAGACATCTGTACCATTAGCCACAAAGTACCTAGAGTAAAGGAAAAGGAAAACAAATATCACACACATCTTTTATTGTTTATTATACAATCGCATCCAATAGCATCATTGTTTAAATAAAGGTCACATCACCATAAGAGATTGATCCCAATGCATGTTGGAGAAAATTTGAGAGTAGTTTGGAGAATGGCAGACATAATGTAGGATGAATGTGACTTATAGTAATATCCCATGGTACCTCAGACCATCTGTCTCTGAATGAAGCCTCCTTCTCTCCACCACCAGCCCTACTGTGTTTGCCTGTCTCTGAGGGGAGTGGGGAATCCGTGCTGGAAGCAGGAACATCTGAAAACAGCAGCATTAAGTGATGAAATATTTTATTCATCCTATAGAAAACAATTGTAGAACTACTTTGAATACCATAAAGTCAGATGTGTTTTGAGACCTCATGGCCTACATGACTGTGAGGGTCAAGTTTATCTGAGAAGGTTTATCCAGTAAACAACAGGTGACTGTGAAAGAATAAGACCATTATTAAAAATGGAGCCTTGGGTTCCGGGTCCTCACAGTAGAATCAACGTTGAAACAAGACATCTGTACTATTAGCCATAAAGTACCTAGAGTAAAGGAAGCTTCGTTATCCCTCAACAACTCGTTGGAAGCTTCTTGCAGCTGGAAAATAATTGATTGTCCTTGGAGAATGTTATTGTAATGAATCCGCTCTGCCTGTCTTCCACTTACCACCAGATGTCGCCCTCTCACTCTATGGACCCTGTCACACGGACTACATTTCCCATAAGCCTCTCACCCAGTCACTAATCACCCTTCCAGCTGGATCATATCACACTCACTTCCCTTCACTATATAAGCACCACTCTCACTTAGTGATGGCCAAATGAAGCGTTTTGACGCATTATTGCTTTTTGATACAATTGTGTCGAAAATGGTTCATTACTCGAAGCTTCATTCAGATAGAAATTGCAGCACCATCTCCTGGTGAAGTAAATGTAATGCAACAAAGCTGACAACCATAAAATGCAAGTAGGCTTATATGTTAACGCCCCGTTTATTACGTGTTTACCAAGGCGATCAAAGCTGAAACAGTGTTAGTGCTGTGAAACTCATTTATGTAGGTGAATTTTACAGATACTGATGAATTTCATGTGTTCACCTTAATAAAACATTAAGCATGATGTGTGTGTGTAATTATTTCTTTAGACAAGGACAGAAGATCAGACCAGCTTTAAAAAAGTTGGAAACCATCACAGAAAATCTAATGGTTTCTATTAAAATACCAATACGAACCATTGGCTTTTACCATTTAAACCACTACATAGTTCTTTTTTGTAGTGTGTTTGGGACATATTCCATTATGATTTAATGCCCCCACCAATAGAACCCAGCACATATCAGTAGAGACCCACAGAGACCAATATAATTCCCAATACAACCAATAAAATGTCCATGAAAACCATTAAATCCAATAGAATTTCTGTAATGGTTTCTAGTAGGGCAGTATCATGTGTGAAAGCTTTATCTTGTTTAGCTGTGGGAAGCAGAACTCTATAACTTGTTAACTGGTGGGACTGATATTTTTGTATGTTGTAAAGGATGTGCTTGTGTAACTGGTTGTACTTGTATAATGCAGCAGAGGGTTTGTTTAAGTTTCTGTATTTGATGCAATGTTCATATGTTCTCTAATTAATAATAAAAATAAATAAACAAAAACGCCAATCCAAACACCGACTACTACAACCCACGGTTTTGCCATGGTTTGGCTTCACTTTTATAAGAAATACAGCTGCCAGGTTTCAAACCTGTCAACACTGGATTGGGCTGTCAAAGCACTCAGGTGGTTCACTACAGGAGTGAACCAGTGTGTTTGCTTCAGAAGTCATTTTCACGAAAATAGTGATGTAATGATACAAGCTCCGAAGCAGTGGTCCATTGCAAGGACCGTTCGAGTTTGAAGCAAGCTTCGGAGTGTCGGTGTCAGGTGTAACATCACTACTCTCACTGACACTCATTGCGAAGTATTGTAGATCTGTGTACAGGGCTGGGTAGGTTACTTTTAAAATATATTTCACTACAGATTACAAAATACATGCTTTAAAAAGTAATTTGTAACATATTTTGTTACATTACTCAAGTTTAGTAACTTAATCTAAATACTTTAGAATACTTTGGAATAGTAATAAGTGTGGAACAAACACAAAAAAGGTAATTGCAAGTTTTTATCTCACAATTCTGACTTTTTCCCTCAGAATTGCGTGATATAAAGTTGCAATTGTGAGATATAAAGTCAGAATTATGAGATATAAACTCGCAATAACCTTTTTTGTGTTTGTTCCACACTTATTACTAACCAGAAAAAAGTTGCAGTGACCAGTGAATTATAAAATGACTCACAAACAACTATCACAAAACACGAAAACAGTCGTGAATCATCCAGGTCATGACAGGACAGTAAAGTTAGGTTGACAGTTTTTCTTTTTTATAAATTCAGTCATTTTGTCTTGTTCAGGACAGCACTAAATAAAAATAACAAATTTTTTATGATCCCTCTTAAAAGTATTAAAATGTTGATGAAACTTAACTCCGCTTTTTCTGACTGTCAGAGTCAGAGAATCACCAATTGCTGTTTAAAAGACATTAAAATTCAAAGTAATCACTTTGGTAATCTAAAATACTTTTCAGATGTAACTGTAATCTGATTACCACCCATTTAAAATGTAACTGTAATGACAGTTACTCAAATTTTGTATTTTAAATACGTAACTACTTTACTTGTATTTCGTTACTCCCCAACCCGGTCTGTGTATTACAAATCTGAGCGTTATTCCCCTGTCTTGTTTGCCTGTTTCCGGATCCTGCCTGTGTCTTCGTTTTGTTGTTTATCTGCCTGCCTCTGACCATTCACCTGGAGATTTACTACGAGTCTGCCTGTTCCCCGCCACTATTGTTTGCTGTTGTGTTGACCATTGCCTGTCTGACTACGTTTGTAAATAAAGCTGCATTTGGATTTCAACCCGCTGACTCATCATTACAGATATATCTTGCATCTGATAAAGGGCTGACCATCAATTGACAGGTTACCACAATTAGAGAGAAAGGAGAAAGACTTATTTTTGTGAAACAGAAGGGGTGAATCTTACCAGTGAATTACGTAACTTTGATGTTGCCAAATAACAAGTAAGAAATAATGTATTGTACACAAAGACTTGTGGCCTGGCCAGAAACAAATTCAGATGTCCTGCAGGGACATGATGGGACAAGCCGAGATGGCTTTGTTCAATAAAGTCTTATTTTGACTTCTGGAACTGTGCCTTTTGAGCTTCATTGGCAAGAGAGATTACTTTTCTCCACAACATAAAACAACATCAATGAGGGCCGTGTCTGGTGGGGCTTGGCAGGACACGCAAACGAAGGCTCGTGTTCACATATGTGTAGCCATAGAGGGAAGCATGTGATGATCTTGTGCACAATCATATAGTCTGCCATGCGATGACCTTATGCTCATGTATAATGAACTGAAGACTACAGTCTTCTATCAGTACTGATGCTACCGTCATATGAGAAAGCATGTGATGAACTGAGATCTTTTGCTTGGTATAGTTTAAGATACACATACAGTATATATGAAAATGCATTGAATCCATCTATAGTGGATTATATGGAAAACTACATTTAAGGCTACCAGAGTCAACAAACTGGTGTTGCTCTGCAGACTAACTTGGCTTTGTAATAAAGTCTATTCTGGCGGTAGGAGCCATTTATAAGTTTTGCCATATTGTTTGATGTTTTCCTTACTTACTGGTATGTTTTCTGGAGTCTGTGTGCACCCTCTACAGGATGAACCATAGAATAAAGCCACAGATGTATAATGAGATTCCGTGGTCTACTGGGAAGACACGGTCTTTAGACCTTCTGGTGCCTTTGTAATTTACAGCTTGAATTATTTTGAATATTACTTTCAACATTAAGTTGCATCAGTTTATTTCTGAACTCTCAAGATTCATAAATGAACTCAACTTCATTTTCCTGGACTTTAATGGATAGAAAGGAGTCAAGGAGGCGTCTGAAATTTTGCCATTGGACCAAAAAAGTGACTAACGGACCTTTAAATCAAGTAAAGGTTGCTACAAGAGTCTAAAGACCAAGCTTTGAAGTAGTTCAGATTTGGATTAAATGCAATACGGAGTAATTGACACATACAAACAAAGTCTCACTTTGAAATCACTTGGATTTGGATTATTTCAGCACAACAAGGAGCCAGTCAAAAAGAGTCTGCTAATGATCAGAAGAGGCCAGACTAGATAGGTACAAAATAACAGTCTTTATTACTGAGACAAGGGGAACAGAGTGGGAATGCAACACAGGTAAGATGAATGGCTGATGAAAGTTATCCTGAAGACTTAACTGGCAGTGATGCAGTTTTCTTTATGCAGGTGGTGAACTGTGAAGGTGACAGGCAAACTGAAGATTTAGGCAGGCGACAATGAAGAACAGAAGACGGCAGACAGAATCAGGAACAAAAGGTAGGTTTCTCAGGTGTGTCTAACAGGTTGGATCATGGAGCTTGTCATTGATGTAGATGTACACTTAGATGGGACCAGACAACTGGAGCGAGGAAGGTGACTGCTGATATAGGGTGACTTGAGGGATAACGAGCTGGATGACTTGCAGGTTTGATGACGGCTGATTAGGTGCAGGTGTGGATCAGGAAGGATGCTAGGAAATGGAGTGTGGAGAAGGTGACTGAGCTAGTGACTGTGACAGGTATGTAACATTTATAATATTTTAAGTTTTAAAGATGTTTAAACGTGAACATGCCACACAATTTTAATTGTCAAACCGGCAAATTTGCTAACAGTTCACAGGAAAAAAAAACATGATTAAGAGAGCTCAATCCTTCATTAAAAGAACTTTTAATTGATTGGATAAATATGGCTGAAGAGTTAATTGAGCCAGAAGTTCTTGAGCGTCAGGAAATTTGTGATGATTCTCTGAATAAGATGGAGGAAACAATAAATCAGCTGTGGGCGAACGGGAAAATAAGATTGGCACTTAACAAGCCAAATGAACATTGTTAAAGGATTATTGGAACATGAAGTAAATGTTGTGGAAGTTAGACAAAATATGATTAAATACAGGAAATTACTGAATGAATTTAAAGATGCTCATAAGTCTATCCAACATCTTTTAAGTGAAGAAGAGCAGAAAATAGAATTGATCTTGAGAAGTAGTTCCAGCCTAACACAATTCAAGATGTTGCGGTTGATGCTCCTGCTGACAATGTTTCTGTAGTATGTTTCAGGTCAAAAGAGTCTATAAAGAGCTCACGCAGTTCTTGGAGCTCGCACAGTTCACACATGTCAGCACTAATTGAGGCAGATGCGGAACATGCTGCTCTAAAGGCCCGTTATGCTGCATTAAAAGAGAAACATGCACTAGAGGAAAAGGAGCAGAAGCTAAACCTGCATAAGTAGCAAATAAGAAAACAAAAGAAGACAATGGAAATTGAATCCAAGTTGGCAACTACCACTGCTAGAATCAACGTCTTGAAAGAAGTAGAAAAACCAGTCAGTCCAGTAGATGCAATGAAGAAATAAAGAGTAGCAACATCTTGAGTACCAAGCGCTGTTGAATTAGCAGGGCCTGATGTCCAACGCCACTCAGTGCAAGTTAAGACTCATGCACCCCGCATCTCAAGCACCCAGGCACCCAGTCTCAGCCAGCACCTCAATTGAATCGAACACCTTCACCAGACACCACTTTGTATAGTATTTCGCTGAAACAAACCGATATCACTGACACTCTTGTGAAACAGATACTTTTGTTCTCTTTGCCTCAGAAGGAAGATGGAGAGCCACTGGAGATTCGAGCATTTATTAGATCTTTTGAGGACACTATTGAGAGTAAAACTGAGAATGCTCAAGATAGGTTGTTTTTTGGAACAGTTTACCAGAGGGGAGCCTAAAAAAAATTATCCAGACTTGCAGTTAGGAATGTGGGTGTGTTGTTTGATACCAATCTTTCATTCATTTCTAGCATTTGTAAATTCTCATTCTTCCACCTTAAAACATATCTAAATTACAACATGACCTCAAAGCTATATTACTGTAACGCTCTACTAGGTGATTGCCCTGCTCGCTTGATAAACAAATTACAGCTGGTCCAAAACGCAGCTGCTAGAGTTCTTACTTGAATCAGGAAGTATGACCATATTAGCCCAGTTCTGTCAACACTGCATTGGCTCCCTATTAAACATTGTATGGATTTTAAAATCTTGCTAATTACTTTAGCAAGTACTTTTTACAAAGCACTAAATGGTTTAGCTCCCCAGTACCTGAGCAAGCTCTTAACGCATTATAGTCCTTCACTTCTATTATGATCTCAGAATTTGCTAAATACCTAGAATATAAAAATCAGGCGGTAGATCCTTTTCCTGTGTGGCACCTAAACTCAGGAACAATCTTCCGAGCATTGTTTGGGAAAGCAGACACACTCTGTCAGTTTAAATCTAGACTAAAAACGCATCTCTTTAACCTGGCATACACATAACACATTATCGATTTATGTTTTCATATCAGTTAAAGGACTGTTTGGGTGCATAAAAAATTAAGTCAGCTGGAGCCAGGAACATTTAGCCAAGTTTAGTCCCTCTGCTTATCCCGAGGTTTAACCTAATTAGCCGGATCCATGCCGTATCCAGATCAGATGGAGGACCTGCACCTATACACGACCACAACACAGCCTTTAAGTGTCAGCAGAGACTGTGTCAACTAGATCATACCTTGTGATGGCCTTACCGACACAACAGCCAGTAGCACAGATCCCCAACAAATCGTCCCATACTGGCGCGATTAATATGATCTTCAACTAGATGGAACAGGATTAAATATTTCGACTGTTGCGATCCCAAATTGGATTTATGTCTTTTAACTCTGCCAGAATCAATCAAGCACTGTTTGCTGTTGGCCAGAGGAAAAATTGGCCCCCCGACTAAGCCTGGTTTCTCCCAAGGTTTTTTTCTCCACTTTTTTCACCTATTGGTTACCTGATGTCACCTGTTGGGAGTTTTGGTTCCTTGTCCCTGTTGCCTTTGGCTGCTTAGTTGGGGACACTTGACTTGATATTCAACAATGCTTTTGATATGCATCAATGTTTTCTCCAGTGCTGATATACAGATATATTAACTAAATTAATAACTATTGATTTTTACAACAGAATGAATCAGTACTGAATTTATTTAAAATGGGCATTGACACCATTTTCTTTAAGAGCTGCTGTGCAGCCAAAAATTATTTGCCAATTATTGCTGTAAAGCTGCTTTGGCACAATTTACAATGCAAAAAGCTCTACACAGGGGGGAGAACAAGTCTTTCATACACTGCTGATTTTGCAGGTTTGCCCACTTACAAAGCATGTAGAAGCCTGTAATTTTTATCATAGGTACTCTTCAACTGTGATTGACGGAATCTAAAACAAAAATCCAGAAAATCACATTGTATGATTTTTAAATAATTAATTGGCCTTTTATTGCATGACATAAGAATTTGATCACCTACCAACCAGTAAGAATTCCAGCTCTCACAGACCTGTTAGTTTTTCTTTAAGAAGCCCTCCTGTTCCCACTCATTACCTGAATTAACTGCACCTGTTTGAACTCGTTACCTGTATAAAAGACACCTGTCCACACACTCAATCAAACATACTCCAACCTCTCCACAATGGCCAAGACCAGAGAGCTGTGAAAGGACATCAGGGATAAAACTGTAGACCTGCACAAGGCTGGGATGGGCTACATGACAATAGGCAAGCAGCTTGGTGAGAAGGCAACGACTGTCTCACCTCATGGGGCATCAATGACCATGAGGAAGGTGAGGGATCAGCTCAGAACTACACTGCAGGACCTGGTCAATGACCTGAAGAGAGCTGGGACCACAGTCTCAAAGAAAACCATTAGTAACACTCTGCGCCGTCATGGATTAAAATGAGCAGACCAAGGTCCCCCTGCTCAAGCCAGCGCATGTCCAGGCCCATCTGAAGTTTGCCAATGACCATCTGGATGATCCAGAGGAGGAATGGGAGAAGGTCGTGTGGCCTAATGAGACAAAAATAGAACTTTTTGGTCTAAACTCCACTCGCCGTGTTTGGAGGAAGGAGGATGTGTGCAAACCCCAAGAACACCATCCCAACAGTGAAGCATGGAGGTGGAAACATCATTCTTTGGGGATGCTTTTCTGCAAAGGGGACAGGGCGACTGCACTGCCTTTGGCGCGAGATCTTGGCCAACAACCTCCTTCCCTCAGTAAGAGCATTGAAGCTGGGTCGTGGCTGGGTCTTCCTGCATGACAACAACCCGAAATAAACAGCCAGAGCAACTAAAGAGTGGCTCCGTAAGAAGCATCTCATGTTTCTGGAGTAGACTAGCCAGTCTCCAGACCTGAACCCAATACAAAATCTTTGGAGGGAGCTGAAAATCCGTATTGCCCAGCAACAGCCTCGAAACCTGAAGGATCTGGAGAAGGTCTGTAAGGAGGAGTGGGCCAAAATCTTTGCTAGAGTGTGTGCAAACCTGGTCAAGAACTACAGGAAACATATGAGCTCTGTAATTGCAAACAAATGTTTCTGTATCAAATATTAAGTTATTCTTTTCTGATGTATCAAAAACTTTATTATTATAACTTAATTATTTAAAAATCATACAATGTGATTTTCTGGATTTTTGTTTTAGATTCCACCACTCACAGTTGAAGAGTACCTATGATAAAAATTACAGACTGCTACATGCTTTGTAAGTGGGCAAACCACTACAAAATAGGCAGTGTATCAAATACTTGTTCTCCCCACTGTAAATAAAGGTGACTTGACCCTACTTGAATATTGTGGTCCATAGTGTCAAAAGCAGCACTGAGGTGTAGTAATATAATAGAGAGATACAACCATGATCTGATGATAAGAGCAAATCATTTGTAACTCTGATGAGAGCAGTCCCAGTACTATAGTACGGTCTAAATGCTGACTGGAAATCCTCACTGATACCATTTCTGTCCAAGAAGGAAACAGTAATATCACAGTTGCGATGATACTGCCTTTTCTAGTATTTTTGTCAGAAAAGGTAGCTACGAGATTGGCTTGTATTTGACTAATTAAAAAACCACAACTTGATCCTAGAGAATAAGAGGTTTGATAAAAGCCAGCTTAAATGTTTTTAGTACATAATCTAGTGCTAAAGATGAATGAATGAGATTAAGAATAGGAATTATGACCTCTGGAAGCACCTCTTTCAATACTTTAGTTGGTATAGGGTCTAACATACATGTTGTTGATTTTGATGATTTAACAAGTTTAAACAATTCTTTCTCTCCTGTAGCAGTGAATGAATAGAATTTTTCCTCAGGGATACTACAATGCACTGTCTGATGCGATTGCATGGCTATAATTTTCTCTCTAATATTGTCAATCTTGAAACTAAAGATGTTCATAAAGACATTAACAGCGGTTTTGCAGCCTTGGTTAAATGTAGCATGCACAAGACTAGATAATGATCTGAGATGTCATCGCTCTGCTGCGGAATTTCAACGGCATCAATATCGATTCCATGTGACAATATTAGATCTAAAGTATGATTACGACAATGAGTGGGTCCTGCCACGTGTTGTCTAACTCCGATAGAGTTTAGAATATCTGTAAATGCCAATGCGTCTTTTTAATTATCTACATGGATATTAAAATCATCAACAATGAGGACTTAATCCGCAGCCAGTACCAACTCTAATAGAAAATAAGCAAATTCTTTGATAAAGTCTGTATGGTGCCCTGGTGGCCTGTATACAGTAGCCAGCACAAATGTCAAATGGGATTTGTTACTTACATTATATAACGTTACATGAAGCACAATCACTTCGAAAGAATTATATTTGAAAGACTTTTGAGTAATACTGAAGATATTACTATAGATTATAGCAACACTTCCCGCCTTTCTGAAGCAGTTTGTGTCGATAATAGTAACCTTGAGGGCTAGACTCATTTAAAGTAATGCAATCGTCTGCCAGGTTTCTGTCAAACACAGCACATCTAGGTTATTTTCTATTTACAGATTTTCTATTTCTAGGTTATTATTCACAATAAGTGCTTTTAAAGGAAGGGATCTAATATTCAGTAACCCAAGCTTTATCATTTGTTTATCAGTATTATCTCTGTTTTTTACTTGTTTAACATGAATTCAGTTTTTACCCTTAAATGGATTTGGAAGTTTTTGTATTTCCTAATTCAGGGTATAGATACAGTCTCTATGTGATGATATCTACGGTATGCGATATCTAGATATCTAAGAGTCTCTATGTGTTGGGATTTATCTGACTTCTGAGACGTGAGACAGCTATCAGACTGTCAGTTTAGTTAGTCTATCTTTTTGACCTAGGCCCCTGTTTGTCAAGGTTCAGCCCTAAGACTATGTGCCATGTACTAGAGAGAAGAGCAGCACCATCTCAGGAGGGATGAATAACATCTCTTTTCAACAGGTCAGGTCTGCCCCAGAAACGTTCCTAATTATTTATGAAACCTGTATTGTTCTGTGGACACCACTTAGTCAGCCAGCCAATGAGTGATGATAGTCTGCTTAGTATCTCATCACTCTGATGAACACATTGTAATGAATCGTCACTTGAGTTAAGATCCATAAGCAGGCTTTATTGTAAAGCAGGGTAGTCAGACAGGCAGGGGTCAAATACCGGCAAACAATAGTGGCAGAGAGCATACAAATCGTAGAAGGTGAACAGGCAGAGATCAGGGCAGGCAGATATCGATCACAGGTGATAATCCAGGCAGTAAATCACAAGGGTAGGCAGAACAGAGTCGTAAACGGGGTAACAGGCAGATCGGTAACAGGAAATCAAATAACAGGAAATAACGCTCAGAAATGAAACAGCTAGAATCAAGACCTCGCAATGCAAGTCTGAGTGAGCGTTCCTTAAATGGACCAGTCTTGATGCGAATCAGCTGATAGCAATCAGTACCTAGGTACGGGGCTTATGGGAAATGTAGTGAAAACTGATAGGGGAGGAAAGAGAGTTAATATTCCGGAGATCAGGCGGTCAGAAGAGGGAATCACGGGGTTCGTCCCGGTGACACACATCATGAGTTGTAAACGATGATGATATCTCATCACACCACACATCATGTTCTCACACAGTGAAAAATACATAGCGGAGCAATGGACACTGACAACGCTACTGACAGACCAGACAGAGCAGGTTAGTTTTGATATGAAACAGTTTTATATTTAAAATAGTGTAATTTTTTAAAGACGTTTAAACAATAAATACCAAACTTCGTAAAGAATTTTTCCACCTGTAATACCTCCAAGACGCCTCGACAATTACCCTCCGGGTCCACTTAAACCCCTGCCTACTCCTCAACGCCCATGGTCCCATATCACCATTGACTTTGTTACAGACCTTCCCAATTCCCAAGGCAACACCACTATCCTGACAGTCATTAATCGTTTCTCTAAGGCCTGTTGTGAACAACAGTTAAAATGGCATTCCAGGGACCAGTTTACAACAGGGCCCCTCTCTAACTGCTTGTGTGAAAGAAGAGGTGCCGCATCATGATTAAAGATCCAATCGATGATCTTGTGAATGAACATGCATGAATGATCAGCAACATCAGATAAGATGATAAGACAACTGCCAGACACCTCTTTCAGAGAAGGAAGGGGGACCTTCTGAACCCACCACAACCATGGAGAAGACTTCTCATTGGACGACGCATTGACTCTAATCACCAAATTCATTCCTAAGGTTTAGGCAAGGACTGCCATAAAAATTCCTTCAGGACCTCTTGGATGCAACAGCAGTGACTGAAATAAAGAGAGGCCATAGAGATCTATCTAAATCCATTCATATCTACGTTTGGAGGCCTTAATTTGATTTAAACTGCATCACATCCACTCCACCGTCATGCAAAGCACAGTTTATGTTAATGGTTACTCCCTGTTAACACAACAGATCACGGGACAGACACATTAAGAGATAAACAAACGCATGGACGATGACTTAACCATTTCCCATCGTGTTTAGTGTCTATCTGCTCCCTAAATAAATAAAAGGCCTTTATTAGGTTAAAAGAGGTTTGGTAAAGAAATAATGCATGGGTAAAATGTAAAAGACAATATTTTAACACTGTACTTATTGCTATGCAAATGAGTTCTGTAGTAACTTGTTCAAATGGATGAAATATATTCACAACCAAATCATAACACGTTATGACCAATTATGAATATGAATCAACCACGAAGGGAATTAGGTATATATAGATAATCAATTACAACGAATTATAATTAATCATGAACATATATGGTCTAAAATTATTTCTAGGTTTAGAATTAATTTAGAATTAATTTAGAAAGACTGGTTTGTTTTGTCCAGCAAAACTATCAGTCCGATTTTCTTATCGATTCTAGAAAGGAAGTTTCTTCTCTGGCCACGAAAAGGAAACTTATTCTAGTATTTAAAAAGCATATAGCTAGCGAAATCAAACGTTAAAGTGACTTGGTTCATGTATGAGTTACCCAGAGACAATGAACTGTGTGAATACAAAGTGTTTAATATATGAATATAGGATATATATACACGGATACATACAACTAAATCTAAGCTGAGCATACAACAAAATAACGAAAGGAAAGAAAGGAAGAGTTGATCAAAGAGAGCAAGATTATACAGTTCAACCTTTTGAGAGCCAGCAACGAAATCACTTCAGGCAATAAAGTTAAAGCGCATCGAAATTAATTCTGATACTTGCATTTGTACTTTGTGCTGTGGTGAATGCCGTTCAAACTTCCGTGCGTGGAGCTGGAGTTTCTATTGGTTTCTTTCTCAGGTGATTCTTCAGCGGGAATTTCAAAACGGAATTAACTGTTTGCAAAATGCCGGAAAATAAAAGAGGAAGGATGTCTCGTCCAGGATGAAGCGACTGAGCAATGGATAAGCTCGTGTTTAGGTGTTATAAAGATAAACCCGGTAACACCTATTCTGGCTGTACGGCCAATAGGGAACATGGACTTTTAGCGGGAGAACTTTCCTTTGTTTCTTTTTATGGCCTAATTTGCATTATCTACAGAGGTGCTTAAACTGGGTTCTTTTTCCTCCAAAGTACCTTAAAAGTAGAATAATGCATATTATCACGATATAACACCAATATCTAGTTATGAAATTCACAGAGGAATATTTTGCATCCAAGAATCGTGCGTTTCGGCCTCTCTTTAGGGCATAAACATTCTTACATTTAAATATAAGCATTTTACAGTGAATCTAATACAACTACTAGATGTAACTAAGTGGGAGTAATATAGACATGCATACAAAAGGAACAGCATAGGAAAAACACTTGGGAATATTCATATTTTGATGAATGTCTCTATGTGTGTGCGTGGACTTCTTGTCCCTGGTCTTGTGTGGGGGAAAGAATTTGGTGTGAGCTGATTAGTATCTCTTTGAAGTCCGGGAGACTTCCAAAGAGGTTCTGCCTTGCCTCACACCTCGCCACTTAAAATGTCCCTTGGCCAGGGGGGGGCCAGGACATTCGGAGCCGACTAAGATTTACTTATGTGAGTCAAAGGGTTAAAAGCTTTTCTTAAAGCCTAAAAATGAATTGTTCATCCGTGATCCAGTCCAGACGCTACAGTTCCACACTAGGGTGAGCAACACCATGGCTGCTTCAGATAACAGTGGCCAATCACACTCCTGGATCGGAAAGGCGCAACATTTCAATCTCCTCCTCATCAGAAAGGGATAAATATGTCCCCCGGGTAGACACACCCTTGTTCTGCGTTTCCAGCTCGACAGGGAAGGAGACATTAACAGACACTCCACGTCCTGGGTTTCTGACCTGACGAGGAAAGAAACTTCAAGACAGTTAAGGTTAAACTTTTGCAAGAAAAACCTTTCACATTACTTCCAGCTGCACTCTAGCTGCAAAAGAGCTCAGCATTAAGGGACTTCATCTGAACCTTACGGCTCCTACAGCAGAGCAGCCCAGTCCAATCCTCAAAGGACCTCTGCATCGGCAGACATTACCACACGGCTCCTCAGTGACGCAGCCAGCCTGCAAGAGAACCTGTGAAGATTCATCTGACCCAGCTGCCCAGTCCATCCTTAAAGGACCTTCTTGGCGCATCCGAAGTTCAGCATCCTCTAGGCCAGCACGACTACTGGATCGCGACTCTGCGCCCTCCCACTCCACGCAGCCTGCATCAGCAGTGGAAGACGTCTCTGCCGCCGGATTGATCACCACTGTGTGGAACGTAAATATAAACTTACCAAACCTCTTCCTAGAGACCTTGGCATTAGTTTATACATGCAGCATATGTTTTTCTAACCTGTTTAGATAACAGTTACTTGAGGTCAGCTTGTTGCAAATAATAGGGATATTATTTGTTGGGTGATAAATAAACCACTATTTATCACTGTGACGAGCAGGGCGGGCGAGAGCCGTGAGGGAACAGCAGCGAGGCCGGTGACGTGAGAGATAATGAACTTCAGCTGCTCGGCGCACCGGTCTCGTATCTCTCACGGAGGAGCTCTGGAAGCATAAAAGAGGAGCGGCGACAGTGAAGGACAAGAGAGGACCAGGCCTGGACTTTATGTTGTGTGTTATTTTGTTTGTGTGGGCAGCAGTCGCCGTGAGGAACTGCTGCCCTTTTACTTTCATTTTATTGTTTGTTTACTTTGGATATTAAAGTACGTTGAACGTTCGCCGGTTCCCGCCTCCTTCTTCCCGTTCTTAAGAACTGTGTTACACAGGTGCCGAAACCCGGGAGGAAGGAGGGACATGCTGTCAAAGAGCCCTCGCTGCTGAGGGGGATCGCGGTGCTGAGGAGGTCGGGCAGCGCGGGAGAGTGAAGACCGCGAGTGGCTGCCCGAGGTGGTGGTGCTGGAGCGACTGAGCAACAGGTGGGACGGAGAGCTCGCTGCCGTGCCCCTGGGATGAGGTGGGGTGGCTTCTGTCCAGGAGGGAGCGGAGGAGTCGCCGCCGTTCGCTTGGGGCCGAAGCCTGCTGCCTGCCGCCATGATGGGGAGGAGCAGGGAACGGGGGACTCGCTGCCGGCTGCCCTCAGCCGAAGGAGCCATCGCCAGCCGCCAGGAGGCAGAGTAGGATCGGACCATCCACCGAGCGTCCAGTACCATCGCATGGCACCGCGAGGAAGAGCCTCTCGGCTGGCTGAGGACCGAGCGGCAGTGTGTCTGGGAACCGGACCACGAATTTTTTTTTTTTTCCTCTCTCGTCTTTGTCGCTCCTTGTGCTTCCGTCTCCTTTTCTCTCGTCTCGTCTGTCCATACCCCCAGGTGCTGCGGCCTCCGAGACTGGCCCCCGGGGGGGGAGTAAGCGCAATCTCATGGGTACCCCCTGGCCTGCGAGGAGCGATGGGGGTATGTGACGAGCAGGGCGGGCGAGAGCCGTGAGGGAACGGCGCGAGGCCAATGACGCGAGAGATAATGAGCTTCAGCTGCTCGGCGCACCGGCCTCGTATCTCTCACGGAGGAGCTCCGGAAGCATAAAAGAGGAGCGACGACAGTGAAGGACGAGAGAGGACCAGGCCTGGACTTTATGTTGTGTATTTATTTTGTTTTGTTTTACTTTCATTTTAGTATTTGCTTATTTGTTTATTAAACTATGTTGAACGTTCGCCGGTTCCTGCCTCCTTCCTTCCATTTAACCCCGTTACAATCACCATTCTACCAGAGCCATTAGGTGGTTTCCATAAGAAGCATTCCCATGTAATCCTCTTCCATTCTACATTCAATCAACAGTGTTGCATTTATCCATTCTGTGTTTACTTCATGTATTTGTTTCCTTGCTTTAATTCGGTACCTTTCTTTGATTATTAGTTTAGTATTTTTTAGCAGTGCATATTCATTGTTAGCATTATTAGTCATCGTAGTATTTACTCCTGCATATCTATTGTTAATAAATTTAATTGATCTTATTATAACTGTGTCTTTCTTGTGTTGATGATCAAAGACTCTACTAGTTGGCCGGAATCTCACAAATCCTTCAGATAAATCAGTTGACTGGCTCCCTCCAATTTATATTAATTCTAAATTATAGAACAGCTCTTTTGGAGTGTTCTTAAATTGTTAAGATAGTATTCTTGACTGGTGCCCCATATTACAAAGGGGGGAGGGGTCATCTGATATGCCCATAACCACACCTTCAGTGACATGTGATCAAAAATCACTACGTCACCGGTGATTGGAGTAAAAATCACTACAGGCCTGTCGACTCATTCCTCTACCTAAACTCTCCACGGCATTCGAGACAGCCCAGTTATTGTGTGATGACATCTTTCGTTTCTATGGACTACCTGAAGACATAGACAGAGGTCCCCAGTTCACCTCTAGAGTATGGTTGGCATTCTTCAAACAACTAAATATAAATGTCAGTCTCACTTTCGGTTACCACCCACAATCCAATGGCCAAACCGAGCGGTTGAATCAAGAACTCACTTGCTTCCTCAGATCTTACTGCCAACATAATCAGTCTGATTGAAATAAATATTTGATGTGGGCTTAATATGCACAGAATTCTCTTCTGAAACCCACCACTGGTCTGACACCCTTCAAATGCATTCTGGGCTATAAACCACCCTTGTTTCCTTGGTCTGGCGAACCCTCCGACCTTCCATCTGTCAATGAGTGGCTTCAGCGCAGCTAGAAGACCTGGAACAGAGTGCACACACACCTTCTGCACACAGAGCACAGACAGGAACAGCAGGCCAATTGTCATCGCCGTCCGAACCCAAAGTATGCTCCAGGGCAGTAGGGACCTCTGTCTCAGACTTCCATGCAAGAAACTCAGTCCAAGAAATGACAAATAACACCAGTTTCATTTCGTTTAGACTTGCCTGCTAATTATCGTGTTACTTCCTACGTTACCTCCTACTTTGTCGATTCCAGGCACTGGAGCGGTACTTTACAGTATCTGGTGGACTGGGAGGGGTATGGTCCAGAGGAACGATCCTGGGTCAATACGGATGATATCCTCAACCCCACACTCACTGAGGAGTTTCACAGGATGCATGTTGGAGAAACCAACAACACTACCCCGCGGAAGAACCACAGCGTGCCTCCTCGCATGGGGGGGGCTCTGTTACAGGTGAAGCTCCCTCTTCGCTTCTTCCAGATCATCAGAGGGTGCTCTCACCAGAATATTGACTATTCGGACTCCATTTTCCATAAGCCCTCATTCCTGGAACTGATTGCACTCACACCTGCAGTTCATTACACACAAACTATTTAAATCAGAATCAGAAATCAGAATCAGAAATACTTTACTGATCCCCGAAGGGATCAATAATACAGCAGCAGCTCGTCTTAACAACAATTCACACCGGAAGTACTAGCAAAGAAAAAATAAATACTATACTCTATAATATAATATAATGATACAGGTCAAGAAAAATTAAGTACCAGGTGGGTGTAAGTATAAAATAAAGTATGAGTGAAATAGAATATAAGATTAAATAAATAAATAAAATTAAATCATGGGCGTTAAATAAAATAAGTGTGAAGTACAGTTTGGTTGCCGGTTGGTAGAGATATATAAAACTATATCTAGAATATTGCACAATTATTCAAGTATGGCAGAGATGTAATGTTCAATGTCCAGTTTAATGACTTGGGGACATACAGACTCACGCTGAGAGGGAGGAGTTAAAGAGTTTGATGGCCACAGGCAGGAAAGACTTCCTGTGGCGCTCTGTGGTGCTTTTTGGGGGGATGAGTCGTCCGCTGAAGGTACTCCTTTGTTTGACCAGTGTGTTATGGAGTGGGTGGGAGACACTGTCCAACATGGCATGTAGTTTGGCCAGCGTCCTCCTCTCTGACACCACCGCCAGAGAGTCCAGTTCCTCCCCAACAATGTCACTGGCCTTACGGATCAGTTTGTTGAGTTTGATGGTGTCCGCTACCTTTAACCTGCTGCCCCAGCATGCAACAGCATAGAGGATAGCAATGGCCACTACAGATTCATAAAACAGCTTCAGAATTGTCCAGCAGATGTTGAAGGACCTCAGCCTCCTCAGAAAATAGAGGCGGCTCTGGCCCTTCCTGTACAGAGCTTGAGTGTTCTTAGCCCAGTCCAGTTTATTGTCTATGTGTACACCCAGGTATTTGTAGTCCTCTACAGTATCCACACTGAACCCCTGGATGGAAACCGGACTCACTGGTGTCTTTTTGGCCCTTCGTAGATCCACAACCAGCTCCTTTGACTTTGTCGCATTGAGCTGCAGATGGTTCTGCTCACACCAGGAGACAAAGTTTCCCACCACAGCCCTGTACTCAGACTCATCACCACCGCTGATACATCCCACCACAGCAGAGTCATCAGAAAACTTTTAAAGGTGGCAGGACTCTGTGATAGCTGAAGTCCGATGTGTAGATGGTGAAGAGGAAGGGAGAGAGGACAGTCCCATGAGGGGCCCCAGTGTTGCTGACCACGCTGCAGGCGCACGTGCTGTGGTCTGCCTGTCAGGTAGTCCACAATCCAGGATACAATGGGGGCATCCACCTGCATCGCTGCCAGCTTCTCCCCCAGCAGGGCAGGCAGGATGGTGTTGAAAGCACTGGAGAAGTCAAAGAACATGATCCTCACCGTGTTTGCTGGCTTGTCCAGGTGGGTGTAGATGCGGTTTAGTAGGAAGATGATGGCGTCCTCAACTCCCAGCCCGGGCAAACTGAAGGGGATCAAGGAGGGGTCTGACCATAGGCCGCAGCTGTTCCAGCACTAGTCTCTCCATGGTCTTCATTATGTGGGAGGTCAGTGCCACTGGTCTGTAGTCCTTGGGGCCACTAGGAAGAGACGTCTTCAGCACAGGAACAAGGCAAAATGTCTTCCACAGAATAGGGACCCTTTGGAGACTCAGGCACTCAGGCTCAGGTTGAAGACATGTTGAAGGATTCCACATAGTTAGGGTGCACAGGCTTTTAGCACCCTGGGGCTAACTTCATCGGGGCCTGCAGCCTTGTTTGAGTGGAGTTTCATTAGCTGTCTTCTTACCTGGTCAACAGTCAGGCACACAGCAGGGGTTACAGGCGGGGGGGGGGGGGGTGATCAGTGTGAAGAGGGCTGTTTGCCTGGTCAGCAATCAGGCACACTGCAGGGGTTACAGGCAGGGGAGAGGAGGGAGCAGAGAAAACAGAGGAGCTTGGGGGCTGACAGCAGCTGAATTAGAGCGGGGATGAGCAGGAGCCGGTGTGTCGAATATATTAAAAAACAAGATTAAGTTCGTTGGCCCTATCCAAGTTGCCTTCAACTCCTCTGCTGCCAGACGGTCTGAAGCCAGTGATGTTCTTCATGCCACTCCAAACCTCTCTCATGTTGTTTTGCTGGAGTTTCCGCTCCAGCTTCCTCTCGTACTCCTCCTTGGCCTCCCTGATCTTTACCTTCAGGTCGGCCTGGATTGCCCTCACCTCCTCCCTATTACTATCAGTAAAGGCCCTCCTCTTGGCATTCAGGGTGTCTTTGATGTCCTTTGTCACCCACAATTTGTTATTTGGGTAACAATGGACCAACTTAGTTGGAACAATACAGTCCACGCAGAAGTTAATGTAGCTAGTGATGCACTCAGTGAGCCTGTCAATGTCCTCTCCATGAGACTCACAGAGTACATCCCAGTTTGTCACCTCAAAACATTCCTGCGGT
The DNA here is from genome assembly GCA_038088235.1 of Zacco platypus. NCBI lineage: Eukaryota > Metazoa > Chordata > Actinopteri > Cypriniformes > Xenocyprididae > Zacco > Zacco platypus. The sequence goes on along the minus strand of CM076078.1, from coordinate 23,737,703 downwards.
GTCTCATAGTCCTACTCTGACCATCTCCTCACTGTCCTTGTGGTCGCAGGCTGCCTTTTAACCAGATGCACATAGCAGGGTTTGAGGTAAACCAGGTTGTGGTCTGACATGTCCAGGGGTGAGCGGGGAAGAGCTGTATGCGTCCTTAACGTTAGCATACAGCAGATCCAGTGTCTTCCCTTCTCTAGTTGGACAGTTCACATACTGGGTGAAATTAGTTAGTGTTGTTGAAACACTGACATGGTTGAAGTCCCCAGAGATTGCGCTATGGCGGTGTGAATGGCGTTGCACGCCGATAACGAGTTAGCAGAGGGGGGAATGTAAGCAGCCACAACAATAGCATGTGAGAATTCGCGTGGTAGATAATATGGCCGGAGTAAGACGACGAGTCAGAGCAACAGCAACAGGCAGCATGCATGCTGGCGCATGCGCACATATTTAAACACACCCCATACACATCACCAGTGCGAAGTCTTGATTTGCTACGGTGGTCATTTCTGAGTGTTTCTATTGTGGATTGTTATTCTGTGTTTGATCTTGGACTGTTCCCCGTTTGATTATTTGCTGCCTGCACTGACGATTGCCTGTTTATTGTTCTATGAGTATAAGCTGCCTGACCTTCGGACTCTGTATATTTGCCGCCTGCCTCGACCCTAGCCTGTCCTCATTTTTGATTCTGTCTTGCCTTCTGCACTCCCATTTCTGTGTATTAACCCTATACTGTTTGACTGCAGATGGATCTTCACTCTGCTGACTCCTCGTTACAGTGGTGGCCTTTTATGAGGGTCAGAAGCAGGTCATTACCAGTGTTACGAGGTAATGCAATCATATTTAAAGGGGTGATAGGAACAATGTTTGTTTTATTACTTTTGCATGATGAATTTCATTTATTGAGTATATTTTTATTTGTAGTGTAGGGAGTGTAATTAAGGGTATTAAATAATGTAGAGATCTTGGTTATAATATCGCGAGAACAGCGCTCCACAATTTAGATCGCAGGAGAGTTTATGTGTTGAATGGTAGTGGACGAAGAAAGGAGATGCACGCTCTGTAATCAGCTGTGGAAATTTATGATGTTCATCTCTGAATGTTCAGTAAAAAAAGTGTTATAATCAAGCAAGCTTTTTGTTAGTGTCGTTTATACAGTGGTGATAAATTGATCAACAGAACAAAGCCATCACCCACAAAACAGCACTGGGTAAGAACTGTGAAGTTAGAGTATACCCTCGCAAGCATTACAGTAGTTAGATAAATTTTGAGTGTAGTATTAATACAGCCAGAGATTGAGAAGGAAAAGATCGACGGGCACTTCTGTGCTTATCAGCAAAGAGCAGGCCTCAACTGATGGTTTAAAAACCCGTTGCCTGTTCCAATGAGGGAGCACCACCAGATAGCACTTCAGACTACTCTGAAGTAGATGAGGTACCTCTGGCAATGCAGGAGCACCCCAGATAGTGATTCAGGCTACTGGGAAATGTTTGGAGTTCCTATCATTAGTGATGGAGAGTCGACTCCAAAAGAGATTCTTTGACTCGGAATAGCCTTAGTCGACTCTAGCAAAGGAATCAACTTTCGTTGTTGACTCTTTTATTGTGTCCACAACCATTCACTGGCTCTCTAATCCCTATTTGGATTAATACTAGATCTTTTATCCCCACTGTTTCAGCAAAGACTGAACGAAATGAAACAAGGAATTCGCTGGCGAATTACACAACGCGTCAAAGAGCTGGAGCTGTCGCAGAAAGAACTTTGTCATATACATGCATCATACATGCAGATTACATAACACAGATTGCTTAGTCATAGTGGCTTTAGTTTGTTGTTAGGAGTATCTGCTGGAGTGCCCTTTAACAGCCACCAGAGGGCACTCCACCTTGAACTATTGCCACACCATCAGACTTCATTTCCCACAATTCATCATACAGGAACATATCACACACTCACCTGTTTCCCATAGGTGACCCGTTACAGACACCACACACACGCACACACTACATTTCTCATCAGCCCCTTACCTTGATACTGATCACCAAATCCAGCTGAAGCTCATTACCTGGATTATATAAGTGGCATTCAGTCTTGTCTTCCTCGCGAGGTCTTGTACTACTATGGTTTACATTTCTGAGCGTTATCATCTGTGTTTGCCTTTCTGTTACTGACCCTGTTTGACCTTCGTTATGACTCTCTGCTGCCTGCCCTTTGTACTTTCTGCATAGACTTTATTCTGTGATTGATATCTTCCTGACCTGACCCTCTGCCTGTATTATGACCACGATTCTGCCTATCCTCTGCTATTCCTGTTTGCTGTTGTTTGAATATTGCCTGTCTGACTACCCCTTCTGTAAATAAAGCCTGTTTAAGGATCCTACTTCGAGTGGATCTAATTTACGTACTAATTTGGACAGGCGTGTTGCAATGTGTTGATTTACTAAGGGGAATTTAAGGCATTTTGTCAGGGAGAGAGAGAAAAAATAAGTGTGTGAAAACGACTGCAATCTTTTATTATTCCTGACATTGTTGTGGAGTAAAGTAAATGGAGTTGAGGTGTCGATTCTATTGACTCCTACACTGGGAGTCGGGAGTTAGAGTCGACTCTGAAAAAACTAGAACTGAACACCCCTGCCTATGGCACCATGCATAGTATCATATATTAACTATAAGAATCACTGATGTATTCTACATAATCATGGCAACCACGGGCAAGGTAAACGTTCCAGGCACATGCCTTAAAACAAATTGTTGATTTTTTTTGAATAATTTTGAATAAGAATAATTTTGTTGAACCCATAGAATGGTTAGTTAGGGAGGCAGAGCCTTCTACACTGCCCTAGTAAAAACTGTGGGCAGCGATGTTTGGCTCTGACCTCTTCCAGAATGCAGTAACACAAGGCACCCATTAGGTAATGGAAAGGAGGACCACTATTAACCATATGGACAGAACATTCTTAAGAACTTTAGCAATAATATAAGCCAGCTATAAAACTTCCACTGAAATATCATTTGATGGTATGTCAGTATCTTCAATGTCCTGAGGTTGCTTTAACAACATCAATATTGTAATACTTAGTTTATAGTAAGACTATAGTTACTTCAGGCCTAGCATTAATTTACTAATTCAAACATATGACAACATTAAAAAAAGGCACGTCTCCGTGTTCATCTGCAAAATTCAATTCGACCATCAGTTTTCATACTTTCGTGTGAAAAAAAGCATAGGTAGTTATCAGAGGTAGTCAAACAGGCAATGGTTAAAACAACTGCAAACAGGAATGGCATAGGATAGGCAGAATTGTGGTCGTTAGGCAGACAAAGGGTCTGAGCTTGCGCTGCACTGACTGACAGCTTCTGTGATTATAAAGGAAGCTCGCTTTCTGCGTAGCTAATTCATTCACGAGAAAAGTTTTATTTTTTCATGAGATTTTGTGAGTACTTCAAACTTCATCTAGACAAAATTTATTTTTAAAGCTAGATTTCCAACATCTTGAAACGTTTGGTTTTGTAAGGCAGAGGCAGAGGTGGCGTCAGAATCCATTTGCGGAAGTTTATTGAAAATCACAGCAGTGTACGTAAATGAATAAACAGGCAATGGGTCGTCAACGAAAGAGCAGTCCACACAGGCAACAAACAAAAGGGCAATCCAAGAGACGTAGGTCGATAAATAAGTTTTGGGGTCAAGTATAAAAATCAGTCCGATCAAGCAAACAAACACAAGGGGTAATCGAAGAATCGTAGAAACAGGCAAAACAGGCAAGGTCATACACAATGGTAACAGGCAGAGAAATGTAGAAAACGCTTGGTAAGCTAAACTGGCAATACTTCGCACCCGGGCTGTAGTATGCTCACTCCTTAAATGTGATACAAACAGGAAGTCGCAGGTAGCAGCAGAGGGAGTGGTGAATAGTCAGTATTCGGGAGAGGGCTCCCTCTGCTGGCGTGGCGTTACAGGTTTTGCAAATGGGGACAATCTCAGAAGGATGAACAAATAATGTTTTTTGGTCATCAAATTAAAAATAACATTTGAAGTGCTGGAAAAATGCTGCATGTGCCTTTCTAATTACAGACAATGCTTTTCTTATTCAAACGTTCCCATTTGCTTCTTCTTTATTGCAATCAATAAAACTAGTTTATTGGAAAATTAGGCAAGTGTAATAACTGCATTAAAATATAAATACAACATTAAAAAGTCAACCTTTGAAGGTTTTGTGTTCATGTATAGCGAGTACAGAATGACAGCTAACAGTTCACCAGAAATGCCCAAGTTGGAAAAAAAAAAAAAAAACTGAAGTTATTGTGCATATTGGTCCTTAGACAGAAGATGAGAGGGGCAGACTCTTGAGGGTGCACCCTGGGTGAGGGCAATGGAGGTGGGCATTAAGAGATTCCCAAAGGGGGGGATTGATGAAATATTTTATTTATCCTATAGAAAACAATATAAGTAGTTTGAATACTATATTGTCACGTTTGTTTTGAGGCCTCATGGCCCATGTGACTGTGAGGGTCAAGTGTATATGAGAAGGTAGTGTGGCCACTGAGCAGATTTTGCTCGATTTCAGGAGTTTTTCCAGTAAACAACAGTTGCCTGTGAAATAATTATTAAAAGGAGTCACTTGGAGACATTTTGCCTCTGGGAAAGAGTTGATTGTCCTTGTAGAATGTTATATTTTGCCTCTGATAAAGGGCTGACAATCAATTGGTAAGTTTCCACAATTAGAGAAAAAGGCGAGCGAAGAAAGACTTACTTGTGGGAAACTGGATGGGCGAATCTTACTAGAGAATTAAGTCACTTGGTTATTGCAAAATGTATAATGTATAAGAACTGCGCCCTGGGCAGAGACAAATTCAGTGTTCCTGAAGGCTTCTCAGCTTTGTTGATTTGTTCAATAGTCTTATTTTGAATTCTGGAAATCTGCCTCTTGAGCTTCATTTGCAAGAAGGATGACTTTTCAACATAAGCAGGCTTTTGAGCATATAAAATGTCTTTATAAACTAAAATGGGCATCAAAAAATAATAATAGCAGAGTAAATCTGGATGATTCTCACCTCTCCTTCTCGAATATGTACTTCTTTTTGCTTGCCATTCTCTATCACTTTCAAAACCATGTCACCCCTCACCTGGTAAAAGAGCTGAGACACAAAGACAATTAAAACAGTAGGTAAGAGGTATTAGTGTACTGTGAACTGTGGATAACAAATACTTGTATGCCTTTGTTTAAAAATCATTAGCCTTATTGTGACCTCTTACAAATGTAGTCAAACTACTTTTTCAGAAATTCTTTGACTAGAGGGGGGTGGGTGGGGGTAAAGTAAACTCTTATCATATCTGTAATATCTAGAGAAAATATAGCCATAGCTTAGCTGGATTGTTTGCTCTGACCTCTAGTGATCAAAATTAAAACATTAAATAAAGAACAGAATTCTGACTGGCTCAGTAATCCTGGGTACACACTAAAAGATTTTTAAAATCTTATAAGATTTTGTGTGTGAGAGAACACAAACATGAGGACAAAAAATCCTAGATTTAACCAAAGACAAAGACAGCACACCACACGAACAGATTTTCAACCAGAGTCCCGTCTGTGAACACAGGAAATCTCTCAAAGTCTCAGGAAGAAATTGCAATGATGCAGTGTTTGGAATGATTTTGGTATGTTTTACAGGACATGTTGTATAAATGCTCGTGCTGTTGCCACAAAAGAACAAGCTGATAGTTCATATCCGCTGTCCAAATCAGTTTAACTTTGTGCTGCGCCATGACTGTTATGCTTCTGTGTTCTGACAGCTTGCTTTCTGATTGAATAATGTTTCGTATCACATAATACTCTCCAGAGCATGTGTGCATTTGATGTGAGGGTTTCCCCCCCACGCATCAGGATTTCTAGTAAACATGTTGAATAATTATGATTTGCGATTGGGGCGGCTCCAACATTCTTCCGAGCAGATTCAGTCACTCTTAACACACCTCACACCAGAGGAAAATCTGATAAAATAATCTGTAGAACCATCAACACAATGGGGACTAGGATTGTCAGAAGGACAGAAATCGGCCTAAATCCACCCGATTATCTTGTGGTGTGTACCCAGCATGAACTATAGGTAATTTTTAAAAGTTTCTTAGCAAGTGACAGTTCTATTAAATTCCTGCTATCATTTGATTTGAAAATTGGCCACTGAAAAGGTGCTGTAATTTTTTAATGGCATGCATAAATTTCTGTACTTCCTGACAGATGAAGGAATTAGGAAGGAAATAGGTATCAAATTAGGAAGGAAATAGGTATCATTTATTTAAAATTATTCACTTAGCAGATGATTTTATCCAGAGAGACTAACAAATGAGAAATTTATAAGCTGTTCATCCCAAGAAACATAAGAAATGCTACAATTAAAGTTTCAAAATTGCTCCAAGAAATACAGACCAGAGCAGAAATAGAAATAGAAATAAAATAGAAATAGTTAAGACAGTGCTGTCTTGATATATGTCTAAATAAATAAATAAATAAATAAATAAAATAATAATATAAAATGATCAGATGATCTTTCTGCCACCCTTAAAACTAGCCACATCAGAAACAATCTCTGTTTAAAAATAATTTGGTGTGTTTGGAAATGCTAATAAAAGGTTGGCTGACACGAAGGGAAGGGCTTTGGAGAGATGATGACTAGCTGAAGTTAGAAAAATAGTTAAAGCTAGCAAGATTACTATAATCACTTATAGCACTAACATTCTATTTCACATTGTGATGTAATATTACAATTTCAGTGTATTGATGTTAACATTGAGCTAGTTGTTATGTATTTTTTCGTTTACAATTGCATTATCTAACCTTTTTTTAAAGCTCATGGCTTATTCTGTTTTTGTCACCTGTTAGCATTCTCGGTGCAGTCTGATTCCCAAAATGGAGAGCAGTTAATCAAGAGAAAAGCAAGCCAGCTAGTCTTGTCATGTCATGTAAATTTGTAATTTAATATTATTTGGTAGTACATATGAATAGCACCTCACCTCTTCACCTTCTTCAATGTGATAATCTTTCCTCACATTTGGACCACCAACATACATAATATTCAATTGATAAAAGAACCTATAGAACCATGTAAAGACAGGGGTTATTGTTTGTAAATGTGAATATATAAAACGTATTTTTTTGTTTATTGATGAAAGATAATTTCAGCTTACTTACATTAATTTGTTGCAAACAGGTGGTACAAATGAACTTTCATTCTCAGCAATCCACTTGTCAATGTTCACATGAAGAGAATGGTTGGTCATTTTTCTCTCTAATTTGGGAATACAGCAAAATGCTTGAAATAATCTGTCTGGGTAGGCAACAGCGTTTTGAGCTGTTGTTCACTACATCAGAGAATTTATGGCAAACCTTTGAGTTAATGAATGATGGGGGCATGCAATATGTTACCATGAGGTTAAAATCCATGTTTACGCAGGAGTAACCTTTCAGTGCCGACATTGCAGCATAAACCAGGATTTCAATATAGAGACCATTGTTATACAGGATTTGTGTGGAATAAGTTCTGCACACTAGCATTTAAATGACTTATGACAAAAACTTCACCAATTAGATACTGAAGCCCTGAGATATGTGAATAAATAAAGTTCTGCTTTTGAGCCAAGATAAGCCTATCCACCACTGAAATCCAATAAACCATATAGGGATGTCAATAGATTAAAGTTTTTAATCATGATTAATTGCACACTTATTGTCAAATTAAGCATACACCATTTATCTTGTTTAACATGATATCATTTACTCTATTCAAAAAAATAAAGCATCAAATTGAAGGGCGATTCTCACAAAACCATTTTATGCAAGTTTTTGAAGGTAGACTTTTTAAACTGGCTGATTTTAGGCTTCATTAGCCACTTTTCCCCCAGGCCCATAGCCCTAAAGCACTACCCTAAAACCCAATGTTAACACACCTCTTTAGAACGACGTCACAAAACCCCACCATTTTACCAGCTGACAAATAACGGTCTATACCGCAATATGAGCATGACAGAAGTGAACGTTTGGCCTTAAAGATTCTGGCATCGATATTTGACTAAGGTTTTATAATAAAAAATGTTACAGTGTCAGCAGTTGATTAATTTGTGTCAGGAGTACACATCAATCATGTGAATCAAACCATAACCGTTATTTACCATTTCACATAAAAAGAGAACACATACCTATTCAGTTGAACCTGTCTCCATTTATTTGCTATTACTGGATTGAACTCCATTTAGGTGCCATAAGTCCAAAGGCTTACACATTTACAAAAATATTGATACATAAAAAATAGCATATGTTTACATTGCATTTCTATTCATTTTCCACAAAAATATGAGATCTAAGGAGGTTTGAACATCTCACTATACTTATCCTTTCAGCCAGAGCAACAGAGGGACCTCACGAGAAAGAAACAGTAGTTATGAGTTAGATAGTTAACCGGTGTGCATGTTTTTATGCCAAATATGCAGGCATTGGTTCGGTATCAACAAAGGCACAGAAAAGAGACAGATAAAACCAAAAAAATACATGATCATAATTATATATGATTTGTTGACATTCTTCATGCAGTCTCTGGTTTTTCCATAAACATATATGTGTTTATCACAATGGTTAGCTATTAAGTAGCCTTTAGCATAGCATATAGCTTTATTTATTTATTTTCTAGACAAACTGATCTATAAATGAACATGCATCCCAGGACATTGTGCATAAGATTATAACCAGCAAAATAATCACGAAAGTTTGTCATCATTTTTTTCATTCAACGCAGAAGATTTACTACTTCAGCACCATTGGACCAAACCATCAAGAATTTCTCCTGAGCCTGCAGATCCGGACACTCCTCAACAGCTCAGGCATTTGCAAGTTTCGTACATTTGAACTCTAAACAGCGATTTAGTACTAAGTTTGAACCCCTTTGTTAACAAAGGTGCTTTATATTGAGAAACTGTTAGTTCTTTTCCCTGGTTTAATGACTCTTTCCCATAGCTTCATTCCCTCACTTTTCATTTGACCTATGTACTTATGATTGTGTTTGTATGTGTTTGTTAGAGTAGTTGGGCTCATGAATTAGTTAATAAAACTTGTGCACTATACATACTTGGTTCTGACTCCCTCCCTGCGGATAACTGTCACTTAAATGATCTCGACTGTTACATGCTCCAATAGCTGAAAATGCTAATAAAGAATGATCCATGAAAATACCCTTTTCTTAGAATTAATTAATAATCAATTCTGATTGTTCAGAGGACGAACTGATTAATTGATTGTAATGTTAATGTAGCTACAAGAAGTTAATCTGATTAACTGATACGAATATTCATAGTTATGGATATTCATAGAATTCATAGAAATATTCATGATTCATAGAATAATTATTCATATTGTTACATGTATAGTCTTGTCTCCCATCTTCTTTGTGCTTTTTGGTTTGTCCCGTGACCTAGTTTCTCCCCAGTCTGTATAATTAGTAATGTTGTTCACCTGTGCCTTGTTAATCACTCCTCATGTGTCTGTGTATATATACTCCCCATGTCATTCAGTCTGTTGTCTGATCTCGTTAATGTGTACGTGTGTTCCATTCGTTCTTTCTAGTGTTTTCTTCATTAAAGTACCTGTTTCCTGTAAATCCTGTCATCCGTGAGTTTGCTTGCCTGCACATAACAAAACAGAAGATTCGACCAAAACCGAAGTCAGCATGGATTCGCCTGCTGTTATGCTGCTTTGCCTGGAGCAGGAGCAGCAAAGCCTCGAGGTCCACACTGGCGCATTTCTACATCTGGCGAACCTTACAGACTTTCCAAACAGTTCCCCGTGCGCGTTCTATATGGCCGGTTTGAATGAGCGCACAAAGGCTCGCCTGCCTGGTGTGGGTCCTCAGGGCTCTTTCGCCGAGTTCGTCGAGTGGGTGCTGGTGAGTAACAGATCATCATTCACCGTCAGCACCGCCGAGGATGCACTCACCAGCCCCACTCCAACTCCAGCGCCGCCTGAGATCAGCCATCCACCACCAGCGAGTGAATCAACGGAGATGTCACTTGAGCCCACCGCAGACCGAGGAGGCACACCCGCCGCGATGTACGAGCCAGGACCGAGGATATGGTCGGAGGATAACATCGCCCCGGAGCCAGCCTCATTGCAAGTGTCTGACCAGGTGCGTGACCCGGTAACATCTTTCGTCGACGAGGGAGTGCTCGTGGAGCTCGAAGGCTGGGAGGACAGCCACGCCCACAACTACACCACGCTGGATCAGACATGCTTTTCTCATGGAATTTGTTACTTTGAGGATTTAAAGTACATTTTCAATGTGAACTGTATTGACTTTTATGGAGAGGTTTTTTTCTAATTCCCCTGTCTTGGCAGTTTCTTCTGCACCCCTAGTATCTCCAGTGTTCCCTCCCAGCCTCCCTCTCTCACCACCTCAGTCAGCCAGTTCCTCTGTCCCTTCTCAGTTGATGTCCTTCAGCCCCTCACCATCTCATGCATGCCGTGTTGAGCTGCCCAGGGTCTTCAGGCCATCACCTCCAACATGCACAGAGGATTGCCTGTTTCCGCTTCTAGCCTCTGTGCCCCCTGCTTCGCCTCGGCTCGGAGACACGTCGGATCCGCCCTGGCTCCTCCCTCCCTCAGCTCCACCGGACACCATCAGTCAAACGGCTTCTCTGGGCTCCCTTGTCTCTCCAGCTCCGCCTTGGTCAGTCGTCCACCTGCCTGCACCTACGGCTTCGTCTGACTCCGCCTTTGTCCTCAGTCCCACCGGATCAGCCTCTGCCCTCTGGACATCCGCCTCCACCTCGGACGCTCGTCGTCATGGCTCCTCCTCGGTCTCCAGCACCATCGACTGCGCGTGGGCTCATCGGCTCATCAGCTCCAACAGGGTCTCCATCCATAGCTGCATCCCCGTTGGTCGTCCCCAGGGTGTCGTCTACAAGCAAGTGGTCGACTTCACCCAGGCTCCTCCCACCTTCGACTCCGCCCTGGGGCCTCATCCTGGCTGACCTCGGGACCACCATCTGGCCCCTCCTGTTCTTGGCTCCTCTCTGGCTTCTTCCATCTTCTACACCTCCTTGGACTCTTTTTTGTTTTCTGGACTTTGTTTTATTTTTTTTCTTGTGGTCCACGCCCTCCTCCAGAACCCCCACCCTCCCTCCTCAGTTGGTCTCTTATGGCGCGAGGACGCGCCTTCCCGGGAGGGGGCGATATGTTACATGTATAGTCTTGTCTTCCCTCTTCTTTGTGCTTTTTGGTTTGTCCCGTGACCTAGTTTCTCCACAGTCTGTGTAATTAGTAATGTCGTTCACCTGTGCCTTGTTAATCACATGTGTCTGTGTATATATACTCCCCATGTCATTCAGTCCGTTGTCGGATCTCGTTAATGTGTACGTGTGTTCCAGTCGTTGTTTCTAGTGTTTTCTTTATTAAAGTACCTGTTTACTGTGAATCCTGTCATCCGTGAGTTTGCTTGCCTGCACGTAACGAAACACATATTTCCCATTTGAGCCAACTCACAATATCTTATTCAGGATAGTACTAAATAAAAATATCATCCATTTTGTATGATCCCTCTTATTTTTTTTTTAATTTTTCACATTTTCACAGATTCTGCAAGGGGTATGTAAACTTTTGAGCACAACTATATATGCGTAACTTCTCAAGATGACAACACATGAAGTTTTTTATTTGTTCACTTTCTCAGACTGGGAAATTAACACGTCAGTGCAAGTTCAACCAGGAAGACTTAATGTCACGTCATCATTTATAATAATAAGTCTGGCCAATCGCTGCTCGACACTTGGTATAAATGAGCACTGAATTCTCTGTTTCACATTTGCAGTTGATGACGATGACGTTCCCTTCTCAGCGAGGGATATGACTCATTGTAAATACAGCCTGATTTAATCGTAATCTATTAATGTACTGATATGTTTTAATCAAAAACTTAAGATCCAGTGAACCACTGTGTAAGCAATGTTCCTCTCATGCTGCATGTTACAGACTTATTATTGTGATTATGTATTCTGGGCCAACAAATAATCACACATAAAATGTTAGTGGTAGTTTGATTGTACTACTTCAAAGTGAAAAAATGTTATTATTTTAGACGGGTTATGTTAAATGCTACAGTGTCATTTAATTTAGTCAAACCCAATCAAACCCTAATCATAACCCTGTAGTAAGTACATGTAGTAACTTAATATTACTCAGTACTTAAATGTATAATTACAGTGTAACAAAGACACCTTAAAATAAAGTGTAACCAAATGGTGTATAACCTTAAATAACGAACCATTGTGTTTGTTTTACCTTAGAATGAGCCATTTCTATCTACATATTCCCCTCACATGTTAAGTCATCATTTTGCGGTGGCGTATTTCTACAGTAGTCCTAAAGTTTGTCACTTATAACGTGCAATTGAAAGTAATATGACATTAACATATTTTCAAGCTTTGAAGAGTTTACGGGCCTGAAAAATAGTTAACGACATGCTTTTGTCAAACTCAGAGGGTATCTAGTGTCTGTAGCGAATTAGCTCAAAAGGGAAATATGAATAATTAATCATAACTCTTTATAATTAACTAAGTATTTGAATCAGTTAATTGAATTAACTTGATGTATCAAAATGAACTTATGATTTATGACCTGTAATGCTGCCAGAATCATAATCATGCACTGTTCGTTGTTCGCCAGCCTGGTTTCTCCCAAGGTTTTTTTCTCATGTTTTTTTTGACATGTTCTCTTTTATTTTATGAACATTTCTGCTTTTTCACGAGTCAAAGCCACTTAGGCAACTATTTCTTTGACAAACTAGCATAATTTGTTTTCCAAAAATAAAATGTTTATGTTTATTAAATGATGTCACGAGGAGACGAGTTTGCACTTCCTGTGACAGGTTATTGTCATGGGAAGCAGTGCATGTTAGAGCAATTCAACAGTTCATGAAGAATGTCCGCACTTTTGAAACGAGTTAAGCATCAAGTTAAAATACTTTAAGATGTTCAAAAAAATGTACGTTCAAATGCAGATATGGTTTTACATTTGCAAGTTTTACTCATGTAACCTCTTCTCTTTACTTTAAACAACTTGTCCTTGTTTAAAGAGTCATTAAGCAGATTTTCCGCAAATCAAAACTTGTTAAGCACGCAGAATAACATCCATCTCGTGAATGAATACTGATGCTTCTATAAGCGAATGCAACATAGTATTGAGCACCAGGTAGCTATGCTTGTAGATGCAGCTAAAGTAAAGATGAATGACATCAATCTGACTATAGGTTCCAAGGCCTTTACACTGTTGAAAAGGGGAGTATCCCCCAAATCTATATTTATATAATACTGTACTGAGATTCCTTCGTCAGAAACAGGTTAAGCAGTACTGCAATTGGGATTTCCTCAACCAAAGCAGACTAATAAATTCTGGTAGTATTCTAAGTTGAGATTCTTCGTCAAAGAACGCTTTAATACTGAAATTAGAGTTTCTTTGCTAAAGTCAGATTAACCTTGTACTGATACCATTTGACACATTAAGATGTGTGAAGACTTTCTATTTTTCTGTCTTTCTGTTACATCAGAGATGTCAATTCAAGCTATTGTTTTATCTGCATCCAACAAACCAGCAAGTAGCGATCTATATGCAAAACCTTGTGTTAAATGTCAGAACTATCAAAATCACACTTTTAGGGAGACGGTGGTTTAAGCGAATGGCACAAGGCCGTGCTAGCTTAATCAGCTCAATCTGTTGTCACAATGGCGTATGCGCTATCTAGAGTTGGCATTTCTTTTGAAAAGTCATTGTCATGGAAACCAATGCTCAGCAGTGCCAAATCAAACAGCATATATCAAATATCTGTATGTTTCAAATAACTGTGCATAGTGGGATTTGAGGACTACACATTCAATCAAGGTTTTCTTTTGATCAGTAAAATCCAACTTTTACTAATGCAGACACCTGTTTCTCTGCAAACACACATTTTCACCTACTTTTAAAGCTTTATGCCCTAGGCTGGCTAGGAACTTGTAGAAGCTATGTAGAAGGGATTGTGGCCATGCTGGGTGCCTTCTGGTGCCCACTTTGGCTTCTGTGTTTGGCAGTTCAAAGTCCTTGGGGTCTTAAGAACCACTTTTGAGGGGTCTTGTGTGATGACTGTGCTGCCTACAAGTTGACTAGCTGGTGTCGGAGAAAAAGGCTGATGTCATCCTTCCATTCCAGGTCTGTCTGAGTCTATGGTAGTAACATAGGGACTTTCAGATCCTTTGTGTATCAGATGTTTTTGTGTATCACTTTATGTGCCTTTTAAGGTTTTGTCTGAATTTCCCTTTTCCTTCTGCGGCTGCAGAGGTTTTCAGGAAGCTAGCAGGTGAAGTGTTAAGCAGAGGGCTTTGGCTCCTCCCCCCTTTGTGCAGGGCTGGGTGTGCTTGCGGTGCTGCAGTTAAGTCCTTTAGGGTGCATTTTTCTTGTGGGGTCCATCTGCAGTTGGTGGGAGTGTTTCAATCCTCTTTGGACCACAACAAGTTAATCTCTAATACAGCCAATTTGCAGAGTCAGTGTTTGGATTTCGGCTCGGGTAGCAGGCAGATGACCTTTAAGGGCCTTAGGATTAGTGTCTCTTTAACTTCAAACAGTTCTTTATGTTCTTTAAGAGAAAAAGAGCTGTCAGAGCCTCCTGAAGACTGGTGATCTCCCTCATTTGCTACACTCTGCCAGGCTCCCTGCATCTGTCCCATGCCATCTCGCACTGAGCGGGTTGGTTTGCTGTGGAACTCTATGACTTGTAGCGTTAGTTCATTTGCCTCCTGTTGGAAGCCCGTAAGAGCATGGGCTAAGGAGAAGATGAAGCTATTACTCAGAAAACTAATGGTTCCTTCCACAGGTTATCACCATGCAGGTAACAAATAAAACAAACTGAGATAAACAATAATATGAAATCAGAAAGGGGAAAGGAAGAAGAGAGGGTTTTACATATTTAGTTTTGCTAGGAGATATGGCTAAGCAGCTGTCACTGGTTCAAGTAATTGCTGCCATCAAGTCATAGACCTAGACTTAGATTGTCAGCTAGGCTAACAGAGACACTAAATACCTCAAGACCAAAAGAAAAAGAAACAATGGGAAGTGTTTCTAGTCCTTTCTGGGACCTCCAGTGCATTGGACGATGGCCGTACTTCATGTACTCGGCCTGGCACTAAGGAGCGAGGAGGGGTAGCGAAGAGATAGGAATTAAGATATTAATAATCAATAACTCATTATACCTCATAAAAGAAATAACAGAGTTACCGTAATCCTATAACAAGAGGGAAGATGGTGGTGGTAAAATAGCTAAAATAGGTGAAAAGCCGAATGTCCCTTTTAGCTATAGGGAACTAAAGCAGAGGTAAATTCACAAATTGATTTAATTTCAAATTAAATTAAATTCAACTTGACTGAATAGAGATATTCAGGTTTGAACAAGGGGAAGTGAATGAAATAAAAAATAAAAATAGAGGAGGAATAGAGTCGAAATAAAAATAACAGTAAAGTAAAAAAAATAAATTGAAATTAAAGTTTCCTTATAGCTCTAGGGAGACTAAAAGGATAGGTTAATGAACAAATTGATTTGATTAAATTTCAAATTTAATTAAATTCAACTTGGCTGAATAGGGATATTCTGGCTTAAACATAGGTAAGTGAATGGAATAAAATAAAGAAATAAAAGAAAAAGAAAAAGAAAGAAAGAGCTTTATTGCCAGGTATGTTTACACATATTAGGAATTTGTTTTAGTGACAGAAGCTCCACAGTGCAACAGAGTGACAGCGACAAGACATAAGTAATAAAAAGAATAAAAGAATAATATACAAAATAGACAAAATAGACATATGTATGTACAGTTATGATAGACAATTTGTATGTACAGTTGTGATGAGTGCAAATGAATTAATTATGTATAATAGTTTTGTGTGTTCCATGTTTGTCAACTGTTCATGAGATGAATTGCTTGGGGGAAGAAACTGTTCTTGTGTCTGGTCGTTCTGGTGCTCAGGGCTCTGTAGCGTCGACCAGATGGCAACAGTTCAAAGCTGGAGTGTGCTGGGTGTGAGGGGTCCAGAGTGATCTTCTTTGCCCTTTTTCTCAATCTGGATATGTACAGTTCTTGGAGAGTGGGGAGGGTTGTACCAATGATTTGCTCAGCAGACCGGACTACCCTCTGTAGTCTTCTGAGGTCACATTTGGTAGCTGAGCTGAACCAGACGGTAATTGAAGTGCAGAGGATGGATTCGATGATGGCAGAGTAAAACTGTTTCAGCAGCTCCTGTGGTAGGTTGAACTTGCGAAGATGGCGCCGAGCATGGCAGCCGTGTTGCGCGCTCCAATCGCTTTGTTCGTTATATTGTTGTTTTTGTCGTCTTTCGTGCTAGATGTTGTAACTAGAAATGTCTATGACAGACACACACTTTTAAGGATTGGCTCCTCCGTCGCGCAACACAAACCAGACTTTACGTTCTTGAATGCCGGCGCTGTATTTGTAGACACTGCATCAGAGCCCTTTGTCTGGGCCACACGGTCGCGACCGAAGAAACGCCGCCGGAAAAGAGGAAAGAGAGCCGGCGTCCTCGTCAGACTCAGACGTCATCCTCTCCGACCTCCTCTCCCACCCATTCTGCTGGCTAACATTCAGTCACTGGACAACAAACTTTGCGAACTGCGAGCGCGCATCTCCTATCAACGAGAAACAAGGGACTGCTGTATTATTTGCCTCACAGAAACATGGATGTCTGCAGAGATTCCAGATTCGGCCATCGAACTAACGGGGTTCTCTGTTCACCAAACGGATCGAACGAAAGAGCTCACGGGGAAAAGCAGAGGAGGGGGCATTTGTTTCTTTATCAACAACTCATGGTGTGATGAGAGGAACCTACACTCTATTAGATCCTTTTGCTCTCCAGATCTGGAATTTCACATGCTTCTGTGTCGACCATTCTGGCTACCAAGGGAATTTACAGCGGTCATAATAACAGCTGTTTATATCCCCCCTCAAGCCGACAGCAACCAGGCACTCAAAGAACTATACGGGAACTTAAGTGAGCAGGAAACTGCATATCCCAATGCAATGTTTATTGTTACAGGAGACTTTAACAAAGCCAACTTTAAAACAATTGCTCCAAAATACTTTCAGCACATCACTGTCAACACGCGCGGCAATCGCATTTTGGACCATTGCTACTCTCCTTTTCGAGATGCCTACAAACCCCTCCTCCGTCCACCTTTTGGCAAATCAGACCATTCCTCCGTTTTGCTCCTGCCTGTTTACAGGCAGAAACTGAAACAAGAAGCACCCGCCATCAGGACGATCCAATGTTGGTCGGAGCAGTCGGATTCTATACTACAGGACTGTTTTGAACGCGTTGACAGGGAGATGTTTCGGGCTGCTTCTGATGACGACATCAAAGCCTACTCAGACACCGTAACGTGCTTCATCAGGAAGTGTGTAGAAGACGTAGTGCCGACAAAAACAATCCGCATCTATCCCAACCAAAAACCGTGGATTAATAGCAACGTTCGAATTGCCTTATCAGCTCGGACCTCTGCTTTTAAGACCGGAAACGAAAACGATCGTAAGCAAGCCAAATACGATCTCTGGAAAGCCATCAAAGCCGCCAAACAACAATACAAGAACAAAATTGAAGGACAATTCAACACCCACAACACAAGAAGCATGTGGCAGGGCATCAACAACATTACAGACTACAAAGGGAATAAACTCGTCACTGTGAACACCGCTACCTCTCTTCCAGACGAACTGAATACATTTTACGCTCGTTTCGAGGCCCACAACACCAGCCACAAAGAGAGAGCTCATGCGGCCGATGCAGAAAAGGTTAGTGCGCTCTCCGTTTCGTTTGAGGATGTAACCTGATCCTTTCGACGGGTGAATACACAAGGCTGCTGGTCCAGATGGTATCCCAGGCCGTGTACTCCATGCATGCACGAACCAACTAGCCGGGGTTTTCACAGACATATTCAACCTCTCCCTCTCTCTGTCTGTGGTTCCATCATGCTTTAAAGAATCCATCATTGTACCCATCCCAAAGAAAACTAAAATCTCCTGCTTGAATGACTGGCGGCCAGTTACTCTGACACCCATCTATAGCAAGTGTTTAGAAAGACTCATCAGAGACCACATCTGCTCTGTGTTGCCTGCCTCATTGGATCCACTACAATTTGCATACTGCAGCAACCGCTCCACTGATGATGCTATTGCTTTTACCCTCCATGCTGCTCTCTCCCACCTGGAAAATAAGAACACTTATGTGAGAATGCTGTTTGTGGACTACAGTTCAGCATTCAATACCATAATGCCTGCCAAACTCGTCAGAAAGCTCCAAGACCTGGGGCTAAACAGATCTCTGTGCAGCTGGATCCTGGACTTCCTGTCAGGCAGACATCAGGTGGTCAGAATGGGCAAAAAAACATCATCCGCACTAACCCTTAACACAGGTGCTCCTCAGGGCTGTGTTCTGAGCCCACTCCTGTTCTCTCTGTACACACATGACTGTACAGCTACACACAGCTCCAATGTCATCGTCAAATTCGCTGACGACACGACGGTGGTAGGCCTGATCACTGACAACAACGAGACGGCCTACAGAGAGGAGGTGTGCACTCTGACAAAATGGTGTCAAGCAAATCACCTCTCACTCAACATCAACAAGACCAAGCAGCTGGTGGTGGATTTCAGGAGACAACGGAGAGAACACACCCCCATTACCATCGACAAGACACCTGTGGAGCAGGTTAACAGTTTCAAGTTCCTTGGCGTCCACATCTCTCAGGATCTCACATGGTCCGCTCACATAGATGCAATGCTGAAGAAGGCACATCAACGCCTCTTCTTCCTGAGATGGCTGAGGAAGTTTAAAATGAACCCCAACATCCTCAGATCATTCTACACCTGCACAATAGAGAGCATCCTGACTGGTTCCATCACTGCCTGGTTCGGGAACAGCACCGCTGGCAACTGCAAAGCTCTGCTGAGGGTTGTGCGAACTGCCCGGCACATTGTAGGAGGTGAGCTTCCCTCCCTCCAGGACATCTATACCAGACGCTGTATAAGGAAAGCCAGGAGGATCATCAATGACTCCAGCCATTTATCCCATGGACTGTTCTCGATGCTGCCCTCAGGAAGACGTTTTTGCAGCATTCAGTCCCGCACTAGTCGAATGAAAGACAGTTTTTTTCCTCAGGCTATCAGGTTCATGAACAGCCAGAAGTGACACACTGCACAGCACACACTATATTATATGCCATGCACTGCACTTTAACTCCATATACAGTTACTGGACTCTAATGCAATACACACTGCACTTTAATACAATAATTATCTGATATCATAACTACTACTTCAATGTCCATCCATATCATATCTGTATTTCTTTATATATTTTATTTCTAAATGTACATTTCTATTGTCACTCGTATATTGTCTATTGTCATTTGTATATTGTTTAAATATGTAAATCTGTTTTTTTTTTTTGCACTGTCTGGAGCAAGCTCTCAAAAATTTCACTCACCATGGTGATGTGACAATAAATGGAAATTCAAATTCAAACTTCCTCAGCTGGCGAAGGAAGTACAACCTCTGCTGGGCCTTTTTCACAATGGAATCAATGTGTTTGTCCCACTTCAGGTCTTGGGAGATTGTGGTGCCCAGGAACCTGAATTACTCCACTGCAGTCACAGTGCTGTTCATGATGGTGAGTGGGGGGAGAGCAGGGGGGTTTCTCCTGAAGTCCACGATCATCTCTACTGTCTTGAGCGTGTTGAGCTCCAGGTTGTTAAGACTGCCAGCTGTTCTGTAAGCAGACTCGTCACCATCCTGGATGAGGCCGATCAGTGTGGTGTCGTCTGCAAACTTCAGGAGCTTGACAGAGAGGTCTTTAGAGGTGCAGTCCTTGGTGTAGAGGGAGAAGAGCAGTGGTGAGAGAACACAGACCTGAGGGGCGCTGGTGCTGATGGAGCAGGTGCTGGATGAGAGTTTTCCCAGTCTCACTAGCTGTTGCCTGTCTGTCAGGAAGCTGGTGATCCACTGACAGACAGAGGTGGGCACGGAGAGCTGAGTTAATTTGGGGTGGAGAAGTGATAGGATGATGGTGTTAAAAGCAGAGCTGAAGTCCACAAACAGGATCCTCACATAAGTCCCTGGTGTGTCCAGATGCTGGAGAACATAATGCAGTCCCATATTGACTACATCAGCCACAGACCTGTTTGCTCGGTAAGCAAACTGCAGGGGGTCCAGTAAGGGTCCAGTGATGTCCTTCAGATAAGCCAGAACCAGTCTTTCAAATGACTTCATGGCCACAGACGTTAGGGCCACAGACGTTAGGGCCACAGACGTTAGAGCCACAGGTCTGTAGTCATTGAGACCAGTAATTTTGGATTTCTTTGGCACGGGGATGATGGTGGAGTGTTTGAAGCATGAGGGGACTTCGCACAGCTCCAGTGATCTGTTGAAGATCGTGTGAAGATGGGGGCCAGCTGGTCAGCGCAGGTTTTCAGACAGGCTGGTGAGACGCTGTCTGGGCCTGGTGCCTTTCTTCTTTTATTCTTCCTGAAGACCTGGCGCACGTCATCTTTACTGAACTGAAGTGGAGGGGTGGGGGAGAGAGGGGTTTTTGGAGGTGCTAATGGTGGTCTTTCAAACCTGCACTCGTTCAGATCGTCTGCCAGTTGTTGATTCACCACAGTGCTGGGGGATGGTGTCTTGTAGTTGGTGATGACTTTCCTCACTGAAGCTGTGTCATTAGAAGAGAACTGATTCCAAAGCTTATCGGAATAATTCCTCTTAGCCACTCTGATCTCCTTTTCCAGTGTGTATTTGGCCTGTTTGTACAAGACTCTGTCCCCATTTCTGCGAGTATCTTCTTTGGCCTGAGTTGGCTGGCTGAGTTTTGCAGTAAACCAGGGTTTGTCGTTGTTATAGGTTAAGTGAGTCCTTGTAGGAATGCACAAATCCTCACAGAAACTGATATATGATTGTGGCGAGGGGGGCGTGGTTCAGCGAAGACTGCAGCGGGAGAGAGAGTCGGGAGAGGAGCAGTGAGTAAGCGGATCAAGTGTTAATAACGATCACCTGTGCATCCTTGCAGTAATTGGCGTGGGGAGACGGCTTATAAACTCCACTCAGTGGAAACGAGGGGGGGAGAGATGGGCTGCTGACTGCTGGCTGCTGACTGCTGAACGCTGAACCTGTATGCTGGAGGAAAAGACAAAGTTCTGCCGGATTATTTAAAGTGATTTATGTTGAGCGCGTATAGCGCAATTTATGTGTTGTGGGAAAGATAAAATAAAGTTATCAGCAGTAGCAGCCAACCCGACCCTGTCTTCTTCCTTCCTTTCCTTGAACCTCATCACAATGATGTAGCAGTCTCTGTGAGCGCGTCCAGATCGGTGGCAGCAGCTTCAAAAACACTCCAATCAGTCCATTCGAAACAGGCTTGTAAGGCCCGCTCTGTTTCGGTGGTCCATCTCTTTACAGACTTTGCTACAGGTTTAGCTGATTTCAGTTTCTGCCTGTATGTCGGTATGAGATGAACTAAACAGTGATCAGAGAGCCCCAAAGCTGCCCGTGGGACAGAGTGATATGCATCCTTTATTGCTGTGTAACAGTGATCCAGTGTATTACTGTCTCTGGTGGGACATGTAACATGCTGTCTGTATTTTGGAAGTTCACGTGAGAGAATCGCTTTATTAAAGTCCCCGAGAATGATTAGAACAGAGTCCGGGTGTTGTTGCTCGCTCTCTGTGATCATATCAGCGAGTAATTGTAAAGCTGAGCTCACGTGCGCTTGCGGTGGAATGTAGATGCTCGCCAGAATGAACAAGCAAAACTCCCGCGGCGAATAGAACGGCTTGCAGTCAATGAAGAGTGTTTCAAGATCTGGGCAGCACATCTTCTTTAACACAGTTACATCTGAACACCATCTTTGGTTGATGTAAAAGCACGTCCCGCCACCGCGCGATTTCCCAGTTGATTCAGCGTCGCAATCTGATCTAAACAGCCAAAAGCCCGGCAGACTTAACACGCTGTCCGGAATGGCGCCGTTCAGCCCGGTTTCCGTGAAGCACAGAGCAGCCGAGTTCGAAAAATCCTTGTTTGTCCGGCCGAGCAGAAGGAGTTCGTCCGTTTTGTTGGGTAGAGAGCGGAGATTCGCCAGATGGATGCTAGGCAGCGGCGTTCTTAATCCGTGCTGTCTGAGCTTCACGAGGACGCCGGCACGCTTTCCCCGTCTGCGCGTCCTGGAGCGTTTAAACAGCGCTGCCGCTCTGCCGACTACAATATTCAACAAAGCATCTGAATAGTAATCAAAGTCCGGTAAAAGATTTTGTGGCGTATGTCGAATGTTCAGCAGTTCATCCCTGGTAAATCTGATTGTATTTGAACAACAAAAAAACAGGAAAAACTAACAAAAACAGTACAAACAATGGAGAGCTAAGCACTGAGGATGCCATCCGTGTGAGATATTAATATAAAATCGAAATAACAATGAAATTAGTTTCTTTATAGCTCTAGGGAGACTAAAAGGATAGGTAAATGAATAAATTGCTAACTTGCTAACAAGTTGCTAAATATTTGTGACGCAATTGATTCATTTGATTCGGAGCTTTACAAAGCTTCGTACCCCATCAATAGTTGAAATCATAGTCCCTTAGTCTCAGTGGTGGACAGTAACGAAGTAAATGTAATTCGTTACTGTACTTAAGTAGCTTTTTCGTGTATCTGTACTTTACTGGAGTATTTCCATTTGGTGAGACTTTTTACTTTAACTTCACTACATTTCAAAGTCAATTATCGTACTTTATACTCAACTACATTTTGCGAAATCAGTCGCTCCTTTTTATTTATTTGTGGATAAAAAAAACGAGCTGGTTAAGCGTGTGGCAAACCACCAATCAGGGTTCAGCGCGCGCTCTGTTTTGAACTTGGTTTGGTTGTTGCTTACTTAGCGCGAGCAGTTCAGCGTCAGTGCAACGGCATAACATTGAGAGTACCAGTGCCTTCATCATGGAAGAATCGAGAACTCCTGACTCCAACGTCTCACAACACCCGTGGCCTTATTTGCGCAATTTTTTTGAAATCATTGAAAAGAAGAAAGAGTCTTTCATTTTCAACTGCCTTCTCTCCCTGCCTCGGAATTGTAGAATTTCTTCTTACAAGAATTCTCCTTCCAATCTTAGGAAACACCTTGAGGTATGCCATTTTTATTCTAGTGCTCATATTTAAATTAGTAATCCAACAGTAGCTTGCAGAAAACGGTTTCATTGTTTATGTTCACCGAAGTTTGAAATAGTTGAAGCTCAGTGCTCTGATTTTGATGTTAGCACTTTTTGGTGGAATAAATTCTATTTTGACTAGTTTTGCATGCAGCGTATGATACTAAAACAGTTGTCAGGTGGAGTGGAGTGCCCCTTATTAACAGAGATCGCCTTTCAGCACGGCAGGGCTTATTTTTAGTCTAGTTTGAGTCGCTTATAATGTACATTTGAAAAAGCAACACGCGTAAAACATCTTTCCACTTTCCATGAGAAGCATTTATTAACATCTTGTCCAACAAAAGACAACATTTAATAACATGTTTTTACTCCAAACTCACTTCATAATGACAGTTGTGCATCCTGAGAGATAATAAGACAGTCGTGTGTTTATTAGTCATGTTTAATCAATCAAAGCGTTTCAATCTGCTGTTTATTCTACAACGATACGACGCGTGTTATCTTCTTCTACTGCAGGGCATATTTTGAGTTTCTGCGCAAGAGCGCCCTCTGGCTTTCAGATGGAGAAGCATTTACTGCTGATCACAGAGCAGTACAGCTCTGACAAGCTGCGCATTAAATAATCGCAGCCTTTGCCCTAATATGAGGATTATGAAAAGCTTCAGGAGTCATCTGAACATGGCACGTCTGCAGCAGAGAGAGCAAAGTCAAAAACACACGCAACAAACATGGCCGAATCATTTAGCAAGAAAGTTCCTTACAACAGGAAAAGCAACAGATGGAAAGATATAACAAACACTATCACCAATTACATTTCCAAACCAAATAAAACATTTTTGAATGATGCAAAATATCGTCTGATTATCGTTATCGGAAAAGTCTTTTATTAAACTTAAACTTGCAACTGTTACAAATAAACCTTAAAATAAATTCTCAAATCCTGTTATTTCATTTGGTTCTGAAGGAAATTGTTTGGCTTCAAGGTTTTGGGCTCATGGTAATTTTAATAGATAGCGGTGTCTGAATAATAATATTCTGTTAATAGATCAGTGTGCTAAGAGTAACAGTCTTTTCACATAAACTGAGATGATTAAGCAAGAGACTTGTAACAAAAATTGAGGCCATTATAGCCTTAATAAATTATAGTACTTCGAATACTTAAGTACATTCGAAGGCAAATACTTTTGTACTTTTACTCAAGTAAAATTTAAAAGGGAGTACTTTTACTTTTACTGGAGTAATATTTTACCTAGTGTATCTCAACTTTAACTCAAGTACCTGGTTTGTGTACTTCGTCCACCACTGCTTAGTCTAAAGGGTTCCAAAGTCTATAGTCTTTGGTTCGAACTATACACTCACACGTGTCTAGGTGTTAGCAGGATGCTGTAGTAAATTGCTCAAATGGATGAAATATATTCACAACTGAATCATAACACGTTATGACTAATTATGAATATGAATCAACCACGAAGGGAATTAGGAATATATGGATAATCAATTACAATGAATTATAATTAATCATGAATATATATGGTCTAAACTTATTTCTAGGTTTAGAATTAATTTAGAAAGACTACAATGTGTTTAAAATATGAATATATGAGATATACACAAATACATACAACTAAATATAAGCAGAGCATACAATAAAATAATGAAAGGAAAGAAAGGAAAAGAGAGGTTGATCAAAGAAAGCAAGATTAGAAACAGTTAAACCTTTTGAGAGCCAGGAATGAAATCACTTCAGACAATCAAGTTAAAGCGCAACGAAAATGAATTCAGATACTTGCATTAGTACTTTGTGCTGTGGTGAATGCCGTTCAAACTTCAGTGCGTGGAGCTGGAGCTTGGTCTCTTCTTCAGGTGATTCTTCAGCGGGAGTTTCAAAATGGAATTAACTGTTTGCAAGATGCCGGAAAATAAAAGAAGAAGAATGGCTCGTCTAGGATGGAAGTGACTGAGCATGGATGAGCTCGTGTTTAGGTGTTATAAAGATAACTCTGGGCACACCTATTTTGGTCGTACAGACCAATAGAGAACATGGACTTTTAGCGGGAGAACTTTTCTTTGTCTCTTTTTATGGCCTAATTTGCATGAGGTGTCTGACTAAAGTCCTTTTTCCTCCCAAAGGACCTTAAAAGTAGAATAATGCATATTATCATGATATAACACCAATATCTAGTTATGAAATTCACAGAGTAATGTTCTGAATCCAAGAATCATGAGTTTGGACTCTCTAAAGGACATATAAATTCTTACATTTGAATATGAGCATTTTACAGTGAAACTAACACAACTAACAGATGTAACTAAGCGGGGGGTAATATAGCGACATGCATACAAAAAGAGAAACACAGGAAAAACACTTGGGAATATTCATATTTTGATGATGGTCTCTATGTGTGTGCGTCTTCTTGACCCACACGCGTCGTTGTTGTGTGGGGGAAAGAATTTGACCTGAGTTGATTCCGATCTTCTTGAAGTCAGGGAGACTTCTAGAGTGATCCTGTTTTACATCAACACCTGGCCACATTAAAATGTCACTTGCCCATGGGGGGCCAGGACAGGCCGGAGCCAGCTAAGATTTACCTATGTTAAGTCAGAAGGTTAAAAGCTTTTCCTAAAACCTAAAAATGAATTGATCATCAATGATCCAGTCCAGACGCTTCAATGCTAACAGCTTTTAGGCGAGGTAGAGGGCTTTAACTTCTAGGATATACATGTAGGGTTGCTACAGAGCTAGCTTTGGCTACACACAGTTGATGTTTGCACAACGGTCTGTGAAGTGGGGGCTGCTATCCGATTATCAGAAGTGTCTGCTCACACTCTGTTGTCATGTGCTGCTAAGAGACCAATGTCAGCCTACAGCACAGCACGAATAGAGCAGTATTCGGGCTGCGCTGCGAGCATGCATTGAACGTGGAGATTTCTTCATCCACGCTCAGGTAAGTTTATTCTGGTACCATTTATCCACGCTGCTACTCTGGAATTTCTTCGCCAGAGGAAGGCTTACGCTCACCTAACACTGAGATTAGGATTTCTTCGCTAAAATCAGGTTAGTTTCTTATCGTACAATTTAAACATGCATTATAGCATTGAAAAACCTTATGCTGTTCATAGGAAGGCGCATTCGAGCTATAGTTTTGCAGATTTTATCAGAAACTTGTACGTGCATGTATAGAATGTTAATAAAGCTTATGCAACAACACATGATTGATTACGGGGTCTGTCCGCAAACAATTGTTTAAAATGACCCCCGCATTCTCCACCAAAATATATGTAGCAAATTAGCTCAAAGGGGAAATATTAATAATTATTAATAACTCAAACAAAACAAAAAACAAATTATGATTATTTATTATGATTAATTATGAATATTTGAATCAGTTAATTAGGTTAACTTAATGTAGCTACATTAAAATTACAACCAATCAATTTGTTTATCCTGTGTTAACTCAATTATTAATTGATTCTAAGAAAAGCATATTTTTTGAGAAACCTTAGAAAAAGAAAAAAAAAAACTCAAATGCTCTTCATTACTTGCCAAGTATTAATCAAGATATCTTTCTCTTTGTTAGCTATTGTCTGTAATGAATCGTCACTCGAGTTAAGATCCATAAGCAGGCTTTATTGTAAAGCAGGGTAGTCAGACAGGCAGTGGTCAAATGTCACTTGCCCATGGGGGGCCAGGACAGTGGCAGAGAGCAGACAAATCGTAGAAAGTGGACAGGCAGAGATCAGGTCAGGCAGATATCGATCACAGGTAATAATCCAAGCAATAAATCACAAGGGTAGGCAGAACAGAGTCGTAAACGGGAAAGTAACAGATCAGTAACAGGATATCAATCACAGGAAATAACGCTCAGAAATGAAACAGCTAGAATCAAGACCTCGCAATGCAAGTCTAGGTGAGCATTCCTTAAATGGATCAGTCTTAATGCGAATCAGCTGATTCGCAATCAGTACCTAGGTACGGGGCTTATGGGAAATGTAGTGAAAACTGATAGAGGAGAGTAGAGAGTTAATATTCAGGAGATGGTGCCCTCCGGCGGCCAGAAGAGGGAACCACGTGGTTCGTCTCGGTGACATTGGCGTTGGTGTCATTGTTTTTCAACTATAACTTCTGCTTTGGACTTCACAAATGTGTCCCTTCACATCATTGGTCTATCATGACCTTTCATCGTTTATTTATAGTGGGCTATTGTAACGTGTCAAATCATTGCCTTCACTTTAAACGGCCAATCATGCATTACACAGAATATCGTTGCCATTGGGCATATCATTGCCATTCTGCATTTTCATTGCCATTGGGTTCCATGGCATATTGTTGCCATATCTTGGATTTTCATGCTACATAACCACTGTGGTTTTCTGTATTAAGATCACGGCCTCTCACACCATAGCTTTAACAGTCAATGCTTATAAATATTTTTTTATGCTTCATTTGTCACAACTTAATACTAACCTTTTGATTGTTCAATTCCAGGTAATCCAATTGAACAAACCTCAGCTGGTGGGTATCAATTCAAATATCTCTTTGGGGGTAGGCTCCCCCCTGCCTTCATCTTCAGGCAAATCTCCATCCCAAAGATTTGGAAAGACAGGGCCTACACCAAATTACTTTTCTGTACAGCTAAACATGAAACCTTGTAGCTCACTACCATCTGTTTATACCTTATGGAATATAAAACATGTAAACATTCACCTGCCCCCTGAGTCTTTATGATAGAAATGAAGATGCCAGCACAAGTTCTACCAGGAATTCTTAATGTCACATCATTCATAATAATAAGTCTAGCCAATCACTGCTTGACATCTGGTTTAAATGAGCACTGAGTTCTCTTTCACGTTCACAGTTGATGACACTGACATTCCCTGTACAACTTTTCTGTACAACTAAACATAAAACATTGTAGCTCACTAACATCTGTTTATACCTTATGGAATAAAAAACATGTAAATATTCACCTACCCCCTGAGTCTTTATGGTAAAATTATGCATTTCTATGGCAACACTATAAACGTTTGAATGAGGGTACGCTTGCACAACAATGATGTACTAAGAACGGAAAAGTACAGGCAAGCAGTTTAGGAGATCCCT
Organism: Zacco platypus; assembly: GCA_038088235.1. Lineage (NCBI taxonomy): Eukaryota > Metazoa > Chordata > Actinopteri > Cypriniformes > Xenocyprididae > Zacco > Zacco platypus. The sequence continues at coordinate 23,709,361 of CM076078.1, read as the reverse complement.
AGAGTAAAAGGAAAGTAGTCTAGGAGGACAGAGTTTTACAACCCTGCTCCTGGCAACCCACTGTCTTGCAGAATTTAGGTGTGTTCACACCATGTCTTAGTTACCATATATGAGTTTTCAACTTGTAAAAAGCATTCATGTCCTCGTGGAGTTTGTAATTACAACCTGTAAGCTGGGAATTTTCTGAGAGCTCCTACTTGTACCACGTGACCACTCATGTGGGACCTAATCCTGGGACCTAAGTCAACTGACCACTGCAGATTAATTTGGCCATTGATAGTATTCCCATGGAAACGCATAATTCCCAGTCTGAGGAAGTGAACAGGAAGAAAAATCAAACAAAAAACAAAGGTGCTTAAGCATATTCAGTATTAAAAGGTGGAAGTAAAACTCTCCCTCAATAACCTTACATAACCTCATAAACAGAAGCTATGTATTGTTCAGATAACTGTATTTGAATCAATGAAACAAAACAAAAAATGCCTTGTGGTACCATTTGTGAATACCAGTACCACATAATCCACACTACCATTACCACAGTATTCAGAGTTGATAGCATAAAATCTATTCATGTGTTAGATGTTCATGAAAAAGATTGTTTTCATAATTTCCTTTCTACTACTATCATTTCCGATGAAATCCATATTTCATTCAATAAGCAAACTTTATAAACATTGAAATGTGTTTTTCAAATATGCCCACAGGAATGTCAAAATTATCTCATGAACAATTTAAAAACTTACCAAACTGAAGGTGAAGTGGTAGCAATGCATACAAAAGGGAAGTGATATGATTTTAGTTCTGGCTGACGCATTAATTCCTCATTTATCAGAAATCATGTGCAGAGAATGTGTTACAAATCATGTTGTCAGTAATCTTTTTCTGCAGTTGCTTTGGTACCATTTTCAGAAGTAAGGTGTATATTTTCAAAACTCTTAGATCAAAACTCCAAACTGATCATATTTCTAACACAGCTATCTTTCATTCTTTCAAAACCTCATCTCATGCTTTAGTTGTACGTATTTCCATTCTACATACCACAATGATCACAGGATCATTACAGTATGTTCTTCTTTCAGTTTAGTACTTTTAACAATGAGTTCATTCAATAGCAAACAATGCAATATACATGTTTCAAATCACCCTTGTTGCTGAAATAATTAGTTACACAGCCCACAGATGCAGCATTAGAAAATACACGTGCATTACCTAAATAACATAAATGACATTAAATCCATAATGTTTGTAATAGTATCTATTCAGTGTGTTATCAAAAAGGTGTGATGAAGTATGACACAGTAATGAGGTTTTGTGTAGAATAGTTTGCTGCCAATACAGTATATGTTCTCACCGTACCATATGACTATATCTAAACTGTAGTTGACCTTTATAAGAGTGAGGTATAATAATGTGGCAGTCTCTATCATGGTAATGTTTACAGTATCACATGGCAAACTATAATTTAAAATGCCATCTGCCTCCCTTCTTCTGTGATCAATCTGATGTTATACAGTCATTGACTGTTTATTTTCCTTTGTACTCCATCCTTCTTTGTGTTCACAAATTTCAATGTACCCTTGTTGTTCTCTCTTTTGCTGTCTCTCTCTCTCTCTCTCAACTCTCTTGCTCTCGCTCTCAGTGTATGCTAGGAAGTGGTAATATGGGAGGGTAATAATGAGAGGGAAATTTGAATGTTCTTTTTTACTGAACTGAAGATTACTGAGGAAGATAAATGAAACATTCCCAAAAGGATCACAACAAGGTTACAATATGCCTGTGTATTACTCCTGTAAAGGATATATTAAATGAATATGCGTTCAAGCGATGCTTCTTCTCCGATACTTTATTATAAATGAGAACAAATTATGTACATTGCACAAATGCATAGTCTCACATCGAGTGCAAATGATCACAAATGCATCAATGAACGCGATGAGATCTTTCACAATTTCATTCATGCCAGGTATGCAAATAAGTCCACTTGACTACATAGTCTATTCGTGACGTCATATACATCAGTGAATAAGCATGAAATAAACTCATAATAGAAGTAAGGAATAAAATATAGCATAAATCACATGCAATGAATAAAGTATAACATACGCATACAACACTACATATACTCTGTACTTCATCTCAGAATCACCAATGTGCGACCTAATCACGTACTTTCTGCTAATGTGACCCACACAAAGTGTGTACACAATTGTTTTCTTTATTTTCTCTGAAGTCTGTAAATGATATAAGTTCAATTATTATATTACATTATTTTTTATGCTGTGTGCAAATTAACAAATGTATATTGGTTTGTATAGACAGAGAAAAAAAAAGGACTCTTATTTTGATATTCTGGCCCGGGAGTTGCGAATTGACTGGTGAACTGCGCATGCTGTCTCATAACAATAGAGGAGCTGTGAAAGAGCAGACGCGACTCTCAGTCTTTTTATTTTATCCTGTGTTTACAGGTAAAAGCATAGAAATTGTAAGAGGAACCGATAGATATAGAACAGTGATTACACTAGTATGATAAATGTGAAGTGTTGAAGGTGATTTATCATCTGACGTTTTGTTTTTCCTAATGCATGTTCTCTTTTTAATATGAGGAAAATGACCAAAATATTCTGCAGTGATCATTATATCCAACTAAGTAGTTTGATTAGTTGTGTGTGGGTTAAACAAAAAAAAAAAAAGTTTAATTGTTCAAGTTAATGTGTAAAACAGAGCGTTGAATGTCTCTGGGAAGCTCATTCTGTTGTCGCGTTTGGCGCGCTTGGTGGTCACGTGACGGGGCATTGAGGGAGGAATAGAAAAGCACACTATGTGTTCCTCCATTATAGATACGCACCTGTGATGGGGAAAAAAGTAGTAAATTGTGTTATTATTGACAAAATACAATATATTTACAATATATAATATTTCTAGAAGACAGTGGTTTAAAATATACACTTTACACTATATATATATATATATATATATATATATATATATATATATATAATGAGTAAGTTTCATTCTAAGTCATATGGTATTTATAAATATTAGTATTGATGTGTATAAAATATCTATGGAATATTCAGGTGTTAACAAAAGAGTAAATTGAATATAAGAAAGATGGGAAAATATGATTTATTTTGATAAGTGACATTAAAGTAATGAAAAAGAAAGAAAGACACAAAAGAATGTGAAGCAAAGCTTTAACAAAACAACAGTATGTACTTGAAATTGATTGTGCACTAAATAAAGATAACAACAGAGGAGCTGTGAAAGAGCAGACGCGACTCTCAGTCTTTTCATTTTATCCTGAGTTTACAGTAATCTGTCTGACGGGTCTCCGGAGGCAGGGCCTGCAACACTAACCATGTTCTCGGAACTGATTCTTAACATTAAACACAGAATTTACAGACACTCATATATGTCTCACCAAACAATTAATATAGAGAACAGTCTTTCTTGTAAAGCGATTAGAACAATGATGGTGTGCATTTTGTACATTTCATACCTGTAAAGGGTGATATTAAATGAACACACATTCAAACGATGCTTCTTCTCCGATGCTTTATCATGAATGAAGCTTATCACGAGAACTCCCTCTTCAAATACGAGCAATGACACACACATGTACCTTTAACCAATTACACACATCCATCTACAATAGGGTGTTTTCACGAAATGTCATCAATCCGGAAGTCATTTTAGCAGACGCTTTTTTGAAATGAAAGTCAGCCATATTGGCGTCACTGAATGTAAACAATACCACTGCACCAAACGGAGCTCACAAATTTTGCTGATTAATGGTGCTGAAAATGATTATTGTTATGTTTTGGGCTCTACTAATCAGTCGGACTGGGAAAAGCAACCTGGAGTACAATAGACTGTCAAAAGTTATTTAGTTTGTTTTTAGTTAATACTAATTTAGTTAATGGTGCTATATTTATTATTATTCTAGGTCAAAGATTTGACCTGTACAAGAAGGATGATCTAGATTGGCATTAATATGCGAGGAAAGCAAGAACCACAACCACAACCAAGGACTGACATCATGCTACAATCCTTGAGAGAATCGAATCCAGCAGTAACTCGAAGATGCTGCTGCCCATTCTTTGCTTCTCATGGACATGCCAGATGATGTTTCTGCCACAAGTGACTATGTCAGCGATAATGTCTGCACTCAAACTGGAATGACTTGTGATTTTGATTCTATGACCAGTGAACGTCAAAATCTGGTAACAGAAAATATTCAGATGCGTTCATCCGGAAGGGGGTTCCTCATGTCTAACCACGAGAGGTGATCATGCAGAAGGAATGATCATGCTGTAAGGTAGGGACATTCAGGTTATAAAACCTGGTGAAAGTTGACGGGGAAAGATTTCTGCTATGGACACACCACTGAACCAAGCCCAGGATAAGGCCATGCCTCTCATGGAGTGTGCTTTTACTCTGATGGGACATTGTGGGCCCAAAGAGGAGTATGTGAGCGCTATTGCATCAACTAACCATCAGGATAGCCTTTGCTTCATGAACAGATGCTCTTTGGTGCAGCCCCTGAAGCATACAAAGAGCTGTTCCAACTATCTGAATGAGGCGGAACGGTCAATGTAAGTTTTCAGTGTTCTGACTGGGCAGAGTAAATACAACTCCTGATCGTCCGTTCGTTAGAGGGAGGAAGCGTGGAGAGTGAGACAACCTGTGCTCTGAATGGACTGGACAGGACTTTAGGTACATACTTATGCCTCAACTTCAAGATGACTTTAGAGTTGCTGGCCCCGAACTCAAGGCAAGAAGGGCTCACAGAGAGCGTCTGCAGGTCTCCAACTTGTTTTACCGGTATAGGCTCCAAGATCCCTTTAAGAAACGGACAACAAGGTTGTTCCTGCCCACCGGCTGCCCGACTATAGGAGCATGAAAAGTTATACAGCTATAGCCGCAACATAAACCTTGAGAGTAGAAGGCGTACATCCTTTATCCAACAGCTCTTAAAGAAAGGACAATATCAGAGAAATGATGGGTTTTCATTCCGAGCTGAGCACCAAGCGGAGAAGACTGACCATTTAAGGGCATAGAGTTTCTGCATTTTCAACAAACGCTTGAGAAAATAAATAAGGATATTAAGAGATGGGATTTACTTTCAATTTTGAATTTTGAATCACGCATTGATACGGTTAAAATGAACATTTTTCCAAGGCTGCTTTATTTGTTTCAAACACTTCCAATCGCTATTACCGACAAGCAGTTCAAAGACTGGGTCAAATTAATCTCAAAATTTGTTTGGCAGGGTAAACAGTCCAGGTTAAAACTTCAAACCCTTCAATTAGCAAAGGATAAGGGGGGTCTGTCTCTGCCCTGTTTTAAAGATTATTACATATCAGCCCAGTTGAGGATCCTGATATGTTGGTGCAACATAGATTACCATGCTAGATGGAAAGAAATAGAATTAAACATGTCTAGTGATCGTCCAATTCAATCTATACTTGGAGACAAAAAATGAATTAAGGAGCAGATCGAAAGAGTCAATCAGTGGATTTCTTTACCCTTAAAACTTTGGTTAAGACTTATAAATAAAAACAACTGGCAAGAAGAGAGTAAAGTATTGAGATGGGTGGCCTATGATCCTGATTTTTTACCCAATAAATTAGATGGAACATATAAAGGCTGGCCGGGGCTAGGCATAACGTCCTATAGTGTATTCTTCAGAAAAGGGTCTATAAGTACAGTGGCCGAGAGAGCTCAAAGCGCTGCAAATAAGAAAACACATGCAAATAAAAAAGCACATGCAAATAAAAAAAAAAAACACATGAAAATAAATAAAAAAACGTGATCATCAGTTTGACAACACGTGCTGCAAATCCTCACAACACGTGCAAACACAAAAACGCGCTGCATATACAAAAACGCGCTACATTTACAAAAAGTGCTGCAAATAGCACAAACCACAACGGAAATGTTTCAAGGGGGACCCCAAAAAGTGACGGACCCTACTTGACAACAGCACAAACTAAAAAATATTAAAATATATTATGTAGGCATTAACTCAATGTAATGTGTTTCACTAACAGAGGAGTGTTTTAATATGTGGCACTGTTGTTAACTCATTAAACTTTAAGAGATGATAATTTAGTGGATGATTTAAAAATATTCGTTAATCATCTGTAGCATACTAATGTGACGTAATCGTAACAGCCGCCTGAGGGCGCTTGACGACCACGCCATCTGTGAGTGTGAGTTTCTAGCAAACTGAAAAACACTTTATTAAAAATAATAAATACATGAAATAATGTACAGTTGTTTATTTTTGTTTGCAGTTTTTATGGTATTTAATGATTGTGAACACATTGTGCACTCAAATGCCGTTCACTATATAGGGATTAGTGAATAAGTGAAGGGTGAGTTGAATTGGTTTTGGACGCAGGTCCTAGTAGGGTCCGTCACTTTTTGGGGTCCCCCTTGAAACATTTCCGTTGTGGTTTGTGCTATTTGCAGCGCTTTTTGTAAATGTAGCGTGTTTTTGTATATGCAGCGCGTTTTTGTGTTTGCATGTGTTGTGAGGATTTGCAGCACATGTGTTGTCAAACATGATCACATTTTTTTTATTTGCATGTTTTTTTTTATTTGCATGTGTTTTCTTATTTGCAGCGCTTTGAGCTCTCTCGGCCACCGTATATAAGAGACTTTCAGTCAATCAAGAGACAATATCAGCTAGATAACAATGACTTTTTTAGATTTCTGCAATTCGTCATCACATACAAGGTTTCATGACAAGAGAGAAAAATTTCTTTGATTTTCCCATCCTTAAGATTTTCATCAAGGCTTATGAATCTGAGCCTGGTCTAAAATTGATTTCGAGGATTTACAAAGACCTCCAAGAGGTTAAAAATAAAAATACGGTTAGTATTAAACAAAAATGGGAAAGGGATTCAAATTGCTCAATATCTGATAATATTTGGTTAAAACACTGTGAGTTTCAATGGAAAATCACCAGCTCAAATTCATGGAGGTGTTTTGGATGGAAGAGCATGTGCAGATATTTTATTACTCCCGCACAAAGCTCTCATTGCATGGGCACCTCAAGCTGTTGGAGAAACTGCGGGGTCCAGGGGGTGAGCCATTTTCACTTGTTTTGGAATTTCTGGACTACAATCCAGGCTGAGTTGAGCTCAATCTTCAAAATGCAAATGACAGTTAATTGGGACGAACTATTATTTGGCTTTTTGTACTCAGTAGACATGAATAAAGAGACCAAACGTTTATTTGGTATGTTGAGTTTAGCAGCACGGAAAGCTATCACAAAGAAATGGTTGATTCCAAATCGCCCAACATTAGATGCTCACATCATATTGTATATGCAATGTTTATACATGGAGAGGATTACTTTTCAGAAAAGGCTTCAAAAAGTTTATTTTGACAACATGTGGGAGAATTGGAGAGTATATATTCTGCATAGTAGGCCAGATTTGGTGTGACTCAATGCTTTTCTGGTAACTCTCAGTGTAACCCTGTAATATGTACACCCTATGTTTATGCTTATGTTTAATGTTCTTTTTGTTTATTATATTCACATGTAAAATCCTTGTAAAAAAAATAGAATAAAAAAATAAAAAAATAAATAATTTACAATCAGAGTTAGCAGTTTAACTGAAGGTAGAAGCAAAGAGCTCCTGGAAAATGAATTACATTAACAATAATTAGGATATAGAAATTGGGCAATGTGCATGTTGATCCAGATGATTGCGTCTTCTGAAGTCCTCGCAGGAATTGGCGCCGTCTCTTCATAGGTGATGGTCATCTGAGGTCTTCTTAAGAGGCTTGAGAGGCAAACTGAAGCTGATGTGCTCTCTAGTCACCTCGGGGCGGGTGTCCCGAGGTAAAACAGAAAAGCAAAACGAGAATAATTAGCGTAGCTGCTGTTCATAACTTTAAGCAAAGATAGTTATAATGGGCAATTGATCTGATATGAGATGCATTATGTGAATGCTTGGCTAAAGAGATTTGTCTTTAATCTAGATTTAAACTGGGTGAGTGAGTCTGAGCCCCTAACATTATCAGGAAGGCTATTCCAGAGTTTCGAGCCAAATGTGAAAACGCTCTCCCTCCTTTAGTGGACTTAGCTATCCTAGGTACAACCAGAAATCCAGAGTTTTGTGATCTTAAATAACGTGAAGGATTGTAGGGCAATAGAAGATCGGTTAAGTACACAGGAGCTAAACCATTTAGAGCCTTATAGGTCATTAGCGATACTTTATAATCGATACAGAACTTAATGGGTAACCAGTGTAGAGATAAAATTGGTGATATATGATCATATTTTCTTGACCTGGTAAGAACTCTAGCAGCTGCATTTTGTACTAATTGTAGCTTGTTTATTGAGGAAGCAGGACAACCTGCTAATAATGCATTACAGTAATCTAGTCGAGACGTCATGAAAGCATGAACTAACTTTTCTGCATCAGAAATAGATAACAGATTCCGTATCTTGGCAATATTTCTGAGGTGGAAAAAGGCTGTTTTTGTAAAATATGAAATATGACTTTCAAAGGACAAGTTGCTGTCTAATATAACACCCAGGTCTTTAACTGTTGAGAATGGAGTAACAGTACATCCTTCTAAATGCAGACTGTAGTCTGAGAGATTCTGTGTACAGGTCTTTGGTCCAATAATACTTCAGTCTTATCTGAATTTAATAGAAGAAAATTACTAGTCATCCAATGATTTACTTCTTTAACACACTCTGTCAGTTTGAATAATTTAAATTTAAATTAAATTAAATGATGAAATATATAACTGAGTATCATCGGCATAGCAGTGGAAACTAATTCCATGTTTTCTTATAATTTTGCAGAGTGGCAGCATGTATATTGAAAATAGCAGAGGACCTAACACAGATCCTTGTGGCACTCCATAGGTATGTTGGCTTGGGAAAGCCAACATACTGTTCTACACATTATTATTATTCTCCTGTTCCTCTTTTTCTGACTGCTACTCCTCCTAGAGCTTTAATGCCCCAAGCCCCAAACTTGCCAGAGACGTGGGCCCTGGGGTGTATTTTGTTGCTATGTCTTTTTACAGTAATCACGTGTTCATAACTCGAGATATTAATTTTCAAACTCAATTTTTTTCCCATTGAAATGCATTGAAAAAGCAAAAATGCCCCCTCTAGAGGTGCAGTACCGTCCTTTAGAGGGAGCCACAATCCCATTTTCAGATGAATAAAATAAGCCAGAATACAACATAACACGGTCTCGTGGCTCCCTCTAGTGGACAGTACTCGTGTATGACATTATTTGTGTTCCCTCAGTGAAGAACACGCCCCATTTCATTTTATAGACGGAGAGAGACCCTTTCATTTTACAATTCAGGACAATTCATGTGTTAATTAATTAAAATATTCCAGCGATTACACAAGATTTAATCACAAGAACGTAATAAAAAGCTTCACTTACAGTTTGGAAGGTTTTCTGTGACAATTACAGACGCGCCGCGTCGGCCCCGTTTCATGTTATAGACGGAGAGCACCTAGGACGGAGAGCTCACTTTCATTTTACAATTCAGGACAATTCATGTGTTAATTAATTAAAATATTCCAGCGATTACACAAGATTTAATCACAAGAACGTAATAAAAAGCATCACTTACAGTTTGGAAGGTTTTCTGTGACAATTACAGACGCGCCGCGTCGAGAGCCATGGCTTCCCGAAGCTCTTTAATTCTTGCGTCTGTCAGCCTCTTTTATCGTTTGAATGTTTTGTGTATGACTGTGTTAATGTGTTGACGATGTGTGTCATTCAAGCAAAGAAACACATGAAAAAGATTATTTTTTTAATCGCGAGTATTGACAGAAAGAGCCACTCTCATGTTATAGACGGAGAAAGAGCTTACTTTCATTTTACAATTCAGGACATTTCGTCTTGTATATGTGTTAATTCATTCAAACATTCCAGCGATTACACAAGATTTAATCACAAGAACATAATAAAAAGATTCATATACAGTTTGGAAGGTTTTCTGTGACAATTACAGACGCGCCGCGTCGCCAGCCATCGCTTCCCGCAGCTCGTTCTGTCTCGCGTCTGTCAGCCTCTTTTATTCAAACTTTCAAGCGATTGTATAATATACAAGCAAAGAAACACATGAAAAAGATTAATATTGTATAGTATTGACTAGGGGTGTGACGAGATCTCGTGGTACGAGATCTCGCGAGACTAAAGCGTGACGAGATTTCTCGTCGAGGTGAAAAGTTGTCTCGTCGTGCTATCAGTGCTAACATTTTGGTTTTCCAGTAGAAATAATAAACGGCGAAAGAATAACATACAAGACACAAACAATATGTAAACATTGTTAGAAAACTATGCCGTAAACCTCAGCCAAGGTTGTACAGACTCTTAGGGGCCGTTCACATATCGCGCATTTTCATTCGCGCAAAATGGAAGCGACGCGGTCGCGACGCGAATGTGGTGCGGCGCGCTCGTTTTTTCCTGGCGCGCATGTGCCGCGGCGAGATGAAAACATCTCAACTTTTCAGAATGCCGCAGCGCACCGTGTGACAAGAACCAACCGATCAGCTTCGACCTTTCCGTAACAAAACATGGAAATCTCAGCCGAACAGCTGATCATAGCTGTACAGGGGGGTTGTTATATCTCATCTCCATAAATATATCTAGTAGTAAAGCTAAAGCAAGGGCTAAAAATCAATTTATCCCTTGCTGAAACTTCCTCATGGTCGTGCAGAGCACAGTTCATGGTTGCATAGCAACGACAGACGCTACAGAAGCACGAGCTCCCGAACGCTTGCAAAAGTAGGAGGAAGCTTTACACGCTTTTTTAGGCGCGATATGTGAACGGCCCCTAAAGAGGCAGAAAGCATCGCTGTTACTGCTGAAGGTTGGACTTCTCGGTGTACGCAGAGCTATATAACAGTTACTGCACACAATCAATAGTGACTGGGAAATGGTCAACTTTGTACTGCAGTTAGTGACACTTAAAGTGTTATTTGAATTTTTTATTTTTATGTTTATTTTATTTATACTGTTTAATTTATGTTCAATCTGTAGAAAGAAGTTCAGTGAGATTTCTCATGTGAAATTATACAGGGCAGAAAACAATTGGTTGATTTTGTGGCAAAACATTTAGCAGTGTTTGCATGTTTTACTACAAATAATTCATAAAAATAGAAGTAAAATGACATGCATTACAAGTTGATTTCAAAATGCACCAACATTTTTGCATTTTATGATTTTTAGTTGAATAAAAGACTATTTTCCCTTCATACGTTTCATTATTGAGGATTTCTTAAAAATACTATAAAAATCTTGTCTCGTGAACCCAATCTCGTGTCTCGTCTCGTCTCGTGGGATAGTGGTCTCGTCACACCCCTAGTATTGACAGAAAGAGCCACTCTCATGTTATAGACGGCTCTCTCTTTCATTTTACAGTTCAGGACACTTTGTTATGTGTGTTAATTCATTCAAACATTCCAGCGATTACACAAGATTTAATCACAAGAAAGTATTAAAATGCTTCATTTACACATATTCACGAGTGTTTTTGATATGCCTGCATTGGCGCCGTTGTATGTGAACTGAGCTGAGCCGGACGATTACGTCACTGTTTTCTGCACTGCTGATATACATTTACATTTACATTTAGTCATTTAGCAGACGCTTTTATCCAAAGCGCCTTACAAGTGAGGAAAACAAACAAGCGATTCTTCATGAATTGGCAAATAACACAGGAAGTGCTCACAATACAAGTTTCATACATTGCTCAGTACCATGATATACAGGATATATACATAAATTAACTAGACTAATAACTATTGATCTTTGCAACGGAATGAATCAATAATATATAGAATAAGCTGGACAATGACACCATTTTCTTTGGGAGCTGCTGTTCAGCCAAAATTATTGCCAATTATTAATGTAAAACTGCTTTGCCACAATTTGCTTTGTAAAAAGCGCTATATAAATAAAGGTGACTTGATTTGACATTTCACAAGCTCGAAGCTCTCAATTAAAAGGGCAATGCCTCTTAAAGCGGCAATAACTTAGATGCTTTCATCTTCTGAATGCATAATGAGTGTGTGTGCACTTTTCCCCTGGTTGCACCTCAAGGCTTTCCCAAGCCAACATCAAAGTTTGTTCTACGAACTTTAGGTTCTAGTTTACTATTGTTATCTTAGATTTTTCCCCGTTTAAATAGATAAAATTGTGTCGGTCTGATAGCTATGACCTAAACCACCATAATGCCTGTCCCTGAATACCAGTGTAATTTTGTAGTCGGTCTAGGAGTATTTTATGATCTATAGTGTCGAACGCAGCACTGAGATCAAGTAACACTAGTATTGAGACACAGCCTTGGTCAGAAGCTAGACGCAAGTCATTTGTAATTTTAACGAGCGCAGTTTCTGTGCTATGATGAGACTTGAATCCTGACTGAAATTTTTCAGAGATAGCGTTTTTTTTGCAAGAAGAAGCACAATTGGGCCGAAACCACTTTTTCTAGTATTTTTGACATGAATGGAAGATTTGAAATGGGTCTGTAATTTGCCAATGCAATTGGATCCAATTGTGGTTTCGTAATGAGAGGCTTAATAATTGCTAGTTTGAACGGTCTTGGGACGTGTCCTAGAGATAGGGACGATTTGATAATATTGAAAGGAGGTTCTTCTGCTACAGGTAACAGTTCTTTCAGTAGTTTAGTGGGTATTGGATCTAATAAACATGTTGTTGGTTTAGACGCAGTGATAAGTTTAGCTCTTCCTGTCCTATTGTAATGTAGGTCAACGGATGAGATCCAAAAACAGGCTTCATTAGCAGAGGTAGTCAGACAGGCAATGGTCAGAGAACAGTAAACAGGTATGTCAGAGAGAAGGCAGAGTCGTAAACATGTCCAGGCAAACAAGATCGAGGCAGGAGGCAAGATAATCCAAAGCAGGGGGTCAAAATGGGTAGACAGCAAACAATCCAAAACCGGGACTGACAGGCAGGAAACAGGACCAGGAAAACAAGACATGGGACTAAAGCTCGGAAATGATAGTGGAAAACTGATCAAGACTTCGTGACATGTGGAGTGAGACTGGTGCTTTTAAGGGCTGAATGATGTGCTTCAGGTGTGGGTGTAATCAGTGGCTGGTGAATGAGGTGCAGCTGGTGCAATGATCAGTGAATGGGTACGGGGGTTATGGGAAATGGAGTCCTACTGAACGAATGAGTGTGTGAGTGAGTGAGAGAGTGAGTCCATGTTGAAGTGCCCTCTTGAGGTTTTGGCTGGCACTTCAACTGATGGTGGTAACAACTATAGTTGTAAAGCACTGCAACTGTTCTTGAGGGGCGATAATTGAAGCTGAATCATAAAACTCTGTTAAAGGTTTTACATTTACAATTGTATTTCTGATACTTACTGATTTTCTCAGTAAAGTAATTCATAAAGTCATCACTGCTAAACTGTAATGAAATGTTTTGTTCTGGTGGTGTCTGTGTATTTGTTAATCTAGCTACTGTACTAAACAAGAACTGTGGATTATTTTGGTTATTTTCTATAAGTTTGCGGACATGCTCAGCCCTGGCTGCTTTTAGGGTCTTTCTATAACGGGACGAACTGTCTTTCCACGCGATTCTGAAGACTTCTAGACGGGTTTGTCTCCATTTGTGTTCTAGATTACGTGTTTCTCTTTTCATAGCGCGAGTAATACTGTTGTACAATGGTACAGTATTTTTCTCTCTAACCTTTTTAAATCTCATTGGTGCAACAGTATCTAATATACTAGTGAAAATGGTGCACATGCTGCTAGTCATTTACTCGAGATAATTTGCGTGTTTGGGTACGATGAGCAGCTGGGACAGATTAGGCAGTTTATTTGTGAATTTATCTATAGTTGTCGGGAGAATTGTTCTGCCTAGTCGATATCGCGGCGCAATTTGACAAATATCACCATTATGTACTACGCAAGTAGTGATAAGAGACATCATCACTTTGCGGTAGAATTTCTATATTTGTAGGATTTATTCCATGTGACATAATTAGATCTAGAGTATGATTAAGATGGTGAGTGGGTCCAGTTACGTTTTGTTTGACCCCAAAGGAATTTGTTAAAGGTAGCCCCAAACACATTGTTGTGGCAGAAATTTTACTCATACTGCTTAAGAGACAAACTAAATGAAAATTGTCTTTATAAAGAATTTATTCCTTGCAAGGAAGGTCAGACAGTCATACAGAAACACAAGTTACTGCAGAGTGCGACCTAGAAGGGCGGGTTTCCTCAGCTTTTATACCCCCCCCCCACGCCCTTCAAGGTTACAACTCTTAACATCAGTACTCTTCCACACATGATAAAAAGAAAAGACACAGTATCATGACATAAGGCCTATACCTAAGACAGGATGACCTTTTAGGCCTCAGGTCTTAAACCTATGATTAAGCTTATAGAAGAACCCCTAATATTAAAATTTCCTTCACACCCATCATTTGTATTGTCTACATGTATGTTAAAATCTCCAACAAGCAGAGCTTTATCGATGTTGACCAATAGGTCTGAGAGAAAGTCTGCAAACTCTTTTAGGAAATCAACGTAAGGCCCTGGAGGTCTATAAACAGTAGCCAGAGAAAGAGATAGTAGCGACTTTTTACTTATATCTGAGAGTGTAGCATTAATAGTATAATAATTTCAAATGAATTAAACCTGTAGTTTGTTTTCTTAGTAACGTTAAGAATATCTCTATGGATCGTTGCTACACCACCACCACAGCCAATCGGATGGAATTTATTTATATAACAGTAGCCAGGTGGATAAGACTCATTAAGACCGAAATAATCATTTGGTTTAAGCCATGTTTCAGTAAGGCAAATTACATCAAGACTATTATCTGTGATCATTTCATTTATGATAACTGCCTTAGGTGTCAGCGATTTCTTAATGCATTATAGTCCTTCGCCTCTATTACGATCTCAGAACTCTGGCCAGTTGTTAATACCTAGAATATCAAAATCAACCGCAGGCGGTAGATCCTTTTCCTATTTGGCACCTAAACTCTGGAACGATCTGCCTAGCATTGTTCGGGAAGCAGACACACTCTGTCAGTTTTAATCTAGACTAAAAATGCATCTATTTAACCTGGCATACATATGACGCATTATCAATTTTTGTCTTCATATCCATAAAAGGATTGTTAGGCTGCATAGATCAGGTCAGCCGGAACTTCCTATAACACCGGATGTACTCGTTACATCAGACGAAGAATGGTGTCTACGCTAATTTTTGTCTCTTTGCTTATCCTGAGGTTTACCAATTAACGTGGCTGGATCCGGGCCGTGTCCGGGTCGGATGGGGAACCTGCGCCTGTGTGCAGCAGCAGCGTGGCCCTGGGGTGTCGGCAGAGACTGTGTGAACTAGCTCATCCTTTGTGAAGGCCTTACCGACTCATCAGCCAGTGGCACATATCCCCAAAAAACCGTCCCATACCAGCGTGATTAAAAAGATCTTAAACTAGATGGAACTGGATAAAATACTTTGACTGTTGGAATTCCAAAACGGTTTAATGACCTGTAACTCTGCCTGAGTATCGGACAAGTGTTCACTGTTGGCCAGAGGAGAACTGGCCCCCCGACTAAGCCTGGTTTCTCTAGTGCTGTAGTACTCGAGTCCGGACTCGAGACGTTTTTTTATTGTCTCGGACTTGTCTTGGACTTGTTGGTATTTGCACTCGGACTTGTCTCGGACTTGGTCATTGGTCTCGCCAAATGTTCTAGTTGGTCTCGACCGAGTCCAGCACTATATGAGCGCGCTTGATCAGAAAATTCACAACACATCTAGAACGGGCATTGACATTGGTCGCCTGTTGTAAAAAGGTTAATTCCAGTGCTTGATTCTGATTGGTCTATAGCTGAGTTTTTTTTTAAATTTGTTTTGTTTTTCACGATAAAACACGGCTTCACCCAACGGTTCTGCCTATCACTGCTCAACACCCTGAGCAAGCACTCTTAGCAACGTAAACATATGTTTGTTCTCAATTGTCATTGTCATTGAAGCTTACTGTATTATGGGAGATATATCGAGTGACCGAGTGTATTAACTTACCTGCATTCAGATTTCGCATTTTCCTTCAGGCCAGTCCTATGTTCATAATAAAAAAATTGTTCGAATGTCCGCTGCGATCTTGTCCTTTAAACAGTTAACGGGTTTCCCGTGCCCTGCTGACACTAAGCATTTGTCATTTGCATCTTTTCATGTTCAGATTCAGAAGTTTCAAATATAAAAGTTTGTGACTGAGTTACTTGCTCAAGACAATCTTTGCCGCCATCTATAGGCTTCAAATATGTAACCTTTGTCGCTGTTTAAGGTCAGGGACTAACTTGTCCAGCGGAAGGATCGCTTTTAGTGATTTTGCTAAATCTCATCTGTGTAGCTTGTTATTTGTTACATTTCCCATTGAATGTTAATAAAAACACTGAAAATGTGAAGTTGCACTTCAGCTTTATGTGACTTGAGTGAAATTGCTATACCTAAACTATATAAAATGGCCTAATTTGATTCTGCAGTGTTGTTACTCTGCACATGATTTTTGATCATTACAAATAATAATGCAAAATGATTATCTTAGAATAGATGTGCTGTTTCTTGCATCACATAAATTATCAATAGTTAAGTCTGTGGTCTTGAAGAGGATTTTTTTTTCTGTTTCATTTGGACTCGGTCTTGACTTGGACTCGAACCTCTTTGGACTTGGACTCGAACCACTTTGGACTTGGTCTTGACTTGGACTCGACTAGTCCTGGACTTGGACTTGTCTTGGACTCGACAAAGGTGGACTTGACTACAGCCCTAGGTTTCTCCCAAGGTTTTTTTTTCTCCATTTGTTGGAGTTTTGGTTGCTTGCTGCTTTTGCCTTTTGGCTTGCTTAAGTTGGGGACACTTACTTGATATTCAGCAGTGGTTTTGGTATGCCTGCATGGTGCCATTGTTTGCGAAGTGAGCTGAGCCGGACGATTACGTCACTGTTTTCTCCAGTGCTGATATACATAAATTAACTAGACTAATAACTATTGATCTTTGTAACGGAATGAATCAATAATATATAGAATAAGCTGGACAATGACACCATTTTCTTTGGGAGCTGCTGTGCAGCCAAATATTATTTGCCAATTATTAATGTAAGGCTGCTTTGCCACAATTTGCATTGTTAAAAGCACTATATAAATAAAGATGACTTGACTCGACTCGACTCGACTCAGTGGAACCCATATTGGTGTGCCCATATTGGGGTGCACTCGACCCCATCTTGCACAACAGGGTATTCCTAGGCTGCAGGAATATTTCATGCGTAGTCTGCAGGTCAGTAACACACTCTACTGTAGCATGCCCACAAATGAACTCCTCCACCACCCCTTGCTTAGGCACCACATCCGTTAAATCAACCAGCAGCGTACCAAGACCAGCAACTATCAATTCAAATCCACAAAGTACCGACTTCAGATGCAGAGCTTCTTCCTCTGCTGACAGACAGGCTTGCAATAATTTTAACATTGGCACCTGCACCAGACAGCGGTGCAGATATTTGCACTTAGGCAGTTTCTGCGGAATGCCCGCTCTCCAAAAACATCATCTGTAATAATCTCCAATCTGGTCTCGCTGAGCCCGAAGTCGTAAATAACCTGATTATAAAAGAAGTTGAGTCAGGTTTCATGATTGACGACCCCCACATTCAAAGTTTTTCGCATCAGCCTCATTGGAGTGGCTACGAGAAAATTCTCGGGTAAGAAACGCCTCTTAATTGATCTGTCAGCTCCACATAATTCCCCGTTCCCAAGCATAAACAGCTTGATTCCACTCGACAAATTCTCTCTCAAATACCATGACATAGATCAGACGATCAAAATTATTAAAATCGTGGGGCGGGGTGCGTGGCTCGACATCACGTCTGCCTTCAAACTGATGCCCATTCACCCAGGTTCTTGGCACCTGTTTGGGTTGCGCTGGCACGAGAAATTCTATATTGCCGTTCGTTTAACGTTTGGATGCAAAAGCAGCCCCAAAATTTTCGACATGTTATCAGAACCCGTCTGCTGGATTTTGTCGAACAATTACGTTATTCCTCGCCTCATTCACTTGCTAGTGTTACACTTTTAAGAATGAAGCGCTGCTCGTCCTTGGTGCAACACGTTTATTTTTGAAAGAAACACAATAAACTCAGGTTAATTGGGAACACTCTCTGTAGCGTGTACACGCAAGCTTTCTCATAGCGTACAGATCGCAATTTTCTGCTATAGTAGCGTCCACTATACAACTTAACCAATAAATCAAAACTATCTGATTTAGCAACTGTTCGTGCAAATACTGTACACAACAATAAACACGATATCTTTGACATCAATTATTGTTCTAAGTCCATAAACTTAACACAGGACCCGAACACATTTGATGGTCACTCTCCCATGGGCATTGGAGTACAGTAAATTACATGAAAATATCACATTGAACACTAATATCTGCAAGTAATGCACAAACTTCACATGTGTAACCATAACAAGTATGATTTGGTATGGATTTCACATTCCTCCAGCATTTATAACTGTATGAACAGTCTCATTACACTTTATATAGTCATTTTATGAATTGTTTTAAATCACAGCTTTAACCCAAAGTCTGTTGCTATTTTTAACATAACATTTAATGGAAAATAAAAGAATTTTAATACTGAGTCAGACTCGAATTGTTATTAATAATACTTAATGAAACGCTCTTTTAAAGTTAATGGATGAAAGAATGATGCTAAATGAGATATTAACATTAACAGGTTGATCAGGCCTGTTCACACGTGTTTCTTTTTTAAGCCTGCTTGCCAATCCGTTTAAAACATCGACTTCATCATCTATCCTTAATCTCGCGTTTTTATCTCAACCAGATGCATTCCTCAACTCTTATTTTGCTCACTTTGCTCACGTTCACAGTTACAAACTTTTACCCTAGTTAATAACATCGTCCGCCATTTTGAGTATGAACACACAGCAATCACACTCTTAATTACCGTAGGGTTCGACATCTTTCTCTATCTGTGGCATGAACTCCATTTCCCTAAATACCTAATACTGTTATGCATTGCTAGAGGATTTATGATAGTCAGCTTACCTGAAAGAAACACAATAAACTCAGGTTAATTGAGAACACTCTCTGTAGCGTGTACACGCAAGCTCTCTCATAGCGTACTGATCGCTATTTCCGCTATAGTAGCGTCAGCACCCGATCCTCAGACCTGTGTAACGCTTGGGGTGCCCTCTGGTGGTGAAGCTAAGCTTAACGATAATAACCCTCTTAGAAAAACACTTTACAGCAGTATTATCAATATGACAACAGTTTCCTTATTTTTCTATAACTTACTCAGTTACTCAGTTCAAAATTTAAAAGGGGGTGCCATATTAACTCTCTTTTCACAGTCAATGAACACTCAGGCCTACACTAGACGATTTTCTAATCATTTCTCCGCCCGACGCCATCGCAGCCGCTCATCTCCTCACAGTTCAAAATGTTTTTTCAGATCTCCGAATCCCTATCGCTCAGGAAAAAACCATGGGTCCCGCCACATCCATCGAATTCCTTGGAATTAATTTGGATTCAGTAAAATACCAGGCTTCCCTGCCTAAAGAAAAAATCGACAGGATAATTCTAATATCATCTTCTCTCCTAGACATTTCTGTTCTAGACGCGAACTTCTGTCCCTGCTCGGCCAATTAAACTTCGCCATGCGCATTATTCCACAAGGCCGCCCTTTCATCGCTGAAGTCCTCTCACTCGCCACTTCGGTTCTCGCGACCTAATTTTCATAACTTAGGCATGTCGCGATGAACTTAGGTTATGGATAACATTCCTCAAACAGTAGAACGGCCTATCATTTTTCTACAACAATCTCATCTCGTCCCCTGCGGATATCCAGCTGTTTACAGACGCAACCCCTTCAATAGGCTTCGGGGGGTTTTACCAAGGACGCTGGTTCCCGTCTCCAAGGCCCAACTGCAGGACTTGTCTCAGTCCTCAGCGCTATTCGAGCTCTACCCTCTCATAGTAGCAGCCTTTCTGTGGGGGAAAGAATGGACTGCTAGCAGCATTGTAGTGCATTGCAACAGCGAAGCAACTGTCCCGTGCATTAATAACGGCCGCTCCAATTCACTCGCTCTAATGCTCTTTTTAAGACAGCTAATTTGGATCTCAGCATGTGATCAATTCATCTTAATTGCTAAATATGGTTCTGAAAACCAAATAGCTGACTCTCTGTCTCGTTTTCAGTTTCAGAAATTCAGGATGTTGGCTCCAGAGACAGACAAATTCCCAACTCCGGTGCCTCACTTTTCAGAACTATAACCCTTCCTCGATGCGTCGCTCGACTCCATTTACCAAGCAGTTTCTCCTAGAACACTCCAGTCATACATAACTGCGTGGAGATGTTTTTGGAAATTTTTTTTCAAGGAGAAAAAAAAAAAAAAAAAAAATATATATATATATATATATATATATATATATATATAAAAAATTTGTTCAAGCGAGCATTGACCTCCCAGCGGACGTAGCGACAGCCCTCCCTGTCGGGCATCTTTATTTTCTCATTTCCCACTGTCACACCGTCAACATCACCCATCCGCACTGCTCCACCCACACGTTCATCATCACCAGAGTTCTAACTACCTGCACCTGTCCACAATCACCGTCACGCCATATAAAGATCACTCTCACACTCTATCAGTTGTCTGATCTCGTTTACCACGGACTACAGACTCTCCTACCTGCTTTCCCGATCAGCGAATGTTACCTATCTTCGATCTTCCCTGGCATCCTTTATCAGGCGTGAAACCGGACCGCTGGACAGCGTGCTCCCGACCTGTGAATCACACAAGAGACATTTCATTCAATGAGCTAAGTCACCTGTTTACTCTGAACTCTGCAACCATACCATACCATACCGTGTTACCTGTGTCTGCTGAATCTTCTGACAATAAACACCTGTCATTTACCTTACCATCTGTGTCTGAGTGTTACACCCGTCCAGTGAGTATTGATCTCCCAGCGGACGTAGCGACAGCTCTCACTGTCGGGCATCTATATTTTCTCATCTTCCGTCCAGCGAGTATTGATCTCCCAGCGGATGCAGCGACAGCTCTCACTGTCGGGCATCTATATTTTCTCATCTTCCGTCCAGCGAGTATTGATCTGCCAGCGGACGTAGCGATAGCTCTCACTGTCGGGCATCTATATTTTCTCATCTTCCGTCCAGCAAGTATTGATCTCCCAGCGGACGTAGCGACAGCTCTCACTGTTGGGCATCTATATTTTCTCATCTTCCGTCCAGCAAGTATTGATCTCCCAGTGGACGTAGAGACAGCTCTCACTGTCGGGCATCTAAATTTCTATATTTCCATCCGACGTCGTGAGCCTTGGTCTTCAGTCAGATGCAGCAAGAGCCCCCCTGGTTGAGCATCTATGTTTTCTCCTTCTCCATCCAGCGAGTATTTATCTCTCAGAGGATGCAGTGTCAGCCTTCATTATCGGGCATCTATGTCTTTTCCTCCTTTGTTCGAGAAGCTTTATCCGTCAGATGTGGTGAGCATTGGTCTCCCGGAGCATTGGTCTCCCATTGGTCGCCGCAAGTGCTCTCTTGGCAGGGCGTTCTAATTCCTTCACACCGCCAGTGGCCAATAGGACCCACTCATCCGTCGCCGGGAGCCGCTCCCGTCGGAAGCTGAGTGAGCCCCTTCGGTCAGTCGTTCCTAAACCACGCCAGCCCTCGTCCTTCAGTCAGTAGAGCTCAACCTTTTGACGCTGTGAGCATTGGTCTGCCAGTTGGATGTTGCCAGAGCCCTCCCGATCGGGTGCTCCAAATCACGTACTCCCTGTCAATTGGCCGGCAGGGCCCGTCTGCCCAGCGATGTATGATCCCCTGGCCCCCCGAGATGGTTTAACTCAAGCTTCTTCTTACCTAGCGGCCGGTAGGGCTTTAACCGTCTGATGCGGTGAGCATTGGTCTCCCGGAGAATTGGTCTCCCATCAGACGCTGCGAAAGCTCCCAATTGGTCATTCCAAACATTTTTCTGCTCATGCTCCCGCCAGAGGCAACATAGGTTTCCTGATCCAACCAGGCTCCCCGAAACGCCAGCCGCCAATTTTCTGCATCTTTTGGTGGTTTTTCAGTCCTTTGCTTTGTCCTTTGCTTTTCTGCTTTTTGGGGGAGTACTCTAGGTTCGGGCCAAAATTCCGAGCTCGGAGCCCTCCCCCTGGACAGCACGCCAAATACGCTTAAACCTTTACTCTTCTTAATTATATGTAAATGTGATCTCGTGAAATGATGTTTAGTTAACAAAGTTCGGGAGGATCAGGGGCAGATAATTAACCTTATCAGCACAAGTGGAGAGCATTCAGTTAATCAACTCAATCAATGACAAGAGGTATAAATACAGCAGACTTACCTCTGTTCGTCTGAGAGTTTACCAGCATCCCTCCTCCACCCCATCTCCTCACTTGTAGTTCCATCTAGTTATATCACAACCGAGGGGGAGTACTCTGCGTTCGGGCCAAAATTCCGAGCTCGGAGCCCTCCCCCTGGACAGCATGCCAAATACGCTTAAACCTTTACTCTTCTTAATTATATGTAAATGTGAACTCGAAACATGAAAACAGTTGTGGATCATCCAGGTCATGACAGGACAGTTACGATTCAAGGGTATGTCAATTTTTTAATTGAATTTGAATTATTTTATAAATTCAATCATTTTGTCTTGTTCAGGACAGTACTAAATAAAAACAACATAAAATTTTTATGATCTTTTATTTTGTAAAATGTATTAAAATGTTGATGAAACTTAACTCTGCTTTTTCACACTGTCAGAGTCAGAGAATCATCAATTGCTGTTTAAATGACATTAAAATTCAAAGTAATGACTTTGGTAATCTTTGGTAATCAACTTTTCAGATGTAACTGTAATTTGATTACCACCCATTTAAAAAGTAACTGTAATGAAATACAGTTACTCAAATTTTGTATTTTAAATGCGTAACTAAGTTACTTGTACTTCGTTACTCCCCAACCCTGTATACAGATCATAATCCATTAACCTTTCTGAATTCTTTGCAGTGTCCGAATCAGGTCTGGTGGTCTGGTTTTTGTAGTCTTTCTGCCTGGATATCAGAAACATTTAAGGAACGGAAAACGTAGTAGCTGATGCGCTATCATACCCTCCCAATGCATTTTAATTTATTGGAGTTAAAGGCACAATAAGTGTTTTTTTTTTCGTTGCTAGGGGTAGTTAAACACTTCAAAACAATAACAAAAGCTTAGTTTGATGACGCAGTGAATGAGTGGAACATGGAACTTGTCGTCATGTCAATTGATCTAATAATGTTTATGGGGAAATAATATTTATGCATCCATTAATTAAGTTAATCCATGTTTTTAAACATGACTGTGGTATAAAGCTGGGCATGGCCCGAGAATCGCGGGTGCGATTACTATTAAGAGAAAGATATCATTGGCACACGTGAGTCCCAGGGATAAAGGACAGAGGACATTTCATTCTACCAAACTACTCACAAGTGCTGAAATACTTCTCATACAGGTCAGTTTATTTTGATGAATTAATATTGTGAGGTAACGCAGCGCTGTTTCACTTAGTCTAACGTTTCACTATCATACTGAACTACATTTGAGTGTGTTGAAAGTTGTAATGTTATTCTGTGTATTAGTTTGTTGGCTGTATGAGATTTAACAGTAAGCTAGATCAACATTATAATATCATACAGGTGATATTCTAACATTTCATCGTGTTGAGCTATATAACATTGATTAGTCTTATGTAGCCTTTGCTTACCTTGTCTTGTGCAAGTCTTGTGCTCTCACCATCTCGGAAACGCCACGCCGATATTGATCGTCATTTTATATCTCCTTTTGTCCCAGAGTTTGCTTGCCATGGTCCACAACAATAGCGCGCTGCAAGACGTTATGCAGCTGTTCACGTCTGTTGCAATGGTTACTGTGCAAGTGGAGACGAGGGATAATGCAGATATATGTCATTGAAAGGATATGTCTCTGAATTTACAAATTCTTGGAAATATTTAGGATAATGTAAGAACATAGTAGAATAAACTAGAATTTACATTTTCTGAAGAAAATGTGAATGATGCTTGCAGTGGCAAAATTCGGCACTCAGTTGCTCGGGTGTTTCTAGGCAGTTTCTAAGGTGTTCTGGGTGGATGCTAGGCAGTTTCTATGGTAACCTGGGTTGTTGCTAGGCGTTTGCTAAGCAGTTGCTAAGGTACTTTGGGTGGTCACTACGGTGTTAATAGGTGGTTGGTAGTTGTCACAGATAGTTACTATGGAGTTTTTATAGAGTTCTTAGCATGTTCTCAGCCCACTTTAACACTTAGCTAATCAGTATTAGCATGTAGCTATTCACTGCTAGCTTGTGTTGGAAGTCCAGTTTGCTAGCATGAGTCAAAAGACCCAACGACCATGTCTGTCCGATGTTCTGATGCAGAGATATAGGTCTTGCTAAACAGTTGCTAGGGTACTTTGTTTGGTTGCTAGGGAGTGGCTTGGCAGCTGCCAGTGATGATCCTCCAAAGGCTGCTTGCCAGTATGAATGATATAAACCAACCCTATGATGTTCAGGTTTGAATATATCCCTCTTTGGGTTTGGGTTGCTAGGGTACTCTAACTGGGGCATGGCTAGACAGTTAACAGGCTTAAATTAATAGACTGTATGTGTGCCCAAAACAAAATAGCCATACTCACGTGTCTCTATGATGTTCTGATTCATTTATATCCATCTCATCTTTTTTTCAATGGAAGTCTTTGAGGTGGTTGCTAGGGTGTGGCTATGATGAAGATTTTAGGTCATTACTGATTGGCTGCTTGATCAGATGTCAAATGAGTGAGAGACATTGAGAGAGAAAGGGTTCCTCAGGCCCTGCGTGTGTGTGTGTGTGTGAGTGAGAAAGTGACAGTTGAGACTGACGGAATGTTCGTGAATTTGAATTTTTCAATGTAAGTCAATGGGACTTTTTTGGCCGCTTTTTCGTCCGCTGTGCAAACATCATCGGTCCGATTGCTTGTAAAAGTCATAGCACACCTCTCCTCAATGAGCCGGTCGATTTGACACCTCATTCATGGGTCTAGGACAAATGGCACGGGACAAGTTACGTGCCAAAGTTTTGTCCAGAATATGACAATAATGATGCTTTGCCTTTGGCAAGCACCATTAGGGGCCGTTCACATATCGCGTGCATATTCATATAGCAGAGCTCTTGGATGAGTTTGTAAAATTCTCTGTGGTGCACCCAAACACTGCGGGAGTTTGTTTTTTCCTCCCCATAAATAAATCTTGTACTAGAGCGACTGCAAGGGCTTTTCGGTGATTGAAATCCATTGAAATTACCGCATAGTCATGGAGAAAGCTGTTCATGGTTGCACAGCAATGACAGACGCTACAGAAACGCAAGCTCCCGAACGCTTGCAAAAGAAGGAGGACTCTTTGTACGCGTTTTTAGGCGCGATGTGTGAACGGCCCCTTAATAAGTATGCAGCAGAACAATAATGATGCTTTGCTTTTGGCAAGCACCATTAATAATAAGTATGCAGGAGAACAAGAATGATGCTTTGCCTTTGGCAAGCACCATTAATAATAAGTATGCAGGAGAACAAGATTGATGCTTTACCTTTGGCAAGCACCATTAATAATAAGTATGCAGGAGAACAAGAATGATGCTTTGTCTTTGGCAAGCACCATTAATAATAAGTATGCAGGAGAACAAGAATGATGCTTTGCCTTTGGCAAGCACCATTAAATATATAACACTGTGCAAGTGGTTTTTGAATATTTTAAAATAAAAAAATGTACATATTGTGCCTTTAACTTGACTGTTTTTCTCCTTGGCATTTTTGGAAGCTGTCTTTGGTCCTGACATTTGTGTCAAGTCAAGTCATCTTTTTTTATATTGCGCTTTTTACAATGCAAATTGTGGCAAAGCAGCTTTACATTAATAAGAAAATGGTGTCATTGTTCAGCTTATTATATATAATATTGATTCAGTCCGATGCAAATATCAGTAGTTATTAGTCTAGTTAATTTAGGTATAGCAGCACTGCAGAAAACAGTGACGTAATTGTCCGGCTCAGCTCAGTTCGCATACAACGGCGCCAATGCAGGCATATCAAAAACACTGCTGAATATCAAGCAAGTATCCCCAACTTAAGCAAGTCAAAGGCAACAGCGGCAAGGAACTAAAACTCCAACAAATGGAGAAAAAAACCTTGGGAGAAACCAGGCTTAGTCGGGGGGCCAGTTCTCCTCTGGCCAACAGTGAACACTTGTCCGATACTCAGGCAGAGTTACAGGTCATTAAACCGATTTGGAATCGCAACAGTCAAAATATTTAACCTAGTTCCATCTAGTTTAAGATCTTTTTGATCACGCCGGTATGGGACGGTTTGTTGGGATATGTGCCACTGGCTGATGAGTCGGTAAGGTCTTAACAAAGGATGAGCTAGTTCACACAGTCTCCGCCGACACCACAGGGCCACATTGCTGCCGCACACAGGCACAGGTTCCCCGTTCGACCCGGACACGGCCCGGATCCAGCCAATCACGTTAATTGGTAAACCTTGGGATAAGCAGAGAGACAAAAAATTAGCGTAGACGCCATTCTTCTTCCGATGTAACGAGTACATCTGGTGTTATAGGAAGTGTTCCCGGTTCCGGCTGACCTGATCTATGCAGCCTAACAATCCTTTAACGGATATGAAGACAAAAGTTTATAGTGCGTCGTGTATGCCAGGTTAAATAGATGCGTTTTTAGTCTAGATTTAAACTGACAGAGTGTGTCTGCTTCCCGAACAATGCTAGGAAGATTGTTCCAGAGCTTAGGTGCCAAATAGGAAAAGGATCTACCGCCTGCGGTTGATTTTGATATTCTAGGTATTAACAACTGGCCAGAATTCTGAGATCGTAATAGACGCGAAGGACTATAATGCATTAAGAGCTCACTCAGGTACTGGGGAGGTAAGCCATTTAATGCTTTGTAAGTAATTAGCAAGATTTTAAAATCTGTACGATGTTTAATAGGGAGCCAGTGCAATTTTGACAGAACCAGGCTAATATGTTCATACTTCCTGGTTCTAGTAAGGACTCTAGCAGCTGCGTTTTGGACCAGCTGTAATTTGTTTATCACGCGAGCAGGGCAACCACCCAGTAGAGCATTACAGTAATCTAGTCTCGAGGTCATAAACGCATGAACTAGCTGTTCCGCATTTGTCATTGAGAGCATATGTCGCAATTTAGATATATTTTTAAGATGGAAGAATGCGGTTTTACATATGCTAGAAATGTGGCATTCAAATGAAAGATTGGTATCAAAGAGCACACCGAGGTTCCTAACTGACGAAGACGACTTAACAGAGCAGCCATCAAGTGTTAGACAGTATTCTAGGTTATTATGTGCTGAAGTTTTTGGTCCAATAATTAGAATCTCTGTTTTTTCTGAATTTAGTAGTAGGAAATTACTAGTCATCCAATTTTTTATATCAGCTACGCATTCTGTTAATTTTGAGAATTGGTAGGTTTCGTCAGGGCGCGAGGAAATATAGAGCTGAGTATCATCAGCGTAACAGTGAAAGCTAATGCCATGCTTTCTAATGACATCTCCCAAGGGTAGCATGTACAGAGTGAAAAGCAACGGTCCTAGAACTGAGCCTTGTGGTACTCCATATTTAACTTGTGATCGAAATGACATCTCTTCGTTTACTACTACAAACTGATAACGGTCAGATAAGTATGATTTGAACCATGCCAATGCAATTCCACTAATTCCAGCATAATTTTCTAGTCTATTCAAAAGAATATTGTAGTCGATAGTGTCAAAAGAGTGATCTAGGTGAAAGAGTCTCTATGTGTTGGGATTTATCTGAATTCTGTGACGTGAGACAGCTAGCAGACGGTCGGTTTAGCCAGTCTGTCTGCTTCCTGACCTGGGCCCCAGTTAGTCAAGGTTGAGCTCTAAGACTATGTGCCATATTACTAGAGAGAAGAGCGGCACCACCCCAGGAGGTCATAAAGTGCGAGATAATCTCAACATTTTCTCAGCTGTTTTACAATAGAAACGTTAAACGACCAACAGAAATATTTAGGAATGCAAACTAATAAACTTTTGTTTAATTTTGCAATTTTTAGTTGAAATAGGCTACATAATTCATTGTAATCCTTAACTGTCAATGTGACGAGGTAAGACATATTAACAAAGCTGTTCAGAATAAGATTAATAATACATGTGTATGCGATTTCACACTCTGAAACAAGTCCGACATGGATGAGAAGCATGACAATGGAACAAATGAAGGAGACGCTGAAAGAAAATTAACATTTACTCTCTGACAGATGGCGCTGATGGAACAACAGAAGTTCAGCCGTTACCCTGGTAATATTAGCATTAAACAGTCTCTTCTGTATTTGTAGTTTGTATTGTGAATCATTCATTACAACATTTAACCTGATTCTCATGTTTAAGTATCTGTGATCGGGCTATGCTTGACAAATAATGTATGCTACTGATATGGTTTTAAATTTATTGCTATCAAATTGTTTGGCCCTCAAATGTCTTAAAATGCACACATTTACACAAACCCCCCACTAGCTAACTCTATTTTGTGACCTTGCGTGTTTCCATAGCAAACAGAGCATTTTAGCATCTCTCTGCTTAGGTGGGTCTGGATGTCTACAACATAAAAGAACCCATGTGCTCACTTACTGTCACTAAACAAGCTGGTATTTAAGATAATATTTATCATTTGTTATAGCCTGTTCTTTTAGAGGCGTCATGCTGTCTTTTTTGGAGCATTGAATTACAGTTACACTATACTGTTATATTGCCAATAGTAGAGTGACCAGATATTCAATTTTTCCGGCAAAGTTCCGAATTTTAGTTCTATATTTAGTGTCCCGACCTATTAAGAAAAAAAAAAAATCATGTTTTGTCTCGTATTTTATCTTTCCTAAAATTTATTTACAAAATTCTTTAATAGTTATTTTTTTTATCACACAAGAGCAGCCTAATCAAAGGTAGCCAAGCTCAGCATAGATCAAAATTATCATCCTGTCACAATTTATTATCAATATATATATATGTATATATGTATATATATATATATATATATATATATATATATATATATATATATATATATATATATATATATATATATATATATATATATTTATATAATAGCATCTACCCCAGTAAAAAAAATTGGGGGGAGGACCTGCCCACATATTTTTTTTGCTATCACTATTAGTGACCCTTCACATTACACAAATTAACCTTATGGGCAGTGCTGTGGGCATGTTTTTTATTGAAGTGCCCTAAGGGTGACCCTGGGTTAAAACTGTGTTTGTCGTTTTCTAATACTTTATCTTTATATATGTATAACATATAATAATTCAATATTATTAGTGTATTAATTACAATATTATTATTGCTTCTAGAATCATTATCACTTTTCAAACAATTAGATACAGGACTGGGTGTAAACACTGGCAAGAAGCGTTTCATAGGAAGAAAGTTGACCTATAGAGCCATAGTGTATTCATTAGAATTTCTGCCAGTGCATAGAGCAAGTGCACAGAACAACATAGCACAGACATCACCACCATTCACCAGCTGTTTTACAGAAATGAATTACTGGCCATGCAATATAAGTATTGGTAATTGAGGACATTTGAATTATGCTGGGACGGTAACGAACTCTTTCACTGTTCTTTGGTAGTACGTTGGTAACACACATATTTTATCACTGAAGCAATTACAATTCTCAAATTGAGGAAATGCAGCTTGATTTAGACCTATATTTCAGTAGTGTTTTCTTAAAGAAAATATCTCATTCTTCGGACAGGCTGCTGTTAGCTCTCTTGCTAGTAAGCGTCTGCAAAATGCCTTTTGTCTCTGATTACATCAAGGTACTAGCATTCAAAAGATATCATTATAACATTTTAATGCTTCATAAGAGGTTCGCAGCAAAACTGAAGACAATTTTAACCGTTTATAATAGTTCTATATAGCCCACTATGTACACTTCAACGTGTGCTGTTTCTACTGACTTACACAGAAAGTTAAAACACGTGATACATTAAGTATGAGGCGTTTTGAAAAAATAATGGCAACATCAGGATATAATAATTGCATACAATTGGTAAATCGCAGTGAAATAAATGTTTAGAAACGTTTATGTATGGTATGTTTGTTATGAAATATCGGATTGCAGCAAAGGTGAGCGACGCTCCAGTGGCGCAATCGGTTAGCGCGCGGTACTTATACAACAGTACGTTGCAGAGCAATGCCGAGGTTGTGAGTTCGAGCCTCACCTGGAGCAGTGTTTTTGTTGCTATTGCAAATAGCACTTTGCAATTCTGCTGTCGAGCAGTCAATATAGCTAGAATAATAGGCCGTTTTTTAAACGCAATTTATTTCTTAATGATGTAGACCTGTTTAACTATAATGATTGAAAAGTAAATTATTTGCATAGTGTATTTATTTGCCATTTACGTTTGATTTATATGTTATAAATAAATTATTACAAGGTTTTTCAATGTAACCTATAAATCTGATTTCTTAATTTGTAAACATGTTTATAAGTTTTATAGATTTTATTGTAATTGATTTGGTACTAGTACCTCCGTCTAACAGCAGGAAGCAGTCTAAGATCACATAAAATGCCTTGTGTACATCTCGTTAATGAACATAAAGCACTTACAGACGCCTGTCAGATGATGGCAGTGTTGCCATTTATTGAATTTGATCAGATCTCTCTCCTGCTTCTTCAGTTCATGTAGTTCATTTCCCTTTAGTTCACTTTTTCTTGGATGTTGAAATAAGATTTCATTTTGCAGATCCACTGTCCACACATTTTACTAAACATAATTCAAAATTACTTTTGAAGCACAGATCACTTTGACTTGATTAATGTTCACATTTTTTTCACACATTTCAAGTATTGATACTAGCATACATTTAATTACAAACACTTCAGCGATGGCTTGAAAATGTAAACTTTAAACCTAAAATTGTCACCAAATTCTGTGACAATGTTCCAACATTTTTGGATTGTTAGACTTAATCAAAACTCATTTTTACCATTCATCTTTTAGGTCAAGTCAAGTCAAGTCATCTTTATTTATATAGCGCTTTTTACAATGCAAATTGTGGCAAAGCAGCTTTACATTAATAAGAAAATGGTGTCATTGTGCAGCTTATTCTATATATTATTGATTCATTCCGTTGCAAATATCAGTAGTTATTAGTCTAGTTAATTTAGGTATATCAGCACTGCAGAAAACAGTGACGTAATCGTCCAGCTCAGCTCAGTTCGCATACAACGGCGCCAATGCAGGCATATCAAAAACACTACTGAATATCAAGCAAGTGTCCCCAACTTAAGCAAGCCAAAGGCAACAGCGGCAAGGAACCAAAACTCCAACAAATGGAGAAAAAAACCTTGGGAGAAACCAGGCTTAGTCGGGGGGCCAGTTCTCCTCTGGCCAACAGTGAACACTTGTCCGATACTCAGGCAGAGTTACAGGTGATTAAACCGATTTGGAATCGCAAAAGTCAAAATATTTAATCTAGTTCCATCTAGTTTAAGATCTTTTTGATCACGCCGGTATGGGACGGTTTGCTGGGATATGTGCCACTGGCTGATGAGTCGGTAAGGTCTTAACAAAGGATGAGCTAGTTCACACAGTCTCCGCCGACACCACAGGGCCACATTGCTGCCGCACACAGGCACAGGTTCCCCGTCCGACCCGGACACGGCCCGGATCCAGCCAATCACGTTAATTGGTAAACCTCGGGATAAGCAGAGAGACAAAAAATTAGCGTAGACGCCATTCTTCTTCCGATGTAACGAGTACATCTGGTGTTATAGGAAGTGTTCCCGGTTCCGGCTGACCTGATCTATGCAGCCTAACAATCCTTTAACGGATATGAAGACAAAAGTTTATAGTGCGTCATGTGTATGCCAGGTTAAATAGATGCGTTTTTAGTCTAGATTTAAACTGACAGAGTGTGTCTGCTTCCCGAACAATGCTAGGAAGATTGTTCCAGAGTTTAGGTGCCAAATAGGAAAAGGATCTACCGCCTGCGGTTGATTTTGATATTCTAGGTATTAACAACTGGCCAGAATTCTGAGATCGTAATAGACGCGAAGGACTATAATGCATTAAGAGCTCACTCAGGTACTGGGGAGCTAAGCCATTTAGTGCTTTGTAAGTAATTAGCAAGATTTTAAAATCTATACGATGTTTAATAGGGAGCCAGTGCAGTTTTGACAGAACCGGGCTAATATGTTCATACTTCCTGGTTCTAGTAAGGACTCTAGCAGCTGCGTTTTGGACCAGCTGTAATTTGTTTATCACGCGAGCAGGGCAACCACCCAGTAGAGCATTACAGTAATCTAGTCTCGAGGTCATAAACGCATGAACTAGCTGTTCCGCATTTGTCATTGAGAGCATATGTCGCAATTTAGATATATTTTTAAGATGGAAGAATGCCGTTTTACATATGCTAGAAATGTGGCTTTCAAATGAAAGATTGGTATCAAAGAGCACACCGAGGTTCCTAACTGACGAAGACGACTTAACAGAGCAGCCATCAAGTGTTAGACAGTATTCTAGGTTATTATGTGCTGAAGTTCTTGGTCCAATAATTAGAATCTCTGTTTTTTCTGAATTTAGTAGTAGGAAATTACTAGTCATCCAATTTTTTATATCAGCTACGCATTCTGTTAATTTTGAGAATTGGTAGGTTTCGTCAGGGCGCGAGGAAATATAGAGCTGAGTATCATCAGCGTAACAGTGAAAACTAATGCCATGCTTCCTAATAACATCTCCCAAGGGTAGCATGTACAGAGTGAAAAGCAACGGTCCTAGAACTGAGCCTTGTGGTACTCCATATTTAACTTGTGATCGAAATGACCTCTCTTCGTTTACTACTACAAACTGATAACGGTCAGATAAGTATGATTTGAACCATGCCAATGCAATTCCACTAATTCCAGCATAATTTACTAGTCTATTCAAAAGAATATTGTGGTCGATAGTGTCAAAAGCAGCACTAAGGTCTAGTAACACTAATAGAGAGATACAACCACGATCTGATAATAAGAGCAAATCATTTGTAACTCTAATGAGAGCAGTCTCAGTACTATGGTATGGTCTAAATCCTGACTGGAAATCCTCACAGATACCATTTCTTTCCAAGTAGGAACTAAGTTGAGATGATACTGCCTTTTCTAGTATTTTTGACAGAAAAGGTAGATTGGAAATCGGTCTGTAATTGACTAATTCACCAGGATCAAGTTGTGGTTTTTTATAAGAGGTTTGATAATAGCCTGCTTAAAATTTTTCGGTACGTAACCTAGTGATAAAAATGAATTAATGATCTTAAGAAGAGGATCTATGACCTCTGGAAGCATCTCTTTCAATAGTTTAGTCGGTATAGGGTCTAACATACATGTTGTTGATTTTGATGATGTAACAAGTTTAGACAATTCTTCCTTTCCCATAGCAGCGAATGAATGGAATTTTTCCTCAGGGATACTAAAATCCACTGTCTGATGTGATACTGTAGTAGACAGTTGCATGGCTATAATTTTCTCTCTAATGTTGTCAATCTTGCAAGTAAAGAAGTTCATAAATTCATTACTGCTGTGCTGTTTGGAAACATCAGAAGTTGAGGCTGTATTTCTCGTTAATTTAGCCACTGTATTAAATAAATACTTAGGGTTGTGTTTATTTTCTTCTAAAAGATTTGAAAAATAAGCAGATCTAGCGCTTTTTACGGCCTTTCTGTACTCCACCATTTTCTCTCTCTATGAAATCCGAAAAACTTCTAGTTTTGAATTCTTCCAGCTGCGCTCCATTTTTCTTGCTGCTCTCTTAAGGGCCTGAGTGTGCTCGTTATACCATGGCGTTGGACTAATATCCTTAATTTTTTTTAAGCGCAAAAGTGCGACAGAGTCTAGAGTGTTCGAAAAGAGAGCGTCAATAGTTTCTGTTGCAACATCGAGTTCTTCTAAGCTGTCTGGTTTTCTAAGTTGATGAAACTGATCAGGAAGATTATTTATAAAGCAATTTTTAGTGGTAGAAGTGATGGTTCTAAGATATTTGTGGCAGACAGGCGGTTTTCCAGCCTTGGTTAAATGTAGCACGCATGAGACTAGATAATGATCTGAGACGTCATCGCTCTGCTGCAGAATTTCAACGGCATCAATATCGATTTCATGTGACAATATTAGATCTAGAGTATGATTACGACAATGAGTGGGTCCTGACACGTGTTGTCTAACTCCAATAGAGCTTAAAATATCTGTTAATGCCAATCCCAAAGCGTCTTTTTCATTATCTACATGTATATTAAAATCACCAACAATAAGGACTTTATCCACAGCCAGTACTAACTCCGATAGAAAATTAGCAAATTCTTTGATGAAGTCTGTATGGTGCCCTGGTGGCCTGTATACAGTAGTCAACACAAATTTCAAATGAGATTTGTCACTTACATTATATAACGTTACATAAAGCACCATCACTTCAAAAGAGATACAGTCAGGTCCATAAATATTGGGACATCGACACAATTCTAATCTTTTTGGCTCTATACACCACCACAATGGATTTGAAATGAAACGAACAAGATGTGCTTTAACTGCAGACTTTTAGCTTTAATTTGAGGGTATTTACATCCAAATCAAGTGAACGGTGTAGGAATTACAATAGTTTGTATATGTGTCTCCCACTTTTTAAGGGACCAAAAGTAATGGGACAATTGGCTGCTCAGCTGTTCCATGGCCAGGTGTGTGTTATTCCCTCATTATCCCATTTAAAAGGAGCAGATAAAAGGTTCAGAGTTCATTTCAAGTGTGCTATTTGCATTTGGAAACTGTTGCTGTCAACTCTAAATATGAGATCCAAAGAGCTGTCACTATCAGTGAAGCAAGCCATCATTAGGTTTAAAAAACAAAACAAACCCATCAGAGAGATAGCAAAAACTTTAGGAGTGGCCAAATCAACTGTTTGGAACATCCTTCAAAAGAAAGAACGCACCGGTGAGCTCAGCAACAGCAAAAGACCCGGAAGACCACGTAAAACAACTGTGGTGGATAACCGAAGAATTCTTTCCCTGGTGAAGAAAACACCCTTCACAACAGTTGGCCAGATCAAGAACACTCTCCAGGAGGTAGGTGTATGGGTGTCAAACTCAACAATCAAGAGAAGACTTCACCAGAGTGAATACAGAGGGTTCACCACAAGATGTAAACCATTGGTGAGCCTCAAAAACAGGAAGGCCAGATTAGAGTTCGCCAAACAACATCTAAAAAAGCCCTCACAGTTCTGGAACAACATTCTATGGACCGATGAGACAAAGATCAACTTGTACCAGAGTGATGGGAAGAGAAGAGTATGGAGAAGAAAAGGAACTGCTCATGATCCAAAGCATACCACCTCATCCGTGAAGCATAGTGGTGGTAGCGTCATGGCGTGGGCATGTATGGCTGCCAATGGAACTGGTTCTCTTGTATTTATTGAGGATGTGACTGCTGACGAAAGCGGCAGGATGAATTCTGAAGCGTTTCGGGCAATATTATCTGCTCATATTCAGCCAAATGCTTCAGAACTCATTGGATGGGGCTTCACAATGCAGATGGACAATGACCCGAAGCATACTGCTAAAGCAACCAAAGAGTTTTTTAAGGGAAAGAAGTGGAATGTTATGCAATGGCCAAGTCAATCACCTGACCTGAATCCGATTGAGCATGAATTTCACTTGCTGAAGACAAGACTGAAGGGAAAATTCCCCAAGAACAAGCAGGAACTGAAGACAGTTGCAGTAGAGGCCTGGCAGAGCATCACCAGAGATGAAACCCAGCGTCTGGTGATGTCTATGCGTTCCAGACTTCACGCTGTAATTGACTGCAAAGGATTTGCAACCAAGTATTAAAAAGTGAAAATTTGATTTATGATTGTTGATCTGTCCCATTACTTTTGGTCCCTTAAAAAGTGGGAGACACATATACAAACTGTTGTAATTCCTACACCGTTCACCTGATTTGGATGTAAATACCCTCAAATTAAACCTAAAAGTCTGCAGTTAAAGCACATCTTGTTCGTTTCATTTCAAATCCATTGTGGTGGTGTATAGAGCCAAAAAGATTAGAATTGTGTCGATGTCCCAATATTTATGGACCTGACTGTATATTTGAAAGACTTTTGAGTAATACTGAAGATATTACTATAGATTACAGCAACACCTCCCCCTTTACCTTTCCGACGAGGTTCGTGTCGATAATAGTAACCTTGAGGGCTAGACTCATTTAAAGTAATGTAATCATCTGGTTTTAGCCAGGTTTCTGTCAAACACAGCACATCTAGATTATTTTCTGTGATAATATCATTTACAATAAGTGCTTTTGAAGAAAGGGATCGAATATTCAGCAACCCAAGCTTTATCATTTGTTTATCTTTATAATCTTTGTTTACTACTCGTTGAACATCAATTAAATTATCACCCGTAAATGGGTTTGGAAGTTTTCTGTATTTATTAGTTCGGGGTACAGACACAGTCTCTATGTGATGATATCTAGGTGAAAGAGTCTCTATGTGTTGGGATTTATCTGAATTCTGTGACGTGAGACAGCTAGCAGATGGTCGGTTTAGCCAGTCTGTCTGCTTCCTGACCTGGGCCCCAGTTAGTCAAGGTTGAGCTCTAAGACTATGTCCCATATTACTAGAGAGAAGAGCGGCACCACCCCAGGAGGGATGAATACCATCTCTTTTCAACAGGTCAGGTCTGCCCCAAAAACTTTTCCAATTGTCTATGAAACCTATATTATCCTTTGGACACCACTTAGACAACCAGCCATTGAGTGATGAGAGTCTGCTAATTATCTCATCACTCCTACGAGCAGGAAGGGGTCCAGAAAAAATTACAGTGTCTGACATCATACGTGCGATTTCACACACCTCTTTAATGTTAATTTTGGTGATCTCCGACTGGCGAAGTCGAACATCATTAGTGCCGATGTGAATAACAATCTTAGAGTATTTACGATTAGCATTAGCCAGCACTTTTAAATTTGCTTTGATGTCAGGTGCTCTGGTTCCCGGCAAACATGTGACTATGGTGGCTGGTGTCTCTATTTTATTTAAGAGAATCGCCAATAACTAGGGCACTTTCAACAGGATTCTCAGTGGGTGCATCACTGAGTGGGGAGAACCTGTTTGATGTTCTAATCGGAACGGAAGAGTGGTGTTTTTTCCCACGACTAGGCCGCCTCACAGTCACAAAGTTACCCCGCTGCACGGGCTCTACAGCCGGAACCGAACAATGTACGGAGTTCGCTAAGCTAGTCGCATCCAAAACAGTATCTGAAGCCCTTGCATTCTTACTATGCTCAATTAAAGTTTGGATGCATGTCTCTAATTCTGAGATTTTCTCTGTCAGCCTGACTATTTCCCTGCATTTATGACATGTGAATCCCTCATCACTGATAGAGAAAGCTATACTATGCATGTGACAGGCAGTGCAAGTAACAATGAAAGGAGAAGATGACATAGCTTACCGTGTTTGTAGACCGATCCGACTTACCAGTTGTTTGATGAACTTGTAGAAAAAGGAGAGCGCGACAGAAATGACGGTGGGCACGGGTAACACAAACTAGCTTAATGCTAACGCGTTGTGATGGTGATTTAGATTAAAAGATTAAAAACCAGTGATGTCAGATTAATGTGATAGGCAATATAAGACAATATCAGATATATAGTGAAGATAAAATAGACAGCAAACAATGACAATAAATAGATTCAAAACAAAGCTATACGGAGCAACAGACTCAAACAATTCAGCAGCAAGGCAAACAGGAGCAGACAGAAGCAATCGATCGATTTAGGCCATGTTTACACATGGTATTATTAACATATCATAAAGATAAGATAAAATAAAGCTCTGATTGTTGGAGATTTTAACATTCATGTAGACAATACAAATGATGCGTTAGGGGCTGCGTTTACAAATTTACTAAACTCCTTTGGGGTCAAACAAAACGTCACTGGACCCACTCACTGTCTTAATCATACTCTAGATTTAATTATATCACATGAAATAAATCCTACTGATATAGAAATTCTATCGCAAAGTGATGATGTCTCTGATCACTATCTTGTAACTTGCATACTGCATACTGATGATATTTGTCAAATTGCGCCGCGATATCGACTAGGTAGAACAATTCTCCCGACAACTATAGATAAATTCACAAATAACCTGCCTGATCTGTCTCAGCTGCTCATCGTACCCAAACACGCAAATGATCTCGAGAAAATGACTAGCAGCATGTGCACCATTTTCACTAGTACATTAGATACTGTTGCACCGATGAGATTTAAAAAGGTTAGAGAGAAAAATACTGTACCATGGTACAAAAGTATTACATTTATTCATTTGGCATTTACATTTATTCATTTGGCAGACGCTTTTATCCAAAGCGACTTACAAGGGGAGCAGTTAGGGGTTAGGTGTCTTGCTCAAGGGCATCTTAGTCATGGTATCGAAGGTGGAGAGAGTGCTGCTCATTCACAATCCCCACCTTCAATTCCTGCCGGCGTGGGAATCAAACCAGCAACCTTCAGGTTACAAGCCCGACTCCCTCACCATTAGGCCACGACTAAGAACCATTCTATTACTCGCACTATGAAAAGAGAAACTCGTAATCTACAGTCGTGGCCAAAAGTTTTGACTGGGCATGCTCTCAATCAACTTCTGGGCCAAATCCTGACTGATAGCAACCCATTCTTTCATAATCACTTCTTGGAGTTTGTCAGAATTAGTGGGTTTTTGTTTGTCCACCCGCCTCTTGAGGATTGACCACAAGTTCTCAATGGGATTAAGATCTGGGGAGTTTCCAGGCCATGGACCCAAAAGTTCAACGTTCTGGTCCCCGAGCCACTTAGTTATCACTTTTGCCTTATGGCACGGTGCTCCATCGTGCTGGAAAATGCATTGTTCTTCACCAAACTGTTGTTGGATTGTTGGAAGAAGTTGCTGTTGGAGGGTGTTTTGGTACCATTCTTTATTCATGGCTGTGTTTTTGGGCAGAATTGTGAGTGAGCCCACTCCCTTAGATGAGAAGCAACCCCACACATGAATGGTCACATGAATGGGATGCTTTACTGTTGGCATGACACAGGACTGATGGTAGCGCTCACCTTTTCTTCTCCTGACAAGCCTTTTTCCAGATGCCCCAAACAATCGGAAAGGGGCTTCATCGGAGAATATGACTTTGCCCCAGTCCTCAGCAGTCCATTCACGATACTTTCTGCAGAAGATCAATCTGTCCCTGATGTTTTTTTTGGAGAGAAGTGGCTTCTTTGCTGCCCTTCTTGACACCAGGCCATCTTCCAAAAGTCTTCGTCTCACTGTGCATGCAGATGCGCTCACACCTGCCTGCTGCCATTCCTGAGCAAGCTCTGCACTGGTGGCACTCCGATCCCGCAGTTGAATCCTCTTTAGGAGACGATCCTGGCACTTGCTGGACTTTCTTGGACGCCCTGAAGCCTTCTTTACAAGAATTGAATCTCTTTCCTTGAAGTTGCTGATGATCCTATAAATTGTTGATTTAGGTACAATCTTAGTAGCCACAATATCCTTGCCTGTGAAGTCATTTTTATGCAACGTAATGATGGCTGCACGCGTTTCTTTGCAGGTCACCATGGTTAACAATGGAAGAACAATGATTTCAAGCATCACCCTCCTTTTAACATGTCAAGTCTGCCATTCTAACCCAATCAGCCTGACATAATGATCTCCAGCCTTGTGCTCGTCAACATTCTTACCTGAGTTAACAAGACGATTACTGAAATGATCTCAGCAGGTCCTTTAATGACAGCAATGAAATGCAGTGGAAAGGTTTTTTTGGGATTAAGTTAATTTTCATGGAAAAGAAGGACTATGCAATTCATCTGATCACTCTTCATAACATTCTGGAGTATATACAAATTGCTATTATAAAAACTTAAGCAGCAACTTTTCCAATTTCCAATATTTATGTAATTCTCAAAACTTTTGGCGACAAAAGAAGACCGTTTAGAAGTCTTCAGAATCGCGTGGAAAGACAGTTCGTCCCGTTATAGAAAGACTCTAAAAGCAGCCAGCGCCGAGCATCGCCTCAAACTTATAGAAAATAACCAAAATAATCCACAGTTCTTGTTTAGTATAGTAGCTAGATTAACAAATAAACAGACATCACCAGAACAAAACATTTCATTACAGTTTAGCAGTGATGACTTTATGAATTTCTTTACTGAGAAAATCGAAAGTATCAAAAATACAATTGTAAATGTACAACCTTTAACAGAGTTTTACGATTCAGTCTCAATTAACGCCCCTCAAGAACAGTTGCAGTGCTTTACAACTATAGGACAGGAAGAGCTAAATAAACTTATAACTGCATCTAAACCAACAACATGTTTATTAGATCCAATACCCACTAAACTACTGAAAGAACTGTTACCTGTAACAGAAGAACCTCTTCTCAATATTATCAACTCGTCCCTATCTCTAGGACACGTCCCACGACCGTTCAAGCTAGCAGTTTTTAAGCCTCTCATTAAGAAACCACAATTAGATCCAAATGTATTTGCAAATTACAGACCCATTTCAAATCTTCCATTTATGTCTAAAATAATAGAAAAAGTGGTGTCGGCCCAGTTGTGCTCCTTCTTGCAAAAAAGATGTTTTTTTGTGTTCCCTCGCAAAGATATCTGTTGTGTTATCAACCTGTATTCTCGCGAGAGACTTCAGCGCGGTCACGGTGGTTCGCACTTGAATCTTCACAGCATCACTTAGGCTACATGTCGTGATCTGGATCAGCATAAAAGTGGAAGATTGTTGCAGTTCTGCGATGGAGGACGATCTACAGCAGTTTTTAAGGTCACGAGATGTTCCAGAAGAGGACCTCATCCACATGAAAAGGGACAAGGTGGGTAATGTTTCATTGAAGGTTAATGTGCATGTTTAACTAATATGTAAATGATAGCTAACGTTATTTTTAATGAAGCGACCAAAGGTGTTGACATGTATCTCCATATGTGTAAACATGTAATATTATCCTTAAAAACCATAGCCACATATGTATACACATTGACTATGTTTGAATTATTATTGATAGCCAGGAGGCTGTCAGAATATCACCACAGACTAATTCATCTCATCTTTGTTGTTGAATCAGAATTGATGCGATGTACAGTACTTTAACTGGTTCACTATTAATAATGGTGTATAGGATCTACAGTTGAGTGTATAAGTTTGCACTCCCATGCAAAAATCACAGGGATCATTACAATTGCAATGATTTTATATAGGGCTGTCCTGATGAAGCTGCTTTACATAACAGAACATAATTGCATATTTTCCACAATACAATTTAAGATTAAAAAAAAAGTGCATTTCACCGGTTGTTGTGATGTTTGACTTCCTGCATGATCATTGACTGTATTTTTTTGTGAGTTCATGAGGGTAGGAGGGTGCTCTTTTAGTGACAGTCCTAAAGGTTAGAGTAAAATCTTTAAATTTGATGCAAGCAGCTACAGGAAGCCAGTGGACAGGTACAAATAGGGGTGTGACATATACAACTATCACAGAGCATATATACAAACAGTCATTGATCATCAAGCAAGCAACATACCAAGATGATGTAAACTTATGAACCCTTTTATTGGTATAATTCAGTTTTTATTTTGTTCATATTAATAATTAGGTATTGTTATTATGTATGTGGAATAGATGTAAATAAGTGTGAAATAGCTTTATCGGGGAAGTACTAAATTAAATGTAACAATTTTTAGCTATTTTTATGATCCCTCTTATTTTTAAAATGCTAAACGTTTTGTAGATTCTGCAGGGACCAATGTATTCACTCAACTGTTATTACCACTAGGTACTAGCTAGGTACATTAACTATGCCCTGAATGTTAATATTGAGCCCCATTTTAGAACCAGGATGGCATGTAGATAAAGAGATGTGACTTTTACTGTAAGCAAAAACACATTAATAAATCTACGCTGTTAACATATTATGAATTCATGGGTGCTCTTTCAAGATGTTCTTTCAAGAACCAGTCTATTAAATTAGATCTTCTCTGCGATTTCAGATTGACAAGTCTGTGCTCTCTGTTATGACTGATGAGCAAATAGCAAAGTATATTAATTCATATGGTGACCGACTGGCTGTCCTCTCCTTCTGTCAACAAACAGCAGCCTGCTCTGATAAAGAATCTCTGTTACAGAATTTGAGAGATAAAATCGAAGCAAGGAAACTGGGATCAAAGTCAGCTAAAACTTTGAATGTTAAAGCATGTGTCTTCTCTAAGGAAAAGAATTCATTGGCAAGACACAAAACTGTGTCTGCAGAAAAAACCTACAGAAGAATTGAAATTGGATGGCTTCACTTCTGCCGTAATGGATACCAACAAGTGAGGACCAGTAATGGTGGTGGCACTAGACATATGACAGTTCAAAAAAAGACAAATGTTTTACAAATCATGGAAATGGGAAAGAACCTTTTTTTCCCAAATGGGCAGTCACCAAAAGGTCCAGAGACAGACTTCACTTTTCATGTTTGTGATTTTAAAAGAATCCAAATTCCCTTGGATAGCACTGTTGGAAATCTGTATGAACAGACCAAACTGAAAATGTTGAGATTTTACATTTGCACTAAACAGGAGGTGTGTCTCACAGACATAGAATCTTTTTCTGATGGAGAAAAAGAGAAATGTAACGAACACTCATTACTACAGGGTGGATTAGACAGTGATTCTGAGGATTCAAACGTATGTTTATTGGATGACAGAATTTCATCTAACAGAGACACCAAGAGGAAGGTTTGTAAAATAAAAAAGACTTTAGTTAAATGTATTTTGGTCTTCATTTTTAAATACATTGACAGAACTGTTTTAAACTATCATCAATTTAGTTGAATGGCTGAGTTAATCATTGAATTTTATATTGCATGTTCTTCAGAGACAAGAAAGCTCTAGAGCAGAGAGAACAAGAGGAATGGAGGGTGTTCCACAGAGTGGTTTGACCATTGAGACGATGGGGATAGAGACACCCAGCACTTCACACAGCTCCCTTTCCTCACCAAAAGATACCAAAAGAACATGCACAGTCCAAAGACTCACAATCACCTCAAGTGATGAATTGCAGCAACCAAACAGTCCACAGCATTCACATGAGCTCTGTGATATTCTAAAAGTTAATGAATTCATTGACTTGACCAATCAGATTCCTCCACTATACAACAATATATTTGAAACCATTGGAGATGATGATAAGTAAGACACAGTTGAGTGGAATGAAGATGATGAACTTGGACAAACAGATGAAGACCAAGCAACTGTGATAACATGGAATCTGCATGAGAACATCATACTGGTAATGTGGTCCTAATGGACCAAATGGCTCAGTATAGATGTGAAAAATTAAATATTCAGACTAGAAGCATTAAATGGGAATTATAAAATAACCTTAAAACTACACTGTACATCCTAATTATATTAGAAAATAAATTCAGGGGGCTTTTAAGGTCTTTTCACTCATCACTAGGCAACTGTTAAATTATCAACAGTGAAACTTTTTTTTAATGTTTTTGTAACAATATGTCTCACTTTCTTGTTCTGCATGTTTATTGATCATCCAGAATGCAGAGCTGAATGAAGTTGTAACTGAGATACCATCACCACCCTCAAGTAATAGCAATCCTGTACTGCTGGTAAGAGAGCCCTTTAGATCATAGATAGTCAGTCCTAATATGCCTGCACTGTCAATTCAAAATAGAATTGTTATATTGACAGAATTGCATATTTTTGTAAGATTTGACTTTTGTTTATTTAGAAAATAAAATAATTTAAAAGATTAGACAATAAGGAATAA
Organism: Zacco platypus; assembly: GCA_038088235.1. Taxonomy (NCBI): domain Eukaryota; kingdom Metazoa; phylum Chordata; class Actinopteri; order Cypriniformes; family Xenocyprididae; genus Zacco; species Zacco platypus. Next base: position 23,665,368 of record CM076078.1, on the reverse strand, counting down.
AGAAGCTACAAAGACTGTATAGATCATATACACAAACCTGTATGATTTTCTTTCCTTTGTGGAATACAAAATGAGAGCTTGAAATTATAAAGAATGGGGACTGGACCGTGTCAGGAAAAAATATCTTACTCCATTAACAGAAACTACATGAAAACATTTTTATTATATACATTGCTGTGCAAATGTCTTGTTAGTATTTTCACCCCCCCAAAAATGGTTTTAAGCCAGTTATTTATATGTTATGCTGTAATTTTCATTTCCAAGCATTCCTCTAATTGCCATTAATTGTAATAATCCAGTAAGATTTTTGTATGCACAAGGAGTTTGCCAAAAAAGCTGTTATGATCTGATCTCACCTGTACTGAGTCTGTCTGGGATTACATGAAGAAACAGAAAAAATTGACAGACTAAATCCAGAAGAACTGTGGAAACATCTCCAAGTCACTTGAAGAAACCTATCTGCAAAACTACAGTACTGTAAAAAGTTTCAGGCACTTGTGTTAAAATGTTTTAAAGTGATAATGCTTTCCATTGTTGCTTTCAATGTCATAAATAGACTTTATTTATATATATATATATATATATATATATATATATATATATATATATATAAAACATTCAATTATTCATATTTGAATTTTAATTTCTTTATAAGATGCTGAATATAGGGTCCAAATGAAAACTTTGAACTAAATGTCACCACACTTTGTGTTTAAAACCGTTTTTTCATGACTGACTCAGTAATGGTGAGATCAATATAAGACTTTTACACAGCAATGTATATATATATATATATATATATATATATATATATGGGTCTGTCCTGATGTCATCTTTCCACAGCTACCTCTCTTCGACTGAACGATTTGCTGTTGCAAAGGCCCGTCAAGGCACACTGGAGGAATGCGATGAAGAAGATTTGCTTGACCTCTTCACAAGAACGGGCTCCCATTGCATCCCTCCAAAAAACTCCATGGAGGTTGCCATCCAAACAATGGCTCATAAAGCAATTCTTCAAGAGCCCAAATATATAATAGATTGCTTCTCCAAAACCATGCCATTTGCACTGCTGAAGGTACCAGACCAGGAAAGTCTACTGTCTCTCTATGACACAAAGAAAGCCACTGGCAAAAAAGTGGCACAGCTACTTCAAACAACACAGGTGATTCGCTCTCAGAAAGAACAGATGGTATTCAATCGTCTGCAACATTTTGTTAGAAATGCTGATCAAAGCAAAGCAGAAAAATTTCTACGCTTCTGTACTGGTTCTTCTGTCATATGTGTTGATCAAATCAAGGTAAGCTTCAATGCAGAATCTGGCCTCAGCAGAAGACCAGTTGCTCATACTTGTGGAGCAACTCTTGATTTACCATATACCTACAGTTCTTACCCTGACCTCCGCACAGAGTTTGATAACATTCTGTTCAAGTGTCACATGTATTGTTTACAAAGAAAATAATGATTTAAAATATGGATTTAAGAACTTGACGCTACTGAAAGCTGTTTAATTGAAAATATGCTGGAAATGTTAACAAATGACTGTTATGTTTTCCATTCTATGCAATACCACTTTGGTTGTTGGTGAGGAAAGTTCTCTGAATCTTTAACCTCTATGTTTATTCCATAACTTACAAAGTTTACATGGTGTTACGGGTTCAGATTTGTCTGAAATAAACTTTCTCATTCTTTCAAATAAAATTTTCTCAGTGGATTTTCTGTCCAGTTATAAAAAAAATGTTGTAAACAAACTATTTTACACATGCTGGTTTCATTTTTAATGACATTCATGTATTGTACTTCATTATAAAAACTTTCTACAATGTTGCAGGATTCCCCTGGGGATAGTATTGTCTGCAATGTAAGCAGAATATAATGTAAGTCAGACAATATAAACACGTTTCAGGTAAAAAGGACATTATAGTTCTTACAGTAATGCCCTGATCACATCTCTTAAATGCATGTATAAGTTCACAGCTTGATATGGGTCTTTTGGAAGGTTCAACAGAGACTCAGAAATTATAATGTTACACAGTTCATTTACATCTGGATCACATGGTATGGGGCGTCAGAAAGTGCACTCATTCTTGCAAAACTGAATACTTTCAGTGTCAGCTGAGGTGAGGAAGTCTCTGGTGAGGTAGAGTTCAGGCAGTCCATACATCACACTGGGCCCACCACTGGGGTCGCTGACGTTCTTTCATGGCCTAATGGTGTGTGTATTCCAAACCTGTGCAGTGTCATCCAGCTCATCCTATAACACATAACAGTAATAAAAGAAATTAGGAAAAACATTTTTTATAGAACTAGTTTACTCAAAAATTTATATTATGCCCTCATTCACACAGTCTCATCGTTTCAAACATCCAGACATATGTGGAAAACAAAAGATGGTGGATTCTGCACTGAATATCCACAAAAAACAACAACAAACAAAAAAGTCATATGTGTTGGACTGTCTGAAACAATATGACGTGTAACGTGAATAATTTTTAATTTTTTTATTTGGATGTCTCACTCTCTCACACACTCACTCACACACACACACACACACACAGGTTTGTTTTGCTATCTTAGTGAGGACATTGCATAGACTTCCACTAATTTTATATCAGGTCAATGATATTTTCTCTCTCCTAACCCCTTACTCCTAAACCTACCTATCACAGAAACATGTGACCATCACTAGATTTAAATAAAAACATATTTTGTCAGAAGCCTTTTTAAATGGTGAGGGCCAGTCAATGTCTCACTAGTGGCTTGAGAAAGTATTTCACAATATAAGTGAGGACATTTGGTGCTCACAAGTGAACAAGTACACAGAAAGAAGCATCAAAACATAATTTCCATTTAACTCACTTGGATGAGTCCCATGCAGCAGAACTGGAGCAAACTTTTGTCCAAGAATCCTCCATCGAAGTATTCGTTATCTCTGATCTCAGCAAACAGGGAAATCCAGAATTCCATGCATTCCTTGCGCAGAAACCCCCACCAGTACTCGATCCTTTGGTTGGCAGTACTTGCACCATCCAAATAGCTGTCAAGAGTTTCATCAGCGCAATTGATGTGAAGCAAACGCTGAAAGTCTCTAACATGACCATTTTCAGTTCCAAGATCGCCCCTAACAACTCTTGGGCAACCTCCCAAATGCTCCACCACTTCAATATAGTATCCGCCTATTAGCTTTGGATCGCTACTAGTTGTGTATGTCTTGAGCCAGATAATCTTCCTCGAAAAGCCATCAATGCAACCATTGATACAAAAATCATATGGTTTTAACTTGTCGTATGAGTCCAAATGCCAAATGAAGTTGGGTCCCTTAGCAAAGTAGTTGCGCCGTCTGAGACGTCTGGCTCTCCTCACTGAAACTCCTGTAGGGTCCAGTTTCTTCAGCACCAAGCGCACATCCTCTTTTCTCACACGGAGACCCTTCTCTCTGCATTTGGCGTACATCCATCGGTACCCATGAAATTGCCCAGAGAACTGTAGCTGATTACGGATGAAATCAACAAGGTCCACTAAGCTCGAGTAATTTTTGCGTCGAAATAATCCTCTTTCGCGCAATATCCTTTTCAGCTGTCTTTCACTTATGTCAAAACCGTGCCTCGAACTAAGCACTGAACGCATTTCTTTATATTTGAGTCCAAGTTCAAAATAAAACTCTATGAACCTGTCCATTGTGAAAGTGACCTGTCTGAATCACTACCAACGGAAAAAAGGAAAGTTATGTCCGAGCTCACAACAGGTTTTGCAAGGGAACGATAATATCTTTGTGTGCGAACGAAAAGTTTTGCGTGAGAACGCAAACATCTTTGCGAGGGAACGCAAAGTTTTGCGTGGGAATGTAAACATCTTTGCGAGTGAACGCAAAAGATTTCTTTAAAAAAAATTCCTCCCATCCCATTTTTTCCCCACCACCACGTCCCTTTAGGGGCTCCGTAATATTATAAGAAAACATGGAATTAGTTTCCATTGCTATGCCGATGATACTCAGTTATATACTTCATCACAACCAGATGAAATCTCTAAATTATCCAAACTGACAAATTATCCAAAGTGTGTTAAAGAAGTAAAACATTGGATGACTAGTAATTTTCTTCTATTAAATTCAGATAAAACTGAAGTATTACTTATTGGACCAAAGACCTGTACACAGAATCTCTCAGACTACAGTCTGCATTTAGAAGGGTGTACTGTTACTCCATCCTCGACAGTTAAAGACCTGGGTGTTACATTAGACAGCAACTTGTCCTTTGAAAATAATATTTCATATGTTACAAAAATAGCCTTTTTCCACCTCAGAAACATTGCTAATATACGGAATATGTTACCTATTTCTGATGCAGAAAAGTTAGTTCATGCTTTCATGACGTCTCGTCTAGATTACTGTAATGCATTATTAGCTGGTAGTCCTGCTGCCTCGATAAACAAGCTACAATTAGTACAAAATGCAGCTGCTAGAGTTCTTACCAGGTCAAGAAAATATGATCATATAACACCAATTTTATCATCTCTACACTGGTTACCCATTAAGTTCCGTATCGATAAAGTATTGCCAATGACCTATAAGGCTCTAAATGGTTTAGCTCTTGTGTACTTAACCGATCTTCTATTGCCCTACAATCCGTCACGTTCTTTAAGATCACAAAACTCTGGACTTCTGGTTGTACCTAGGATAGCTAAGTCCACTAAAGGGGGGAGAGCGTTTTCACATTTGGTTCCAAACTCTGGAATAGCCTTCCTGATAATGTTAGGGGCTCAGACTCTCTCACCTAGTTTAAATCTAGATTAAAGACAAATCTCTTTAGCCAAGCATTCACATAATGCGTCTCATATCAGATCAATTGCTCATTATGACTATCTTTGCTTAAAGTTATGAACAGCAGCTACGCTAATTATTCTCGTTTTGCTTTTCTGTTTTACCTCGGGACACCCGCCCCGAGGTGACTAGAGAGCACATCAGCTTCAGTTTGGATCCAGCCTCTTAAGAAGACCTCAGATGACCATCACCTGTGAAGAGACGGCGCCAATTCCTGCGAGGACTTCAGAAGACGCAGTCATCTGGATCATCATGCACATTGCCCAATTTCTATATCCTAATTATTGTTAATGTAATTCATTTTCCAGGAGCTCTTTGCTTCTACGTTCAGTTAAACTGCTAACTCTGAATGTAAATTACCTAAATTATATTATTTGTTAACTGCATTCTTTAAATTGTAATGTTGACATCCATTCTCTTTAAAGCTGCTTTGAAACGATATGTATCGTGAAAAGCGCTAAACAAATAAATTTGAATTGAATTGAATTGAATATTCATATGAGATGAAGGACCTGCGCATAGACACGACGACAACGCATAACTGAAGAGTCCCCTGCGAGGGCCTCCTTCCTTTTCCATCCCCTATATATAGATAAAACGTTATCAAAATCATTCCAGTTCGCAAAGATCCGCGGTATCCACGGTAAATTAAAATTTTATAACAGTAACAGTAATCAGCAGCTGCTGTTGTCCACAACTTTTTTATGTTCAAAATGAATAAAATTTATATAATATTATATATAATAATAATATATATATATATATATATATATATATATATATATATATATAATAATTTATATAAGATATTTTATCATTGTTTGCCATTGAATGAAAAGATTGTTAAACTTACTACACTATATGCACTGAAGAAAGCATTGTTTTATTGTATTGGTGACAAATGTAAACTAAAATAAAAAATACTTAATTTTATGATGTGTATCATCGTCATATATATATATATAAAAATATAAATAACCTTATAACACAGAAATTTAATGTAATCATGATCGTATGTGATTAAATAAAATTTTCTCATTACAAGTTACAGTGGTCTTGTGTTGAGGAACATGTGAGACAAATGAGTGTGTAAAAAAATAAGTAATAAAGTGATTTGAGGTGTTGAAAAAAATTACTAGGTATTACAGGTGTGGTGAGATTGAATTAGTTCATTTCAATTATTTGATTAAAAATATAAAAAGGAAAAAATACATTCATATTCTGAATGAATTTTCAGCATCATTACTCCAGTCTTCAAGTGTCACAGGATTCTTCAGAAATCATTCTAATATAATGATTTCATGATCAAGAAACATATTTGATTATTATCAATGTTGAAAACAGTTGTGTAATTTTTCTTTCAGGACTTTTTGAATCTTTTGAAACATTGTAAATGTTACTGAGCCCAAACTTCTGAAAGATAGCATATAATGTTGATGTTACTGTATAATGTTATTTAAAATAAAAGCTATTCTTTTGAACTTTCTATTCATCAAAGAATCCTGAATAAATTGTACATAACTGTTTTCAACATTGACAAAACCCCATGACAGCCTCTAGAGGGCACTCCATCTAGGACTTTCTCACACCCACACACACATATGCACATTCACTCCTGGACTTCACTACATTTCCCAGAATCCCCTGTACTTGTCATTGATCACTGCACCAGCTGAGGCTCATTATACACACAGTTTTTAAGCTCAACACACACACACACACACACACACACACACACCCGTGCGAGGTCTTGTAATTCCTAGGGTTTACATTTCTGAGCGTTACTTTACTGTCTAGTCTGCCTGTTTCCCCCGTTGTCGACATTTATCTGCCTGCCCTCTGGACTTAGTGCTCTGTGTTTTTGGACTCGGCTTGTTTGCTGCCTGCTTCGACATATCTGCCTGTTTACGTTTATGATTCTGCCTAGCCTTGGACATTCCTGTTTGCTGATATTTGACCATTACCTGTTTGACCACTTTCTCAATAAAAGCCTGCAGTTGGAAACTGCACTCTGAAGACTGGAGAAATGGTGCTGAAAATTCAGCTTTGATCACAGGAAAAAATTACATTTTAATTGTTATTTTAAATTGTAATAATATTTCACTATTACTTTAAGTAAATAAATGCAGCTTTGGTGACCAGAAGAGACTTTTAAAAACAGTAAATATTTTACCAATACCAAACTTTTGAACTGCAATGTAGGTTTAAAACATTTCAATTGGCAAAATTATACTTAAATACAACAACAACTCCTCCTACTACTACTCCTAATAATATTAATAATTAAATTTTTAGAAAACACAGATGGACAAGAAGTCACCAGGATGAGACCAAACACCAAAAAATGACCAGACAGAACACATTGTTTTGGAACAACAAAGTTGTAATGAAAATAATGATAACTCTGGAATAAATACAAATGTTTTGGATTTGAAGTCAGAAAGCAAGTAGAGTGACTTGATTTCAGTGTCCACATATTCTAAAAATGAAGATGAAAAGGAATGTAAACAAGAACAAGAACATAACGGAAACAAGGCAGAGTGGAGGGCCACAACACCAGGTCAAACAAAATTCACTATAAAAATAAAATTGGAGACCTGGGAAAAAATAAAGCCATTGCATGGTTCAAACCAACTCCAGAGACCATAGACAGATGTCTTTTACAAAGAATTTACTAAGAACAGTCCTTGTTGTGTGCTCTGCTTCAAGTATCAACATGTAAAATCCAAAAACAGTCGGAAATGAGCCCTGCCTTTCTTTAGAACGCGTACCACCTGCACCTTTAAAGGCCATGCAGCGGTCTATACATTTACAATAAAAAAAACCCCAACAAAAATCACAAAAAAAAATTACTGTCTTTGTAGCCCGTAAAGGTGACGTAACACACAAAAAAGTGACAAAAGATTCAGACAGGCAAAATACTTACAAAGGGGAAATTTTTATTATCAAGCCCTTAGAAGTTCACCATCAGAGGAGATTGTGGCAGGCAATATCTCCCGATGCTTAGCTAAAGATGAATGGGCCCTTGGTCAAATAACATCATGCCAGGTACATCAAGTGGAGACTGATTTCAGCTGGGAACTATTGTCAAGTGTCCTCCTGGCATTTAATAAAGAGAGCATCCTGATGTATCTACAAAGAGCACACCGGATTGTTTCAAACACCGAAAACATTGGTGATCGTCAATTCACAGTCTTGCATCTTTGCTCTTAACACATTATAAAGGTGCCAGGCATTTTCCAAAAAAGACAGACAAGGCTTTAAAAGAGTACGCCACCTACTGCTTTGCCTTGCTGTTAAACAGCACACATCTAGAGGAGGCAACGGCTGTATTTGAAGATATGTGTGTGCTATTAATATCGTCAGAGGAATCAGATGTGGTGAATGCAGCCAAAGCTTCACTGGACCTAAAAATATGAAGACCTCCATAAACATCAGTGAGATGCCAGAGGCCACAGAAACAACACAAACTGCAACCTCTGAGTGTGGCAAATCGCCATTCACAGCAGTGTTTAGTGCAGCTTTGGAAAGGGCTGAGAGCCTAAAACGCAGTAGTAGCACAGGGGGAAAAATACCTTTTTTGTCCAGAACTTATCGACATCCTAATCAACAGCTACATTAGCATTTTCCTTCTCTGGAGTGGAGTGCTTCTTGGAGATCTTAGCCGGTTTTCTGAAATCAGCACAGCTACAGTCAGCCAACAATCTAAAACCAGGGAAACTAACTGCCATGTGGAGGAGTGGTTCTGGATTGTCAAACACAGCATCCTTCAAACTAAAAAGTTCCTGACTTCATCCACAAAATGTATGGGTCCCTACAAGACAGATACAGAGAACACATAATTAACAACAATCTGTTTAGCCAGAAAGAAGATTGGGCCAAAAAAACAAACAAAACAAAATACTTTGACCCACCTTATGTACTGCCACAGCCATCAAGTCCAGAAAGCAAAGCCATCAGCAGCACCAAACCTTACTCAACAAAATGGGAAAGGACAGTAGGATTTTCCTCCTCAATCACTTCACTGCTCAAGTGATCATGACTAGAGACAGAGATGCAGTATGCAGACAGAGTCTGCAGAAGGTATCATTGTATTGTTATACATTGAAGACATGAAAGCACAACAAATGTTTTAAAAGATTTACTAATGTGAAAATATCAAACATTTCAGGTGGACTTTACAAAGTATCAAGCAATGATCAGTTTCCTGAATGTGAATGATAACCACAGGAAGTTTTTGGTGAAGGCTTTCAAAATACCAATAAGTCCTTTTTCATGGATATGTGGTCAAAGATGAACAAGAATTGAATCCAGTATCTACATGCATCGTACAGTAAGGTTTTTCTTATTATTTCACAAGGAACTGATGAGGAGAAGGACTCAAAGCAAGCTGCTATCAGATTTAGGTAAAATAGAAAGCTAAAATTACTCTAATTATTTTCAATTACTGTTTTAACTGTATTAACCCTAAGTGTTTTATATATTTATCAAAGCGAGTACTTCAAAATGAGGTTTGGCAAAAAAGAGTGGGTTAACATTGAGTGGAGAGGGGCCACAATTCAGCACACAATCCAGCATGATTCATACAGCTGTGGTGTATTTGTTATGCAGGTATTTTTCTCAAATGCTAAGTAAAACCTATTGAGACATTAAATACAAATCATTCTAACACTTCACTACAAATATTCTTCAAAGATGGCAAGGGAGATTATCACTAGTTTCTCTGAAGTTCCATCCCACTTGGACATCAATTCCTCTATAACCAATATGGAGGAACTGCGTAAGATGGCGGCTGAGGAAATCCTAACAGCCTCAGGTGATTGCCATGAATGGGAAAAAAATGAAACTGTTATTGTCTTCTGTAACCCTGTTACTATTTGGATATCTATACACTTTTTAGAGTTCAGAAAGGCTGACTGCTGTGGTTTATGTGGTTTGACACAACCTACTGGGGGTGGTCCAACAACTGACTGGATAAGTACTTTCAACTTAATAATAATAATATTATTTATATATACACTCACCTAAAGAATTATTAGGAACACCAGTTCAATTTCTCATTAATGCAATTATCTAATCAACCAATCACATGGTAGGTGCTTCAATGCATTTAGGGGTGTGGTCCTGGTCAAGACAATCTCCTGAACTCCAAACTGAATGTCAGAATGGGTAAGAAATGATGTTTTATTAACAAAGTTCGGGAGGAACACATTCCAACCAGCTGACATTAATCAGCAATCAACATGTCTGCCCAATCAGCATGAGCAGAGACCTATATATATATATATATATATAGACGCAGTCGACTCACCTATGCTTTTGGACAGTTTCAGCATTTGGCCCAGCCCAACATGCCCAAAATTGAGCTCTTCCCGTCCAACGAAAATATTTCATCCTCGAGAAATCTTTGCCACAATCCTCTGGTCTAGGAGCGATTATCCTACATTTAGCACCAGCTATCTCGTGGGTGTCAGCCCAAACAAACGAGTCCCAGCGCAACGAGATCGACACTCGCCACCACAGGTGAAACATCCGTGGTCTCCTTCCCTGTATTTCTCTGCTTCAGCACATTCAATCATTCCTGCCATAGAGAAACGGACAATAAGGCCCGTCGAGCACCAAGCTCACGTCTGGGGCAATACCGCCCTCTTCCCGTGATTGAACGGGCTTTCCTCCAGTGTCAGTGCAGATGAGGAGCAAACGATCACAAATCAGACTGTACTCTGCTGTTTGATGATCATCCAATATCAACCAATGATTACAGTATCAAACTGCGTCAGAGGTGAATATGCGGAGCATGTTTTAGGCTTCTCATCATGTAAACGTGTTATCACCTATGGAAAAAACAAGAATATTACAAACATCTAATAATCAGCCCACGTGGATTCCAGTTGCCTAGGTTAAAAACATGGGTCCAACCAAATCCAGTGAATTCAGGGCATTAACTTGGATATTGTTCACTTACAGAGCTTACTGCTCAAGGGAAACCGAAAGGATTTTTTCTGGTCTGGTCCGCTTTCCTAGCCAGTCTAATTTTCCTACAAATGTGAACTACTGTCTTTACTTGACCACTTAAACTTCATGATTAATGCATTTAATCCTGCAAGGCCGCCTTTTCATCTCATATCTGCTCTCCTAAGTCTTTGATTTGCGCACTAGAAGACGCACTCTCCTCTCTCCGCTCAGCCACACATCATGGCTGCTCCTGGTACAGCTCACCACACAACAATGCCCTCCTCCTCAATGAATGCCTTCCTCCTAGCATTATGTTGCCTTTGCTAGCGGAGCACGATAAAACTTCTTTCTCCTTTCATCGCCTTTTCCTCCACCAGTGGCCTACAGCTCTTTCAGCAGACCCTAGCGTGGACAACAGATGGACAATTTTCCATCCCAGCTTTGCTCTTCTTTCACCTTCCCCGTTACAACCCAAGCGTGAGGCTGCCTCCGCTCTCCGAACCATTCCTTTCTCCGCAACACAGAGCCTCATATCACCGAACGCCATTGCTTTGGAATTGCACCCTTGTCGCCAGCAACATCAGAGCACAGATTTAGCTAGAATTCAGGCTACTGGCTCCAAGCCGGACTCAAACCCAGTTTCTCACTACTCAGAACTGATCTTCCCATAAATCACCCACTAAAACCCCTCCATGACGCCACTCTCAGTTCCATTCTTCAAGCCATTTCTCCTAGAAACCTCCAATCCTTCCTAACGGCAAAGAAGTGTTTTAAGGCTTTCCACTTCACATACAACCTGCATTTCCTGATTTTCTCTGCTTACCGTCACCTCATTCATGTCTCATCTCATTGAACCTACAAGCCAGCTCCATCTAGGGTTTCCTAAACAGAATCCAATATTTCAACTCCTTTTCAGTTCACCCTTCTCGGTAACAGCCAATTCACAGACATCTCTGCTCATCAAACATATCCGAAGAACCCAACCCACCCTCCGCTGAGGCTATCATTCCATCAACATCGCCCGAATACTCGACGCAATCTTTATATTGGCTTTTATTTTCCTCAGGTGTTCTAACTACATGCTCACCTTATCTACTTAACACCACCAATCCACTAATAGTGGAAATATTTCCATCCTAACTGTGGCAGAAGCATTCACCCATGTGCTCCAGCAGGAACCAACGTCACTATTCATCTGCTCCAACAGCAATACTACCTTAAGCTTCCAGAGAAGATCCGCTTTTCTATCCAAGTTGTCTCGAAGCAACTTTTCTCCACTGCCGCAGCAGTGACGTTCCTTCACACTCCCGCTGGAGCTCAAGAATCGGAATCATTAAGCATTGGAATCGCAGTTGGAATTAAGAAAATTCAAATTGTAACTTTAATTATCAATATTATCATCGGTCACATTACTATCATCATTATCATCAGTCACTATTGTCATCATCATGATCATCTTCATCTTTAACTTCAACAGCCAGCATCATCATCACTAGCTTTATGACCATCATTACCGTCAGTCAACATACTGTAATTATGACGATTGTCATGATCGTCATCACAATTATTGGCATCATCCTCTCTCAACTTCGTCAACAGTAATGTTCCGTCTGCTACCACAGGAGCTCAGTTTCTTTGGAAATTTTACCACTGCCGCAGCAGTGATGTTTTCTCATGTTCCCGCAAGAGCTCGATCAGTACCAATAAGCAGAATTGGAATCATTAAAATTTAAATGATACCCAACCATAATTATCATCATCGCCATCGTCGTCATCATCATACTGTAATCATCACTATCATCGTTGTCATAATCATCACTTACTGTCAGCGTTATCATCATCAATCATAGTCTTTCAACGCCATCATCGTCATCATCATCGTCTCTCAACGTCATCAATAGCGATGTTCCCTCACGCTCACGCAGCTCACTGTCTTTTATAAATGTTTCCACTGCTGCAGCAGTGACGTTCCCTCACGCTCCCGCAGGAGCTCACTGTCTTTTATAAATGTTTCCACTGCCGCGGCAGTGATGTTCCCTTAGGCTCCCGCAGGAGCTCAAGAAACAGAATTAATAAGCAGAATTGGAATCATAATTCAAATGATACTCAACCTTATATACCACCATCATCATCATCAGTTACTATAATCATCATCATCAGCATCATCACTATGGTCTTCATCATCATAACCATTACATCTATCATCATCATCAACATCATCGTCTTCCAACACCACCAACAGCGATGTTCCTTCACACTCCCCGCAGGAGCTTAGTGTCCTTAAAGCCTCCACTGCCGCAGCAGCGATGTTCTCCCATGCTTCGCAGGAGCTCAAGAAACATAATTAATAAGCAGAACTAGGATCATAACTCAAATAACGCGCAAACTTAAATACCACGGTCATCATCAGTAACTATCGTCACATCATCGTCACCACTATTGTCATCATCATCATCATCGTCACCTCCCAACGTCATCAACAACGAAGTTCCCTCAGCCTCCCTGCAGGAGCCCAGTCTTTAAATGTCACCACTGCTGTAGCAGTGACGTTCCCTCATGCTCCCGCAGGAGCTCAGTGGCTTTAAGAGTCTCCATTGCCGCAGCAGTGACGTTCCCTTACGCTCCCGCAGGAGCTCAAGAAACGCAATTAATGAGCAAAATTGGAATCATAATTCAAAGATACTCAACCTTGGATATCAGGATCATCATCATCAGTCACTATCAACATCACATCATTGTCATCACTATTGTCATCAACATCACAATCATCATCATCATTGTCTCCCAACGTCAACAATAGCGATGTTCTCTCACTCTCCCGCTAGAGCTCCATTTTCTCCGGCAAATTCTACACCACTGCACCAATGTTCTCTGGAAAATTTCTCCACCTCCACAGCAGTGGTGCTCCTCACGCTCCCGCAGGAGCTCAGTGGCTTTAATGCCTCCACTGCCGCAGCAGTGATGTTCCTCACGCTCCCGCATTAGCTCAGTTTTCGCCGGCAAATTCTACACCCCCGCACCAAAGTTCTCTGGAAAATTTCTCCACCGTCGCAGCAGTGGTGCTCCTGCACTCCTCAGTTCCCGCAGGAGCTCACTTATATGCAACTTTCTACAGCCGACTACCAGCGAGGCTCACCTTTCTGAAGCGAATGGCCAAACTCTGACAACGCAAGAAGCCCTCCCGATCCAATGACTAACCCCTCCCTATGATTAGCACACTTTCAGCTTCACATTCTGCAAGTTTTGGGGAGTTAGCAACATTCTTTCCGGCTGCTGTCCCTCGCCAGTTGCAGCTTTTTGTGGGGAGTACTCTGGGCTCGGGCCAAATACTGAGCTTGGAGCCCTCTCCTCGGACAGCACGTCAAATATGCATACTAATTACTCTATCTGATTATTTGTAAGTGTGAACTCGTGAAATGATGTTTTATTAACAAAGTTCAGGAGGAACACATTCAAATGATCTAACTAATCATCACTCCAACCAACTGACATTAATCAGCAATCAACATGTCTGCCCAATCAGCATGAGCAGAGACCTATATATATATTGACGCAGTCGACTCACCTATGCTTTTGGACAGTTTCAGCATCCCTCCACCACCCTGTGTCCTCACACTTGCCTGGTTACTGCCTAAACCAGAATACGGGGGGAGTTCTCTGGGCTCGGGCCAAATACTGAGCTCTGAGCCCTCTCCTCGGACAGCACGCCAAATATGCATACTAATTACTCTATCTGATAATTTGTAAGTGTGAACTCGTGAAAGGATTTCTAGGGTTGACAAAGAATGGTGTGAAAAGGGAAGAACATCCAGTATGTGGCAGTCCTGTGGGCGAAAATGCCTTGTTGATGCTAGAGGTCAGAGGAGAATGGGCCAACTGTTTCAAGCAGATAGAAGAGCAACTTTGACTGAAATAACCACTCGTTACAACCGAGGTATGCAGCAAAGCATTTGTGAAGCCACAACACGCACAACCTGGAGGCGGATGGGCTACAACAGCAGAAGACCCCACAAGGGGTACCACTCATATCCACAGCAAAAAAAGAGGCTACAATTTGCACAAGCTCACCAAAATTGGACAGTTGAAGACTGGAAAAATGTTGCCTGGTCTGATGAGTCTCGATTTCTGTTGAGACATTCAGATGGTAGAGTCAGAATTTGGCGTAAACAGAATGAGAACATGGATCCATCATGCCTTGTTACCACTGTGCAGGCTGGTGATGGTGGTGTAATGGTGTGGGGGAAACAAGCACCTTGTTGAATCAATGCCACGTAGAATTAAGGCAGTTCTGAAGGCGAAAAGGGGTCAAACACAGTATTAGTATGGTGTTCCTAATAATCCTTTAGGTGAGTGTACATGCCAATAGTGTATGGGAAAACCATTGATTATAATACAAATTATCGTTTTTTTTAAATCTGTTCAGAATTGTATCTAACCTTGTTTAAAAATAACCCTATAGTGCCATCTTTTGGTTGTTACTAAATATTAGATTTCTTGTCCTCAAACAGATCATTAATCGGCTTATTTTTAAGTTAAACATACTACATTGATTAAAAAAAAAGTTTAAATTTCTTATTCAATGTTAGTATTATTGTATATAGAAACTAGAAGCTAAAGTTCGTAGAACAAACTTTGTTGTTGGCTTGGCAAAGCCTTGAAGTGCAACCAGGGGGAAAGTGCATACACACTCATTATGCATTCAGAAGATTAAAGCATCTAAGTTATTGCCGCTTTAAGAGGCATTGCCCTTTTAATTGAGAGCTTCGGGCTCGTGAACTGTCTGAATGTGTGTGCGTGCAATGTATGAGGAGAGCACGAATGTAATATAAATGATAATGATCCAAATATGATTTATTTGCAGAAGATAATATTTTAGTTTTATTTTTTAAAATCCCTGCATGTGTAAAGATGTAGTTATTTGTATAACTGGGCGTGATCATTATTCGGAGACGCTGTGCGTCTCTTTGTGTGACAGAAAATCTTCCAAACTCTAAATGAAGCTCTTTAATATGTTCTTATGATCGAATCTGTCTAATCGCTTGGATGTTTTAATGAATAAGGTTTAAAAACACTTATAAACGAGGAGCTTTCATGAGGTTGTGATCACTCGCTTTCAGAGAAATGACGTGCGGCTCTTTGTTTATTCCGTTAGGAAATGAAGTTTGCACAGATGCCACACAGCGTCAACACATTAACACAGTCATACAAATAAACATTCAAACAAAGAAATGAAAAGAACATGAAAAAGAAATGATAAAAGAGGCTGATAGATGCGAGAATGAATGAGCTTCGGGAAGTGATTGTTCTCAGACGCGGCGCGTCTATAATTGTCACAGAAAACCTTCCAAACTCTAAATGAAGCTCTTTAATACTTTCTTATGATAGAATCTTGTGTAATCGCTGGAATGTTTTAATTAATAAGGTTTACACATGTAAATGAGTTTGTGATCATTCACAGACATCATCAAACTGTCAAACAACACGCAATCTCTACATGTAATGCACGTGTATGATGTCATCCTATTCACAGACACGTGTTTACCGTTTTCAAAGACTTACACTTTGAATCCCGTTTTCAAAAGTTTTCCGTTTTCAGCCCAACAAAACGCAGATATCACGTAAATAAACGGCCAAAATGCTTAAAGAGTTTTCCAGCATTTGCTTTAGTTGGGATCTTGACCCTTATTACTAGTAATTATACAAATCGACTGTTTCAGCATCCCTCCACCACCCCGTCTCCTCACACTTGCCTGGTTACTGCCTAAATATAAATAAATATATACTATACTACAGAGAATGTATCAAATTAGACAACATTATAGTTGTGATCTGATTGTTATAATATACATTTCAGCCTGCTGTAGCATTGCAGAATAGTCTTCTGAAAACACCTACAATTGTAGATGAAATAATAACTACTCTGAAAAAACATGTAAAATTTACTTAAAAAGTGTTAGTGCAAATTGTTACGAGGATTTTATTAAGTAAAATTTACTGCTTTAATTTTAGGTAAAACACACTTTCCAGAATCAAGTAAAATCTATGTATTAATTGACTTAACATTTGTTAAAATATTTAGTAAATATTACTAAATTCTATTTAAGAAAGGATTTATATTTATTCTAAGCATTTAGTCAATTTTTTTTAAATACTAACACACAGCTGTCCTTAAAATATTAAGTAAATTTTATTTACTGTTATAATGTAGGTTTTATTTAATATTTCAATTAATTTATTAAACATATGTAATTAAATATTACTAA
The DNA here is from genome assembly GCA_038088235.1 of Zacco platypus. Lineage (NCBI taxonomy): Eukaryota > Metazoa > Chordata > Actinopteri > Cypriniformes > Xenocyprididae > Zacco > Zacco platypus. Next base: position 23,648,334 of record CM076078.1, on the reverse strand, counting down.
AAATATAATTTTGTCTGCATTTTTAAAAAAAAACAGCGTAGATACAATCAAGATTTATTTTGTTCGAACATTAAACAATGACTGTCACACAAATGTATTATTTTTAAATTTACATAAAGCAAAACCTAAGTTTTTTAAATGACAACTGTTTCCCTAGGGATTGGAGTCCTCAAAACAACTAAATTTGTCAAGGCCTGAAACTGTTTCTACCCCAAGGAATACAAAAACATGGGATGAGGTTTAAACAAATTTAACTTATAAAATTTTGAAAAATTTTAAGCAGGCTATTATCAAACCTCTTATTAAAAAACCACAACTTGATCCTAGAGAATTAGTCAAATACAGACCGATCTCCAATCTACCCTTTCTGTCAAAAATACTAGAAAAGGCAGTATCATCTCAACTGTGTTCCTACTTGGAAAGAAATGGTATCTGTGAGGATTTCCAGTCAGGATTTAGACCGTACCATAGTACTGAGACTGCTCTCATTAGAGTTACAAATGATTTGCTATTATCATCAGATCGTGGTTGTATCTCTCTATTAGTGTTACTAGACCTCAGTGCTGCTTTTGACACTATTGACCACAATATTCTTTTGAATAGACTAGAAAATTATGCTGGAATTATGCTGGAATTAGTGGAATTGCATTGGCATGGTTCAAATCATACTTATCTGACCGTTATCAGTTTGTAGTAGTAAACGAAGAGATGTCATTTCGATCACAAGTTAAATATGGAGTACCACAAGGCTCAGTTCTAGGACCGTTGCTTTTCACTCTGTACATGCTACCCTTGGGAGATGTCATTAGGAAGCATGGCATTAGTTTTCACTGTTACGCTGATGATACTCAGCTCTATATTTCTTCGCACCCTGACGAAACCTACCAATTCTCAAAATTAACAGAATGCGTAGCTGATATAAAAAATTGGATGACTAGTAATTTCCTACTACTAAATTCAGAAAAAACAGAGATTCTAATTATTGGACCAAAAACTTCAGCACATAATAACCTAGAATACTGTCTAACACTTGATGGCTGCTCTGTTAAGTCATCTTCGTCAGTTAGGAACCTCGGTGTGCTCTTTGATACCAATTTTTCATTTGAATGCCACATTTCTAGCATATGTAAAACCGCATTCTTCCATCTTAAAAATATATCTAAATTACGACATATGCTCTCAATGACAAATGCGGAACAGCTAGTTCATGCGTTTATGACCTCGAGACTAGATAACTGTAACGCTCTACTGGGTGGTTGCCCTGCTCGTGTGATAAACAAATTACAGCTGGTCCAAAACGCAGCTGCTAGAGTCCTTACTAGAACCAGGAAGTATGACCATATTAGCCCGGTTCTGTCAAAACTGCACTGGCTCCCTATTAAACATCGTATAGATTTTAAAATCTTGCTAATTACTTACAAAGCACTAAATGGCTTAGCTCCCCAGTATCTGAGTGAGCTCTTAACGCATTATAGTCCTTCGCGTCTATTGCGATCTCAGAATTCTGGTCAGTTGTTAATACCTAGAATATCAAAATCTACCGCAGGCGGTAGAACCTTTTCCTATTTGGCACCTAAACTCTGGAACGATCTTCCTAGCATTGTTTGGGAAGCAGACACACTCTGTCAGTTTAAATCTAGACTAAAAACGCATCTATTTAACATGGCATACACATGACGCACTATCAATTTTTGTCTTCATATCCGTTAAAGGATTGTTAGGCTGCATAGATCAGGTCAGCCGGAACTGGGAACACTTCCTATAACACCAGATGTACTCGTTACATCTGAAGAAGAATGCCGTCTACGCAAATTTTTGTCTTTCTGCTTATCCCGAGGTTTACCAATTAACGTGATTGGCTGCATCCGGGCCGTGTCCGGGTCGGATGGGGGACCTGCACCTCTGCCCGGCAGCAACGTGGCCCTGAGGTGTTGGCGGAGACTGTGTGAACTAGCTCATCCTTTGTGAAGACCTTGCCGACTCATCAGCCAGTGGCACATATCCCAACAAACCGTCCCATACCGGCGTGATCAAAAAGATCTTAAACTAGATGGAGCTAGATTAAATATTTTGACTGTTGCGATTCCAAATTGTTTTAATGACCTCAAACTCTGCCTGAGTATTGGACAAGTGTTCACTGTTGGTCAGAGGAGAACTGGCCCCCCGACTAAGCCTGGTTTCTCCCAAGGTTTTTTTCTCCATTTGTTGGAGTTTTGGTTCCTTGCCGCTGTTGCCTTTGGCTTGCTTAAGTTGGGGACACTTGCTTGATATTCAGCAGTGTTTTTGATATGCCTGCATTTGGCTCCGTTTTATGCGAACTGAGCTGAGCCGGACGATTACGTCACTGTTTTCTGCAGTGCTGATATACCTAAATTAACTAGACTAATAACTATCGATATTTGCAATGGAATGAACCAATAATATATAGAATAAGCTGGACAATGACACCATTTTTTTTGGGAGCTGCTGTGCAGCCAAAATTATTTGCCAATTATTAATGTAAAGCTACTTTGCCACAATTTGCATTGTAAAAAGCGCAATATAAATAAAGGTGACTTGACTTAAACATAATAGATATAATGCATGGATACAAAAATTTTACTATTTCAATAAAAGTAGCAATCCTCTCAAATAGTGCAGTTTCAACATTCAATATAGCACTTGTGCTCTAAACATTACAACATTAAATGCATAAAATATAAAACATTAAAGCATAAAAATATTTTTGATTAACAGTTAAATACCTAAATATTTCAATATAAAGCAATGTTGCCAAATTAATGTCAAAAAATTTCTTAAAAGAGACAGCTTCTGCATACAACAGATAGAGTAGTGCTTTTACGAATTCAGTTAAATTTAAAATAGTCCCAAACAATGAAGTTTCAACAATTAACATGGCACTCTAGACTAGTGCTCTAAACATGACAATAAAGAAAAAAGACCAGATGCCTTAGTAGGCACAAAGCTGAAAACAGTTCTAACAGGCAAGTTGTACTTTTGGAGACAGCATAATCACATCCAATTCTGGAAATTTTTTTTGAAACGCCTTGAAAGTGTAACGCAGTTCTCTGGGGTATAAATGAGTGCAGGGCACAAGCTTCAGCAGTATTGTGGCATCCCGGCAAGATCTCCTTGCCTTCTAGAATAATGGATACATCCACTGGATCCTTTCCCTCAGCTCCATGTACAAGCAGAATCTTGAGGGTGTGTTGTGTTGTGTCACTGCAGTTGTCCTCCTGCAAAATTTAGACAAACTAAATTACTTGGATTTTACTGAAAAAGCTAAACTGAAGTAATACAGTATAGATTACGCTAAACTGAGTCAAGCTGATTTTACAGCGAGTCAGGTTTAGTAAAACATTAGTCTAACATAAGAGCCAATACAGCCAAATAATGTTACCATTAGCTATGAATTTACTACTTGACTGTGGCTCTTTTGGTGCTAAAGGGCAACAATCCTGAAGAGTCTGTCTCCAACCCAAATCAAACACACCTGATTCTGCTCATTAAAATTCTACTATATGGACTAGAAACTTTTAGGCAGGTGTATTAAGGCCAGTTGGAGCTAAACTCTGCATGACAGTGGCCCTCCAGAACAGAATTTGGACACCCCTGCTTTAAGGTTAACCTGTACATAAGGGGTGGGAACCCTGGTCCTGGAGTCAGTGTCCTGCAGAGTTTAGCCCCAACCAGCTCCAACAAACATGCTTTGAAGTTTCTAGTAGACCTTGATTTCCTTGATCAGGTGTATTTGATTAAAGGAACACTCCAATTTGTTTGGAAATAGGCTCATTCTCAAACTCCCCCAGAGTTAAAAAGTTGAGTTTTACCTTTTTTGAATCCATTCAGCTGATCTCCGGGTCTGTTGATAGCACTTTTAGCTAGCTTAGGATAATTGAATAGATAATTAAATGCAATTAGACCAGTAGCATCGCGTTCAAAAATGACCAAAGAGTTTCAATATTTTTCCCCATTTAAAACTTGCCACTTCAGTAGTTACATTGTGTCTAAGACTGGCGGAAAAAGAAAAGTTAGGATTTTCTAGGCCAAAATGGTTAGGAACTATACAATCATTCCAGCATAATAATCCAGGAACTGTGCTGCCGTAACATGAGCGCAGCAGGCGCAGTGATATCAAGCAGCACCTGAAAACAGCCGGACCCTCTTGTTTGCACAGCGAGCGAATCTTTCAAGCAGGGAACTGTTTCCACACGCGCTGCGTGATATCACTGCGCATGCTGCGCTTGTTTTATGGCAGCATAGTTCCTGGATTATTACGCTGGAATGAGTGTATAGTTCCTAATCATATTGGCTTAGAAAATCATAACTTTTCATTTCATTCCGGTCTTAGTACACAATATAACTACAGTAGAGTCAAGTTTTAAATAGGAAAATTATCAAAACTCTTTGGTCATTTTTGAACGCGATGCTATTGGTTTAATTGGATTCAATGATCTATTCCAGTGCTTCCCAAACTGTGGGAATAACGGCCCACCGTTATTGCAGGGGGGCCGTAGCTAATCCAAATCAATATATTAAAATAATTAAAATATTCCAATAGTTCTAAAATTTGATTTTTTTGAACGTATGTAAGGTTAGTGTTATGGATTTAAATATATTTGTAAAGAATGTTTACATCATAGTTCTCATAATTAATTTTTTTACAAGAATTAATTGTGTATTTATTTAAATTTTTACTTAGAAATTCTAGTTCTCAATGACTTGTGAAATTACAATGTAAAAATTATGACAGTAAATCTAGTATATTTTACTATACCTCAAAGTTTGTTTTTTCAGTGTAAGATAAAGGGTCAAGATGTATGGAAGCCCGTTCCCGCCACTGTTGAGAAAAAAAATATTCCGTAAGTCATAATGGGAAACTTTCTCATAATAATGAGTTACAAAGAAATACTATTCTGAAAAAATAAATCTCGTAATAATGAGAAACTTTCTCATAATAATGACTTAGTATCTCGTAATAATGACTTAGAATCTCATAATAACGAGAAACTCTCTCTGTCTCTCTCATAATATAAGTTAATGTATATCTCACTTAATCCATGTATGCGCAGTATGCGGGCAGCAAGCTAGGCGTTCATGTCATGAAGACCGGATCAACTGTTTTTAAAGTAAGTATGCCTTTTAGAAGAACAGCTAAAAACTGTACAAAGTTATCTTAAGTTAAACTGCAGCATATCTTAAACGTTAGCATCAGTTTCGTGAAAGGCTCAGGAGACTGGCCTAGTTGTCGTTCCCATTGATGGATAAATGACCGATCATAGATCATCCATTCTGAAGACAAACATGCTGTATATCAGTATGAGTTTTCATACTATAATGCTTCATCCAACTGACAAGTTTAATTACCAGTATATTATTGAGTGTTTAGTGTTTGACGATTAACAAACGCGACAAATAGCACATAGGCCTAATCGGTCATTAATCACTTTTAAATTGATTAGTACATGTAAATTGTTTAAATTGCATGTCTTTTGCCGAAAGTTTGTAATACAAACTTTTAAAAACAATAACATTTAATCATTAGAAGAAAGAAGAAAAAAACAGTCATTCTCAACCAGGGGGCCTAACAAGCATTAAAAAAGCTAAAATATAAAAAGAAAACATTACAATCACGATTTATTATTTTAATTCACCATCACAACTGTTTTTCTCTTTGAATATAGGCTCCCCATACCATTTCTATCAATTTGATAGTTTATTGTATATATCTATATTATCTACATTATTATTATTATTATTTTTTTATATATAATTTCAGGATTTTTTTTTAAACCCTTCTCCTTAATCCTTGTCCAGTAAATCATTAACAACTGGAAAAGGCATGGGGTAGATGAACATGTTTGGAAAACTTCAGATGGGGATGATTTTCTTGCCTAAAAAGACTGCATGTACTTTATAATTTTTAAAGGTAGTCTTTTGTGATTTAGATTTAATTACTGTATTTTTAGGGATGCACTGATATCAATAAACAACTAACACTGATAAACAGATGAACCGATGACCAATACATTTCCAATAAATGCAATATTATTTAAAAATAAATAAACAAATCATTAAATTTTAAAATGAGGTCAAATGCACATGCTTTAGTTTCATTATTTTATTTATAGTTATTATAAGATCGCAGTAATAACATATAGTCAATAATAACAATAATTATTATATTCTATTTACTCTGCCAGTGAGCGTTATGTCTTAGTACGTTTGAAAGTAGCTCTCAAAAAAAAAAAAAAAAAATAATAATAAAATAAATAGATGGGGAATTGTGTGTGTGTATACACACTAGGCTTGGGCGGTATCCAAATTTTGATACCGTCAAACCTCCTCCCTATTTTACCTCGGTATACGGTATTACCGTGAATAATTAAAAAATGATGACGTAAGGCTGAGACAGCGTCACCAAATTGTTGGCTTGTGCCTAAACCGTTCAGAAACTGAATACCAAACACTAATACTGAAACAATAACAAAATAACATGCACAACAATATTAAGTTAACAACTTTTATTAGCAACAAATAGCAGTTTATAAAAAAGTCCAAAGACAACAGTCAAATAGAATTAAATTAACACAAACATCCAGAACAGTTTTCGCTCAGAGACGCGCATGCAAATCAATTAAATTAAATCACACCGCTCGAACAACTTTTAATAACAAAGCAATAGGCCTAAAAAAAAACTTCTTCCTTCCAGTCTTTTTTCCAATATTGTTTTTAACGAAAACCAAATAAAAATACCTGAATCAATTAAATAAATAAAAATAAGCACAGTGCGAATAGGAACGAATGGCAAGTGGCATAAAATCTAGTCAAGATTTTTCGCTAAAAAAACCAGCATGTTTACTTTGTCCGGCTTTAACAGGGCACGTTGTGGACCGACAACTTTACCTGCGGTGCTGAAAACCCGCTCCGATGGTGTGCTTGTGGCACAGACGCACAGGTACTTTCGTGCCACTCGCGACATCTGGGGAAAACGCCCGGCAGCATTTTTCCACCAGAGAAGTGGGTCCTCGTCTCCTTGAATAACTGGCTCCAAACAGTAGGCTGTTATTTCAGCTCCGACTCGGTCCTCTACGGTGCCGATGCCGACGGGACCTGCCATTGCATCGGCATTTTTTTGCAGCATACTTCCCAGAGTCATCTTTTTTCGTGAGGGTTCGGGTTGTGCCTCTCCCTCTTCCACTCTGATGGCCACTGGACCTGCTGCCTCTAAACTCACGATCTCAGCCTGTAATTCAGCCTTGGTCTCAGCCAATGAATTCTCATCCGTCTCATATCCTCCACGGTAACGAGGGTCGAGGAAAGTGCATTTTCGCATTATTTTGCGCACTGAATCGGATTCATACTTGGCCTCCAGCTTTGTTAGAATTCCTGTTTTTATTGACTTTGTTAACTGAAGGTCATTTTCTGACGCAGCCAACACATTGTCCCTGCAGAGCTGTAGTATGGGGAGGATACAGGAACTGGTCACATAATTTTCTCCTGACAAAATATCAGTGAAGTCACCGACTGGTTTCAGTGCTTCCTGAACAGCTTTCAAGACGTCCATGTCCTGCCAGGTCAGGGACAGGCTGCTCCTTCTGTCATCAGACAGGACGTGTCTGATCGCTTGGGCCTGCTCGAGGATGCGCTCCACCATTGCCAGTTTGGAGCCCCAGCGAGTTGCGCAGTCCTGCCGATGGATGGATGAATTAATGAATAAACGATTAAATCAATAAATATGCATAAATAAACAAATGAATGAATGAATTGGCCTAAATAAACGAATGAATGAATGAATAGGTTTATTTAGAACAAATGAGATTTAGAACAAATTTATTTAGAACAAATGAATGAATGAATTGGCCTAAATAAACGAAGGAATGAATGAATAGGTCTAAATAAACGAATGAATGCATAAATAAGTCCATTAATGTATATTATTCAATTTGGTCAAATTTGCATGCACATTTTTTTTTTAAATAAGTCCTTTATGCACATCAAGCCTGCATTTATTTGATAAAAAATACAATTTAAAAAATGTTTTTCTATTTTAATATAGCCTACTTTTAAATATAATTTATTATTATGATTCAAGGCACACATATATATATATATATATATATATATATATATATATATATATATATATATATATATATATATATATATATATATATATATATATATATATATATATACACACATATACCTTTTTTTACATTTGAGCCCCTGCCCCTGAGGAACACTCTACAAATTTTATGCTTACCGTTATGAGACTATGTTTTGGGAGTCCCAAGTCCACTTGCTTCTTGTGGAGTTCATGCTTACGTTGCCAGCTGTGTGAAAAGGCCCCGACAATATTACGGCATAGTCCGAGGGCGCGCTCAGTTTTTTGCCTCTGGTCACGCAATGCATTTGTGACAGCCAAGTTTAGATTGTGACCGAAGCAGTTAAGCCACGGCCAATGCAGGGACCTGATTGCGGCATAAATGTTGGCAGCGTTGTCAGTGGTTATGGCAGAAAGTTTTATCTCATCAAGTTGCCATTCCTGGAGTGCAGCTCTGAGCGCAGCAGCAATATTGTCCGCCGTATGACTCTCAGGAAAATACGTAGTTTGGAGGCATTTGGATTCAAGTTTCCAGTCAGGTGTAATAGTGTGGACAGTCAGGGACATATATGGTGTCATGTTAACTGACGACCACATGTCAGTTGTTAAGGAATAACTGTCTGCCGCTGACAGCAGCACTTGAACATTGTCTCTAACTTTACTATATAAATGTGGGATGGCTGTTTGTGAGAAATGTTTCCGTCCAGGCAGCTCGTACTGGGCATCTAGGACCTTTACCATGTCCTTAAAGGACTTTTTTTCCACTGTGTGGAAAGAGACCATTTCCTTCGCCAAGTATTTTGTCACTGCATCAGTACAGGTTTTCCAACGGACACTGTCCCTTTTGTACTTTGTTGTTTTACCGAAGGCCCCCATTATCGTCGGCTGCGTACTAGCGGTGGACCTAGATGTGGTTAGTCCTGCATCGGGAGGCGTTGAAACTGTTCCACTGAGTGAACTTGGGTCCATCCTCGCAGCAGTGAGTGGATGGTGGTTTCGTATATGCGACCTTAGGTTCGAGGTATTTCCATCTCTCGCGGTCACCTTTTTGTAGCACAATTTGCAAATTGCCTCGTCCGTGTTTACTGCCTCTCCCGCCTCGTTCGGTCGAAACCCGAAATACTGCCAAACTGCAGAAGTTGTGTTCTTTTTCGAGACCAGGTCACTCGGTGCGCGACTCGCCATCTTTCCCACTCTCTCTCTTTCTCCTCCACGCTGTCACGTGATAACAACCACACATACGCATTTTTAGGCGTTATATAAATTATATTTAATATTTAATCCTTGTCTCCTATTTATTGTTGCATTGTTTTTTATGACGGTATGACGGTGCTGAAACAGATACCGTTGCTATTTTTAGATCCCGCGGTATACCATATTACCGTATTACCGCCCAAGCCTAATACACACAATTAACATTAACTTTTTTCCAGATTTCTTATCTGACCATATAATAGTTAACAAAATTCACATATAATGCATTCAAACATTTTCATACATTTTTTCCATATATACTCATAAATACACACATTTTTACAACTTTAAAGCCAACAAATCATTTTCCAACACCTCACACAAAACCCCTCCAACAGACCATATTTCAGAAACCATTTGAAAAGCATTAATCAATTTAAAATATGTGTATTCAATTAATTTCTGGCGTTCACCGTGCTTCTAAAAACATCTTCAACCTCTACTGAACCTGTACCCGTTAACATGTTCTTTCGAGTCTTCCAAATTGCCATTTTAGCCATTCCCAGCAAGAAATTTAAGAACCATACTTTTCTTCTCTTCTGAAACATATATTTAGGACCACTAATAAAATGCTGATTAGAAAAGTCTTCGCTTAAACCTTCAAAACAATTCTTTAAAACAATAAAAAAAACCTTTCCAACCTCATACAATTTATAAATAAATGGTCAACTGTCTCTTCTACCCCACAAAATGGACATTCCTTTCCCACTGCTGGATTCAGGTGTGCCACGTGTCTGTTCGTAGCTATGATACCATGAACAAGTCTCCACTGTAGGTCTGCTGTATGTTTCTCAATAGGAGGTTTGTACAGAGACCTCCAGGATCCTCTAAAGCCTGGCCCAAACACATCTGTCCACCTCCCCACTCGTACTCGTTTTAAAACAGTCTGATGGGTAACTTTTACGCAAGTAATGTAGATGGATTTCTTGCTTGCGTCACAAAACTGACCCATCTCCGGAGTTTTAAAAGATAATATTGTGTCAGATTCTTCATTATTTTCCTCTGCTGCTGCAGATATACTCATGGATGGAAACTGGTACTTTTTCTCCCAATCCACAAACTGTTGAATTTCCAATGCCTCCCTGCAGGTTCCAGGCAGTGCATTTTGCACCTCTTCTATCACCTGCTGTAAAAGACATAGAGATCGAATCCCTGTTTCACACTGTAGTACTGCAGCCGTTTTCCACCGTTTAATGTCTCTCAGATTGCCTATCTTTGTTAGTCCAGCTCTCAAAAGGCAATTTCTCAAACTTTGATGACAAAGTTCTGGTTTGTATCATTGGATTATATAACAAAGGTTCTCCCATAATCCAGTCCTTCGGATGTGAAAAATCTCTGTTGACATTAAAATAATTTTTACAAGCTTTTAACATTGACTGATAAAACAGGGATAAATTACTCTAGTCCAGTTCCTTTAGTCTCAGTGAAAACAATTGTTTGTCGTGACCGAGATCAGATGCTGTCCTTAAAAGAGCACAAGCAACGCGAATCCACCCTTGATCCTCTTCGTACAATATTCTCTGTGCACTTTGCATCCTGAAAGTAATCTTAATCCTGCTTCTTATGTCTATCATCGCTTGTCCTCCCTCATATACAGGCAGATGCAACACAGATCCAGGAAGCCAATGTCGTCCTGACCAAAAATAATTGACAAATTTTCTCTGTAAAACTTTTATCAATTCATTTGGTGGCTCCAACACATTTACTCTGTGCCAAAGCATGGAGGCAGCCAGATTGTTTGTAACCAAGACTCTACCCCTGTAGGATAGTTCAGGTAATAGCCAATTCCATTTAGACAACTTAGCTGACACCTTCTCCAGCATACCATCCCAGTTTTTTTGTCTATAACTATCTTTACCCAGAAACACTCCCAAGATTTTTATACCCTCCTCTTGCTCCATTGTAAACCCCCTGGGATCTGAGGCGGCCCAACATTCTTCCAGGGACCCACAAGAAAAAGATCACTCTTTGCCCAGTTTACTTTGGCTGAGGAAGCCCTTTCATATAAAGCTAAACATCCACACAATATCTGAACATCCTCTTCCAGTTTAACTAGTCCAGTTAACTATTTTTCAGCTTAATTAGTAAAGGCTCAATAGCTAAGCTATAGAGTTGCCCAGAAAGTGGACAACCCTGTCTTATTCCCCTTTTAACAGGTACTGGGCAACTCAAACCCCCTCCCACCTTAAGCATTACAGAAGCACGTCTATATAATAATTTTATCCATGAGATAAAGGTTTCACCAAACCCAAGAGCTTTCAAAACATTTAACAGATAGTTATGGCCCACACAATCAAATGCTTTTTCTTGATCAATTGATAATATACCAATATTAAAATCATTCCTCATAGAGAGGTCAATTACATCTCTTACTAAAAATAAATTATCCATTATTGTGCGTCCTGGAACACAATACATTTGCTCATTTTTCACAACAATACTTAAAAACTTTTTTAATCTATTTGTTAAACATTTAGACAATATTTTATAATCTTGGCACATTAAAGAAATAGGGCGCCAGTTTTTCAACAGTCCTAAATCACCAGTTATAGGCAAAAGTGATAATACTGCCCTTTGACAGCTGCTTGGTAAAATACCTTTTTTAAAAACATTCACCAATTACACTATAAAAGTCTTCTCCAAGAACATTCTAAAATGATTTATAAAATTCAGCAGGCAAACCGTCTACACCTGGGGCACGTCCAGTGGACAGTTGCAGAACAGCCTCTAAAAGTTCTTCATAAGAAACCGGTTTATCCAATGTCTATCTGTCTTCAAGTTTCAAGTTAGGTAGTCCTTCCAACAACTGATCCATGCTCGCATTATCACAGTCTTTAGGCCCAAAAAGTTCAGCATAAAAAAGCATTGCAATTTTTCTCATTTCAATAGGGTCCGAAGTTAATGTGCCATTGTCCTCCTGAAGGTAAAGCACATTTTTTTTGCTTTACCACTTTACGTTCTAGATTAAAAAAGAACTTTGTTGGAGCATCCATTTCCTAGATCGAAGATATCCTTGCTCGAACTAATGCACCTTTTGCTCTTTCTTCCAAAAGGGTTTTCAGCTCTAATTTCTTTTTCTTTAACCCATTTTCACCCAAAGTATTCAAATCAATCAAGTTTTCCATATCATTAATACCTTTCTCCAACATTTCAATATTTCTCTTTACAATCACAGTATTATTGTAAGAAAATTGCTGACAAAAAATTGATTTGAACTTTTCCCATCTCCCACCACTGAATTACGTTTTCAAAATGGTCTTTTTCTAGTGTCCATTTTTCCCAAAAGCATTTAAAATTTTCACAAAAAACCTTATCATGTAACAGTTTGACATTGAAATGCCAATAAGATTTTGGATGCAATACCCTTGTAGTATTAAAATCAATAGTCACTACATGGTGATCAGAAAAACCACAAGGAGATATACCAACATTCATAACTCTATTATTGTCTGATTTATTTACATATATTCAATCCAGTCTTGCTCCAGTCACAATAGAATCTAATATTTTAACCCATGTGTATTGTTTTATTAATTGATTTCTATTTCTCCATACATCAATTAATTCTAGTTCTTGAGTAATCTTGAGAAGCATTTTACTAGACTGTGGATGGGTTTCTTCTCCATTCCTATCCAACACAAAATTAGTGGTGAAATTCCAATCACCTCCCATTATTACACACACTCCCTCATCAATATTAGGGGTGTGACGAGATCTCGTACCACGAGATCTCATGAGACTAAAACGTGACGAGATTTCTCGTCGAGGTGAGAAGTTGTCTCGTCGTGCTATCAGTGTGAGGGTGAAATTATTATTGAAGATGCCCCCGCCACTTTCAAATCGTTTGTGTGGAAACATTTTGGTTTTTCAGTAGAAATAATAAACGGCGAAAGAATAAGAAAAATATGCCGTACACCTCGGCCAAGGTTGTACAGACTCTTAGGGGCCGTTCACATATCGCGCGCATTTTCATTTGCGCAAAATGGAAGCGACGCGCATGCGGTATCTAGTAGTAAAGCTAAAGCATGGGCTAAAAATCAATTTATCCCTTGCTGAAACTTTCTCATGGTCTTGGAGAGCACGGTTCATGGTTGCATAGCAACGACAGACGCAACAGAAGCGCGAGCTCCCGAACACTTGCAAAAGAAGGAGGAAGCGACGCGGTCGTGCTTTACACACTTTTTTAGGCGCGATATGTGAACGGCCCCTAAAGAGGCAGAAAGCATCGCTATTACTGCTGACGGTTGGACTTCTCGGTGTACGCAGAGCTATATAACAGTTACAGCACAATCAATAGTGACTGGGAAATAGTCAACTTTGTACTTCAATTAAAGTGACACTTAAAGTGTTATTTGAATTATTTATTTATATGTTTATTTTATTTATACTGTTTAATTTATGTTCAATCTGTAGAAAGAAGTTCAGTGAGATTTCTCATGTAAAATTATACAGGGCAGAAAACAATTGGTTGATTTTGTGACAAAACATTTAGCAGTGTTTGCATGTTGTTTTACTGCAAATAATTCATTAAAATAGAAGTAAAATGACATGCATTACAAGTTGATTTCAAAATGCACCAACATTTTTGCATTTTATGATTTTCAGTTGAATAAAAGACTATTTTCCCTTCATACGTTTCATTATTGAGGATTTCTTAAAAATACTATAAAAACCTCGTCTCGTGAACCCAATCTTGTGTCTCGTCTCGTGGGATAGGGGTCTCGCCACACCCCTAATCAATATGTTTTTTAATTTCATTATTTAACTTATCAAATAATTTAATCTGTTTTGAACCTATATTTGGAGCATAAACATTAATAAAAAGAAATTTTAACTCTTTAATTTCTACTATAACCATTAAAATTCTACCTTTTTCTAATTCAATAGTGGACAAAATATTTATGTCTAAATGTTTAGAAAAAATAATTGCCACCCCTGCACTCAAATTTGTTCCATGACTCAAAATGCATTCACCTTCCCACCACCTATACAATTCAACTTCATTTTGATTATCTGAATGTGTTTCTTGCAAAAACATTACATTAATACCTTTAAGATAAACATATTCTTTAATTATTGCTCTTTTATTCCTATCTCTCCCTCCATTAATATTTAAGGATCCTACTCTTAAAATATCCATAAAAAGATATAAGAGAAAAGAATGAAACAGAAGAAGAAGAAAGCACTGCAAAGACACCCTTGACATGCATCTCATTTCACAAGATTAGTTTGATTTATGTTTAACAGGGGTTTTCCCCTTTCTAAGTTTAGAAAGAATCTTTTTCAATTGAAACCTCTTTTGTTTACTCAAACTTTCTTCTCCTATCCTCCTTTGCCAATATAGAACTAAGGATTCAAACCTCTTTATATCTGGAAAAGAATTCCTGACATCAGCAACCTTTTTTTTTTTTTTTTTTTTCCAAAAGTCTCATCCAAAAAAGAGTTTATGTCATCCAAAGAGTAAACCTGATCACAACCTACTTGGGACATATCTGACAAGTCTAAAAAAAAAATCAGATAAAAACACCTTCTTCATCATCAACCTCATTCATCTCATCCTCATCTACCTTTCGTATCTTTTCTTTAGGTTCACATGAATTTACCTTCTTGACATCACCTTGATTTTCAGTTTCTCTAGAATCCGTTAATTCACATTCCCTGCTCATCTGACCACCCCTCTTTTCCACCTCATTTATGTCAGACATCTGTACCTCATCACTTTCAACCCTTTGCTCATTTTCTCATCAGTCCTAACTTCCTCAGTAGAAATCTCTTTATCATTTTCCACATCCTCATTATTGATAGCCGTTTGATTTCTACGTGAATTCACTTGCTCTTCAGTTCCAATTCCACTCGGGCCAGCAACAGCACTCACAGGATAAGATAACCTGTGCCCAACAGCACCACATTCATAACAGCGCATCTCGCCTGTGCTCGCGTACAGCATAAACGACCTGCCCTCATACATGCATCGAAACGACACATTAAGCGTTTGCGAATTTAAAAACATAAACACTTCTCGCCTAAACGACAGCACATGTTTCAGGTTCGCATTTTTACAGCCAAGTGGAACCATTCTGATTCCACTGGCGAGTTTCCCGAATCGCGTTAACTCGCGCTCAATCTCAGCATCAGGGATGAACGGCGGGACATTCAAAATTGTCACTTTACTCGTTGGAGTCACTAATGGTTGAATATGAATAAAAGTGCCACTTACCGAAATTCCACTTTCTATCAGAAGGTTGTCTAACTGTTCATCTTTGAGAAAAACCAGCACCGCTTTATCCATTCGGGACGCAGAGACAATATTTTCATGTCCCACTTTTTCAGCGACCTCTAACAGAACTTCCTCCACAGAGTCACCAGCGTTTGTGACACACCTGACGCTATGACGGAGAGACAGAGACGACGCCTGCACATTCACGTGCGACGCCATCTCCGCCTCCGACGACACAATATTATTACTATTATACACGAAAAAATTATAATTTGCAAACTCAAACAAATCTTACGAAAATTAATACATAGACCCCTTCCAAAACTCCCAGAAAAGTCGTTCAGAAAAACAAATTTCAATTCAATTTTCCCTCCCACACCAACTTCCCAGCATGCAGAGAGAGAGAGAGAGAGAGAGAGAGACAGAGAGAGACAGAGAGACAGAGAGAGACTTTGACTTTAAGGTCTATTTATTCACAAACATTTTCAAACAGCACTAATTTTACATATTAACAGTACTTAGAAAATAACTTAAATAAAAAATAAATAAAACCATACATACATACAAAAAAAGTTAAAAATGCATTTCTAAAATGAGTTCATCATCCACATCACAAATACATTGATTTATTCCCCATTTGTGTTTAAACATTTCAACATCATTGACCAATTTATAGAAAGTAAATTCTATTTTAATTCGGGATTTTAATAAACCCTTTAAAATTGCCACCACATCGGTTGAGCCAACTCTACTCAGAAGGTTTTTCCTCGACAACCATATTGCCAATTTTGCCTGGCCAAATATAAAATTTATTAAAACATGAATTTCCTTCTTTCTTCTGCTATATTTTGGCCCGTAAATAAAATAAACCGGTGTAAAAACTTCCCCTAAAACACGACACCACTCTTCCAATTCATGAAAAAGAGGCTGAAGTCTTTCACACTCTAAAAACAAATGAAAAACCGTTTCCTGCTCTCCACATAAAAGACATCCCCCCTCCACCTGTGGATCAAGGTGTGCTCTGTATCTGTTTGTAGCTATAATCCCATGTACAATTCTCCACTGAAGATCTCCAGACCTTTTCTCAAGAGGAGGTTTGTACAGGGACCTCCAGCTGCCTTTTGGGGAAGCATCTAGCCCAAACATCTCCTGCCATTTAGACTCTTTTACTGTTTCAAGTGATTTAAAATGTCTTGTTTTCACACAAAGTGTATAAATGGCCTTCTTTCCAGCATCACAAATTAAAACCGGTTGAGGTGTCTTAAAAGATAGCAAAGCTCCTTCATTTTCCTGCCATGTTCCAGTCTCCGCAGCGATTCCCAGCTCTGGAAACCCACATCCATCAACATCTTCATTGAAATTTTCGAGTGCCAGTCTATAGTCCTGTGGCAGAGACTCTTTTATTTGATCCAACAGTTTTTGTACCATTCTGACTGATCTTAGTCCTATCTTTGAAGCCAACAATTCAGCAGTAATCCATTCTGTTTTTTTTATAAGATGTCCAATTTTGGTAATATTTGCTTTCAACAATAATTTACTAAGCGAATCTGATCTAAAAATGTCCAGATCAAGCTCAGGATTAAAAAGTATTGGTTCTTCATTCAGCCATAAGCTCTGTGTCCCATTTACATTCCGTAAAAGCTTAAAACATGTCCATGCTCTTAAAACTGATCTATAAAAAGGGCTCAATCCAGAAAGGTCCAGTTTATTAAAATCCATCAGAAAAAGGTGTCGGTCTAGTCCCATATTCCCTGCTCTCCTCAGCAGAGAACATGCGACTCCAGCCCAGCTCACATCTTCTCCATAGATCAGCCTCTTTGCTGTCTGGAGTCTGAAGGCTTTTATCCTCGACTCGACATCGATCAGCCCTTGTCCTCCTTCTTGTATCGGCAGATACAGCACCGCTGCCTTCAGCCAGTGGTGCCCTGACCAGAAGAACTCCACCAGTTGCTGCTGGATTCCTCTCACCAGCTCGTCAGGGGGCTCAAGTATTGCCATTTTGTGCCATAATGAAGATGCAACCAAATTGTTGCAGACCAGGACCCTCCCCCTGTAGGACAACTGGGGTAGCAACCATTTCCAGTTAGACAACCGAGCACACACTTTCTCCACCAGGCCCTCCCAATTTTTCTTTCTGTATTCTTCTGTCCCTATAAAAACCCCCAGATATTTAAAACCAGTTCTTCCCCACTGTAAACCTCCAGGGAGGACTGGACCTCTAACAGTTCTTCCACACCACAATGCGTCACATTTCTCCCAGTTCACAACTGCTGAAGAAGCTTTCCCATAATGCTCCAGCGCCTCTTTAAGTAAATTGATGTCATTTTGTTCTCGAATTATAATTGTTACATCATCAGCGTATGCAGAAAGTTTAACATTTGTTAGTGAAGTGTTAACCTTTAAACCCATTAACTCTCTCCTTAACTTACACAGCAGAGGCTCGATAACTATACTGTAGAGTTGTCCCGAGAGAGGACAGCCCTGCCTGATTGCTCGGTTTACTCTTATGGGAACACTCAGACCACCAGCCATTTTAATCATGCACGTTGCTTCAGCATATAAAAGTTTGACTTTAGAAATGAAATTATCCCCAAACCCAAAAGTTTTCAACGTCTCAAACAAAAAAACATGATCAACCCTGTCGAAGGCCTTCTCTTGATCTAGAGATAGCAAACCCATGTTAACATTATTAAAATCAGAAAAGTCGTATACGTCCCTTATCGTGTGAAGGTTGTCTGTAATAGACCTATCCTTTATACAATATGATTGATCCTTATGCACAATTTCATGTAACACCTTATTCATTCTATTTGCCAAACATTTAGAAAATATTTTATACTCAGTACATAAAATTGCCACTGGTCTCCAGTTCTTTAAAAGTGTCAGATCACCCTTTTTGGGAAGCAATGATAAAACAGCACGTTGACAACTTGTCGGAAGAGATCCATTTAAAAAACATTTTTGAAGAATATTAAAAAAGTCATCACCAATAGTAGGCCAAAAGAACTTGTAGAATTCAGCCGGCAGTCCATCCAGTCCTGGAGTTCGACCTGACGACAGATTCATGACGGCTGCAGTCACTTCATCAAAAGAAAACTCAGTCTCTAAAAAAACCTTATTTCCTTCCGATAAAACAGGAATTTCTTTAAGCAGCTCATTTCTGGAAAGTTCATCTGAGCTTCCAGCCGAGTATAAGTCTGAATAAAAGGACACAGCAATCCTCCGCATCTCCATTGGGTCAGAGGTGGCATGTCCATTATTGTCCTTCAGCTGGTGCATCTGATTCAGTTGCCCCTTTTTGCGCTCCAGGTTAAAAAAATATGAGGTGGGAGCATCCATGTCTTTCACGGTCAGGAACCGGCTTCTTATAAGAGCTCCTTTAACTCTTTCATTTAAAATTCGACTTAACTGATTTTTTTTCTCATTCCATAGTTTTTTTTAGGTCCTCAGCTTCATTGCCAGTCATCATCTTTTTTTCAATGTCAAGGATCTCCATTTCCAGCCATTCCAAAGTCTTTTTTATATGAAGGGAAGAATGAGAGGAATATTTCTGGCAAAAGTCTCTTATTTGCACTTTACCAACTTCCCACCATTGAACAACATTTTCAAAAAAACTCTTTTCAAGTTTCCAGGCCTCCCAAAACAAATTAAAACTTTCACAAAATTGTTTATCTTCTAAAAGTTTTATGTTAAAATGCCAGTAGCAACTCTTATGTTTACTTTTTGCCAATGTAAAAGCAACAACAATGAACTTATGGTCAGAAATAGCATTAGGTAAAATATTTGTATTTACAGCTCTATTTTTCATATTAAAAGATATATAAAAACGATCTAAACGAGCAGCAGAAATCCTTTCATCACACACTTTCACCCATGTATATTGTTTTATAGAGGGATTATGTTCTCTCCACACGTCTAATAGATTTAGTTTATTAATAACACCACTTAAACAGGAGGCTGATATTGCATGAGGTTCCTCCCCATTTCTGTCTAGTGTAAAATCAAGAGTACAGTTCCAGTCTCCCCCAACAACAATAAAAACATCATCCTTTTCTGCTTTCATTATGTTCTCTAATTTTTTGAAAAATGTTAGTCTTTCTGCTCCTACATTGGGCGCATAGATGTTCACAAACAGAAAGGTAAAATTATAAATTTCAGCCTTTACTAACAAAGCCTTCCTGGCTCTACTTCAGTTTTTGATAAAAATTTTACTTTGAGATTAGGTGCAAAAAGAACAGCGACACCAGCACTTAAATTTGTCCCATGACTCAAAACGTGCTCTCCTTTCCACCATAACCCCCAATCAACTTCGTTACTTTCTGTGCTATGGGTCTCTTGCAAGAAAACAACCCCCATTTCTTTCAAATTAATCATTTCTAATAGTAACCCATTCTTCCTCCCATCTCTCATCCCATTGATGTTAAGAGATCCCACCCTCAAGGTCTCCATTAGAGAGAGAAAAAGGAGAAAGAACCAGAAAAGAGAAGTAAACCGTTTTGAAGCCATCATAAAAGTTTAGTTTTTCCCCTCGTAATTCTTTCTCTTCCTATTTTCTTATTTTGCTTAATTGTAGTTAAGTGTTTTTTGAGCCGGAACCTCTTTTGTTTTGAGAGTTCTTCGTAACTCACTTTTCTTGCCTTTGTCACCGAAGCCACAAACTTTTCAACATCAGGGAAATATTCACCAACTTCAACCCCTGTCTTTCCTTTAGTTTTATCTAAAAAAGCATTGATCTCTTCAACAGAGTACAGATCACTATCAACTTCTCCTGCATCATCTGACCACTGCTCTCCATCTTTCATACCATCATCAGTAAACTGTGACAATTCTTCCTTTTCATCAGCCATGTTCTCGTCTGAGCCTCCTGCCTGAGCTCCATCATTCATCTCAATAACATTTTCAGCAGAACCAGTCTGCGACTCACTTTTATCAACAGCATCAGCATCTTCCACTTCACCAGTATTGACACTATTCTCACTCACCTCCTCTCGTCCTTTCACCTCCTCTGTACCTCCTTCACCTTGATCCACACTCCTCTGCTCTGCTTCCTCATTTCCATGCCGTTCAGCAGTAACTCCAGTATCCGCTCTAGATGTTGACGGCCTTGGTTCATCTTTATGCGGACACATGAATCTTTTATGGCCTAAATCCCCGCACTCAAAACATTTCAAACTCTCAGTGCTCGCGTAGACCATATAGGAGTTTTCTCCGTGGTTCACACGGAAGGAAACTTCTAAGGTGCGCGACGGTGAAGTTAGAAACATGTAAACCTGACGCCTAAAAGACAAAACGTGTTTCAGCGCCGTGTTTTTACATCCGAGGGGGATCGTTTTTACAGGGCTCGCGATCTTACCAAACCTCTGTAACTCTTTCGTAATCGCTTCGTTTGATATAAACGGAGGGACATTTGAGACAGTTATTTTCTTTGACGGGGCGGATAACGGGGTAACAGCAACAAACGTCTCTTTAACACATAACCCGCTCACAGTCAACTGGTTTACCAGCGATTCCGTTTTCAAAAACACCACGATCGCTTTATTCATGCGTGATGCTGAAACAATATTTTCAAAACCGATCTGCTCTCCTACCACTACTAGCAGATCTTCCACCGTCACTCCAGACTCTGGCACACACCTGCAGCCATGCCGCAGTGACAGAGCTGACCCGGGGACAGACTCCATACCGGCGTCCGACCCCCGCGGTTAATCAACCGCGATACCCCTACACTGTCCTCTGCTAAACAAAAAACAAAGGACTACCGAGGGGAAAAACAGAAAAAAACAAACAAACAAACAAAATATTATATAAACGCGCTCGCTCCCAAACGAACACTCGTGCTCCTTCACCAACTCCCAGCATGCACCAGAGAGAGAGAGAGAGAGAGAGAGAGAGAGAGAGAGAGAGAGAGACTTGGCTCTTAAAAGTGCCTTTGGTTTGTGTGGTTTTGAGTTGTACTCCGTGGAATAAAATGGGCTTGGACTGGTGGCATTTTGATATTTCTGTTGTACTCTTTTATTTCTTTAAGGCAAATGAGAGACATGGAAAATGAGAGAACACTTAATTTGCTTTATGCCATTTGATGAGCAAATGTTATTGTTGTAATTATTAATTAATTTGTACAGTTTATTATTGGTAAGATTTGGCTTTACTATATAATTTTGTGTTGATCTTGATCAATTACTAGAAAACACACCAATCTGGCAACACTTCTTCATCTGAACATTTATAAATGGCTAAAGTGTTGTGATCGAGCTAACTTACTGTAATATGGGTAACTGAACACACATCATAATTACAAATCATACAATCTCCTATGATATTACCCTGCATGATTAAATGTGAAAAAATAAACAAGCTTAAATTTAATTAGCTAACTTAAGCTAGCCGACTACACATTTGGTGCAGCGCATTATACTTTTATAATATCTGCTGTCATTTACTGCATCACGAAACTACTGCCTTGCAATTCTTAAGGTTCTAAACAAAACTTCTTGACGTGATTATACAGTTTTTGTTCCGTAAATGTAAGGATGTTCCCATCTGTATTAATTAACTGTTCTACTTACCGAGCGGGAATGGGAATCCCTGAACTTACGTCAATGGGAATCCCTGCAAGTTAAAACATGACGCCAAAGGGATACCCAGTGAGTTAAAACATGACGCCAAAGGGATCCTGACCAAGCTTCAATATGTGACGAGTTGGGAGTGAGAACGTGTTGGTTTTACAGATGCTAAAAATGTGGCTTACAAATGAAAGTATCACATATATTTCTGTTCTGGACTGTTTGTTTTCTTTTGTTTCATGTCTGGATGTATTCAGTGTTTCCCTCCTCACCTTAGTTACTGATTTGAGTTCATTATTAGTTCATTCTTGTCAGCTGTGTCTTAATTATTCTCGTTATCTCCAAGTGTTCCTTGCATATAAGCTCTTTGTTTCCGTCTAGTCCTTGTCAGTTTTCATTCACATTTGTTATTGTTTATTTCTAGACGTATGTGGTTTGCCTGGATCCCTTGCTTCTGTTTATTAATGTCTGCATTCCTGTATGCGGCTTTTTCTGGAGTGTTCTACACCACAACACGTAACAGAAAGATTGGTATCAAAGAGCACACCCAGGTTCCTAACTGTTGAGGCGACGACTTAACAGAACAGCCAACAAGTGTTGGACAGTATTCTAGGTTATTGTGTGCAGAAGTTTTTGGTCCAATAATTAGAATCTCTGTAGTAGTATGTAGCGGATTTCACCCAGCACCACAAACGAACCACTGACACCAGGCTCTTCGGGGATCACGTCTGCAGTTTATTAAAAGAGGAGACACTTAACATACAGGCCTTCAGGTCACTCTTTTTCCAGCTGACTCTCTCCAGTCACAGGCTGTTCTCAGAGAGCCTTTATTGTATCACAATAAAGTTCAATCCATTACTCATAAAAGAAATTTACATCTAACCAACACAAATTATAAAAAATAAATTACAGCAACAGTACATTCACTTGCATTAATATTATAGCCAAAATGTCTCAATTCATTAGATCGTATAGTGTTTTTTCTTTGATGGTAAACATACCTGCAGTTTATTAAAAGAGGAGACACTTAACATACAGGCCTTCAGGTCACTCTTTTTCCAGCTGAAGGATGCACGAGAATACATGTTAAATACCACCCTCTTAACAGCAACTGCAATTCACTCTGATAAACAGGCATACAAGTAACAAATATGGCTATAAACATGCATTTCAAAATCAAAATGAAAGCTACACATTTACAACTCTAATTAACATTTCCACAGACTCAATCCACCGAAATTATAAATAACGAAACTTATTAACAGTAAGAACTCGGCGCGCCAATTTTACGCGCGGGCGGCAACATTAAACAACCACGTGTGTTCGTAAAATTCAGAAAATGCATTAAACTACTGCCGAAAAATACATACATAGACTTGTTACAATTCTATATCACTTGTAGGATTCATATAACCTCAAACCTTTGCTTAATACAACTTATTTTCACTCTTTAATGCAGAGCACTTCAGAGACATACCTGACTCTCTCCAGTCACAGGCTGTTCTGAGAGAGCAGGCGCAACACCAGTCCATTGTAGATGACGTCACTCACAGAACGAGCTCAAAATATCAATTATAAACAAAAATACATATTTTTCCTCTGTATTACAAAGAAAATAAAGATGATATATAAGGTTAATTCACTAAAACAATTCAATAAAACAAATAAAAGTTGCTGGAACAATCAGGATAACAGATAATAAAAAAACTCTCAACACTACACTCTCCCCTCCTAAATTTCAGCAAACTTTTAGGCTGTAGGTGAGACATTTTCCTATATAGAGGAATACCCAGACTCCAGTCATTCAAATGAATAGCAAAGATGTTGCTTGGGAGAAATATGCCCTTTTACATATAACCATACATTCCTCAATAAAGTACTTCTCAATCACTCTCAAAGTTTCCTCTACCCAATTCTGATCACTTTTCAAACTGAAAACATATTTGTATAGATTAATCTAAGGCCCTACAAAACTGGAAAGAACCCTGAACAATTCAGCTAATGGGTCTCTTTGATTGGGCTCAGATATGATCATGCTCATGCACTCAAGCAGTCTTTTAACAGGTTTCACTATCCTGCCCGATCTGGTTCTCACAGTTCCCTCATTTGCTTTTGGGACGGTGTCTGATCCAGTCACTTTTCTTGGGGAAACTTCCAGTGTGACTCTAGACTTACTACTTGAGGCTTGAAACCTTGAGCAATGGCCCGATCTGTACTCAGAGCTAGATTCTCTTGGCATGGTAACTGGTTCTGCTTGAACACTGTGACTGTTCACATACCCTTCAGGAATGTCTTTATCATCATTGCCTTCACTGACCGAATCCGACTCAGATGTACTACTCAAATCATCTGCACTCCACTCACTTTCGTTGATGTTATCTGTATCACAATCCCTTGACAATTCACTGGCGTTGCCCCCATTATTAGTGATTGAAGGGCCACCATATCTTGTGTGATCTGCGGAAGACGAACCGTGAACCTCTGTGGCTTGCCCAGTGTTTTGTCCTTGAATAGAATGTACTCCAACAGGCTGAGATGGCTTTGGGCCCTGGCCTTGTAGGATCCAAGTGGCTATCCTGCCGCTCCTTGATTCTATTTCAGAACTAAACGAGGATCTGCGTTCTTGGTCTGTTGCCTCACTTATTTCTTCTTCAGAGACTGTGGAGAAAATTGTGGACTCAACTTCTGGTTTCTCCAAGGGGAGAAAGTTTACAGGGAGGAGGAAGTTACGGTGAACCACCTTACTTTTCCTTGTAGTTGGGTCTTCAACCCTGTAGATGTGTAATGTTGGGTCTTTCCATGTCACCACATGAACTACAGAGTCCCCCACATCCGCTAGCTTTCTTTTTCCCTTCTCTTTCTTATTCACCAGCAGGACACGATCTCCAACTTCCAAGGCAATACCTTTGGATTTCTTGTTGTACTCCTTTGCTTGCCTTCTCTGGGCTCCTCTGGCGTTTCCTTGAGCAATCCTCATTGCCTCCCTAAAATCCTTCTGAAGAGTCTCCACATAATCATCATAAGTCTGCACATCATTGTTCCTAAGGGCACTCCCAAACATGATATCTACAGGCAACCTAGGCACCCTGCCGAACATCAATTAAAACGGTGCAAAGCCCGTTGTCTCATGCGTGGTACAGTTGTAGGAAAACGTGAGTGTCTGTATCATCTGAGGCCATCTCTCTTTCAATCGAGGCGGCAAAGAGCGAATCATATTTCCAAGGGTGCGGTTGAATCTTTCCGTTTGCCCATTACCCATCGGGTGGTAAGGAGTAGTATGGGACTTGCTGACACCAGATACCAACAGCAACTCTGCGATCAATTTACTTTCAAAGTTGGCTCCTTTATCTGAGTGTATCCTCTACGGAAAGCCATATATGCAGAAAAACTGATTCCACAGCTTTTGAGCCACAACTTTGGCTGTCTGGTTGGGGCAAGGGAACGCATGGGCTAACTTTGTAAAGTGGTCGGTTATCACAAGAACGTCGACATTTTCCCCATATCTCCCTTCTGCAGACCAGAAATCTATACATACAAGTTCCAGCGGCATACTTGTCTTGATAGATTCAAGAGGTGCTCTAGCCTCCGGTTCCTGAGTCTTCCTGACCACACAGCGCTTACAATGAGAGACATATCTTCTGACATCTGCATCCATACCAGACCAAAAAAATCTCTGGCGCACCAGGTGAAGAGTTCTACTTTGTCCTTGATGACCAGCATCATCATGAGTCCCTCTCAGGGCAGCATCTCTCAAAGAATGAGGAAGTACAAGCTGGTACCTGACTTTTCCCACCCGATCTTTGGATCTGCGGTAGAGAACATTGTCCTTAACTTCCAACTTCTCCCAGTGTTTCAGCATTCTCAATACCAGGGCGGATTCATTATCCCTCTCTCTTCGTGATGGTCTCCTTCTTCTGTCAACAAAGGATATCACACGGGCGATGATGGGGTCAGATCTCTGTTTTCCACATATTTCCTCCGTTGAAAAGACTGGGAGTGTATTCACTCCTCCATGAATCAAACTGTTGGCACAGTGGGTCAACTGAGCACCACGTACAGGCCTGCTGGACTCCCAATCTAGGCAGGACTCAAAAATGGCCTTCACCCCTTCACTTCTTATCTGGCTCAAGCTCCCAACTTGGACACTCTGAACGCTACCCTCAGAATTTTGATGGAGTACATTCACTGACAACCGGAAAGCTTCTTGAACCGCTTCCGAGGTTACATGAGCCTTACTTTCCAAGGCTTCACAGGCTTCCAGAGTTCTGACAAATGGACGTCGACTCAACAGATCAGCAGGAATGTTCTGGGTTCCGGGTATGTATTTCAAATCAAAGTCAAAGGGGGCCAGCTTGGATACCCACCTTTGTTCACAAGCATCTAGCTTAGGCTTAGACATGATATATGTCAAAGGGTTATTATCCGTTAGCACTGTGAACGTAGTCCCTTTTAACCAGTGAGCGAACTTTTCACAAACTGCCCACTTTAGAGCATAAAACTCTAATCTATGAGCTGGGTAACGAGACTGAGCCCTTGACAGCGTCTTACTCGCGAAGGCTACTGGTCTTGGTTTTTTTTCTCCCTCTGGTATTTGACTCAGAGCCGCACCCAACCCATCCATAGATGCATCAGTGGACAAGAGGAATGGTCTCTTAAAGTCTGGATGTGCTAGAGTAACTGTGTCTGTAAGTGACTGTTTGATCTTTTCCACAGCAAGGTCACATTCTGTAGTCCAGTCATCAGGGCTCAACCGTTTGGGTTTAGGAAAACTGAGGCCACCTTTACCACCCTTCTTCCTGATCCTCTGCCCAGCGGTCAGCTTAAACAGTGGTTTGGCTAATGCTGAGAGACCCTCTATGAAATGAGAATAATAGTTCGCCATTCCAAGGAAAGATTTGATCTTCATTGGTGATGGAGTCTTTCCATCTTCCTCCATCAAATCCGCCACCCTGAACTCACTGATTGCGGATATCTTTGTTGGGTCGGTTGCAATACCATTCTCTGATACAATGTGACCCAGAAACTTCACAGTTTTCCTCATGAAGTTGCATTTCTTTTGAGACAATTTGAGATTGTGCCTTTTAAGACGAAAAAATACCATCTCGAGGCGGTCGAGTGCCTCCTCCTCAGTCTTCCCAAACACCAGTAAGTCATCTAGGTAGCAAAGGAGAGACAGGTAATTCTGGTCCCCAAATATTGCAGTCATCATACGAGAGAACGTCGCAGGACTGTTGCATAATCCCTGAGCCATACGGTTGTATTCATAGAGACCCACTGGAGTTGTGCATGCTGTATATTTGCGGTCATCCTCATGGATAGGGATATTATAAAACCCAGATGTTAAATCCATGGTGCTGAAATAACAGTTATTTCCCAAGGATGCGAGGGCATCAGCTTGGTGAGGCAGTGGATATGCGTCCTTCTCTGTTCGTTGGTTAAGCCACCTGAAGTCTGTGCATATCCGCAATTCTCCTGAGGGCTTCCAGACCAGGACTAAAGGTGAGGCCCACTCACTGTTGGACTTCCGAATGATGCCACGTGCCTCCATTTCATCCAGGGTCTGTCTTAACTTGTGATAGTGAGCTGGCGGAACTCTTCTATAAGGCAGTCGGAACGGTTTTTCGTCTTTCAGATGTATCCTATGGACAATATTCTTGACTTCACCGCAATCTAACTTATCACGGGAGAAGATGCCCTCATACTGCACAATGAGGTCTGCCAATTTCCTCTTCCAGAAGTCATTCACTTCGGAAGAGTCAATATCAATCTGTGTCAGTCCCAGCTCTCGCAACTTAGCTGTGCAATCCGTTTGCAAGATCTTGTCTTCCTCATTACGTTTGCAAACATGAACAACATTCTGAGGGACCTCTCTTGATTCACAATTCATACTCTTTGCAAGCTCTAACTCTTCAAGAGCAAGACACGGATGTAACTGAGCAATTTTTGCATTCCGACGTAACACTACAGGTCGATCCAACATATTTATAACCTTTACAGGAATCCACTTATCAGCCCACAATGAACACACACTGCGAGCAATCATAATGTTCCGTGGTGAAGATTTGGAAGTTGAGGACTCTACCATCACAGTGCTCCCAACAGACAAAGGAACTTCTTCTTTCAACCTTCCCCAGACTAGGTGTTCATGTTGTGGCTCCAGTGTCACGCATTGTCTTAATAACACAGTGCCAACTCTTTTTGGCATCTTGTCTCCGTGCCAACGGTCAACATTGGAGAGTAGACTGAGGAGAGGGTCATTACTGTTCTCCTTAACAGGCTGTGAGATTTTCTCCCAGTACCACTTTGAGTTCTTGACCTACTGAGTCACATGTCTTAAAACATTAGAGCCTACTATCATGTCATCCTCCTGTCCTGGAACAACTAAAAAGTTCACAGTCATCTTGCATCCAAGCAAATCTATATTCAGCTCATATGCACATTTTGGCCTTGTCTGGTTGCCTTCACATCCAGTCAGCATTTTCTTTGTGGGTTTACTCATATTATCACAAATGAGACTATGATCCTGAAGTATGCGCTCAGCTGACTCGCTCAGGGTACAGGTAACGGATCCACTGTCTACAAGGGCTAAGAGTTCTACTTTTCCCTCGACTAATGCTGGAGCATGGAAAAGATCATCCTCATCATTCACTTTTGTATAGATTAGTTCTTGAACGAAGTGAGAATAACTATTCTCAAAGGTACTTGCTTCATTGTCATTACTTGTCTTTTGAATCAGACTGTCAACAACTTTAGTCGTAACATCAACAATATTCTCTGGGGATTTTGGTTGGCTGGTACCCACACTGTCCCCCTCAGAGTGCAGGCTTTCTAGTTTAAAGGCCGCTCAAGATCAGAAGACATTCTGGTTGTTTCCCGTTTCACTGGTTTTCTTTTGGGGCATTCAAAACCTCTGTGTCCAGTCTCATAGCACCTGAAACACAGTCCTTCTTTAAAGCAGTGTGTCTTCGTTGTGTGATCAAGGGCCTTACAAACTCGGCAGGAACCTGAATATACACCTGACTCTCCAGATGAGGCTTTAACTTGTTCTGCTTTTGACTCCTGTCCCCTCTGTGAGATGAGAATCTGTTCTAGGAGAGACACTGCTCTACCAAGAAGAGCTGGATCAAGACCACTGGACTGACTACTTGCTGAAGCTTGCTGTTGTGTCATACACCAAGCACCAGAGGGTTTTACTTCAACTTGTATATCTCTTTCCACACTGACTGACTGCTTATCTCTATGATGGCTGTCTATCAGCGCCTGAACCTCACTAGCAGTCCACTTTTCCAATGGTTTACTTCGCAGAGCAGCATACAAAGTAGGTTCTGGACAGTGTCTAACAAACATCATTGTTACTTCATGACTTGGGTCTTCAACTCTTTTTCCTTGTCTCCGTAAGCACTCGTCAGCTAGGTCAACAGCCTTATTAAGTCTGATCCAATAGTCTAAACTACTTTCTGATCGCCTGGGCAAGGTCTCATAAAAGTCTCTCAAAGGGGTAGTGGAGGAAATTTCATCCCCAAAATGCTGTCTCAAAATAGAGAAAATAGCATGTGGGTCTCTACTCACATCAATTAGGGGGTTATTGCAAATACAGGTCCTTACGACATCTTTAGCACGGCCCATCAGCCTATCAAGAATCTCCTGGCCTTGCTCTGACACACTGAATCCCTTCCTACTCAGATACGTTTGCATCAATTCCTCCCATTCACCAATAGTGCATCTGTCTGTTTTGTTACCTCTGAATGTCGAAGGTTCTTTGATATCCTGATGTCTGATCACTAGGTTGAGATTTGACCAGTCAGGTGGCTGAGCGGAGGTCTGTTGGGCCTTTTCTCTCTGGGCATTTTGCCCTGACGATGACAAGCTGGTAGCGATCTGATTACCTATTTCACTGCCTAACTGCTTCATTAGGTCTGCCATGGTTTGCCATTGGTTTGGTTGGTCACCTCCCACAGAACCACGTCTTTCACTATAAAAAGCTGGTGAGTCACATCTTACACCTGAATGACTTGTGTTCTTGATGGGTGAAGGGACTACTGGGGTAGCAATCATGTCATGCTCTAGCATACTATTCAATAAAGCCCCCCGCCCCAACCCGGTTGAAAACCTTGGTAAACTTGGATCAACATTACGAGGAGTAGCATTCACATGATCAACATCTACATCTCGCAACTCTTCGTGTGATCTGGTGTGTGTGTAACTGTAATGATCCATGTTTAAGTGTCTATGCTTATCTGCTCCCCAAAGTTCTCTTTGAAGGTGATGTCGGCAAAGGTTTCTCCCGGCGATCTGCGATGGCTGATCTCATGAAATCCGGGTCACGGCACCAAATTTGTAGCGGATTTCACCCAGCACCACAAACGAACCACTGACACCAGGCTCTTCGGGGATCACGTCTGCAGTTTATTAAAAGAGGAGACACTTAACATACAGGCCTTCAGGTCACTCTTTTTCCAGCTGACTCTCTCCAGTCACAGGCTGTTCTCAGAGAGCCTTTATTGTATCACAATAAAGTTCAATCCATTACTCATAAAAGAAATTTACATCTAACCAACACAAATTATAAAAAATAAATTACAGCAACAGTACATTCACTTGCATTAATATTATAGCCAAAATGTCTCAATTCATTAGATCGTATAGTGTTTTTTCTTTGATGGTAAACATACCTGCAGTTTATTAAAAGAGGAGACACTTAACATACAGGCCTTCAGGTCACTCTTTTTCCAGCTGAAGGATGCACGAGAATACATGTTAAATACCACCCTCTTAACAGCAACTGCAATTCACTCTGATAAACAGGCATACAAGTAACAAATATGGCTATAAACATGCATTTCAAAATCAAAATGAAAGCTACACATTTACAACTCTAATTAACATTTCCACAGACTCAATCCACCGAAATTATAAATAACGAAACTTATTAACAGTAAGAACTCGGCGCGCCAATTTTACGCGCGGGCGGCAACATTAAACAACCACGTGTGTTCGTAAAATTCAGAAAATGCATTAAACTACTGCCGAAAAATACATACATAGACTTGTTACAATTCTATATCACTTGTAGGATTCATATAACCTCAAACCTTTGCTTAATACAACTTATTTTCACTCTTTAATGCAGAGCACTTCAGAGACATACCTGACTCTCTCCAGTCACAGGCTGTTCTGAGAGAGCAGGCGCAACACCAGTCCATTGTAGATGACGTCACTCACAGAACGAGCTCAAAATATCAATTATAAACAAAAATACATATTTTTCCTCTGTATTACAAAGAAAATAAAGATGATATATAAGGTTAATTCACTAAAACAATTCAATAAAACAAATAAAAGTTGCTGGAACAATCAGGATAACAGATAATAAAAAAACTCTCAACACTACACTCTCCCCTCCTAAATTTCAGCAAACTTTTAGGCTGTAGGTGAGACATTTTCCTATATAGAGGAATACCCAGACTCCAGTCATTCAAA
Source organism: Zacco platypus (assembly GCA_038088235.1). Classification (NCBI taxonomy): domain Eukaryota; kingdom Metazoa; phylum Chordata; class Actinopteri; order Cypriniformes; family Xenocyprididae; genus Zacco; species Zacco platypus. The sequence goes on along the minus strand of CM076078.1, from coordinate 23,616,713 downwards.
TGAATAGCAAAGATGTTGCTTGGGAGAAATATGCCCTTTTACATATAACCATACATTCCTCAATAAAGTACTTCTCAATCACTCTCAAAGTTTCCTTCCGTTTGATCCAAATAAAAGTTGCTGGAACAATCAGGATAACAGATAATAAAAAAACTCTCAACACTACAAGTATGTATTTAAGTAGTATGGAATTGTTACATGTGCATGTATTTGTATTTATTTAATTGTTGGTCTGCCCTCTAGGGGGCAGGAAAGGTGATTATTTGTGCTTTTGTTTTGAGCAGATTCCTCACAGCTGTGGCCCATCAGCGTGTGCAAACCAAGTTGTCACGTGTTGGCAGCGGGACTTGTTCGTCTTTTTGTTTTTGATTAATTTCTCCCACACTTTGTTTATATTTTGAGTTACCGTAATAAATACCCCTATTCAATCGAGCCTTTGTGTCGCTCCTCTCTTGTGTTATGGCAGTAGCCTGCCACTTTGTTATTTTGCCTTTTTTATTTTTAGTGGTTATTCGGAGTGGAGGCACGCTTCAGTTCACCTGCGGCTGATCTGTTAATTGGGTCAGAACGCGGTGTTCATGAGTTCAGTGTTTAAATATGCCTCGAGCCCCTAACGCCACTGAAGACGTTGGAATGGAATTATAGATGAGCGCTAAGGCTGCTCTCACTGTCTCTGAGTTTGATGTTGGCTGATAACAGAGGATGGTTCCTCTGTTTTGTGAAAAGGACGTTGAGAAATAATTTTGTCATTTTGAGTGAGTTGCAGTCTCCTTAAAGTGGCCTGAAAATGTCTGGTCGTTGCTCTTGCATTGTGTGATTACCAGTATGGCGCAAGACGTATATGCTTCGTTGCCTATAGAGGAATCTGCTGATAGATAAGATCGTTAAAGCAGCTATATTAAAAGCTTAAGAGTTAGTCCCGGAAGCATATAGACAGCGTTTTAGACACTACACAAAACTTCAGAATCAGACTTATGTTGAGTTTGCACGTGAAAAGGAATTTTTTTTTTTTTATCGTTGGTGCACGTCTCAAAGAACCAAGAGCAGAGAGCAGGTTAGACAATTAATTGTTCTGGAAGAATTTAAAAGTTGTTTACCTTCTGCTCTTTCTATGTATATAAGCGAGCAAAAAGCAGAGACGCTCCACAAGGCTGCTACTTTAGCTGAAGATTTTATTTTAATGCATAAAGTCACTTACAAAGGGAAACCACGAGATAAGACTCCTGTTGATTCATCTATTGTGTCACCTCGTACATCGTTCAGCAATAAGCCTGCTGTTTTGACTGATGATAGGGCTTGTTTTCATTGTAAGGCCTCATTTAAGGTCATTTAATTACAAACTGGCCTGTTCTTAAAAAGAAGTCAGATACAAAATCTGTTGGGTTGATCTCCACTGATTCTTGTCCGAAATTTGACTGCATTACGCCCGAGTCTAATTGTGACGTTCGTTTTAGTAAAACTGGTTATGGACCTTTCCTGCATAGTGGAACTGTGTTCATTCCCAGTTTGAATAAGCCTGTGCCCGTTCGAATTCTTCGGGATACGGGTACTAGTCTTTCATTTATCTTAAAGGACGTATTGCCGCTGTCTGAGGAGACTGCCACTGGTAGTGCTGTTCTAGTTCGAAGTATTGAAATGGGAGTTACGGAGGTTTCGTTACACAGAATTAATTTGCATTCTGATTTGGTGACTGGTGACTTGATGTTTCTCCGCAGGGAAAAGAGGATCCGATTTCTCTGACTGCTGAAAAGGACTCTTGTAAAGATCGTGCTGATTTGTCTTTGTGTCCCGATAAGTTAATTGCTGCTCAAAGGTCAGATGTAACTCTTGCCTCGTTGTTCGAGTTAGTTTGACCAGAGCAGGAGAGCATGAGTGCGCCCCAGTCATATTTTCTCAAAAATGAAATCTTGATGAGAAAGTGGGTGTCCCCTAAGTCTCCTGATGACTAGAATGCAGCTAGTCAAATTGTAGTTCCAGTGGATTATCGATAAATGATTTTAAGTCTGGCGCACAATGGTCTGGCTGGTCACTTGGATGTCGTGAAAACATATGACTGGACTTTGAAAAGTTTTTACTGGCCAGGTTTAAAAAGATGTCACGTTTTTGTCAGACTTGTCATGTTTGCCAAGTGGTGGGAAAGCCCAATCAAATTATTCCATCTGCACCACTTTATCCAATTCCTGTGGTTTCGGAGCCATTTGAACATGTACTAGTTGACTGCTTTGGACCTTTTCCACGTTCAAAGTTGGGGTACAAATACCTGTTAACTATTATGTGTGCAACTACATGTTTTCCGGAGGCAGTTCCTTTGCGTTCCGTTACCACTAGAACGATCACTAAGGCACTCATCAAGTTTTTTTCAGTTTTTGGTTTACCAAGAATAATACAAAGTGATCAGGGAACGAATTTTATGTCTTGTGCGTTTTCTCGAATGCTTAAACAATTCGCCATCAAGCATAATGTCTCCACTGCCTATCATCCTGAGAGTCAGGGTGCACTGGAGAGGTTTCACCAGACCTTAAAGTCTGTGCTGCGTTCCTATTGTTTTGAGCTTGAGTGGGACTGGGAGGAAGGAATTCCTTGGTTTGTTTTTTGCTTCACAGGAAGTAGTACAGGAATCACTTCTGCAGTCCTGCAGAACTGGTTTTTGGACATAATCCACGCGGTGCTTTGACCGTATTAAAAGAAAAATGGCTCTACAATTCAAAATGCAGCACCCTTCCTGAGTACGTTTCCCAATTCCGTGCATGTTTATATTGAGTCTGTGAATTAGCCAAACAAAACCTTGAGAAAGCACAAGAGAAGATGAAGACTTGGTTTGATAAGAAAGCAAGAGAACGGACTTTTAGTCCCGGTGATAAAATTTTGGTATTGTTACCAGTGCTTGGTGGGTCATTGCAAGCTCATTATGCTGGCCCTTATGTGATTAAAAAGAAGTTGTCAGACTGAGATTATGTCGTCCTTACCCCTGATCGTCGTCAAAGCTCTAGAGTTTGCCATGTAAACATGCTTAAACCCTATTATGAGAGAACTTCAGGTATCGAAGAATCGGAGAAGGGTGTATCTCTTGTTCCAGAGGTTAAGGTGTCTGCTGTTGTGTTCACATCTGAGCAGGTGGATGAGGCAGACAAAGGACCATCTAGATGCATAGTTGAGGGTAGATTGAACAATTCACAGATGCTTTTAACTTTGCCTAGTCAGTTACCGCAAATGTCTTCCGCTGAGAAATCTGATATCATGGAATTGGTGAGTAGGTTTTCAGTGTTGTTCAGTGACATTCCCGGTCAGACGTCAGTTGTCGAACACTATATTGATGTGGGTTTAACTCCACCTATAAAACAGCATCCATATCGTGTTAACCCATTTGCAAAAGAAGTGGAGTACATGTTGGAAAATAATATTGCTGAGCCCAGCTCCAGTCCGTGGAGTTCACCATGTTTATTGTTAAATAAATCAGATGGCACGTTTCGATTCTGCACTGACAATCGTCGTGTAAACGCTGTCACAAAAACTGACTGTTATCCTTTGCCCAGGGTAGATGATTGCGTTGTTCGCGTAGGCTCTGCGGTTTATGTTTCAAAACTCGATCTGTTGAAAGGATATTGGCAGGTGCCTTTAACTGAACGTGCTTGGGAGGTCTCAGCATTTGGCATTCCTGATGCCTTTCTTAATTATGAAAAATGCACCTAGTACTTTTCAGCGGCTTGTTAACACCGTTTTGGCTGGTGTATGTGGTTGTAAAACTTACTTGGACGATTTGGTTTTGTACAGCTCCTCATGGGATGGACGTGACTTTACTTCATCAAGTTTTTCAATGGCTGGCTGACGCTGGGCTCACTATTAACTTGAGTAAATGTGAATTTGGTAGAGCCTCCATTGTGTATCTGGGAAAAATTATTGGCAGGGGTCAAGTACGCCCAGTGGCCGCGAAGGATTCCTCACAGCTGCGTGTGCTTAAAGAAAACCAAGTTGTCACGTGTTGGCGGCGGGACTTGAGCGGCTGACTAGACACAGAGATGTGCTCTGTTTTGTGTTCGTCTTTTTGTTTTTGATTAATTTCTCCCACACTTTGTTTATATTTTGAGTTACTGTAATAAATACCCCTATTCGATCGAGCCTTTGTGTCGCTCCTCTCTTGTGTTATGGCAGTGGCCGTAACAGGAATTAAGAGTCATCCATTTTTTTTATATCAGCAATGCATTCCGTTAATTTTGTGTAAGGGTGGTTCACCAAAGGGGTTCAGACTGCAGGGTTGCTGAATGACTAAAAAAATGTTATCAGCAAGATGGCAGAAAACTGTACATTTCTTGTCTATTACCACCCACTGCTACTTATACCAACGAAGGAAATAAGCACAGTTACAATAGCAAAATATGTGGGAGAGCGTTGCTATAATGTGACAATATTATATTGCAATAAGTAGCACATCAAAGTTAATACCCAATCATAACTAGTTACCAAGTAAATGAGCAGAGAGTCAAAGAGAAGAGCAAGAGAGCAGAGAGTCAAAAGAGACAGCAAGAAAGCAGAGCATAAAAAGAAGAGACCAGAGCAATAGTAACAATCTTCTTTTATCCCTTCCTTGACCATGTGACTGAAACCCAAATGTGAGACATTCAAACTGTACAATCAGAAGTAAAATTCCCACACTGTACTGAAGGTGTGACAATTCATAGACACCCGATGCACAGGCATCTTGGCCTACAGGTCTTGATCACTATCAGCACCTTTGTGTCTTCCAAATGGCCCTTGTAGCAAGAGAGAGGGGGTTGAAACACCAAAGCACATGTCTTTGTTCATTTTTAAAATATCTTTGGATATTTTCCTCCCTATAATTGAATTAGTAAGTTTCGTCAGAGTGCGAAGAAATATAGAGCTGAGTATCATCTGCGTAACAGTGAAAACTAATGCCATGCTTCCTAATGATATCTCCCAAAGGTAGCATATACAGAGTGAAAAGCAACGGTCCTAGTACTGAGCCTTATGGTACTCCATATTGAACTTGTGATAGATATGACATCTCTTCGTTTACAACTACAAACTGACAATGGTCTGATAAGTATGATTTGAACCATGCCAATGCAAATCCACTATGTCAACATTTCTAGTCTATTTAAAAGAATATTGTGGTCGATAGTCAAAAGCAGCATTGAGATCTAATAATACTAATAGAGAGATATAACCATGACCTGATGACAAGAGCAAATGATTTGTTACTCTAATGAGAGCAATCTCAGTACTATGAAATGGTCTAAATTCTAACTGGATATCCTCAATGATACCATTTCTTTCCAAGAAGGAACATAGTTGCAATGATACTGCCTTGTTCTAGTATTTTTGACAGAAAAGGTAGATTTGGCCTGTAATTGACCCTTCGCAAAACCCGTCCCCTGTTGCTATGCCCGACAACCCAAGTGCTCTCACTCCACACATAATGTTCTCACGCACTGAAAAAACATTGCGGAGCAAAGAGGACATTGACAACGTATGAAACAGTTTCATATTTAAAATATTGTAATATTTTAAAGAAGTTTAAACAATAAATACTGCATAGTGGCTCCTTAATGTGTCGTGATAGACTGCTGTAACTCCTTCAAGCGGCTTGTGAACCGATCACCTCTTCATACTAGTTCATTTATAGTATTAAATAAATATGAATGGACATCAGTGAGTGCACACAATTTTTCAAGTTCAAATTTATCAACGTTAATCTACTATACTCCACTGAATGCTTTGTCAGATAAAATGGCGGATTCGGGGTTATGATTGGTCAGATCACCTGTTTGCGAAGGGTCAATTGACTTAGGATCAAGTTGTGGGTTTTTAATAAGAGGTTGGATAATAGTTTAAAAGATTTTGGTATGTATCCCAGTGATAAAGATGAATTAATTATATTAAGAAGAGAATCTATGAGCTCCAGAAGCATCTCTTTTAATAGCTTAGTTGGTATAGGGTCTAACATACATGTTGTTAATTTCGATGATTTAAAAAGTTTAGACAATCCTTCCTCTCCTATAGCAGTGAATGAATGGAATATTTCCTCAAGGACACTATAATTCACTGTACTGTAGTAGACAGTTGCATGGCTATAATTTTCTCGCTAATAATGTCAATCTTGCAAGTAAAGAAGTTCATAAAGTCATTAGTGCTGTGGAAACATCACAAGTTGAAGCTTTATTTCTCGTTAATTTAGCCACTGTATCAAATAATTACTTAGGGTTGTGTTTATTTCCTCCTAAAAGATTAGAAAAATAAGCAGGACTAGCAGTTTATAAGGCCTTTCTGTACTCAATCATTCTCTCTCTCCATGAAATGCAAAATACTTCTAGTTTTGTTTTCTTCCAGCTGTAATAAGTACCGCTTAGTTTTAAAATACTCAAAATATAAATAATTTGTTAATTTTCCTTATGTTAAATGTTACCCCTTCATTCCTCAAACTTACATATTCTTCCCTTATACTTACACATACTTTAGGTTCCCTAAAATTCCCAACAGTTAAGCTGTTATTTTGCTATTATGCAAAATTGACTTTTGCATGGTGTTTGGACATAAATGTGTGTTGGCAGCATGTGTACACAACCACCCTATAGCAACAAAAATCCACCCAATCCTTTTTTTTTAATCGCCATAAATCATAAGCAGTGTCTCCCAATGACCTGTTTTCAGCCATGGTGCTAATGTGACGTCACATTAGCCACAGGCCCTGCCCACGAATGTTTACAGACACTGCCATTTAACATAGAACCGCCCTCAGAGAGTTCACTGCGAGTTGTACACTGTCTGCCATTGCTGCACTGATGAGAATGTCTCCCAAGTGTTTTAGGTGTTCTGTAGCTGGATGTATTAATCAACATAGCTTAGCTCCCTCCTATACTCACAAAATCTGAGGCGCTGAAGACGAGGTGGATTAATTTTGTTTTCAAAGAAAATGCTCAACTCTACCGAAATTCGTTTATGTCTGCGCTTATGTCATTTTACACCAGACTGCTTTGTGAATGAGGGTTAGTATAAAGCAGGTTTTGCACAAAAGTTTCTCCTGAAGGATTTTTCAATTATCAAACTTGGATATAAATATAAAAACATGATATTAAATTTACAAACAGTATTCAGCTACACTTACTGTACAATTGCACGTAGCCGCAAGGTTCCATAGTCGGCGCAATAAATGTTGTATGCGTTCTGAAGAGATTACACGTTTAAACAAACAGGCTCCAGTCTAGAGCCCTGTGCGAGACTGTTTTCTTAAACCCGCACCCGCCTGCTCCCGCTGAATGTATGACCAGGACTGCCCGCTCCCGCAACCTATCTGTTCCACTCCCGTCCACGCCCGCAATGTTTGTGTCCACTCCCGCCCGCTCCCGTGGACTTTATCTCACAACTTGTGAAAAATGTAGGTACACAAATACTCAGACTAAATATTCATATACCCCCCTTAAAAAACCTACTGGAAGCCTCGACGTGGCTAGGGGGTGGCAACGTGGACACGGCAACGCGACCACGGTGAATTCCAGTCCAGGTCGTCGACCTAAAGGGCTAGCTACCCAGGAAGACGCAACCATCAGCTACGACACGCACAAAAATGAGGATCCGGAGCGGCACAGACGGAAGCATGAGCTCTACGTGCACTGGAGCAACCTACAACCTGAAGGGACCTGGAGAAGAAAATTGTCGCAGGACTTGGAGTGCACAGAACATGGACCGGCCGAAGAGACAAAACAACTGCCTACGGATGTGCTCATACAACTGCAGGACCGTCAACTCGGAGGCTGATCTTGCAACGCTCATGGAGGCCAGCAAGAGAATCTGCTTTGACGTGCTGGCCCTTCAAGAAACGAAAGTCAAAGCCACAACTACCAGGAAGACGGACGACGGAGATCTCATCATCCTTGGTGCAAAAGTCGACAAGAAGAACATCGGAGGTGTCGGTTTCATCGTTCACCGAAGTCTCGAGCCTAAAGTCGATTCAGAGGATGTCATCAGCCCATGTCTCGCAGTTCTACGCATCAAAGTCAACAAGTCGACCACTATGTCCATCATCAACGCCTATGCACCAACATCAGCAGCATCAGACGAGGACAAGGACGACTTCTATGCAGAACTGGAGAACACCATCAAATGAGAGAGAGCCTACTACAAGATCTGCGGAGACTTCAACGCCACCATCGGAAAACAACCTCACACCACATCAGCTAGAATCGGGCCGCACGCCACAGGAGACACCAACGACAACGGTGACCGACTGACGGACCTCCTGAACGCCTGCAACCTGTTCCATGGCAACAGCATGTTCCAGAAGAAGCCAAAATCGTGCTGGACATGGACCAGTCCAAATGGAATGTCCCACATGGAACTAGACCACATCCTGATCAAGAAAGGCGACAAAGATGACATCAAGAACTATCGCCCCATCGCTCTGCTCTCCCAACCGTACAAACTGTTCACCAAGATCATCCTGAACAGACTGGAGAAGTTCATGGACGAGTTTCAACCAGTGGAACAAGCGGGCTTCCGAAAAGGATTTTGCTGCATGGACCACATCCACACCGTCACACAAATCATCGAGAAGGCGAGGGAGTACAAGACCCCACTCCTCTTCTGCTTCGTCGACTACACCAAGGCGTTCGACAGTGTGGAGCTGAACGCAGTATGGAACTCGCTCGCTCGTGCCGGAGTGGACAACAAGTACATCAACCTATTGGAACAATGCAATTTGGACACGTCCACCAAGATTCGACTGTTCCACAAGGATCTCATTGTTCCAATCTGCAAGGGAGTACGTCAAGGAGACACCATCTCTCCGAAGCTGTTCACATCGGCATTGAACAACGCCATGCTGGAACTGGACTGGAACGACAAAGGAATCTCCATTGACGGCAAGAAAATCAACAATCTCCGCTTTGCCGACGTTTGGTGAGTCAATGCAAAGATAAAGGCATTGATGTCACCCGAACACTAGGCCTGATCAGCAATACCTCACAAGAACTCCAACAGATGGTGGACGAACTGGACGCTGTCGGCAGATCGATCGGACTGACAATGAACCGAAGCAAGATGGAAGTCATGAGAAATCAGTGGGCAGACCGGACACCAATCGCAGCACAAGGAACCATACTACCAGACGTCGATCAATACGTCTACCTCGGACGAGTGATCACGATGGACAACGACCTCAAAATAGAAATCAGTCGGAGAAAGCGAGCTGCATGGGCTGCCATGAAGAACATCAAGGAAGCCGCTCAACTCGTCAGTGACAAGAAGATCAGAGCGCAACTCTTCGACTCCACCATTCTTCCTGCACTCTGCTATGGAGCTGAAACTTGGGCTGACAACAAAACCTCAACAAAGCTCATCACCACGACGCAGAGAGCACTGGAAAGATCACTTCTAGGGACAAACCGCCGCGAACAACACAAACGAGGGCTGAGAAGTGCCGATCTTCGGCAACAATCAGGCATACGAGACGTGGCAGAACATATTAGAACAGTGAAGCACCGATGGGCAGGCCACGTCGTTAGAAGAACTGATGATCGATGGTCTTACCGCACGACTTTCTGGTACCCAAGGGACGTCAAAAGAACACCAGGACGTCCCGCAACACGTTGGAGCGATTCGATGAAGGCTCTAAATCCACCTGGCGGCCACTGGACTCAAGTCGCTCAACATCAAAAGAAATGGAAGGAAGCGTGTGCCCGTCGCCGTACCCCGGCTGACTAGCGGGCATCTAAGTATCTAAGTAAGTAAGTAATATTCGTTCAAGTTAACATCATTAACAGATTTATGTCCGTTGTAACCGAACACTTTTGCATATTTATCGCAACTTACAAAGTTTTTTTTTTCAGTGACAATTGACCCTTTGCAAAGCCTGCCCCCTGTTGCTATATCCGACAACCCATGCTCTCTCACACCACACATGTTCTCTCGCAGTGAAAAATACATCGCAGAGCAAAGAGTAAACTGCTTTAAAAAATTGCAAAAATATAGCAATTTTTTAAAGCAGTTTAAACAATAAATACCATATAGTGGCTCCTTAATATGTCGTGACAGATCCTTCAAACGGTTCGTGAACCGATCATCTCGTCATACTAGTTCATTTATAGCATAAAATAAACATGAATATACATCAGAAGGAATGTTGTTTCAACCGCAGAAAGACGTGAGTACGAACAATATTTGATGTTAACCAATGTTAATCTATTATAGGCTACTCCCTGACGGCTTTGTCGGATAAGATGGCGGATTCGGCGTTATCATTGGTTAGATCGCCTGTCAATCAAACTGTTTGCGAAGGGTCAATTGAGAATTGTTTCCATATGTCTGACTTGCCTTGTTTTGACTTGCCAGGTCTCATCAAAAGCCATGTTTCTTTTCCATTCTAGCTGTAAATTGAATTTATGTGAAAATAAGAAAGTACTTATCGATTATATTTAGTTTCTCAGCTTCTTGTGGTGACTCTCATCGTTCCTAGCGGGTCTCCCGCTAAATTTTCTGACCGCCCACTCCCGCCCGCAGCAAGTGTAAAATCGCCCACTCCCGCGAAATTTGCGTTGGGTCCCACGGGGAGCCCAAACCCAATAAAGCTCTTTAATCCAGTCCAGGATGTTCAGTCATACAGTCTGCTCAAGCTGCCACATCCATCTTTTCACCTTTATTGCAATAAAATGCATGACATGAATGCATGTCATAACAGCTAGATGAGAGCGAGATCAATTATAACCGTAAGTTAACTAAGCTATACCTTAGATCCTTGATCGATTGCTCCTGTCTGCCTCACTGCTGAATTGTTTGAGTCTGTTGCTCCGTATAGCTTTGTTTTGAATCTATTTATTGTCATTGTTTGCTGTCTACTTTATCTTCACTATATATCTGATATTGTCTTATATTGCCTATCACATTAATCTGACATCGCTAGTTTTTAATCTTTTAATCTAAATCACCATCACAATGCGTTAGCATTACGCTAGTTTGTGTTATCCGTGCCCACCGTCATTTCTGTCGCACTCTCCTTTTTCTACAAGTTCATCAAACAACTGGTAAGTCGGGTCGGTCTACGAACACGGTAAGCTATGTCATCTTCTCCTTTCATTGTTACTTGCACTGCCTGTCACATGCATAGTATAGCTTTTTCTGTCAGCGATGAGGCATTCACATGTCATAAATGTAGGGAAGTAGTCAGGCTGACAGAGAAAATCTCAGAATTAGAGACACGCATCCAAACTTTAATTGAGGATAGTAAGAATGCAAGGGCTTCAGATACTGTTTTGGATGTGACTAGCTTAGCGAACTCCGTACATTGTTCGGTTCCGGCTGTAGAGCCCGTGCAGCAGGGCAACTTTGTGACTGTGAGGCGGCCTAGTCGTGTGAAAAAACACCACTCTTCCGTTCCGATTAGAACATCAAACAGGTTCTCCCCACTCAGTGACGCACCCACTGAGAATCCTGTTGAAAGTGCCCTAGTTATTGGCGATTCTATTACACGGAATGTGAAAATAGAGACACCAGCCACCATAGTCACATGTTTGCCGGGAGCCAGAGCGCCTGACATCAAAGCAAATTTAAAAGTGCTGGCTAATGCTAATCGTAAATACTCTAAGATTGTTATTCACGTCGGCGCTAATGATGTTCGACTTCGCCAGTCGGAGATCACCAAAATTAACATTAAAGAGGTGTGTGAAATCGCACGTATGATGTCAGACACTGTAATTTTTTCTGGACCCCTTCCTGCTCGTAGGAGTGATGAGATAATTAGCAGACTTTCATCACTCAATGGCTGGCTGTCTAAGTGGTGTCCACAGAATAATATAGGTTTCATAGACAATTGGAAAAGTTTTTGGGGCAGACCTGACCTGTTGAAAAGAGATGGTATTCATCCCTCCTGGGGTGGTGCCGCTCTTCTCTCTAGTAATATGGCACATAGTCTTAGAGCTCAACCTTGACTAACTGGGGCCCAGGTCAGGAAGCAGACAGACTGGCTAAACCGACCGTCTGCTAGCTGTCTCACGTCACAGAATTCAGATAAATCCCAACACATAGAGACTATTTCACCTAGATATCATCACATAGAGACTGTGTCTGTACACCGAACTAATAAATACAGAAAACTTCCAAACCCATTTACGGGTGATAATTTAATTGATGTTCAACAAGTAGTAAACAGACATTATAAAGATAAACAAATGATAAAGCTTGGGTTGCTGAATATTCGATCCCTTTCTTCAAAAGCACTTATAGTAAATGATATTATCACAGAAAATAATCTAGATGTGCTGTGTTTGACAGAAACCTGGCTAAAATCAGACGATTACATTACTTTAAATGAGTCTAGCCCTCAAGGTTACTATTATCGACACGAACCTCGTCAGAAAGGTATTTAGTATTTTTTTTAGTATTTAGTACTTTAGTATTACTCAAAAGTCTTTCAAATATATCTCGTTTGAAGTGATGGTGCTCTATGTAACGTTATATAATGCAAGTGACAAATTTCATTTGAAATTTGTGTTGGCTACTGTATACAGGCCACCAGGGCACCATACAGACTTTATCAAAGAATTTGCTGATTTTCTCGCGGAGTTAGTACTGGCTGTGGATAAAGTCCTTATTGTTGGTGATTTTAATATACATGTAGATAATGAAAAAGACGCTTTGGGATTGGCATTAACAGATATTTTAAGCTCTATTGGAGTTAGACAACACGTGTCAGGACCAACTCATTGTCGTAATCATACTCTAGATCTAATATTGTCACATGGAATCGATATTGATGCCGTTGAAATTCTGCAGCAGAGCGATGACGTCTCAGATCATTATCTAGTCTCATGCGTGCTACATTTAACCAAGGCTGGAAAACCGCCTGTCTGCCATAAATATGTTAGAACCATCACTTCTACCACTAAAAACTGCTTTATAAATAATCTTCCTGATCAGTTTCATCAACTTAGCAAACCAGACAGCTTAGAAGAACTCGATGTTGCAACAGAAACTATTGACGCTCTCTTTTCCAACACTCTAGACTCTGTCGCTCCTTTGCGCTTAAAAAAGATTAAGGATATTAGTCCAACGCCATGGTATAACGAGCACACTCGGGCCCTTAAGAGAGCAGCAAGAAAAATGGAGCGCAGCTGGAAGAATTCCATACTAGAAGTTTTTCGGATTTCATGGAGAGAGAAAATGATGGAGTACAGAAAGGCCATAAAAACCGCTAGATCTGCTTATTTTTCAAATCTTTTAGAAGAAAATAAACACAACCCTAAGTATTTATTTAATACAGTGGCTAAATTAACGAGAAATACAGCCTCAACTTCTGATGTTTCCAAACAGCACAGCAGTAATGATTTTATGAACTTCTTTACTTGCAAGATTGACAACATTAGAGAGAAAATTATAGCCATGCAACTGTCTACTACAGTATCACATCAGACAGTGGATTGTAGTATCCCTGAGGAAAAATTCCATTCATTCGCTGCTATAGGAAAGGAAGAATTGTCTAAACTTATTAAATCATCAAAATCAACAACATGTATGTTAGACCCTATACCGACTAAGCTATTGAAAGAGATGCTTCCAGAGGTCATAGATCCTCTTCTTAAGATCATTAATTCATCTTTATTACTAGGTTACGTCCCGAAAAATTTTAAGCAGGCTATTATCAAACCTCTTATTAAAAAACCACAACTTGATCCTGGTGAATTAGTCAATTACAGACCGATTTCCAATCTACCTTTTCTGTCAAAAATACTAGAAAAGGCAGTATCATCTCAACTTAGTTCCTACTTGGGAAGAAATGGTATCTGTGAGGATTTCCAGTCAGGATTTAGACCGTACCATAGTACTGAGACTGCTCTCATTAGAGTTACAAATGATTTGCTCTTATCATCAGATCGTGGTTGTATCTCTGTATTAGTGTTACTAGACCTCAGTGCTGCTTTTGACACTATCGACCACAATATTCTTTTGAATAGACTAGAAAATTATGCTGGAATTAGTGGAAATGCATTGGCATGGTTCAAATCATACTTATCTGACCGTTATCAGTTTGTAGTAGTAAACGAAGAGATGTCATTTCGATCACAAGTTAAACATGGAGTACCACAAGGCTCAGTTCTAGGACCGTTGCTTTTCACTCTGTACATGCTACCCTTGGGAGATGTCATTAGGAAGCATGGCATTAGCTTTCACTGTTACGCTGATGATACTCAGCTCTATATTTCCTCGCGCCCTGACGAAACCTACCAATTCTCAAAATTAACAGAATGCGTAGCTGATATAAAAAATTGGATGACTAGTAATTTCCTACTACTAAATTCAGAAAAAACAGAGATTCTAATTATTGGACCAAAAACTTCTGCACATAATAACCTAGAATACTGTCTAACACTTGATGGCTGCTCTGTTAAGTCGTCTTCGTCAGTTAGGAACCTGGGTGTGCTCTTTGATACCAATCTTTCATTTGAATGCCACATTTCTAGCATATGTAAAACCGCATTCTTCCATCTTAAAAATATATCTAAATTGCGACATATGCTCTCAATGACAAATGCGGAACAGCTAGTTCATGCGTTTATGACCTCGAGACTAGATTACTGTAATGCTCTACTGGGTGGTTGCCCTGCTCGCGTGATAAACAAATTACAGCTGGTCCAAAACGCAGCTGCTAGAGTCCTTACTAGAACCAGGAAGTATGAACATATTAGTCCGGTTCTGTCAAAACTGCACTGGCTCCCTATTAAACATCGTATAGATTTTAAAATCTTGCTAATTACTTACAAAGCACTAAATGGCTTAGCTCCCCAGTACCTGAGTGAGCTCTTAATGCATTATAGTCCTTCGCGTCTATTACGATCTCAGAATTCTGGCCAGTTGTTAATACCTAGAATATCAAAATCAACCGCGGGCGGTAGATCCTTTTCCTATTTGGCACCTAAACTCTGGAACAATCTTCCTAGCATTGTTCGGGAAGCAGACGCACTCTGTCAGTTTAAATCTAGACTAAAAACGCATCTATTTAACCTGGCATACACATGACGCACTATAAACTCTTGTCCTCATATCCGTTAAAGGATTGTTAGGCTGCATAGATCAGGTCAGCCGGAACCGGGAACACTTCCTATAACACCAGATGTACTCGTTACATCGGAAGAAGAATGGCGTCTACGCTAATTTTTTGTCTCTCTGCTTATCCCGAGGTTTACCAATTAACATGATTGGCTGGATCCGGGCTGTGTCCGGGTCGGACGGGGAACCTGTGCCTGTGTGCGGCAGCAACATGGCCCTGTGGTGTCGGCGGAGACCGTGTGAACGAGCTCATCCTTTGTGAAGACCTTACCGACTCATCAGCCAGCCAGCACATATCCCAACAAACCGTCCCATACCGGCGTGATCAAAAAGATCTTAAACTAGATGGAACTAGATTAAATATTTTGACTGTTGCGATTCCAAATCGGTTTAATGACCTGTAACTCTGCCTGAGTATCGGACAAGTGTTCACTGTTGGCCAGAGGAGAACTGGCCCCCCAACTAAGCCTGGTTTCTCCCAAGGTTTTTTTCTCCATTTGTTGGAGTTTTGGTTCCTTGCCGCTGTTGCCTTTGGCTTGCTTAAGTTGGGGACACTTGCTTGATATTCAGCAGTGTTTTTGATATGCCTGCATTGGCGCCGTTGTATGCGAACTGATCTGAGCCGGACGATTACGTCACTGTTTTCTCCAGTGCTGCTATACCTAAATTAACTAGACTAATAACTATTGATCTTTGCAACGGAATGAATCAATAATATATAGAATAAGCTGCACAATGACACCATTT
Source organism: Zacco platypus (assembly GCA_038088235.1). Taxonomy (NCBI): domain Eukaryota; kingdom Metazoa; phylum Chordata; class Actinopteri; order Cypriniformes; family Xenocyprididae; genus Zacco; species Zacco platypus. Next base: position 23,600,918 of record CM076078.1, on the reverse strand, counting down.
TCTTATTAATGTAAAGCTGCTTTGCCACAATTTGCATTGTAAAAAGCGCTATATAAATAAAGATGACTTGACTTGACTTGACTATACCTGTTCTACTTCCATACAGCATATGTTCCCTGGCTCTGTAGGCATCTTACAACAGTTCCCACACAAACACCTACAGAGAGTCATTGATTATCCTGACGGAACATGCAAATTGATTACTTGAAGTTATCTCCATATGGGTTGCTACATAAAAACATCAACTAACCATTCAGAAACGTTCTGTTGCATTCTATGTGTTGTCACTTCTTCTCAGTGAAACACCAAGAGCATATGAAATGACAGCTTGATTTTTACAGCGCACAAACAGTTGCAGTTTTAGTGCTGCCATGCCAATAATACTGTACAACTCGACATACATTCGGTTTACATTGGGGCTGTACGATGTATCCTTTTAGCATGATATCGCGATGTGCGCATCCATGATAGCCACATTACAGAAATTGCAAAGTTTAACCGAAGTTTCACGTGTTTAGGTCGCCGCGGAGATACACGTGAACATCGAATTGAGTTCACTTCCGCATCTATTTGAGCTTGAACAGACACATACACGCAGAATTATGTCAAAATGTCAACATAGTGGCTTATGGCTTAGATAAAGCAAACAAAGAAAATGGATCATTATAAAGGATTGGCATTTTTGGTATTAAAATCTTAAAGGCTTACTGTTTTTTGTGTCATAAATGTTAACAAACAAAATACAAAGAGAAAATCACTTTTGCAGCTTTAACACAGATTAATTATATACAGTGAAGACTATGTGTTATTTTACATTTGATTTGATTCTGTCATTATTCACTCTTTCTCATGTTGTTCCAAACCTGTATTAATTTCTTCCTTCTGCTGAACATTTTGAAGAATGTGGGTAACCAAACAGTAGCTGGTCCCCATTAACTTCATAGAAAAATATATATGGAAGTCACTGGTGACCTGCAACTGTTTAGTTTCCCACATTGTTCAACAGAAGAAAGAAACTCATTAAGTTTTAAAATAACTTGAGTGAGTAAATGACAGAATTTTAATTTTTGGGTGAACTATTCCTTTAATTCTCATACCTTTATTATTGTTATCTTGTTACAGGTCCATCTGATCTGTTTATTTTATGTCGTTATTTAAATATTTCATTTAATATTGTGAATTTTGTACAGTTACATTTGTTTTTTTATATAAGAGGATACTGTTTATCTTAAGTTATTTTAACTGAGAGGCCCAAGCTCTTCTTTTTATTGAAAATAGCATTCTGAAGCTTTAAATAATACTAATTGATAAGCTAATATGGAACGTATGAAAGAGCTAGTGTCAGAATAAAAAGGCTGGTGTCGTGGCGAGGCATTAGATGAGGCTCATGCAGTTCTGGTGCTCATTCGAGAAGATGTAGACACAAGTGCAATAGAAGAGACAATGCAAACTGTGAAGTGCTTGGGACGTGTGCGAGTCAGAGGCTGAATTTTCAACAACTAACTAAACCAATACTTGGTCTTGTGTGAATGTAAGGAAGAAGTAAAAGGCGGAATTGTTCCTATTCAAGTGTTTCCTATTGAGGGTGGAGGGCCGTGGCCTGTTATCAGATGCAGTTACACAAGTCAGTACGCAAGTTGATATGTCCAGAATGCAACAAGCTCCAGGTAAAAATGTTGAAGACCTTTGACATTGTTCCCTGAAGAGGAGGCTGCTGCCAAGTTGACAAAGGCCATCCTGCGAGACGTGACTGATTTACTTGACAAGACGTCTAAGTCCTCAAGTGAGTATGGAAGTTATCGAACTATACGAACTTTCTCTGGGTTGTTACCCACCCCAGAAGAGCAGTTCGACCACTGGTTGGGTCAAGCACGACTCATGGTGTAAGAGTATGACTGTTCTCTGAGAGAGAAGAGGCAGAGACTGATGGAAAGTCTCAGAGGCCCGGCACTTGACATTGTAAAAGTGCCACGAGCCAGTGATCCTGATGTGAGCCCCGAAGACTCCTTGGAGGCCCTAGAGCATGCTTTTGGGACAGCAGAGTCAGGAGAAGAGCTTTATTTTGCATTTCATCTACTGCAGCAACAACCAGGTGAGAAGCTGTCTGACTTTCTCAGACGTCTAGAACAGTCATTGAATGGGGTGGTGCAGAGAGATGGACTCCCCCTTGGATGCGCAGATAGAGCAAGACTTGACCAATTCTTGCGTGTTGCGATAGCCTCTGATCTGATGTTAGTTAACCTTCGTTTGAGAGAGAGGAGAGCAAAGCCCCCGACCTTTCTCCAGCTGTTAAAGGAGATACGCACAGAAGAGGATTATGAGGCCTCACAAAGGAAGATAACTCCTGTCCTTCAAGGTGGAAATGTAAGGCAGAATGCTGATGTGAAACAGACTGAAATTGAGAACTTGAAGTCTGAGATCAAAGAACTTAAGGCCCTTTTGCTGCTGTCGTGTCTAAGCCAGCCCACGACACATCAGTTAGCAGTGAGAAAATTCCCCCAAATGTAGTGTACAGTGAGTTTGGACAGTGAGATAGCAGCTTTGAAAAAACAAATGAAGCGCTTGCAAAAGAAAGTAACAAATAAAGTAGCTGAACCTCAAGCTGCCGTTTCAGCTGTGAATACCTCAACACCAGTAGCCAGCTCCCCACAGCGATCATTCAAAGCATCAGAGGAACACTTCTGTTATCGATGTGGTGAGAATGGGTATTTTGCAAGGAAGTGCCAAAGCCCAGAAAACCAGGCAAAAGTTATCAAGAGACTTATCCAAGCTCTGAAGCTGTCCAAGCACAACCAGCCATCAAGTGATGCCACCGCTAATACAGTTAACTGTTATGTTGAGAAAAGTACAGCTGACATGCCTGAGGGTGTGCCAATTCCTGATGGGTTAGTTGGGCCGCCTAGCCTGGTGCCGCTGAAGGTTAATGGACAACCCTGCACTGCTCTATTAGATAGTGGCTCTCAGGTGACGATCATTTTTGAACCCTGGTACCTGAAGTACTTGTCTGATGTCCCCATTCAGTCAGTATCTGGTCTTTCCCTGTGGGGTTTAAGTGAGTCTGGAGCTAGCTAGCCTTACCGTGGCTATGTGGTAGTTGATGTAGAGTGTCCAGCTGAGGTGGTAGGAACCAATCAGACTGTAACTATCCTAGCTCTCATATGTCCTAACCCCAGGGCTGAAGATAAGACGTCTGTCATTGTGGGCACCAATGCAAGCCATGTTAGACGTTTGGTGAGTCAATGCAAAGATAAAGGCATTGATGTCACCCGAACACTAGGCCTTCATGTTCATGTTGAGGGAGATCAACCTGCTCTAAAGGGTCTTTTGGGTCCAGTCCAAGAGGAGGAGGCTGGCCGTGTCCGATGGATGGGTCCTGGCCCCTTGGTCTTACCCCCAGATGATGACACTCAAGTTTTGCGCAAAGTCGAGCTGAAGAAGCCAGTTGCTCAAGAACTCCTGATGATAGACTCCTCACTAGAACGTGCCTTACCTGCTGATGTGATTTTTCATCCCATGGTTGTGCCCAGTGGGGCACTGGATGTCAACAGTTTGAGAATACTACTAAAGAATGACTCTTCCAGAGAAACTTCCATACCGGTGGGAACAGTGATTGGAAGTGTGTACCACATTGATTCAGTGGTGACGATTTCCCCTAAGGAGACTGCTTCCTCTGATTTTGATGAGAGCAACTTTGGGGACTCTCCTATTTCAGAACAATGGAAGAACAGATTATGTAAGAAACTGGTTAAGAAGTCTCATGTATTCTCAATGCACGAGTAGGATTAGCAAGAGGAGTGGAGCACAGAATCTGTCTTTTTGATTCCCGGCCTTTCTGTCACCGATCACGCCGGCTAGCCACTGCAGATATCGAAGATGTGAAAAAGTATTTACAAGAACTACTGCAGGCAGGGATTGTAACAGAGTCACAAAGCCCCTATGCATCTCCAATAGTTGTAGTCAGAAAGAAGACTGGTGCTATTAGGATGTGCATAGACTACTGACTGTTGAATAGCCGGACCATACCTGACCAGTACACAACACCATGCATTGAAGATGCGCTGAATGCATTAACAGGGAGTCAGTGGTTCTTTGTACTGGATTTGCGCTCAGGCTACTACCAGATAGCTATGTCCGAAGAGGACAAAGAGAAGATGGCATTCATTTGTCCGTTAGGATTTTTCCAGTTCGAACGAATGCCTCAAGGCATTACTGGGGCACCAGCAACCTTTCAAAGGGTGATGGAAAAGGCTGTCGGTGACATGAACCTCTTACAAGTGCTGGTGTACCTGGACGATGTGATAGTGTTTGGGAAAACGCTTGAGGAACATGAAGAGAGACTGCTCAATGTCCTAGATCATCTCGGTGAAGTTGGGCTGAAACTCTCAGTGGACAAGTGCCAGATCTGTCTGCCAAGGATCAAGTACCTGGGGCACATCGTATCTGCTGATGGAGTTGCCCCCGATCCAAACAAGATTGAGACTGCCACTACATGGCCCATTGCAACAAATCTGAAGACGTTACAATCTTTCCTAAGATTTTGCGGTATTATCGCCGATTCATTCAGAACTATTCTGAAATTGTTAGACCACTGACTGAACTCACAAAGGGATATGTTCCAACTCAGAAGAGAAATAAGCACGCCCAAGATGTGAACAAAGTCTACTTGAAAGAATCCGAGCCATTCGGAGAAAGATGGGACAAATCCTGTACCGATGCATTTCATCGTATAATACACTGTCTGACACATGCGCCTGTCCTGGCATCTGCCAATCCACAACATCCATACATCCTGCATGTGGATGCCTGCTTGAAGGAACTGGGTGCTGTTATTTACCAAGAACATCCTGAAGACCTGAGGCCAGTTGCATTTGCAAGCCGAAAACTTAGCTCTGCAGAGAGAAACTACCCCATACATCAGCTGGAATTCTTGTCACTCAAGTGGGCAGTAGCCGACAAATTCCACAACTATTTGTATGAGGCAAGATTCACCATACATACTGACAACAACCCACTTACGTACATGCTGTCCAGAGCCAAGCTTAACGCGGTGGGGCATCGCTGGCTAGCTGTCCTAGTGACGTACGAGTTTGATGTGCGGTATCGCCCAGGCCGACAGAACATTGATGCCGACCTGTTGTCAAGGATGGGTGACTATACCTCAGTCTGGAGTGAAAACCATCTGCCAGAGAGTCTGTATCCCAGAGTCTGTATGCAGTACACCAGTCTGTGTTGCTCAGCTTGGAACATCTCCCCACTGTGTTCCTGACCTGTATGTGTTTCCCACACACATGGAGTTAAAGTCTCTTGTACTCATGTCCAAACTGAGTCTCCGGAAGGCTCAGAAGGAGGATGAAGCCATTGGACCGGCCATTCAAGCCGCCAAGCATGGACGCTGGCCAGAGGAGTGGAACATGAGACCTGAGTTGTCCAGATCGAAAAGGGAAGCTGGGAAGCTAACAATGAAAGATGGGTTGCTCTACTGATACAGCAAGAGACCATCTGGAGAGGTAATCAGCCAACTCTTCCTGCCCACGGAGTTCCGGGAGATGGTTATGAAGGCCATGCATGATGACCTAGGACACCTTGGACAAGAAAGAGTGGTTGACCTGGTCTGAAGTAGATTCTTTTGGCCTAGGCTGTCGATGCAAGTAGAAGTAGAATACATCAAGAAATGAAAGCTCTAGCGCAAGTTCTGTCAGGAAGACTCAAATGTTACGTCACTACTAATTTAGATCTAACCAATCATTATCCAACACATGTAGCATATAAGATCGGTACTCATCACACTTGTCTGAGTTCGCAGATGCTGACGCGAAACCTAATTGTTAGCATTCAGTTGCAAACTCAACCTCGTCCCTGAATAATCTCGCTGTTTGCGATTATTCAGATTCTGACGAAAATATTGTCCTGCATCTCCTCTTCCGTGTGTTTGCAGTACACGCGTTCAGTGCCGCTGCTGCATGGATATCTGAACCGGAGGATGTAAATTCACAGCTCATCAAAGTTGTTCAATGCCTTTCAGAGCCAGCTACCCTTTCGCACGTAAATTTCAAATATTCCGGCTGAACGCTCAGCGCGAGTTTTTTCAAAGCGACCGTCTTTCAGAACGTGTTACTTTATTGCTTTACGGTGCTCATTATTTGACAAACTGCAGCACAACAGAGCTGTATGAATAATGATCTGATTATTCATTTTCCGTTAAATTTTAACAAATTGAGGTCTATAGCTGGACATATCTGTCATTCTGATCGTCAAATACGCGCAAGTGGACGTGTTTTGCTGTTTAATCACTCATAATGATCGCGTTAGATAAGCTCCACGCGCCGCCATGCTAGTTCGCGCACAGCTCCGAGAATCGCACCGTTGGATTTATAGTATTCATTCTTTCAAATTGCATTAAACAAAAAGATTTTCCCTACTCCTCTCGGATCAAGCAATCAACAGCGTGTGGCTTCGACCTCATCTACCCTTCTAAATTCTCATCACACAATCCAGACGCCATTCCTAGACGTCCTGCTACAACTGCAACGTCAAATCTTAGTCACTCCACTGCCGCATCAGTTCAAGAGTTCGGTAGGTGTTTTGTCCCACCTGCTGCAGTTATGATGTCACCCCAACTCAGATCTTTTATCCTAGGTAAGGCCATTAACCCCTTAAAACCCTAAAGGTATTTTCAGTTCTTTTTCTGAGTGTCACACAAAAGTAAAGACTCATAACTCTCAAACGATACCCACCTTTTGACTCTCCTTGCTATAGTTTTGAAGGAAACTTAAAAAAAAAAAAAAAAAAAAAAAAAAACCTTCTCAATTCATACCTGCATCTGGATATCTAATTTGTGGTGATCCCATGAAGTATCAAAAGTTGGAGCATTTGGAATCAAGGTGGCCTTTTTGTTTAGCCCTCGTCACCCCCTAGTGGGTATTTTTAAAATTGCACTTTCACGTGGAGTAGCAGGTGATCCACACGTGGGAATCCGTTGATCTTGGCGTCATTTCAATCGGGAGCATCAACTGTAAGTAAGGATGTGCTATTTTCCTCAATCTATGCCTGTTTCATGAAGTTTTATGCTGAAATGCCACTTGATAGCTACATTTAGTTTTAGCTATAGCAGCTTGCGCTGTGGGGGTTTACGTGTTGTAATTGCGCGATCCATATTGCGATCGCTTCATTGGATTATGACGATGTTGGACTAATTTTAATCATGAGAATCAGCCATAAATAATGATGCCCACTCTAGCTTTCAATGGCACCTATTTCGTGATGAAGGCCGGAGTTTTGAAAATTTGATTATTATAATTTAAAGGTATGATTTGCCCGTGGGCGGTACACTCCGTCTTAGAGGTTAACTCAGCACTCGTTAAGAGTTAAAAGCAATGACTGGTCGCTACTGGAGTTCTAAGCTTTAAAATGATACCTCTTCGTGTCATTCCTCCTAGTGGTTGCTTAGTAATATGATTATGAATTTTTCGTGGGGGGGGGGGGGTTTACTGCTGGCTACTTTACTGCTGGCTACTTTACTGCTGGCTACTTTACTGCTTCCATCGCTTACAGTGACAGACTTATGGTTGACCGCGATGACGAGGCAGTTTTTCTCAACTTCCGATCCCAGTTAGCTACGAACCTCTCATTCGCCAAATTCGTCATCCTTTAGCATTACAGAGACATTCTGTGTCAAGCTTTAGATTGGAGGGATAAGTTAGGTCGTACCTATCAAAGATGGCAGACTTTAACCAACGATACAGGGTTTTTACTGAGTTCGCGGTATCCTTAAAATAACAAGTCACTCTGCCCCTCCTTTCCCTTCTTAACACGAGTATAGTCTGGTCTGTCACTGACGCTGAACTGCCGTCCGTCATTTTGGTAGCCAAAAGATTTTAGCCCGTGCAATTCGCAAGACCCGCCACTGTCGCAATGCCTGACGGCCCGCTCTCTCGCACCACACATCATGTTCTCACGGGGCGAGAATGCATCGTGGAGCCAAGAGGACACTGAAACTTTTTTCATATTTAATATACTGTAATTCTTAGCTGTTAAACACTAAATACTCAGAGGGGCTCTTTAATTGTTGTGACAGATCCTTCAGCGGCTCGTGAACCGATTATCTCTTCATGCCGGTTCGTTGTGGAGTCAAGTGAACATCGGAGGGAATGTCGTCAAACACGGAAAGACATGAGTACACACATTTTATATATATAAAAAAAAAAAAAAAAAATGTAATGATCAGATCTCGTGTTGAATTACATAAAATGCCTAGCCGATTTAAGCAAAAGGCTTGCTCCCTCCACACTCAACGCTTACACCACAGATTATTCCGGTATTAGTCACTCCGGTATTCCCACCTCGATCACGACCACTGTTCCTTGTCATTCTAATCATGATAACCGTAATCTTTATATTTCACCCATCCATAGATTGCTAGCAGGAAATATTTTATGCATTGTATTTTAATCCTAAAAGCCAAAGTCTTCATTTCATCTATTCGGCGGCCACCCAAAGGCATAGCCAAATCCTCCTGTAAACCTTCTGTTAACGCCTGGCAATCATTCATCTTCTGCAAAGTATCACTACAATGCTAGAGGCCATGCTTACGGCTTCACGTGTCCTTGGGAATTTACCACAGATTTTAAACATCAGTCTCGCTCGTGGGCGTTCACCTAATTTCTTAACTCTTTTCCTTAAACACTCAGTGTGACTACAAAGGTCTGGTGTCACTTTAACTTTTCTAAGTTAATAACAAATTCCGTCCCTCCTTCCATGATTAAATATCTAAGTTCACTTAGAACTACTGTCAACTTCTCTCTAATGGAGAACAGTTTGGTAAAGCTTTGTTCAGGACTCAATTAGCTTCTGTTCCAGGATCCCTCAATCTTTTCCCCTTCTACTGGGGATTGGCCTTCATTCAGAATTGTGGTAGCAACCACCGCAGCCGAGGATTTTCAACATCAGCCATCAAGCCCCTGGGAAGACTGTCTTCCTCTGCTATCGAATCATACATAAGACCAGATTCCAAAGCTCAGCAAGCTCGCTCAAGTTACAATCAAGGTAATTCATGCAAATACTGGTGGTGGTGTTACTATCTTACTCACTTATAATCATTGTCACTTGTCGCCGTTCAAGGCGTTGTGTCTATGTGGCCTAACGTGGCCTGTGTCACCACTCAAGGGTGTTGTGTCTATGCGGCCTAACGTGGCCTGTGTCACCGTTCAAGGGTGTTGTCTATGCGGCCTAACGTGGCCTGTGTCACCGTTCAAGGGTGTTGTCTATGCGGCCTAACGTGGCCTGTGTCGCCGTTCAAGGCGTTGTGTCTATGTGGCCTAACGTGGCCTGTGTCGCCGTTCAAGGCGTTATCTATGTGGCCTAACGTGGCCTGTGTCGCCGTTCAAGGCGTTATCTATGTGGCCTAACGTGGCCTGTGTCGCCGTTCAAGGGTGTTGTGTCTATGCGGCCTAACGTGGCCTGTGTCGCCGTTCAAGGCGTTATCTATGTGGCCTAACGTGGCCTGTGTCACCGTTCAAGGGTGTTGTGTCTATGCGGCCTAACGTGGCCTGTGTCGCCGTTCAAGGGTGTTGTGTCTATGCGGCCTAACGTGGCCTGTGTCGCCGTTCAAGGAGTCGTCTATGTGGCCTAACGTGGCCTGTGTCGCCGTTCAAGGCGTTATCTATGTGGCCTAACATGGCCTGTGTCAACCTGTGTTACCTCTTCTCTTTTCTCCTTCCTTTTCTTCGCTTTCTCTCTCACCACTCAGTGGTATTCATCCTTCCCTGCCTCTTGCGCCACGGTTAGCGGCTTCTCCACTGGTAAGTACAAGTCTCTAAGTCAATTTATGTTTTTCTGCCTAGGAACTATAAGAATCAGTACTGGCAAATTTCCGTTCCTTTCACAGTTCTTTGGGGGGTAGGCTCCGTCACAGGATAAATTATCCTTCACCATTTTTGGGGGTCGGCTACGCCCCTGCCTTCATCTTCAGGCAGGAAATGCAGAGTCCGCAACCCTCAGGATCTAAGCTACGGACGGGGCCTACGCCAAAGAACTTTATCTTACAATGTTTGCTTGCTGATTGTTAATAAATTTCATTGCAAGTTAATTTACCTCCCGAGTCTTTCTGGTAGAAATGAAAGCTCTAGCGCAAGTTCTGTCAGGAAGACTCAAATGTTACGTCACTACTAATTTAGATCTAACCAATCATTATCCAACACATGTAGCATATAAGATCGGTACTCATCACACTTGTCTGAGTTCGCAGATGCTGACGCGAACCTCCATCCTCCCCACCACCACCAGGATGGTCCCTGTCCATACCTCCCGGGGGTCGGCTACGCCCCTGCCTTCATCTTCAGGCAGGAAATGCAGAGTCCGCAACCCTCAGGATCTAAGCTACGGACGGGGCCTACGCCAAAGAACTTTATCTTACAATGTTTGCTTGCTGATTGTTAATAAATTTCATTGCAAGTTAATTTACCTCCCGAGTCTTTCTGGTAGAACTGTGGGGAATGTGTCACTCACAAGACCCCTATACAGAGAGCCTATGGATTTAGTGTGCATGGACTTTCTTTCCATGGAGCCTGACTCCAAAGGCATAAGTAACGTGTTAATGATCACTGATCATTTCACGAGATATGCTCAGGCTTTCCCAACTAAAAGCCAGAAGGCCCATGTTGTGGCAAAGGTCCTGATTGAGAAATATTTCATACATTATGGACTGCCTTCAAGGATCCATTCGGATCAAGGAAGATATTTTGAGAGCTTTTGATCTGAGAACTACATTTACATTTACATTTAGTCATTTAGCAGACGCTTTTATCCAAAGCGACTTACAAGTGAGGAATACAAACAAGCGATTCTTCATGAATTGGCAAATAGGCACAGGAAGTGCTCACAATACAAGTTTCATACATTGCTCAGTACCATAAGCTAGAGTAGGAAGGGAAAAAGGGAAGCATAGGGTTTTTTTTTATTTTATTTTATTTTTTTTATGAGGGGATCAAGTGTTCACGGAAGAGATGAGTTTTCAGCTGTCTTTGGAATATTGCCAGGGATTCTGCGTTCCTGATGAAAGTAGGGAGATCATTCCACCAGCAGGGAGCAGTGAACGAGAATGTTCTGGAGAGTGATTTTGTGCCTCTCTGTGATGGTACCACAAGCCTTCGTTCCTTTAGTGATCGCAGGCTTCTGGTGGGGACGTAGCGTTGTAGCAGTGTGTGGAGGTAGGAAGGTGCAGAGCCTGTGGTGGATCTATAAGCAAGCATCAGCGCCTTGAACTTGATGCGAGCAGCAAGGGGTAGCCAGTGCAAAGAGATGAAGAGGGGCGTGACGTGGGCTCTCTTAGGCTCGTTGAAGAACTGTTGACCTTGATGGGGATACGCAAGTCGCGGACAACCCTGTATCATCCGCAAGGAGACCCGCAGCCAGAAAGGTTCAATCGAACTCTGCTCTCTATGCTTGGTACATTAGGCCGGGAGAAGAGGAATACATGGAGTCAGCATGTGCCTCACTTGGTCCACGCGTTCAACAGCACCAAGTGTGATGCCACCAGGTACTCACCTTACCATTCAGTCCATAGAGATTGGCGACCGAGTACTGCTCCGGGAATCTTGGCCAGAGAGGCAAGCACAAACTGGAAAGCAAGTGGAATCCTGATCTGTATGTTGCCATTGGAAAGATGCCAAACCTATCTGTGTTCAAGATCAAATGGGAGGATGGAAGGCTAGGGACAAAGACTATACACAGGGACCACCTTCTTCCAATTGGACAGCTGGTGAGAATGCCACGCACTGACCAGGATGCTGATCTGCCCAAGACCAGAGCAGACACCCGTAAGAGAAGTCAAAGGGACTCAAGACCAGAGACTCAAGAGTTACAGGAGTTTTCTGATTTGTCCTCTGACATGGAGTATTATGTCACTAACCGTGCCACTCGGAGAGAGTCTGTCCCAAGGTTGCTAAATACCTCAAGGCCAGTAATTGAATTAGAAGATGACCCTAAAGCTGAACATATTCATGAAAATGATTCAGACTCAGAAGAGGTTGACCACAACTCTGAACCAGAACCTGAGGAAGAGGAGGGTGATCCAGAAGTAGCTCAAGAAGAGACTAGTGAAGCTGGATCAGAGTCTGAACAAGAGGTATCTGAGGTCCAGGAGGATAGAATGCAGCCCAGATCTCAGCCTAGACCTAAGAGAACTGCCAAGCCAACTATTAGACTTACCCATGATGAGCCTGGTAAATCAAGAGATGAGCCTTTGACCATAGTACACAGAGGGATAGTCATTAAAATAGGAAAACACTAGACACATTAGTTATTATACCCTTAGCAACTCCTTGTTAGTGTTTTAGTGTCTGATGAGGACACGCAGACATTTAAAAGGGGGAGGGTGTAACCCTGTTGAAATATATACATTTGTATAAGATATACAGTTTGAATAAATAATTTCATAGTGTAATAAATAGATTTTAAAGTTAAAAAAAGACTAGCAATAAGGTTATTATTTGTAATGAGAGAAATGCCTATTGGGTAATGTTTATCATTTATGGCATACAGCATATATGTGCAAATATTTGTTGGGTAATAATATATGTGAAAATGTGTTAAATATGCCTGTAAGAATAGGAAGAAAGAGTTCCACAATTGTTTTGTGAATTTTATGTTATTTCTGAAAGTTTGTGTATGAGCCAATCGTAATTGAGGTCAAAGAAAAAGAGGAATTGGGAGACGATCGCGGGTGGATGTCGAAAAGAGAAACGCAGTTGTTAATTTAACACAGTTGTTGTTAATCTAACGCACCAGATTACGTAAAGTGTTCAACAAGGACTCTTATACAAACGTGAACGGTGATAGTTCTGCCGGTGTGAGTGGTAAACTCGTCACAGTAAGTTTAAGTTAGCCGCTGATTTAGTGGTTAGTGTTTTGCATGGACTACTGACAAGCTAGCGGCCAGCGATCTCGATTGGTAAAGCTCGTGTAGAACTAGGAGACCGACGATGATCAAAGACCCTGACGGAGCCGGATAGCATTATCGAGTGGTGGACTTTGCTGAGATCGTCAACTATGTACATCTTCTCTTCATCGGGAATCCTCTCATCTTGTCTTCTGTTGCTGACGCCTTTGATCCTGTGAGTGAGAGGTTACATTCACATTGAGCAAAGGTACCGTATTTTTTGTTTTGGCCTATGTGGTGAAGCAGCCATTTGGTTTAAGGCTACAATACACCCGATTCAGGCCTGCATCATTTGAATACTTGAAGGGTATTTCACATTAAGCTAAGGTCTTTGGTGGCTATTTTCTTTTCTTGGGCCCTTATGTGTTAAATGAGAGTTTGAATGCATTTGTGCTCTGAAAAACTGATTTAGCCAGTATATATTTAACTTTGTTTTAAGTAAATCTGTTCTACTTTTTCATAAAAAAGGGTAGTCGTGGTCTAATGGTGAGGGAGTTGGGCTTGTAACGTGAAGGTTGCTGGTTCGATTCCCACGCCGGCAGGAATTGAAGGTGGGGATTGTGAATAAACAGCACTCTCTCCACCTTCGATACCATGACTAAGGTGCCCTTGAGCAAGGCACCTAACCCTTACTGCTCCGGGTGTGTATTCACTGTGTGTGTGTGTGTGTGTCTGTGTGTGTGTGTGTGCGCGCACTTGTTCACTACTCACTGCTGTGTGTGTGCACTTGGATGGGATAAATGCAGAGCACAAATTTCAAGTATGGGTCACCATACCTGACAATACGTCTTCACTTTCACTTAAAGCAGTGGTGACTATTGATTCTTTTGATATTTTGAGTTAATTAAGAAAAAGAGTAATTTTGGTTTAAATGTGATAAAATAGGATAAAAGTCCAAGACATTTCATTTCCTGTTAAAGTGTAAATATTGCTGCCTAAATAGTGATTTAAAGGGGAAAAATAGTTCATACAATAAGTTAGTATTTAGACACACACACAAGCTAAATACCTGATACCTTTATTATTGAAACCTCACTTATTTGATTGGATAGATAGATAGATAGATAGATAGATAGATAGATAGATAGATATTTAACTAATTTACAGGCAGACTTACAGTCGTTATAGAACATCAAAGCCGCGGGCAGTTCTTCTAAACTAACTTTAATGTTGTTACTGACATTTTGGTTTGCTTAAAAAAATGAAGATTCTTCACTAACCAGATATTTATAGCGAAAACTTTGCAGACAGACAGTGATGCGGCGCGAAGCTGCTCTCAAAGTTGCTCAGAGAACTGAAAGTGTTCTTCATAAAATGGCAGTTTGTGGTTATTTTTTGCGGTCATTTCATATATTACTGTATTTAAAATTATAGTAACATGGACCAAACTGCATTGAAATTTAGAGTATCATACTGTAACGATCATCAGCTGAAGTGCCCGTGAGAACCACTAGAGGGCACTTTACCTTGGACTTTGACACACATGCACATTCACTCCCGGACTTTACTTCCCACAACACACTACACAACCACTCACTAATTTCAGGCAGACTACATTTCCCAGAAGCCCCACACCTAATCACTGATCACCTCACCAGCTGCAGCTCATTATCTGCTCCATATAAGCACACTACACCCACACATCCACGCAAAGTTTTGATTTTCCCTGTGGTATCATTTCTGAGCGTTTATCCCTGTCTTGTCTTCCGGTTATTACCCTACCTGTCTCCTGCCATTCGTGATTGTTTATCTGCCTACCTTTTGACCATTGCTCTGTTTTACTGGACTGTGATTTCATGCTGACTGTCTTGACTTATAGCCCGTCTAACAACCATGATTCTGTCTATCCTCTGCCATTCCTGTTGGTTGTTGTTTTGACCATTGCCTGTTGGACTACCTCTGTCAATAAAGCCTGCATTTGGATCTCATCTACTGACTTGTCATTACACATACTGTACACAGTTTACAAACTAGTAAAATGTTGAGAATAAACACTGAATATCGAAATCATGGGCAGCAATTCTAAACTAACATTAAAGCTAGTAGCCAGAATTACTTACAATTTCTGCATTCATGAAAATATTAAAATTTATTAAGCCTACTCACCAGATTCGAAGCACATTTCCAGGTTGGCAGAGAAGACAGACAAACTCTTTCAAATGCACTCTCATGCCCCCCCACTGACTGAAATTAAGAGTGTTAATGCGTGGCACCCAGTCCTGAATTTTTTTCTGTAGGATAGCAATTTTACCCACAAAACTTTGTGTGGTGTTTTTCGCTGTATTTAAATTTACAGTTACTGATAATTTCCCAGAATGTATTGAAAATCTACAGTAACATACTGTTAACCGTGTACACAGTGTGGAACTGTTGAAAATACAATAAAATACTGTGAAAAACAAAACCTACAGTAACCTACTGTACACAGCTTATACAGCACAAAACTGTTGAGAATAACAGTATAATACTGTGTAAACAACAGAAATCATTTACAGTGAATGCTAATAATTGAAATCATGTTTAAAGCACTAAGTGAGTTCACAATCTTTCAGAAAACAGAGTGAAATTTAAATCCCATAAGTGCGGATGTGGAACAAATCGAGATCTCAAACAGACAAAATAGATCTGACATCACAAACAGTCAAAAGGCCTTTGTGTGGGTAAGAGGGCACAAATCTGGCTTCAGTCTGGACATGGCGTTATGCACTGTCTTTATAAGTGCAGCCTTTTCCTCCACATTTTCATCAATAATTCAGAGGGAAAACTCAATGACTGAAATGGATTTAAACATGGTAGAAATGGAGCTGAGATGACAGGGATTTAGCATGGTGCTGACATGGGTTATACACTTTGACATTTTATCTCACTTATTTGCTCATATAGTGCAGTCCAATGTGTGGGTCAGGGAAGAGCTGTTGTACTTGTAGCAGTATAGGAATATTTCAATTGTAAAACACTTTGTCCTGCAAAATCGCAGGACAAAAGCAAAGGGTCCTCTCTCCTGCCTGACCCCATAATACATGGCAGGACCAAATCCACAGCCCATTGCAAATGAGTGTGTGCAAAGTGCTTGCAAACAGACATAGACACTGACTGCTAATGAGATGGTTATTCTTCCCACTGCTGCTTGTTTCAGGGAGTTTTGAGCTACGGAAATAATGCCTGCCACATTCCTACAGGCAGGGTGCAAGCAACTATGGAAAAGAAGTGGCCTGGGAGAACACACTAATTCATACTTTAGTGGAAGGGGTAGAGGAGCCTTCTCAGCTCTAGAGATGTCTAGAAATCTTTTGTGTCAATTGTCTGGGTCTGAATGCTGTATGTTTGTGTGTCATATTCATATATTTTGAATATTCATAAATTCCAATATTTACATTTATTTAGCACAAGACAAAATGATCCCATTCAAAAGTTTACATCTCCTTGGTTATTTATTGGTTTCTCAGAATGCTCTGCACATTTATGTTCTCAACCACAGTAGCCTACATTATGTTGAAACCTAATACACCTCTAGAAAAAAATAAATTAAACAGCAAGAAGAATTTCCATTTTGGTTTCAAAGTTTTGAACAGAATAATTTGGGTAGTTTTAGTTATTTTGTCTTGTGGAATATAATTCAATGGCATATAAATAAATTAACCAAAACAATTTGAGCTCTCTAAATTGCAAAACACATTTTACCATTATCTATGCAAACTTGTGAAAAAAACAGTATATACACTTATGAGCACAGTATGCGATTTTTGATTGTTTTGGGGAGTTAAACTGACATTGTATGGAACAGGAAGGGTTATTTATGAAACCAAAAGCACACTTAGTCATTCGTCATGATAAATGTGAAAAGCACTGAGACCAACAGCAATCTGAGGGGGGATACACTGAATGTGTAACTAACGAGTATGTTGTTGTGCTCCCAGTAAAGAAAGTTATAGCACACCTATATTCACATAAAACATTTGTTATCCAGCTACAAATCCACATTCCCCATATACAAATAAATATGCATGTCAAAATTTTGTTCTAATTCAGGACTTTAGCTATTCCAGTAATTCCAGTAAAATCAACTTCTGTGATTCTAGGTTTGTTGCAACAATTTGTGGTGTCCTTGTACACAAAGTGAGGTACAAAAAGACCTATCATTTTTGAACTGATATGGTTATGCGTTTACATTGCTTTAAAAGCTAGTCATGGGCATTAGCATTGCTAAAATTAGCAATGGAATTCGTTTAATTTATAAGTACATTTATCATCATTGAGGTTGCTTTTTTTTAATAATGTGGCTTTTTAGTAGCAAAGCTATTTTATTAAATTGTGAAGTAACATTGGGGACAGTCAGACAAATAAGAGGGCTATGCTACGAAGACAAATGAGAGAGAAAGGGAGAACACATTTTAAAGGTAATGTAGTGCAATGATTGAGTATTGCACTCCAATGGTACAAGCCTTAAAAGAACATAGTTTTGTAGTTAGTCTCATAATATGCCAGCAGGTGGCGGCGATGTCGCATAGAGTTGTTGCTAACTCTGCGCTCTCTTGGAGTCTTGCGTGAGTTTGGGAACGAGATTTCCTCATGAGTGATGTTTTGCGATAGCCACGAGCCGCAACTAAAATGTTTGATTCCTGTTCTTCAGGTATTCTGGTGTAAAATGCTTAGACTTATGTATAAATGTTTGTAAGTTTATTGTGTATATTTCCCGAAGTGTTTATATAAAGTGTTAAGTATATATTTGTTATTTTACCCGTGATATGTGGTGATTTATGACTTTACGTGTGTTAATGCGTTCATGTGTTTACACGAATATTGCTTAAAGAGAAAAGAACAGAGATGTTGTTTTTATTTCACGCATGATCAGATCCAGCATAGCACTACTGAAGCTGAATAACTGACCTCGTTCCAGTCTATAAACATCTCATATGTGATGAGCCAGTTGGAGGATTTGAAGGCAAAACACGACGTGCTCTTGTCAGACTGGTGGAAAAATCGCTGGATGGTATTGAAGAAACGGAGGATAAAGAGGTGTTTCTTCAGTGTCTGGAGGATCTGTTGTTGCTAATCGACTCTCTGATACAGTCAACTGACTCTTCATCAAACATTACACCAGATGAGCCTAATGAGTTGGACATGTTGAAAGAGAAGTATTCCAGACTGCAGATGGAACAAGCTCAAGCCCTTCAGACACTTGAAGAAGAGATTGTCGCAATGGAACAACGGCTCAGGGAGGAGACTAGAGCTATGACAGTTACACCACCTGTGCTGCCTGAAGTGACTCTAAGGAGAGAGTTTCGGATCTGTGGACAAATTGGGGAAGCAGGACAGCGAGAGAAACTGTCTTACATCAGCCTCATGAACCACATTGAGTCTGGACTGCGGAAGGGTCATTCAGAAACAGACATCATTGAAGCCGTGACACGCATGGTGAGCCCAGGCCTCCATTTAAGAGACATGCACGAAATAAAACGAGATCTCTCTCTTTATGATGTTTAATTAACAAAGTTTGGGAGGATCAGGTGCAGATAATAAACCTTATCAGCTTAAGTGGAGAGCATTCAGTTAATTCAATCAATGGCAACAGGTATAAATACAGCAGACTTACCTCTGTTCACCTGAAAGTTTACCAGCATTTGGTTTTGACCTTTGCAACAATGTCTCAAATTCAACTTTTCCCATCTGATGAAGAATCCAACTCCTCTCCTCTCTGCCGCAATCTGACGGTCCCAGGACTACTCCTTCGCCGCCTGATACAGCCACAGAGCCCCAGGCTAGACAATTTTCTAATCTTCTCACTGCCCGACGCCGTCCCAGCTGCTCATCTCCTCACAGTTCAAAAAGTTTTTTTCAGATATTGGAGTCCCTATCGCTCAGGAAAAAACCATGGGTTCCGCCACATCCATCGAATTCCTTGGAATTAATTTGAATTCAGTAAAATACCAGGCTTCCCTGCCCAAGGAAAAAATCGACAGGATAATCCTGATATCTTCTTCCCTCCTAGACAGTTCAAACTGTTTGAAACGCAAACTTCTGTCCCTGCTCGGCCACTTAAACTTCGCCATTCGCATTATTCCACAAGGCCGCCCTTTCATTGCACATCTCCTTTCACTCAGCTCTTCGGTTCTCAAACAGTGGAATGGCCTATCATTTTTCTATAACAATCTTGTCTCGTCCCCTGTGGATATCTAGCTGTTTACAGACACAGCCCCTTCAATAGACTTCAAGGTTTTTTACCAAGGATGCTGGTTCACGTCTCCTGTTGGCTCCAGAGGCAGACAAATTCCCAACTCCGGTACCTCACTTTTCAAAATTAATATTCCCCTAACCCACCCGTTAAAACCCTTCCTCAACGTGTCGCTCAACGCCATTCTCCAAGCAGTTTCTCCTAGAACACTCCAATCATAACTCTGTGGAGATGTTTTAAAGCATTCCACTTTTCACATAATATGCCGCTTCCTGATTTTTCTCTCCTCTCAATCACCTCCTTCATCTCCTTCCTTAACAGTGTCAAAGGCCTCCAAGTTGGGTCCATCAAAAGGCTACCTGAACGGTTTACATTTTTTTCATGAACTGATATAGGGCGCTTCCTCCCTGGAGATAAATAATTCTCAAACCTCCCTCCTGATCAAAGGGATCCAAAGGGCCCAGCCCACCCGTTCGGACACTAGGCAACCCATAACGCTAGATATTCTCACAAAATGCATTTATACTCTCCGCACAGGCTATCAGCCCCTTAATACCGCTCGCATACTCAACGCCATATTTATTCTAGCTTTCTTTGGTTTTCTTAGATGCTCCGAAATCGCCATCACTTCCAAATTCGACCCAAACATCCACCCTACCATTGCAGACTTATCAGTACTGGATAGTGAAACAATCTCATGCAGGATTAAACAAAGCAAGACAGACCAAGCTAAAAAAGGACATCTCATATATATCTTCAACCTTTCATCACCGATCCAACCATACCAGTCAATTTTTTCGTACCTCCAATTAAGTGGCTCCCAGGCTAATTTCCCTCACAAACCTCTTTTTATCGAGGACTCCTACAAACCCATCACACACTTTTGGTTCCATAAGCACCTCAAATCCGTCCTTCAACAGTCAGGCATCCTAGCAAAAAATTATTCCAGTCACTCTTTCCGTATTGGGGCAGCAACCTCAGCAACCAAAAAAGGCCTCTCCCAGCAGCAGATCCAAGCTCTAGGAAGATGGTCCTCAGATGCTTTCCAAAGCTACAACAGGACCAACCGGCTCCACATCAAAACAGCCCATCAAGCCCTCATCGGGTAAAAAACAAACAAAAAATTTTTTCGCCCAGCGAGTATTGATCTCCCAGCAGACGTAGCAACAGCCCTCCCTGCCGGGCATCTTTATTTTCTCATTTCCCGTCCAGCGAGTATTAATCTCCCAGCAGACGTAGCAACAGCCCTCCCTGCCGGGCATCTTTATTTTCTCATTTTCAGTCCAGCGAGTATTGATCTCCCAGTGGACACAGCGACAGTTCTCACTGTCAGGCATCTATTTTCTTTCTCCATCCGGCAAGTATTGATCACTCAGAGGATGCAGTGTCAGCCTTCCTTATCGGGCATCTATGTCTTTTCCTCCTTTGTTCGAGATGCTTTACCCATCAGATGCGGTGAGCATTGGTCTCCCATCGGTCGCCGCAAGCGCTCTCCTGGCAGGGCGTTTTAATTCTTTCTCACCGCCAGTGGCCAATAGGACCTACTCATCTGTCGCCAGGAGTCGCTCCCTTCGGAAGCTGAGTGGGCCCCTTCGGTCAGTCATTCCTAAACCACGCCAGCCCTCGTCCTTTGGTCAGTAGGGCTCAACCTTTCAACGCTGTGAGCATTGGTCTCCTGTTGGATGTTACCAAAGCCTCCCGATCAGGTTCTCCAAATCATGCACTCACACTGTCTGATGCAGTGAGCATTGCCTGAGAAAAATTACCACCTTCACTCAGGGAAGTTAGAATTCTGAGCATTAAAATGGGCAATATGTGGACGTTTTAAATACTACCTGTACCATGCTCCGCATTTTACAGTGTATACTGATAATAATCCAAGCTCAACTCCACAGGAAATAGATGTGTGGCTCAGCTGGCAGATTTCAACTTCTCCATAAAGTACCGTCCTGGCAAGAGAAATGCGGACGCTGATGGTCTGTCCCGGATGCCAGTGGACATTAATCAATTCAAGGAGCATTGCACTAGAGGAGTGAGTCAAGAAGTCATCAGTGCATCCTTTCAGGGACTGTTGGAGGGCAAAGACATCCCTTTTACATGGGTCAAGGCAACTCAAGTACAGACCCTTCAGATGGTGAGTGATGCTGCTGTGTCTACATCAATCAAACCGCTCACACTGAATCAGATCTTAGAAAGTCAGAGGAAAGATCCGATAATCAGTCGAATTCTGCAGTTTAAAGTTAATAATCAGAGACCATAGCGGCAAGTATTCAAAACCGAACCAACTGATGTGAAGATGCTTCTGAGACAGTGGCAAAAATTTTACATCAATGAGCTTGGCATACTTTACAGAAAGGCTGGTGGAAGCGATCAGCTAGTTTTGTCAAAAGAGTATCACCAGACTGTATTCAATGAGCTTCATAAAGAAATGGGACACTTAGGAGTAGAGAGGACAGTGAATTTGATTTGTAATCGGTTTTACCAGGCTCGTATGCAGAGTAACACAGACCATTCCATTGCCAATGAGTGTGAGTGTTTAATGCGAAAGAAACCTCACAAGCCCACGCGAACTCCTCATTTCAATCGTCACCACAAGACCGTTTGAGTTAGTGTCTATAGACTTTTCACATTAGGAAACCTGTAAGGGAGGGTACGAGTACATTCTGCTTGTTATAGATCATTAGGGGCCAAGGCCTGAAGGCCCCTACTGATAATGTAATTGCTAGTTTTATTATTATTATTATTTTTCCCCACTGGCAATCTAAGGCAGCCCTATTAACTGTAAGTAGGAAAATGTTGAGATTTGGCACAATTGTAGAGATGGTCATGAATAGTAACTGGACCAAATTTGGAGTCTCTAGAACCAACTCAAGAGTGCCACCACCAGTTCAAAAATGCAATATTCTAAAGGTTATAACTTTGGAACCATTTGTCCTAGTAAAATTAAACTTAGTACACCTGATTTGTCTCTTTATGTTGATGTCATTCAAAATTTTGCATGAAGTCTCCACCCATAACAGTAGCAGCCATTATGAAAAGTACAGTATTCTGTTATTTTGCTACTCCTCTTACAAACTTTGTCCAATTTTGTCTAATCTTTGATCACATAAATATTTGGACTGAGCCGCACAGAAATGACTGAACAGATTTTTTCTATTCATCTTTTTTCAAAAGTTGTCAAAAATTGGTTCAGAGGATGTATCAAAGTTTAAGCAATTGAAACAAAAATTGGTATGCTTCATTGGAACCATGATCTCAGGGTCCACACACAAATTGGGGACAGCGGCACCAACAGGTCATGAGATCTGAAAAATGGCTATTTTGGCCAATAACTTTTGAAAAGTTTATCATAAAATCAATATTGTTCCAAATCTGATGATACAGATTTTGTCAATATCGGATGAACACGTGTCCGCCATTTAGAATTTTGTCCTAAATTGCAATATTTTTTAAACAATCTGACTATATAATATCTTCACAAATATTGGTTTGTCTCATTATCACGATGTCCTGAAGGTACCTTAGAAGTTTGAGAAGTTAGACAAGCGTGAGATCACTGAAGACAGCGAGAGCGTGTGAGTGTTTACTTATACCCGTTTCTGCTCTATTGCTAAGTTATTATTTGCTGCTAGGAAGGATTCGTTTCGATCCTTCCCTTTTCCCTTCCTACTCTAGCTTTTGGTACTGAGCAATGTATGAAACTTGTATTGTGAGCACTTCCTGTGTTATTTGCCAATTCATGAAGAATCGCTTGCTTGTTTTCCTCACTTGTAAGTCGCTTTGGATAAAAGCGTCTGCTAAATGACTAAATGTAAATGTAAATGTATTTTTGCAAAAATGCTTATAACTTTTGAAAACATTGTCCAAAATTTGATATATGTTGAATATGTTGTTTTATTCCCTGGCTCATGCCAATTCCAATGATGTGTCATTTGTCATTTTCCTTAAATGTACCTGTCCGTCATATTGAAGTAAATGAAAAACATTTTTTTTGCTACTCCTCCCACAAATTTTGTCCAATTTTGTCCAAAATCGGCTCAGATGATCTCTGGACCAAGGCACACAGAAATGACTGAACGTATTTTTGATATTCTCTACTGTTCCCCACATATTTGTCTCTTAATATGACCTTGCCTATGTTTGATGTCTTATATTAGTTAGCTTAGCATGCCAATTGGTTATTTTGTAAAAATTGCTTCTGTTCCAGATATCGAATGTTTCTGAGAATGACCTAAACTAAAATTAATAAATATAACATATGGTGTATTTTTATAAAAATTCTTCATTTTGAGTTCCTTCTCACATGAACTACTCAACTTTGGCTGGTGTATGAAACTATCTGCCCAGTAGCACAACAAGGTTAATTACAGGCACTTTACACAGAGATTGTGGGAAACTTTATAAAATATCAAAATAAGCATTGTTCTTGAAAACCTATATGTTTCTGTTCATTCGGTGTTCATTCACATCTGAACTTCTGGTCCATTTTGAGTTGTTTCTCACTTGAGCTACTAAACTATGGCATCTCTATGAACATAACTGCTCAATGGTGCAATCAAGATGAGTGGCAAGCACCTGATCTCGAGGTTCTTGGTT
This sequence comes from Zacco platypus, assembly GCA_038088235.1. Taxonomy (NCBI): domain Eukaryota; kingdom Metazoa; phylum Chordata; class Actinopteri; order Cypriniformes; family Xenocyprididae; genus Zacco; species Zacco platypus. Next base: position 23,577,216 of record CM076078.1, on the reverse strand, counting down.
CGAGTCCCATGCTGGACAGTTTTAAAATTGTATTTAATGTTGTGTAATTTTAATTGCTTTATTATCCAGCTAAGCGTTTTACTAATATTTATTCCTCTTGGATTAGACATAAGTGTGTTTTCGAATATTTTTTTGCTTGCTACACTGCTCTGCTTGCTATGCTGTTCTGCTTGCTGTGCTGCTCTGATTGTTGTGCTCAGGGCTAGGTGGGTTACTTTTAAAATGTATTTCACCACAGATTACAAAATACATGCTTTAAAAAGTAATTTGTAACGTATTTCGTTACATTACTCAAGTTTAGTAACTTAATCTAAATACTTTAGAATACTTTGGAATACTAATAAGTGTGGAACAAACACAAAAAAGGTCATTGTAAGTCTTTATCTCACAATTCTGACTTTTTCCCTCAGAATTGCGTGATATAAAGTTGCAATTGTGAGTTATAAAGTCAAAATTATGAGATATAAACTCACAATATTGAGAAAAGTCAGAATTGTGAAATGCAAACTCAAAATTGTGAGGGGAAAAAACAAATTGTGAGAAAAAGATGCAGTGAGCTTTTTTACAATTATAAAATGACTCACAAACAACTATCACAAAACATGAAAACAGTGGAAAACATGAAACTTAACTCCGCTTTTTCAGACTGTCAGAGTCAGAGAATCACCAATTGCTGTTTAAATGACATTAAAATTCAAAGTAATCACTTTGGTAATTTAAAATACTTTTCAGATGAAACTGTAATCTGATTACCACCCATTTAAAATGTAACTGTAATGAAATACAGTTACTCAAATTTTGTATTTTAAATACGTAACTAAGTTACTTGTATTTCGTTACTCCCCAACCGTGGTTGTGCTGCTCTGCTTGCTGTGTTGCTCTGCTTGCAATGCTGTTCTGTTTTCTGTGTTGCTCTGCTTGCAGCTATATTTATTCTCGTTTTTGCACAGGCCTATGCTACTAAAAACAAATCAGCTAAGACGGTGGTGGACAAGATCTTTAATGATTTCGCTTTACGTTTCGGATTCCTAGAGAAGATCCACCATGACATGGGTAAGGAATTCGAGAACCAGTTGATGTGCGAGCTGCAGAAGTGTTGTGATGTGCGACCGTCTCATACTACCTGCTAAAACTACCTGCTATCACCTGCAAGGAAAGGTAGAGCAGGTAGAGCGCTTTAACAGAACATTACTGTCTATGTTGCGCACACTTACAGATGCAGAAAAAACACAATGGAGAAAGTCATTGGAGAAGATGGTTCATGCTTATAACTGTAGTCACTGTGATGTCACAGGATTTTCCCCTTTCTTCTTGCTTCATGGTCGTTCCCGCCGTCTGCCGATTGATCTGCTTTTCAACTTACAGCCAACACAAGGGAATGAGGATTGTGCTGAGTATATGAAGAATTGGCAAGCGAGAATGCGTCAAGCTTATGAGATTGCCACCAGAAGAGCTGACAGGGAAACCTCAAGGAGTAAGCAGGAGTATGACAGGAAAATTCATGGAGTACACCTTCAGTCTGGTTGAACAGTGCTGGTTCGGAATCTATTGGAGAGAGGAGGACCTGGGAAGCTCTGATCGTACTGGGAAAACAGAGTGTACCTGATTGTCAAAAGAAGGAGTGACGAGAGTCCGGAAGTCGTACCTGAAGGAGGAGGTAAAATGAGAGTGTTACATCGGAATCTACTTCTACCTTGTGACAGTTTGCCACTAGAGAATTCAGAAGCGATGCTACAACCAGAGACAGAAAGAAATAGAAAAGTAAGGAGAAAAGACAGAATATGCTTGAGCGAAGTTCAGAGTTATGTATCAGAGAACACGGACTTTCAAGATGGTGAGCTGGTGTTACAGTTTCCTAATAACTCGAGTCAGTGCCAGAATCCTGTTTGTCTCAACCCTGAAGCAGAATCGTTCACACCAAGTGTGGAGCAGCACTGGGAAGCCACCGAGGACTGAAGAGGAGATAGTAGAAGAGGTGCTAGAGGAGCGAAGGGAGGAGGATCCTGGAATGACTGTGGGACAGTCAGAGGTATCAGAAGAACAAGCATCAGTTGAGAGTGAGGATGATGACTCCTTACCGATGAATTCTTATCCAAGGAGAGAACACTGTAGTCCAAAAATTCTGACTTATGACTCGTTGGGTTAGCCATCTGTGGTGGAAGTTGCGATAGAAAGACTAAATATGAGGAAAGAGTTTGCGGTCCAAAGACTGTGGCAACCCTGGACAATATTAGAGGTATTCAGTTAAACTTGCACTGTTTATCCACAATTAATCAGGACTTGCAGGGAAATTAATGTTTTCATGGACAATTGTAAATGTAAAAATATATATATATATATAAATTTAATTGCTAAACATTAGCAACTAAGAATATTGTTGACTTACTCTAGAAAGTAAACCAAAAAGGAAAAGGGGTAGTAAACTAACAAATTGTCTGACCGAAATTAAGAGTCTATTACAAGAGTGTTACAAGCGAGATAAGTGTTTACTGTTGCTGAATATATAATTTCATTGTGTGACAATGGATAATGCAACCGATGGTTATTTTGACCTACTATAGAGTGTATTTCAAGTATTCTGAAATCAAAGTTATCACTGCTATTATTGAGCGTTTGGTGAAATGTTGGTAAACATTTAAATTTTGTAGGGGAGAGTGGAGCTGTAATGACGAGTCAGCGGGATGAGATCCAAGTGCGAGCTTTAATGACAAAACGTGGTCAAAACAGGCAATGGTCAATCAAACAGTAAACAGAAGTGGCAGGGAACAGGCAGGCTCATAGTATAAATCCAGGCAAAACAGGTCAAAGGGCAGGCAGATAAACAACAAAACGATAAGGCAGGCAGGATCAGGAACCAGACAGACTGGACAGGAATAAACACTCAGTAATGTTTCAATGGAATGAAACAAGACTTTGCAAATGACATGGGTAGAGGGTTAAATTATATAGTGCACTAGATTTCCTGTAGCTGGGCAGTACTGAAGATAAGGGACTTATGGGAAATGTAGTGTGGTGCATGGAGTCCATGATATGAGAGGGCGACCTCTGGTGGCAGGTAGATGAAGGACAACGGACTGGATTCATGACAGAGGCCCCCCTTAAGGAGCGGCTTCCAGACACTCCAAACGATCAGTTAGGGAGGGAGGGAGGGGTGGGTTAACGGGAACAATGGAGGACCGGGTCCATGGAGTGGAGGTTTGCAGAACGGTTGGAACTGAGTAGATGAGCCAGGAAGAGCAGACTGAGCAGGCGGCCAGGGCAGAACGGACTGTGCAGGCGGCCAGGGGGGAACAGGCTGTGTAGGTGGCCAGGACGGATCAGGCTGTGCATACGACCAGGGCAGAACAGGCTGTGCAGGTGGCCAGGACGGAACAGCCTGTGTATACGGCCAGGGCAGAACAGGTAGTGTACGTGACCACCCTAGCGGATTTAACCCCTCTGGCCACCACCATGACAGATCTGGACGGATATGGTCACGTGGATGCGGGTAGACAGCTTGGGGGTCACATTAGTGGTAATCACCGGGCTGGCAGGGCAGACATAAAGTTCACCGCTGAATGCCACTGATACCTCTGGAGGTTCTACAGTGGTCATCTTCCCTGCTTACAGGGATGACCTCTGTGGTCATATCAGGACAGACAGAGAGCTCAGGGTTGACCTTCATGGTAGCGTCAGGGAAAATAGATGGCTCAGGGCTGAAAGAAAGTTCCGCAGAGACCTCTTAACCTGTTCTAGCATGCTCAGGGACTGACTCGAGAGCGCCCTCTTGTGGCTGGTCCAAAGCTGGAACTGATGTGTGTGTTGCCCACACACATAGAATGGCTATACAGGGAGTGCAGAATTATTAGGCAAGTTGTATTTTTGAGGATTAATTTTATTATTGAACAACAACCATGTTCTCAATGAACACAAAAAACTCATTAATATCAAAGCTGAATATTTTTGGAAGTTTTAGTTTTTAGTTTTAGCTATTTTAGGGGGATATCTGTGTGTGCAGGTGACTATTACTGTGCATAATTATTAGGCACCTTAACAAAAAACAAATTTATACCCATTTCAATTATTTATTTTTACCAGTGAAACCAATATAACATCTCAACATTCACAAATATACATTTCTGACATTCAAAAACCAAACAAAAACAAATCAGTGACCAATATAGCCACCTTTCTTTGCAAGGACACTCAAAAGCCTGCCATCCATGGATTCTGTCAGTGTTTTGATCTGTTCACCATCAACATTGCTTGCAGCAGCAACCACAGCCTCCCAGACACTGTTCAGAGAGGTGTACTGTTTTCCCTCCTTGTAAATCGCACATTTGATGATGGACCACAGGTTCTCAATGGGGTTCAGATCAGGTGAATAAGGAGGCCATATCATTAGATTTTCTTCTTTTATACCCTTTCTTGCCAGCCACGCTGTGGAGTACTTGGACGCGTGTGATGGAGCATTGTCCTGCATGAAAATCATGTTTTTCTTGAAGGATGTAGACTTCTTCCTGTACCACTGCTTGAAGAAGGTGTCTTCCAGAAACTGGCAGTAGGACTGGGAGTTGAGCTTGACTCCATCCTCAACCCGAAAAGGCCCCACAAGCTCATCTTTGATGATACCAGCCCAAACCAGTACTCCACCTCCACCTTGCTGGCGTCTGAGTCGGACTGGAGCTCTCTGCCCTTTACCAATCCAGCCACGGGCCCATCCATCTGGCCCATCAAGACTCACTCTCATTTCATCAGTCCATAAAACCTTAGAAAAATAAGTCTTGAGATATTTCTTGGCCCAGTCTTGACGTTTCAGCTTGTGTGTCTTGTTCAGTGGTGGTCGACTTTCTGCCTTTCTTACCTTGGCCATGTCTCTGAGTATTGCACACCTTGTGCTTTTGGGCACTCCAGTGATGTTGCAGCTCTGAAATATGGCCAAACTGGTGGCAAGTGGCATCTTGGCAGCTGCACGCTTGACTTTTCTCAGTTCACGGGCAGTTATTTTGCGCCTTGGTTTTTCCACACGCTTCTTGCGACCCTGTTGACTATTTTGAATGAAACGCTTGATTGTTCGATGATCACGCTTCAGAAGCTTGGCTATTTTAAGACTTCTGCATCCCTCTGCAATATATCTCACTATTTTTGACTTTTCTGAGCCTGTCAAGTCCTTCTTTTGACCCATTTTGCCAAAGGAAAGGAAGTTGCCTAATAATTATGCACACCTGATATAGGGTGTTGATGTCATTAGACCACACCCCTTCTCATTACAGAGATGCACATCACCTAATATGCTTAATTGGTAGTAGGCTTTCCAGCCTATACAGCTTGGAGTAAGACAACATGCATAACGAGGATGATGTGGTCAAAATACTCATTTGCCTAATAATTCTGCACTCCCTGTAGTCACCACGGACAGGGCTGCATCCTCTGATAGTTCAGGCAGAGTAAGCGTGACGTGAGCAGTTACTGGTGGCTGGACAGGCGTGACGTGAGCAGTCTGAGGCTGAACAGGCGTGAAGTTAGCCGTCTGAGGCTGAACAGGTGTGACCGGAGTTGTCTGATACTGGACAGTCATGACGTGAGCTGTCTGAGGCTGGACAGGCGTGACGTTAGCCATTTGAGGCTGGACAGGCATGACGTTATCCGTCTGAGGCTGGACAGGCATGACGTGAGGCGTCCGAGGGTGGACAGGCATGACGTTAGCCGTCTGAGGGTGGACAGACATGGCTTGAACCGTGGATTGTTGGGCAGGTATGGCTTGAACTGTGAAATGCCGGGCAGGTATGGCTTGAACTGTGAAATGCCGGGCAGGTGAGGCTTGAACCGTTAGCAGCTTGGCAGGCGTGGCTTGAACTGTTGGCTGCTGGATAGGCGTGGTTTGGGCCATGGGCTGCTGGGCAGGTGTGGCTTGAGCTGGTGTGACTTGAACTGTCGGCTATTTGGCAGGCCTGGCTTGAACCGTGGACTGCTGGGCAGACATGGCTTGAACTGTGGGTTGCTGGGCTGGTGTGACTTGAGCTGTAGGCTGTTGGGCAGGCGTGGCTTGAACCATAGGCTGTTGGGCAGACGTGACTTGACTCTGAACAAACAGCTGCGGCGTGCTGTGACTCTGGACAAACAGCTGCGGTGTGCTGTGACTCTGGACCGGCAGCCATCTTGTGCACAGGCTTAGTGGTAACCGCCATGTTGTGACTGGGCTCAGGTGTGGGAACAACAGAGCAGAAATGTTCGCTAATCACAGAGTGAGGCATATCCAAGGCTGAATGAACTGGCGATTGCGCCAACTCAGGCTCCGCTTCTCCCACAGTGAATGATGACCCAGACAAAATTAATGCATAATCTATAAAGTCCATTAGACTACAATTAAAGTCCGCATCGGGGAGGCAGGTCTTTTAAAGGTTTGTTTAATCCCTGACGAAACAAGTGCTTAAAGAAAGACTCGTCGTACGAGACATGATTCAATAACTCACAAAATTCTTGTACATAGTCCTCAATAGATAATCGTCCCTGTCGAATTTGCAACAGTTGACCAAAGTAATCCATGGTGACTGGAATGCTGAAGAAAGCCGCTGGATCTTGTTTGTGGCAAATTCTTCTGTAATGACGAGTCAGCGGGATGAGATCCAAGTGCGAGGTTTAATGACAAAACGTGGTCAAAACAGGCAATGGTCAATCAAACAGCAAACAGAAGTGGCAGGGAACAGGCAGGCTCGTAGTATAAATCCAGGCAAAACAGGTCAAAGGGCAGGCAGATAAACAACAAAACGATAAGGCAGGCAGGATCAGGAACCAGACAGACTGGACAGGAATAAACGCTCAGAAATGTTACAATGGAATGAAACAAGACTTTGCAAATGACATGGGTAGAGGGTTAATTTAAATAGTGCACTAGGTTGCCTGCAGCTGGGTAGTAATCAACATGAAGATAAGGAACTTATGGGAAATGTAGTGTGGTGCATGGAGTCCATGATATGAGAGGGCGACCTCTGGTGGCAGGTAGATGAAGGACAACGGACTGGATACATGACAGGAGCGCAATGATTGAGTATTGCACTCCAATGATACAACCCTTAAAAGAACATAGTTTTGTAGTTAGTGTTAAAATGTTAGTCTCATAATATGCCAGCAGGTGGCGGCGATGTCCTATAGAGTTGTTGCTAACACTGCGCTCTCTTGGAGTCTTGCGTGAGTATGGGAACGAGATTTCCTAATGAGTGATGGTTTGCAATAGCCACGAGCTGCAACTAAAATGTTTGATTCCTGTTTTTTAGGTATGCTGGTGTAAAATGCTTAGACTTGTGTATAAGTGTTTGTAAATTTATTGTGTAAATTTCCTGAAGTGTTTACATAAAGTGTTAAGTATATATATTTGTGATATGTGGTGATTTATGACTTTACGTGTGTCAATGAGTTCATGTGATAACACGGATATTGCTTAGAGAGAAAAGAGCAGAGATATTGTTATCATTATTTCCCGCATAACTGAGAATATTTGCACGTTTAATAACCAATTTTTTGCACTGGTATGGAGTCTTGCGTGAGTTTGGGAACGAGATTTCCTAATGAGTGATGGTTTGCGATGGCCACGAGCCTCAACTAAAACATTTGATTCCTGTTTTTCAGAATAAAACACAATTTAAATATGCAACCCCCACTGGGAAGAGTTACAATAAGCAGCACTATCCATCTAAAGCCTGATTTAAAGATATCTAGTGAGTTGATCCAGACTGTTGACAGGAAGCTTGATTGAAAAGAAAAGAAAAAAATCCCATAATAAAACTATTCAAGCAGCATTTGTATAAATATCTATTATTATGGACAGTAGTATAGTGTGTGGGGGAATGTATGTGAATATGTATTTGCCGCCCGGTCTCATTGTTAATATGTAAGTATAAATAAGTAAATTTCAAAGCAACAAAACGTACATCTTTGTATGTTTAGAAAGGTGCTGAAATGTACAAGATTGACGTATTTATAGCACTAAAACGTAAAAATACTAATTTCTAGCGCTATAAATATTTTAGTATAGTACTATAATGTTAAATATTTATGAAACCCCATCCCGAACCTAAACATACCCATTTTATGCAGAATGTTTAAAGAATAAAACAAAATGGACAGAAATGTGTAGGAAAAAAGACAATTTTAGTACACTGTAAAATGTAATAAGTTGACTTTACTTAGAAGAAGTCAGGAAACCGATTGCCTTAAAATTTCCAAGTAAAGTAGAGTATTAATGATTAGTTGGTGTAACTTAACACAATTTGTAGAGACAACTTGTTAATCAAGTATAGTTAAGTACTGTTGACTTAAAATCATTGATTGAGTTAACTTTCTATTAGTGTTCACATTACTAGGAATATATTAGAAACCCATTGCCTTAAAAAATCTAAGTAAAGTGAAATAGGAATAGTATGTTGTACTGACAAAAGCTTAGTAAGCATAGTTAACTTACACGTGAGTTCTAGTGACTAAAAAAGAACCGTAGAGTGTACTTGATAATTTACTTTAAATAAAATTTAATTGTTACCACTGTTGTGTTTAGCATGCTGAATGTTGTGTAATGACGAATCAGCAAATGAGATCCAAGTGTAGGCTTTAATAGTCAAAGAGATGGTCAAACAGGCAATGGTCAATACAAAGCAAACAGTAGTGGCAGAGAAACAGGCAGATTCGTAGTATAAATATCCAGGCAAAACAGGTCACAAGGCAGGCAGAGAAACAACAAAACGGGAAAACAGGCAGGATCAGGATACGGGCAGACAAGACAGGAATAAACGCTCAGAAGTGTTAACCGGGAGGGAATAACAAGACCTAGCAAATGAGTGTGTGTGTAGGACTTAAATATGGTGGGATGATGAGTGTCAACTGGAGCAGTGATCAGTGACAGGTGTGGGGATTCTGGGAACTGTAGTTAACGGATGTGAGTGAATGGGTGTGTAGTGCACAGTGGAATTGAGATCCAAGGTGAAGTGCCCTCTGGTGTCTGTCTCGGGCACTTCAGCTGACGATCGTGACATATTGAAGTCTGTGTGACACAAGTGTAGTCAATTATAAAATATTGTCACAAATTTAGAAGAATTGTATCAACCCACTTAAAAGTTTTACCAACTGTTAATATGTGTTTATAAGTGCTACTATTAACATAATAAATTATCATTATTTGGCATAAAGTAAGAAAGTCATGTCATTCATATATATAAAACATATATTAATAATTCACATATTATTAATATATATGAATATATATAGTATTCATATTTATTATTATATATATGAATTGTGAATATCAGTTGCATATGAATATGTGAAATGTGATTTGTTGTTGCATCACTGCATCAAATTGAATTTACTAGAATATTGCCCAAGCATAGGAAACACCATCCACCATAATGGTTAGTCCGAAATAAAACATTTTAGGAAAATCAATGTCAATTTATGAAGTCAGCTTATGTGATGTTCTCTCAATTTTTTCAGTTGAATTGACAATTAAACATTTAAGATGACTTTGGCAAATGAGTGAATGCAAACAGAGACAGATAACTGCAGAAGTGGAGGAAATGAGGGAAAAGTCTATTAAGAAAAGCCCCGCCTCAAAAACGGTTTTTTTTGCTTGACAAAGTGGTGCTCAAACCAATCAATTAATCATTACTTGGGGTTTATGAGTAAAAAAAAGACATAATATGTGAATAGTACAGATTACTAGAGTTTTACAATTAAGTTAAGACATTAAGTAAAGTTAACTAAAAAGTATGAGATAAAATCACTATTGGATTTTACAGTGTAAAAATATAACATTAAAACAATATTTTGAGCCCCTAATCCCACACCTATCCCTAAATGTAACTGTTTCTTAAAACTAATTACTGTTATAAATAAAAGAATAACAGACAAACAAGCGTCATTGTCACGATGGTCAGCTGGAGTGCCCGTGAAAGCCATTAGAGGGCACTCCACTCTGGACTCTGACTGCACACTTGCACTCTCACTCATTCACACAGGACTACATTTCCCATAAGCCCCATACCTATTCACTGATCACTGCACCAGCTGCATCTCATTCACCAATCACTGATTACTGCACCAGCTGCACCTCATCACCTCACTATATAGCACTGCCCACACTCTCATCACCATTCCCTGTGAAGTATTGACTTGTTAACCCCTGGCAATTCTGAGCATTTATCTCTGTGTTTGTTTTCCTGGTTCTGTTTTTGCCTGTTCCCTGTTTCTTGATCGTACTCTGCCTGCCCTTGGATTTACTGCCTGTTTCCTGACCTCGACTCTGATTATGCCCCTGTATTGACTATTGCCTGTCTGACTACATCTTCCTTTAATAAACTGCATTTGGATCTCAACCCGATGACTCCTTCGTTACAGTAATCAAATGTCAAAAGTGGCACCAAAAGTAATCTGTCTGCGGACTGCAAGAAAGGGGGCGTAACAGGAAGGAGGCGTAACCTGTTGCAGGGGGCGTAACTTGAAGTTGTCCAAGTCACACCGAACCACGCGAGATGTCAAAAAGAGATGATGCAGCCGCTGCACATGCGCACATCAATACTGTGCCATTTAATATTTATTTATTTAATTTAATAACTGTATTTGCAGTATTGTAAGGGTAGCTTTAGGGTTGGGGTGGGTGTAGATGTTAATAAAACACAATTTGATAAGTAGCACATTTAATTTACTGTTATTTATCCATAGATTCTGCCTCACTTCTGGCCGTAGCTGCATCCCTTCTAGACACAATCGTCACTAGTACTAATCTTCTTCTACTTCACTTTTCTTGCTTTTTAAGCTTTAAACTATCGCCACCTAGTGATAAGGGATCGGATCGCATAACAACTACAAGGCCACAGTCATGCTATTTGATTTCGTCATTTTTTAAGTATTTTAACTATGAAACTCTACAGTACATTTTTTATGGAAGGGGTAGGTTTAGGGAAAGGTTTGGGTGTGGGGGTAGGTTTTTAGCTATAATTGCATGAATTTGTATTAATTTGATTTGTTTTACTACTAGCTTGTTTCATACTTAAGATTCGATAGCAATATAAGCTCATCTTACACACATTTCATTCATAAAACATAAAATAATTTACTGCGGGATGCAGTACTACAACGTACTTCGAAGTAGGTGAGAACCAATGAGTGTTCAATATCAGTGTCGTAAACCATGTTGTAACGCCTCTCGAAGACGCAACTTCCAAATTTGAATCATAACTTGAGCGGGCTTTGACTGTGATGGTCGCTGCTGAGAATGCAGATGCAGATCAACAAACAAATGGATTCTAAAGATTTGGAGTACAGCGAACAAATAAAGTTTATGTGATTTGTGAATTTATGTTGTGCTTTGGTGTATCTTAGGGTTGTATTGTCAGTCACTGCATAGTGTCTCAGCAAACAAACTAAATATTACAAAATGGTTAAACAATTACAGAAACTGTATTCATTTTTAAGACTTCAAAGTGTAGTCCTGTTTAACATTATGTAATCCTTCGAAATGAGTCTTCAGCACAAGTCATGAACAACAATGTTATTTCATATTAAGATGAGTAAAATGCATTTAATAAATTCACCTAAAAACATGTACTGATATTACAATTGAATACAACAGATTCAAAACATTAATGCCACGATTTTAATATTAATACATGAGAATTCATACACATATCACAGGTGGATAGGTCACTGATTTACGTTTTATTGCTGTTAATACATAAGTATTTTTACATTTTAGTGCTATAAATACATCAATATTGTACATTTTTGTGTATATGAAAACGTAAGTAAATGTACGTATGATAGAACCACACTTTACGTAAAAATACATACGTGTTCTCATGAGATCATGTTAGTATTTGATACTTCCCAATAAGGAGATCTTTACTAAAGTGAGTCAGTGACTGTCTGAAAAGTGAAAAGTTGGGTTTTAGTAATATGGAATTCAGGCCTAAATTGAATGTTCCCTAATAAGACTTTATGGAAGTTTTAGATTGGGTTGAAGCCGGCTGGCTGAGAATTTTAACTGTGTGTAGATTGTCAGGCATCTCAGATTTATGTCCCTTGAGATCTAAAACATTGGATTTATTATTAATACAATATGTTTACACAATAATTGAGGCAAAGAGCTGATCTTTTAGAGGGGTATAAGGAGAGGAACATGGTTTGGCCTGTTTAGGTATTTGCTAATGATATGACACCTTCCCATATTGTGCCAAATTTACTATGCATTACAGCCAAGGTTCATGCTCAATTTTAGATTACTGTTTTGTCTCAGCTCCATTAATCATATTCAGTGTTTATGGACTTCAGGTGTCACTTAATTACTGGCCTCTGGCTGAGAACAGCTTGCTTCTATTTAGAGCTAATCTACAGTACCCACATTGTTTGGATGGGTGTGAAAGGGCAACATACGATCATTTCCTCCCTGCAGTGTTATGAAATATTTTATCAGTACATTTGAGAACTGTGTCAGTAGCTCAGCTATTTTCAAAAATAGTCTATGGTTTTCAGTAATTTTTTGCAAAGTTTTAGTGGTGTAGTATGACAATATGCCACTTTTTAATGTCACTTGCTACTTGTTGGCTATTTGTAATCTGATAAAATAAACTTCAGTGTCTTGCTAATTTTTGTTTGTGTCATAAGTGTGTCCTGTCATGTGTCACATGTTCTTTGTTTTCGTTTCGATATGTCCTGTCAGTTTAGTCATGTGCTCTTTGTTTTGATTCCTTGTCAGTATTAGTTCATCGCCACCACCTGTGTCTCGTCATTTCAGTTTTGTCATCACCTGTTCCCCATCAATTATCCTCTTGTGTTCGCTGTATAAATTCCCTCTGTTTCAGTCCAGTCCTTGTCGAGCGTTAATGTTTCATGCGTGTAATTGTCTGTGTATTCCTGTCTCCTGTTCAATATTAAAACGAATTCTATTGAGGAAAACTCCTTGTTCCTGGTCCGTTCCTACCACGGTGTGACAGAACGCTCGACCCAAAACTACGCTACACAGATGGATCCGTCCGAAGCGGAGATTCGGTTGTGTAACATCCAGCAGCGCGGGCGTCCATTGGAGAGGTATGTGGGGGAGTTCGTTGAGCTCTCCCATCTGGTGGGCTGGCCGGACGCCACGCTTAATCTTATATTTTGGTTGGGACTGGACGATAACACTATTCGCCCTGAGGAACCAATGTTTAACATTTCGTTTATGGATCTGATTAACCTCATCCTCGATCTGAACGGTTCAGGGTTTGAAGTGGAGGAATGTGTTTCTCGTCCGGTCCCATCCAAAACGCCCGCTCCGCCAGCCCAGCCTTCTTCGACTTCCCCCGCATATCTCTTCAGCGGATCAGTCCCTGTCTGTCTGCCCGACCAGCCCCATGATCCGCACTGGGGTTTCAACAGCATGGTCCTGGGGTCCAAGATGTTGGACCCACCGTTGCTGTCCGTTCGAGCGGCGTTGAAGCGCGCCGCCGCTCAACGTCCAGAAGCTCCAGTGCTAGCCGCCCGTGAGCCGTCTCCAGTGCTCGCCGCCTGAGTTCCCTGAGCCGCCTGAGTTCCCTGAGCCGCCTGAGTTCCCTGAGCCTCCCGAGTTCCCTGAGCCTCCCGAGTTCCCTGAGCCTCCCGAGTTCCCTGAGCCTCCCGAGTTCCCTGAGCCTCCCGAGTTCCCTGAGCCTCCCGAGTTCCCTGAGCCTCCCGAGTTCCCTGAGCCTCCCGAGTTCCCTGAGCCTCCCGAGTTCCCTGAGCCTCCCGAGTTCCCTGAGCCTCCCGAGCTCCCCGACTGGCCCGAGCTCCCCGACTGGCCCGAGCTCCCCGACTGGCCCGAGCTCCCCGACTGGCCCGAGCTCCCCGACTGGCCCGAGCTCCCCGACTGGCCAGAGCCTCCTGAACTCCCAGACCTTGAGCTCCCAGACTCCCCTGAGCTCCCAGACCTCCCAGACCTTCCAGACCTCCCAGAGCCGGCGCTCCCAGACCTCCCACCGCCAGAGCCAGTGCCACCAAGGTCACCGAAATGGGGGACCCTTCCCCTGAAAATTTTGGGGGGGGGCCCAGTGGCCTCGTCCACGGTGGCCAGTGGGAAGGAGGTCATGTCCTGCACTCGGCCCTGGATTTCTACATGGCCGCCTGACCTCCTGGCATCCGCTGGGACTCGGCCCTGGACTTCTCCATGGCCGCCGGACCGCACAGCCTCAGCTGTGACGCGGCCCTGGACTTCTCCATGGCCACCTGACCTCCTTGCACCCGCCGTGACTCAGCACCGGACTCCTCCGTGGCCACCTGACCTCCGTGCACCCGCCGTGACTCAGCCTCGGACTCCTCCGTGGCCACCTGACCTCCGTGCACCCGCCGTGACTCAGCCTCGGACTCCTCCGTGGCCACCTGACCTCCGTGCACCTGCCGTGACTCAGCCTCGGACTCCTCCGTGGCCGCCGGAACTCCCAGACCCGCCATGGCGCCCGGAGGTCCAGGAGACACCCTGGAGGCCACCTGACCTGCCTGTTCCTGACCACGGCCTCCAGGGTGCCCACCCCAGGACTGGACTGAAACAGAGGGAATTTATACAGCGAACACAAGAGGATAATTGATGGGGAACAGGTGATGACAAAACTGAAATGACGAGACACAGGTGGTGGCGATGAACTAATACTGACAAGGAATCAAAACAAAGAGCACAAAGAGTACTTCCCCCTCCCGGATCTGTTCCTTTTTGGCGCGAGGACGCGCCTTCCGGGAGGGGGAAGTACTCTTTGTGCTCTTTGTTTTGATTCCTTGTCAGTATTAGTTCATCGCCACCACCTGTGTCTCGTCATTTCAGTTTTGTCATCACCTGTTCCCCATCAATTATCCTCTTGTGTTCGCTGTATAAATTCCCTCTGTTTCAGTCCAGTCCTTGTCGAGCGTTAACGTTTCATGCGTGTAATTGTCTGTGTATTCCTGTCTCCTGTTCAATATTAAAACGAATTCTATTGAGGAAAACTCCTTGTTCCTGGTCCGTTCCTACCACGGTGTGACAGTTTGTAGCTTTGAGAAAAAGAAGTACACCTTTTCATTCATTTAAAATGAGTGCTAACTAAACTGTTTCTTTCTCAACAGTTTATGTTCACTTAAGACATAACCAACTGTGTTTGCGTAAATACTCTGCACAGTGGACATTTTGGTGTAACTGTTTGTGTATTTGAACATTTAAGTGTAGAAAGCCACAAAAGACAACTGAATTCAGAACTGCATGCTGTCTCAGAGACGTGTCTTTCTGTGTGCTTCAAATGAATGTCAGTCAGCGCGAGTACCACATTGAGCGCTTTTATCGTGGCTTATTGCTGTTAAGACCTCTTTTTAACATCATGCACACCCCGCTTTATTTCCTCATTAATGCGTGTTTATTTTTCGAAAATGTCAACAATTTTAATTAGTAATATCTAAATACTATGATATAAATGCAATAACAAAATCTCTAACAATAAATACTTTATCGTGTCCAGCCCTAGCTGAAATGATAAATACTGTTCATTTTGAGGTTTATGTGTGAACCATATGGTTCTTAGATGATATTATACTGCCTTCATGCCACCATGTAATTACCGTAATCTGGAGATGGCAACACATTATCAGAGGTGTTCACATCCTTGGACTGGGAATTATGCATTTTTATGGCACTATTATCAACGCCTAAATGAATCCAAAGTGGTCAGGTGGTGTAAGAAAACTCCCAGTAAACAAACTGCAATTATTACAAACTACAAATTGCGAGCTCTACAAGGACGTGAACGCTTTTTACGTGCCAGAATCTCATAGTTACAATAATTACAATATGGCGTGAACACACCTCCATCATAACAACAGGATTCTAAGAAGTTGCCTAATAGTGTGCCTTGATGCAAATATACATATATAATCCATAAGTTCTCTTTGGTTCTTGAATCTGATAGCCGTGAGATATTTTAGTGATAACAGCACTACTATCTTTTCACCGTTTATATCACTTCACTTGAACTGACTGTCATGGCAGTCGAGCAAATCCACCGTAATTTTTGCAGAGTTTTTAGGCAAGAATATAGTTTAGACCTGAAATATGTGACTCATATTTAATCTTAGCGCCTATTTTAAAATTTGTTTAGATGCGAGCTCCAAGCTGTCAGCGGCTGTTCAGTGCTCGTGTACACGCAAAGAGCAGTTTATTTTATTTTAATTTTTTTTTTTTTGGGCATTTGGTAAGTCTCCACGGCACACTTGATTGCTACTTGTGTGACGTTGCTCATATATATGCAATAAAATGCAAATTAATTACTTAAAAATCATACAATGTAAATTTCTGGATTTTTGTTTTAGATTCTGTCACTCACAGTTGAAGAGTACCTTTGATAAAAATTACAGACTGCTACATGCTTTGTAAGTGGGCAAACCTGCAAAATCGGCAGTGTATCAAATACTTGTTCTCCCCACTGTATGTATGTATATATACATACAGGTGCTGGTCATATAATTAGAATATCATCAAAAAGTTGATTTGTTTCACTAATTCCATTCAAAAAGTGAAACTTGTATATTATATTAATACATTATACATAGACTGATATATTTCAAACGTTTATTTCTTTTAATTTTGATGATTATAACTGACAACTAAGGAAAATCCCCAAAACACCTGCAAAGGCCTATCCACAATCATTGGGAAGACTGCTGACTTGACAGTTGTCCAAGAGACAACTGGCATTTCCTTTGGAAATCAGGGTCCCAGAGTCTGGAGGAAGAGAGGAGAGGCACACAATCCGCGTTGCTTGAGGTCCAGTGTAAAGTTTCTACAGTCAGTGATGGTTTGGGGTGCCATGCCATCTGCTGATGTTGGTCCACTGTGTTTTCTGAGGTCATATGCCACAAAGTTTTAAAGCACTACATGCTTCCTGCTGCTGACCAACTTTATGGAGATGCAGATTTCATTTTCCAACAGGACTTGGCACCTGCACACAGTGCCAAAGCAACCAGTACCTGGTTTAAGTACCATGGTATCCCTGTTCTTAATTGGCCAGCAAACTCGCCTGACTTTAACCCCATAGAAAATCTATGGGGTATTGTGAAGAGGAAGATGCGATATGCCAGACCCAACAATGCAGAAGAGCTGAAGGCCACTATCAGAGCAACCTGGGCTCTCATAACACCTGAGCAGTGCCACAGACTGATCGACTCCATGCCACACCGCAATGATGCAGTAATTAAGGCAAAAGGAGCCCCAACTAAGTATTGAGTGCTGTACATGCTCATACTTTTCAGTTGGCCAAGATTTCTAAAAATCCTTTCTTTG
Source organism: Zacco platypus (assembly GCA_038088235.1). Lineage (NCBI taxonomy): Eukaryota > Metazoa > Chordata > Actinopteri > Cypriniformes > Xenocyprididae > Zacco > Zacco platypus. The sequence continues at coordinate 23,559,947 of CM076078.1, read as the reverse complement.
TATTGGTTCTAATAAATAATAAATATTCTAATTTTCTGAGATACTGAATTTGTGATTTTCCTTAGTTGTCAGTTATAATCATCACTGGTCATATAATTAGAATATCATCAAAAAGTGAAACTTGTATATTATATTCATTCATTACACATAGGCAGATATATTTCAAATGTTTATTTCTTTTAATTTTGATGATTATTACTGACAACTAAGGAAAATCACAAATTAAGTATCTCAGAAAATTAGAATATTGTGAAAAGGTATATATATATCTCAAAACAACTCTGCAGAGCCATCCCTGTTCTCTCATAGGAACACAGTGGCAAGTTTTATGAAACAGATTGGCTTTAATGCAGGCTTTGTTGGAGCCAAATCTGGACAGGCTATGAGCACAAATATATCACCAAAACACATTTCTTCACTGTGGTTGAAATAAATACATTGGGGCTCTGAAAAAAGTTCAACTACTTATTTGAGCTTGTGGCCTTGACTCCTTCTTTCCACGTTCACAATTCTCTAGTGGCATACTCATCAAAACATTGGTGAAATATCACTGTGTACTGGGGTTATTAAAACTGTTATTATCGTGGGTGAATGGGGTTTGACAGGACCTGACTGTCGTAATATCTGGATGGTTCAATTCTGGGCTCTTTGGACTAAAGGAGAGGCCAAAAGCAGTCGCGAAGCCCCTCTATGTTGTATGTCAGTAGTTCCCCTTGCCCTTCTGCATGCACAGAAGTAACCATGCAAATTGTCATGCAAATAGCCATGAATGAATACAGATATGTACAAATGAGCACTAGATACCTTAAACTTAAATATATTAACCCAGCTGACTGCCCCCAGATTTCCATCACCAAAACACTTATTTCAGGCTTCATCAGTCTGGTGTGGCTAAGAGGGCCTCATTATCCAAAACAATTTCAATAATCTTGCTCTATCATTTCTCCAAAAATCCTGTCAAAGAGGTCTTAAAAACAGATTTTCCACCTAAAGCCCTTGCTGCAGATCAACATGGCCAAAGTGGTCTGTACCAACAAGCAAGGAGTCTGACCCGTGAAATACGAGTATAAAAACAAAGGCTTCCCTTCATGAGTCGCCCCGTAGCCTGGTCCCTTCCCCCAGCCCTGTCCCCCACTTCTTCATTAATCACCCCCACATGCAAAAAACATGCCTGTCTGGAGTGAATTGTGGCTCTTTTGGTCACTGAAAGAGTAGTGTATGTCCCTGAGCTACCCACAAGCCCTTGCTGTTCTTGGTGGCCTGTTTATTTGGCCCCTGCAATGGTCTCTGTCACAGTCGATTGACGAGAAGAGACGCTGATTTACTCCAGGTGCCTGTTTACTTATTGTCCACTCTCTTGAGCTGCCCTGACCTCTGACCACTGGTTTTAAGGTTGACCCATGGCTTAATGAGTGAGAGGGTCAGTGTTTGTACTCCCAGCGTTGGGTGGCATGAAGATTTAGGGTGGAATGTACGAGGAAGAAACAGATAATTTAGTAACATGAGAACATAGATTTGTAACATTTTGTCATTTCAAGTGCCCCTATTATGCTATTTTAAAGGTTTCTATTTTAGCTTTGGATGTCTCCTACAATAGGTTTACATATAACCAAGGTCAAAAAAACACTTTAATTTTCTTATAATAATGAGTTTCAGCATAACCTCTTTTTTATAGTGTCTGAAAAGGTTCCATAACTAATTCTTTCTAAAGCCCTTCTTTCAGTGAAACTGCTCTTCTCTGATTGGTCAGATGACCCAGGAACCAACTTTTTCATGCCTCTGCTACAGCTACACTGTTTGAGGGAGGGTCAAATTAGGCACACAATATTGCATTTAATATTCAGCAATATTATTGACTTGACTGCACAGACTCTAATGGATGAGAACTGAACCAAGTTGAATGATGACATCACTGATTTCTGCAGAGCTGCTTTATATCTGAAACTGAATTAATTCCTTAATTGAAGAACTGTACCCAGTTAATGGACAAGCGTGAGGTCACTGAAGACGGCGAGAGTGCGTAAGTGTTTTACTAAATACCCGTGAAGGGGTGGATTCTGGAATCCACTGCCGCTTCAATATATATATATTTTTAGTGATTTATCACGAAATTATCTTCCTAAATGTTGAATTATTTAGAATGAGTAACTTTAACTTACGTTAAAGTCTTTAATTTCCTTTTCATTTTCAAACACTAGAAAATACTGATGTATATTGTGTGTACCTCTGACTGAGAGAAAAGGACAACTTATCAGTATGTTTTGGAAAAGTTTCCTTTTCAGAGCAGAGCTCAGACCAACTCTAGCCTTGAAGAAACTGTGAATCATGTGGATCTTTGTATGTGCGCTAAGTGTTCTGTACAGGTCTGTTATGGGTACTGGTGGACTGTTGTCATCTGGACTGGAGACCTGAAGGCGCCTATAGGCCTGACCTAGAAGGACATTCTGTGCCTAAGTTCAGGGTCCGATCGTCAGCATCATAATGGAAGAAGATATGCTTCCTATCCTTTCCATGGATATCTGTCCATGTGTGGAAAATTACCAGTTTTGTCTAGTGTTCTTAACCAATCAGTATCTTAGTAATGACGTAGTTAGTGGACTCTGTTAGAGTATAATTGTTCTGGAAATGTGAATGTACAGGAGAGAGTGAGGAGAAAGGAGAGAGAGTGGCCTACGAACTCCTTGTGAGACTTGAAGCTGCTTCTGCTGATGAAACTGCAAACTATTCTTTATTAAAATTTTCTTCAAATTATTCTTTTAAACTCTGACTCCGGGTCTTCATTTATCATATCTGGTCTTTTGGGTCTTTAACTGTATAATCCCCTACACCCGTTTCTCGGTTTCACACTTATGTGCTGTATATACGCACCCTGCAGTAGTTTCAATTTGGCCCATTCACGCAATACACTTTTTCTGAGCTAATTGTTAGGGCGGTAAGCATATATAAACTCTAGTTAGTTAGGAATAAGCAGGACAAGCTTGAGGTCACTGAAGACGGCAAGAGTGCATAAGTGTTTTAATTAATACCCGTTTCTGCTCTATTGCCAAGTTATTATTTGCTGCTAGGAAGGATTCATTTCGATTTTCTGCTTATTTGTATGTTTGTGCTTTGACTTTGATCTGTTTGTAATTGTATTCACTGCCATTTAGAATAACAGCTGCGGTTGTCAGTTTTGGTATTGCTCTGTTTCGCACTTAAGTGCTGTACGTGCGCTTCCTGCAGTAGTTTCGATTTGGCCCATTCACGGCGATACGCTTTTGCTGAGCTACTTGTTAGGGCGGACACAGCTGTTTTCACTGATATGTTGGTAAGCGCGCTGCTGCGGAAGTGTCAGCGGAAGCAATCAGCCGTCGTGTTCAGCCTCCACGTGTGAAAACCGACTCGGATAAAGACCTGCGACTCTACCGAGCAAGGACACCAGCAGGGTACTTAAGTATCTACCTTCCCCTTTCTTTTCTTTCATACTCAGCATGTGCTTTCAACACATTCCTGTTGTTGCTCGCCAACGCACCACTATCACCCATAGAGGGCAGTGCAATACCACTAACCTGCATCCTATTTACTCCTCTTCTAACACACCTGTTTCTGTAGGTCTATGGAATTGTCAGTCAGTTGTTAACAAAGCTGACTTCATTCCAGCCTTTGCCATTAACCATACTCTCAATATCTTAGGCTTGACTGAGACATGGATTCGTCCAGAGGACTCACTCACCTGCTTCTCTAACAACTTCACTTTTACTCATATCCCTCACCAGTCAGGGAGGGGAGGTTGCACAGGTTTCCTCATTTCTAACAATTGGAAATGCTCAACTCATTCTTCTCTATGCAACAACTATTCGTTTGAGTTTCATGCCATTACAATTACAAACCCTGTCAAAATTCATCTTGTATTCATTTATCGCCCCCCAGGTCAATTGCGTACCTTTGTCGAGGAATTGGACATGCTGCTGTCCTCATTTCCAGATGATGGCAGTCCACTTGTAGTATTTGGCGATTTTAATATTCACCTTGACAAACCGTATGCTTCAGACTTCCTCTCTCTTCTAGCCTCATTTGATCTCAATCAGCTCATCATCACAAGCACCCACAAATCTGGCAACCAACTGGACCTAATCTACATGCGCAGCTGTATCACTGACAACATTCTGGTAAAACTTCTGCATATTTATGACCATTTCTTCATTACTTTTAATCTGCAACCCCCTATTTGTGCACCACCAACCATTTCACAAGTTACCTTCAGAAGAAACCTGTGCTCTCTTTCCCCTTCTGATTTTTCCTCTGTTATGTCATCCTCCCTTCCCTCACCCACACAATTCTCATCTCTGGATGTAAATACTGCTACACACACGTTATTCTCCACTTTAACTTCTTCCCTAGACTGTATCTGTCCTTTGTCGTCCAGGCCAGCACATGCTACTCCTTCCAACCCCTGGTTTCCGATGCTCTTTGCTATCATCTTTTTCTGGTGGAGTCCATGCAGCTAAGACCTCATATTTCCACAACAAAATCAACAGCGTTACGAACACAGGTTCAATCTTCAAGACATTCAACGCACTCCTCTGTCCCCCTTCACCAACACCTACCACCTCTTTAACTGCTGATCATTTCGCCAATTTCTTCACTGACAAGACATCTTCCATCAGCAACCAGTTCATAGCACCACTCACACAGGAACTCAGGCCATCCACATCCTCTAATCTTCTCTCGTCCTTCTCTCTTCTCACTGAGGCAGAAGTATCAAAACTACTCCTCTCTAGGTCACCCCACCACCTGCCCTCTAGACCCCATCCCCTCATACCTTCTACAAGCCATCTCTCCCACTCTTTTACCAGCATTTACACACATTATTAACTCATCTCTCCACACAGGCACTTACCCTACTGAATTCAAGCAGGCTCACGTAACCCCAATGCTTAAAAAACACACATTGAACACATTACTTGTAGACAGTTACAGACCTGTCTCTTTCCTTCCATTCATTTCGAAAACACTTAAACGAATTGTGTTCAACCAGGTGTCATCTTTCCTCACACAGAACAACCATCTGGACGTCAACCAATCTAGATTCAGGAGCGCTCATTCAACCGAGACTGCGCTATTGTCAGTCACGTAATCCCTGCGGATTGTAAAGGCTGATTCCAAGTCATCTGTTCTCATTCTACTGGATCTATCTGCTGCTTTCGACAACATGAACCATCAAATTCTTCTGTCCACCCTCTCGTCACTTGGCATCTCGTCAAGTACTGCACATCAATGGTTTGAGTCCTATCTCGCAGGTAGGTCTTTCAGAGTTGCCTGGGGAGGGGAGGTATCCAAACCTCAGGGTTCAGTTCTTGGACCCATCCTGTTCTCCATTTACACTACATCTCTGGGCCCCATCATATCATCATTCTCCTACCATTGCTATGCTGATGACACACAGTTCTACCTGTCCTTCCAACCAGATGATTCCACAGTAGCTGTACGGATCTCAAGCTGTCTGGCGGACATCTCAACATGGATGGAAGAACATCACCTGCAGCTCAACAAGGCAAAGACTGAGCTTTTAGTCTTCCCTGCTGCTCCAACTCTACAACATGATTTGAACGTAAAGCTAGGTACATCCGCAATTACCTCATCAAAGTCAGCCAGAAATCTTGGAGTTGTCTTCGATGACCAACTTACCTTCAGAGACCACATCTCAAAGACAGCTCGGTCATGCAGATTTGCACAACACAACATCAGGAAAATCAGGCCCTTTCTGAATGTGCATGCAACACAACTTCTCATCCAGGCCCTGATCATTTCTAGGCTCGATTACTACAATGCTCTTCTGGCTGGACTGCTGTCAAGTGCAATCAAACCTCTTCAATTGATCCAGAACGCTGCTGCACATCTTGTCTTCAAGCCCAAGAGAGCCCACATCACGCCTCTCTTCATCTCTCTGCACTGGCTACCCCTTGCTGCATGCATCAAGTTCAAGACGTTGATGCTTGCTTACAGGTAAACCACAGGCTCCGCATCCTCTTACCTCCACTCACTGTTACAACTCTTCGTCCCCACCAGAAGCCTGCGATCACTAAAAGAGCAAAGGCCTGTGGTACCGTCACAGAGAGACACAAAATCACTCTCCAGAACATTCTCGTTCACTGTTCCCTGCTGGTGGAATGATCTCCCTACCTTCATCAGGAATGCAGAATCCCTGGCAATATTCAAGAGACAGCTGAAAACTCATCTCTTACATGAGCACTTAACCCCTTCATAAAAAAAAATTCTATCCTTTTCCTTTCCTCCTCTAGCTTATGTTACCCTGAGTGTGAGACAACGGGTCTTCACCAGCCTGCTGTCAGGCGCAACAGGGGTTGCCCAGGGAAAAAAAAAATCCCCAAAAAAATAATATGGCAGTACTCGCAGAGTTGGAAAGTGTAAAGTGATATTTATTTATAGTGCTTGAGAGGTGAAATAGTCCCAGTAGACAAACGACCAAAACTATATACAAAAGTAACAAAGAAAAATCAAATAACAACCAAAACTGCACAAAAACAAAAAGAAGAAAATATATATATAGATATACACACACAAGCTACCTCAGTGTCAAATAAATTGCTCACGGCACCACAGTTGCACGCTCACTCACCAGATTAACTGACCCCATGTACTTCTTTGGGGTCCTCTTTATAGTCCAAGCCCCGCCCCTTTTGTTAAAATCTTTAAATTCGCATAAAACATCCATTTTTTTCTAATACCACCACATGAATATTTACACAGAATAAAGAAAAATTTATAGAAAACAAGAGTTCATATAAACACAAATATAGACGTAGACATAAATAATAATAAATACAACAACAACACATTTCTTTTATCCCTCCTCTAATTAACAAAGACAATGGACGAACTGACTTCCGGTTGCTTCGCGCCGACTTGCCCACACACAGCGGACCTGGCACTATTTAGCCAGGCTGCTGGGTGGCGCTCGGGTTTGGATGACCGATGCTGAAGCAGCAACGCGGAAGACCGGCAACACAGACGCTGACAAACACTGAATACAGGTATGTATTAACACAATAACGTAACACAGAAACATAGAAACGAAAGACAACTCAGGTATGTATGTATGTATGTATGTAGTTATGCGCAGCGGGGATTCTGACAGGCATGGAAGTGGAATGAACATGTTTGCGTGTATGAAGACCAGCGTGCCAATGACGGGCATGTGCACTCACATCGCCTCAGCAGGGAACGGAGGACGAGGTAAGATGGGCTGTGTGTGTGTGTGTGTGTGTGCTGCTCTAAACAACAGGGACAGGGACAGGTCACTCTGTCACATCACCTTCCCCCTCTCCAGGCCACGAACGGACCGGATTCCGGGACAGGTAGTCGGCAATTTTGTTTTGGGGACCAGGTCGATGTCTGACCTTAAACTGGTAGGGTTGCAGGGACAGATACCACCTAGTCACCCGAGAATTGTGGTCCTTCATGGTGTGGATCCACGTCAGTGCTCGGTGATCTGTTTCTAGGGTAAATTCCCTTCCCAGCAGATAGTACCTGAGGCTCTCCAATGCCCACTTGATCGCCAGACCTTCCTTTTCCACTGTAGAGTATCGGCTTTCTCTGGGTAGCAGTTTCCTGCTCAGGAACGCAATAGGCCTCTCTTCGCCCATATCTCCTTGAGCCAGGACTGCTCCAATTCCCACAGCCGAAGCATCTACCTGAACAATGAATGCCTTCGTAAAGTCAGTACTTATGAGGACTGGGCCAGAACACATCTGCCTCTTTAGGGTGTTGAAGGCCATTTCACATTCCTCAGTCCAGACAATCGGGTTCTTCACGTTCTTACAGAGCAGGTTGGTCAAAGGGACGGCAGTGGTAGAGAACTTGGGGATGAACCGTTGATACCACCCCACCAGTCCTAAAAAGGATCGGACCTCCTTCTTTGTCCTTGGTCTTGGGCTGCTTCGAACGGCTTCGACCTTGTCCACTTGAGGCTTTAGCTCTCCGTTTCCCAGGTGGTAACCAAGGTAGTTGGTCTCGGACTTCACCCACTCACATTTTGCCACATTTAAAGAGAGGCCAGCCTCCTGGATCTTGCACAAGGTTTCTCCGAGGTGTCCTCTGAGGCGAAGATGGTCCTCCCAAGTTGCACTATAAATGACCACGTCATCCAGATATGCAGCTGACCACTCTTCGCAGCCTCTGAGGACTTGGTCCATTAGTCGCTGGAATGTTGCGGGTGCTCCATGCAACCTGGACGGTAGGACTGTAAACTGGTATAGCCCCAGCGGGGTCCGGAACGCCGTATAGGGTCTAGACGCCTCCTCTAGAGAGATTTGCCAATACCCTTTACATAAGTCCAAGGTTGAAATATACCTGGCTTAGCCGATGTGTTCTAGTAAGTCGTTGATGCGTGGCATCGGATAGGCATCAAACCTTGACTGAGCATTCAGCTTCCGAAAGTCAATGCAGATACGTAATGTATCATCTTTCTTTGGGACGATAACAATTGGACTGCTCCACTCACTCTTAGAGGGCTCAATAACTCCCAACTCCAGCATCGTTCTAATCTCTGCTTTCAGAGGTGCCACCAGCCTCTCCGGAACACGATACGGTCGCTGTCGTGATGGGTTTTGATCGAGCAGGTGGATCTGGTGTTGCACCAGGTTGGTCCGCCCAGGCCTCTGACGGAACAACGAGGGATATCGGCCCAGAAGGCGGTGCAGCTCAGCCTGTTTATCCTCTCCCAAATGATGGAGGTCAACTTCTGCTGGCTCTTTCACCCTCGGCTCTGGTTGTTCATCCTCCTGATCATCCTCCACCTCTCGAATCAGCAGTGATGTCTCTGGCTTGCTGGGTGGTTCCTTCCACTCCTTCAGGAGATTGACGTGATAGGTTTATATAGTCTTGCCCTTGTCAGGGTGATGAATTTCATATGTCACTGGTCCCATCTTACGAACAACACTGTAGGGGCCTTGCCACTTCATCAGTAGCTTGTTCGTCGATGTCGGGAGCAGTAACAAAACCTTTTGTCCAGGTTGCAGTTCTCGGGATCTTGCGTGTTGGTCATACCATGTCTTCTGTGTTTTCTGTGCCTGTCGAAGGTTTTCTTGGGCTTTCTCCCTGTAGCTCTCTAGGCGGTCTCTCATCTCAAGGACGTACTGGACAATGCCCTTCTCAGACTTTGCCGTTTCTACAGACGAAGCGGCCTCCCAGCTTCTCCGCAGGAGATCCAGTGGCCCTTGAACCCGCCATCCATACAGGAGCTCAAATTGAGAAAAGCCCGTCGATGCTTGTGGTACAGCATCGAGGTGTACACACATGTTTCAATGCAATGCAACAATTCAGTGAGCACTGGCAAGTCTCTTCCCAAAATCATGTCAGCAGGTAAGTCATCTACAATAGCCACATTCAACAGGTAAGTTTGGTCTTGCACACATATATTAACTTCTGTTTGGGGGTACTGCTTGACATCCCCATGAAAACATTGTACACCAACCAAATTAACAAATGGAACATGTGCCATATGGCTTTTTAACAGTGATATGGAGCTTCCAGTGTCCAACAGACCATTGATACATTGTCCATTCACAGTGTTACGACCCAAGTCTTTATATGTATTTAGTGTGGTGTAATATATGTGGTGTAATAAAATCTTTATTAATTTGTTTCTTTCTCTTCTCCCGAGGGTAAGCCCCGCCCCTGTGCACCTGCTGCCAATTCTTTTACGACGCGCTGGGCTGCATATAAGAGGGGAGAGAGTAGATGTGTGCGTGCTGTTGAGAGTATCGAACTTTTGCTGCTATCAGAACTCCAGTCGCCAGGTCACCACTGCCAATGTCTTTAGCTCTATGTGAGCGTGGTGCACCTTTGAAAAACCTCATGATTACAACTCCTGTTGCCAAGCCACCATTGCCACTGTCTTTAGCTCTATGTGAGCGTGGTGCTCACTTGGGAACCCTCAACGATTCTACAACTGTCATGTAGCCGCCACTGCCACTGTCCTTAGCTCTATGTGAGCGTGGCGCACACTTGAGAGGGCTCGGTTGGTATGCCGACTCTGAGATCAGCTGCGCCCAACGAGTTCGGTGTGCGTCCTGATGACTTATGGTTGTTGTCAAGCTGTGTTGCTTTTGCTTTATTTCTGTGTTTATTTTTACTGATCTGTGTGTTTGTTATTTCATGTTCTTTGTGTTGGTGTTGGATAGTTGCCTGTGACATGCGAGTGCTGCGGCATTAATAAAACGGCTAAATTGTTTGTTTTTGTCTCACGTGTCCTCTTTATGTTGCCTACCCCCTTCCCTAGCGAGCTCATTTAAAGTGGGGGTTCGTAACAACAGTCACTTGTACTTGTGTTTTACGCACATTGTCCCGACTGTCCTCTTCCCTTGGGACATAACAATAGCCAGTCAATTTAGCTTTACGCACTGGACACACTGATGCTTTATGACCCAGTTGTTGGCAGTAAAAGCAAACAAGTTTTTTTCTCTGGAGCCACTTTATGTGCCTGAGCAAGGTTGGCATCAACATTCAGCTCCCCAGAATTACTTGGAATGTTTTTAAAGTTACCTTTCATGGGTTGAGAGCGCTGACTACCACGGTGAGCATTGAGGTACTGTTGAGCCAGTTTCGCAGCATCCAGTCCAGTTGTCGGCTCATGTTCCTTGACCCAGACTCGAATCTCATAGGGTAGAACACGCAGAAACTGTTCCAGGACTATTGTCTCACCGATTTCCTCTTTTGTGTGCAGTTCAGGTCTCACCCAGCGTCGGTATAAGTTCTGTAATCGATTATAGGTTTCCGTCGGCGACTCTCCAGCTGGAGTAGAAGTGGCCTGGAACCTCTGGCGGTAAGTCTCTGGTGAGATGTTGAACTTTTCCAACAGCGCCTCTTTCAGGTCATGGTAAACCTCCGCTCGGTCCTCATCCATGGCCAGGTAAGCCTCCAGCGCTTGCCCAGACAACAGTGGAACCAGATGATAACTCCACTCAGCCTCTGGCCACCTCCAGGTTCTGGCGAGACGCTCCAAACGGCGCAAGAAGTTCTCAACGTCCTCCCCCTGCTGGAGAACTGGCAACTTCGTGTAGTAATTTGCTCAAATGGATGAAATATATTCACAACTGAATCATAACACGTTATGACTAATTGTGAATATGAATCAACCACGAAGGGAATTAGGTATATATAGATAATCAATTACAACAAATTATAATTAATCATGAACATATATGGTCTAAAATTATTTCTAGGTTTAGAATTAATTTAGAATTAATTTAGAAAGACTGGTTTGTTTTGTCCAGCAAAACTATCAGTCCGATTTTCTTATCGATTCTAGAAAGGAAGTTTTCTTCTCTGGCCACGAAAAGGAAACTTATTCTAGTATTTAAAAAGCATATAGCAAGCGAAATCAAATGTGAAAGTGACTTGGTTCATGTATGAGTTACCCAGAGACAATGAATAGTGTGAATACAATGTGTTTAATATATGAATATATGATATATATATACACAAATACATACAACTAAATCTAAGCAGAGCATACAATAAAATAACGAAAGGAAAGACAGAAAGAGTTGATCAAAGACAGCAAGATTACAAACAGTTCAACCTTTTGAGAGCCAGCAACGAAATCACTTCAGACAATAAAGTTAAAGCGCATCGAAATTAATTCAGATACTTGCATTTGTACTTTGTGCTGTGGTGAATGCCGTTCAAACATCCGTGCGTGGAGCTGGAGTTTCTATTGGTTTCTTTCTCAGGTGATTCTTCAGCGGGAAATTCAAAACGGAATTAACTGTTTGTAAAATGCCGGAAAATAAAAGAGTAAGGATGTCTCGTCTAGGATGAAGCGACAGAGCATGGATAAGCTCGTGTTTAGGTGTTATAAAGATAACTCTTGGCCGTACGGACCAATAGGGAACATGGACTTTTAGCGGGAGAACTTTCCTTTGTTTCTTTTTATGGCCTAATTTGCATTATCTACAGAGGTGCTTAAACTGGGTCCCTTTTCCTTCAAAGTACCTTAAAAGTAGAATAATGCATATTATCACGATATAACACCAATATCTAGTTATGAAATTCACAGAGGAATGTTTTCAACAACAACACATTTCTATTATCCCCCCTCTAATTAACAAAGACAATGGACGAACCGACTTCCGGTTGCTTCGCGCCGACTTGCCCAAACACAGCAGACCTGGCACTATTTATCCAGGCCACTGGGTGGCGCTCGGGTTTGGATGACTGATGCTGAAGAAGCAACGCGGAAGACCGGCAACACAGACGCTGACAAACACCGAATACAGGTATGTATTAACACAATAACGTAACACAGAAACATAGAAACGAAAGGCAACTCAGGCATGTATGTATGTATGTATGTATGTATGTATGTACATAGTTTATGCGCAGTGGGGATTCTGACAGGGATGGAAGTGGAATGAACATGTTTGCGTGTATGAAGACCAGCATGCCAATGACGTGCGTTTGCACCCACATCACCTCAGCAGGGAACGGAGGACGAGGTAAGATGGGCTGTGTGTGTGCGTGTGTGTGTGTGCTGCGCTAACCAACAGGGACAGGGACAGGTCACTCTGTCACACTGAATGAAACTTATTTTAGTATTGTGAGCACTTCCTGTGTCTATTTGCCTCCTCATGAAGAATCGCTTCTTTGTTTTCCTCACTTGTAAGTCACTTTGGATAAAAGAGTCTGCCAAATGATTAAATGTAAATGAACTGAACTGAATCAATGCTGAACTGATATCAGCTGAATAATGGCACTATTGTCTTTTTATAGTTGTTTTAAGCAGAATTTAATTCTGTTTGCATCATTGAATTATTTTCTGTTTTATCATTATAAAGCTGTTTTGAAACAATCTGTATTGTATGACTTGATGACATTCACAGGCAGCCAATGAAGACGATAGTCTAGCATGATGTTGTAATGAATGGGTCAATGGAGTGAGATCCAAATGCAGGCTTTTATTTAACAGACGTAGTCACACTAGCAATTATCAAACAACAGCAAATAGGTATATCAGGGGGATGTCAGAATCGTGGTCGGTGGGCAGGCAACAATGTTGAGGCAGGCAGCAAGATAACACAATCCAGTAAAACAAGGTGAATAATCCAAAAGCAGGCAGATAGCAATCATAACTGACAGGACACAGACAGGATCATGACTGGAAGACAAGACAGGGATAAACGCTTAGAACTGACCACGTAATGCAAATCAAGACCTCATAATGTATGCAAGGGTGAATGTCTCTTTTATAGTCCACATAAGCTACAGCTTGTTGGGGTAATCAGTGACTGGGTACAGGACTTCTGGGGAAATGTAGTGTGTGTCTGTGTGTGAATGATTGTGCAAAAGTCCAAGGTGGAGTGCCTTCTAGTAGCTATTACGGGCACTCCTGCTGATAACCATGACATAGCCCCCCTCCTAAGGAGTGGATTCCAGACACTCCAAAACGGAAACAATAGAAGCTTGGTAGGTAGGTGAGCTAAGGTGCGGGATGGTGGGCCAGGTCCATGGAATGGAGGAGGACAGGATAATTGGGACTGAGCAGACGACCAGGGTGAGACAGGTTGTGCAGATGGCCAGGGCGGAACAGGGTGTGCAGACGGCCAGGGCGGAAGAGGGTGTGCAGACGGCCAGGGCGGAAGAGGGTGTGCAGATGGCCAGGGCGGAACAGGCTGAGCAGATCGCCAGGGTGGAACAGGCTGAGCAGACCTCCATGGTGGAGTGGACGACCACCACCGCAGTACAGACGGGCATGAAGACCCCCATGGTGGAGCAGACCACCACCATAGCAGTATAGACGGGTTTGAAAACCCCCACGGTGGAGTAGACGACCACGGCCGCAGATCTAAGCCCTCTGGCAACCACTATCATAGATCAGGAGAGACTGCAACAAAAAACAAAGAGAGGTTAGTAATGGCCGCTAGAGCCGTAACAAGACAGGCAAGGAGCTCAGGAACGCCCCTTGAGGTTCTGCCTAGAACTGCCTCTCTGGTCGAGTGGATGCATGCAGACAGTTCAGAAACCACCTCTGTGGTTGTATCTGGGCTGACAGTGAACTCAGAGACTATCTCCGTGGCCATATCAGGACAGAGAGGTAACTCGGTAATGACCTTCGTGGTCATATCTAGGCAGACAGAGAACTCAGGAATGACCTTTGTGGTCATATCTATACAGACAGGGATCTCAGGAATGACCTTCGTGGTCACATCTAGGCAGACAGGGAACTCAGGAGTAACCTTCGTGGTCATATCTAGGCAGACAGGGGACTCTGTAATGACCTTCGAGGTCATATCTAGGCAGACAGGAAGTTCATCTGTAACCATCGTGGCTATATCAGGAACGACAGGAAGTTTATAGGTGACAACTGTGGTTGTATCAGGATAAACAGGAAGTCCATGGGTAACCACTGTAGCTGTATCAGGACAGACAGGAAGTTCATGGGTAACCATTGTGGCTGTATCAGGACAGACAGGAAGTTCATGGGTAACCACTGTCGTTGTATCAGGATAGACAGGAAACTTGGAAATAACCTCCATGGTTATATCAGAGCAGACAGAACTATCATAGATGACCTCTGTGGTTGTTGCAGGGCAGAGAGGAAACTCTCTGTAGTTCCCTCTTGATCTGCACTGGCGTGCTCAAGGACTGACTCGGTAGCGCCATCTTGGTCTGCACTAGCGTGCACAGGAACTGAAGCGTCCTCCGGGACTACAGAAATGGACTCAGCAATACCTTTCAGAACTGCTGGAATAGGTTCAGTGACTGACGCAGGATCACCTCTAGGGGCTGCTGAGATGCCAGCTGCTCGCACCGACATCAGCAGTGTATCATTCAGACTTGCGACCAGTCTCCAGGGATTAGGGAAAGCCTTAACGTCCTCAAATGCAGCACTCACAACAACCCGGAACACATATGCGGTGTTCGTGGTGGTTAAAGATTCTGATTGCTGGAGGTTCTGGTGTGGCAGCCATGATGGGATGCGGTTCTGGAATATCAGCTGAAGCTTGATGAGGCTCTGGAAGCTCTGCTGAGACGTGACAAGGCTCTGGAAGCTCTGCTGAGACATGCTGTGACTCTCGACTGGCGGCCATTTTGTGCACAGGCTTAGCTGTGACCGCCATGTTGTGACTGGGCTCAGGTGTGGGAACTACAGGGCAGGAATGATCATGAAACACAGGGCGAGGCATAATCAAAACTGAATGAACTGGCGGTTGTGCCGAGTCAGGCTCCGCCTCTCCCACAGTGAACGATGATCCAGACAAAATCAATGCATAGTCCATAAAGTCCCTTTGACTACAATTACAACTTCCATCGGGAAAATGCCATCTCAAGTGATCATTTACTCCATGATGGAAAATGTTTTTTAAAGCAACTTCATCAAATGGCACATGATATAATAACTCTTACATACTCTTACAACTCTTAATAATTCTTGAGCGTATTCCTCAATAGCTGACTTCCCTTGCCAAAACCCAAATCAAGACTTCACAATGTATGTGAGGCTGAATGTCTTTTTTGTAGTCCACATGATGAGCTACAGCTGGTTGCGGTAATCAGTGACTGGGTACAGGAATTCTGGGAAATGTAGTGTCTGTGTGTGAATGAGTGTGTGAAAGCCCAAGGTGGAGTGCCCTCTAGTAGCTATTAAGGGCACTCCTGCTGATAACCATGACAGAGGCAAATTTGTTACGAACCTACAAAGTTTTGTTATAGAAAATGAGACTGGAATTGTTGATGACACGTTTTGGCAGTTCAAAATCAATTCTATCTCTTTTTTTTTATCTATCTTTATTTGTTATGCACTCTGATCTTTAAAACTTTACAGACTTTTTACATTCACAAGCAGCTATTAGACACTGCATGAAAGATAATATTCCAAAAAGGATAATAGGGGCAATTTTGAAGAATTTTGATGGACAATTCAAAATGCTTTTCCTGTCAATTCCTGTCAAGGAGGGGTTTAGAGAGAATGAATCTTTTATGAATCTGTTTGTGTATCTGTTGTGTTACTGTATGTGAAACGTGCAATATGACAAAATGTGTAACCCCTCTACCCGGCACTACTCAACCCGCTCTGCACGGGACAGGTATGGCACCCAGGTCTTTTGGCATGGGAGTCGGACACTCTAACAAGGAGGCTAAAGGCTGCAACCTCTAGAGTCTGTCGCTAGAGCATCTCTTGAGGTCAGAGGAGTGAGGTTTATTCGCACAGCAACTACTAGCTGGCCTCCGTTAAAAATGAATACACACGTATTGGTAAATAATATGCTCTGTATATCCATGTATTGTTAAATAAAACCACCCACTTCACTAACCAAAAAATTCAGTTTATTTAAATATAGCATGACTGGATACATGCTAATACCATGCATACGCTAGCAGGGCTCTGTTCTCATTCACTTGTGTTGCCTTCCATGCCAGAACATGCTCACAAAACTCTGATCATATCCCCAGAGAAGGTGGGCAGCAGATACCAGTCATTGCTTTATCAATAGACTTGTTCCCTGACAAAAAAGAAGTATACTTCAAGTATACTTACAAGTATACCCCGGAGTGCCCACCTTTTACAGAGTTTCAAGCAAAACCGAACATGGAACCAACACGTCAGCTTCCAGACCTCGGTCAAACATTGACCTCAGATGTCAGATATCTGGGTAATCAGGTCTGAGTGAACCCCATCACTCCCCTTTTTCTCCACCACTAACACTTCAGACAGCCCTAACAAAAATAATAAAATAACTTCCTACCTTGTGTGTCGTTTAGCCAGGGGTGTCACCAAAGAATGATTGCCCGTGCATCCATTTACAGTTAAAGACCCAAAAGACCAGATATGATAAATGAAGACCCGGAGTCAGAGTTTAAAAAAATAAATTGAAGAAAATTTTACTGAAGAATAGTCTCACAAGGAGTTTGTAGGCCGCTCTCTCTCCTCGTACATAGGGTTGGGTATCGTTTGGGTTTTTTCGATACCGGTGCCAAATCGATACTTTTAAAATGGTACCGGTGCCAAAACGGTGACTGAACCGATACTTTAAAAAAATCCACAAAATGATGGTGGATAACTCAGTCAAGAATACCTTTTTATTGGACAAAAAAAGTTCTTTGAATTAAACAATATATTAAAAGTTTAAAGTATACATGAATATATATATATATATATATATATATATATATATATATATGTAAATACAAAACACAACAACAGTAAAACCTAAGCCAACTAGCTCAACTACAATAATTTAACAGCTTTAAATTTCAGCAATTTTTTTGCAGAATTATAATTTGCCTTCTCTGGCATAATACACCTCTCCTGAATTATTGCATGTCCTGCACAGGAGAAAACTCTCTCAGAAGGTGTCGATGAGGCCTGCACACACAGGTATGTGTTTGAAAGTGCAGACAATATGGGAAGACTGTCCCGCTTACTGGGGCTGAGGTCATCCACACTGATAGTGGCAGCTGATGTCCGCAAGCTGTCAAACACGGCGTATCCCTCTGCTTTCGAGTTTATTCCACGTGCCCTCAAATGTTTCATTAGGTCTGACGTGTTAACGCCTTTACACAACTGTTGTAAAACATTTGCTGCATGTCGCGGTGTCGGAATCCTTTCTCGTGAAATATAGCCACACTTTGGAGCGTTTAGTTTTAGGCATTTTAATTTAAGCGCGTTTATTTTAGCTAGCTAAGCTGACGGTAGACCAGCTGCTGCACTGCAGTCAGCGCAAGTGTAGTTGCTGCGCTCGCGCGCTTCACGGATGGTCTCACTTCCCGACGATTTGTCATTTTTAATTCGAAATGTGAAAACAAAATGGACAGTAACATTACTACAAAGATGTATTGGGTTTGTATCATCAAAGCTTTCCAACGTTCACGTGAGTTTTCTCATTCAGGAAATAATTTTTCCGAGCATTCTGACACCCCATGAACGCAGTATTTAAATTTAACTAGCGATCAGGCGTGATGATGAATCTGATGCTTCTTACGTCCGTGTCATAGCACCAGAGGACAAATATTTCAATCACTTCAGGCATTTAAGTGGCACCGAAATGAGGCACCGACCTTCGCATTCTGATTCGATCCGGTACATACCGGTTATATAGGTACCGGTACCCAACCCTACTCGTACATTCACATTTCCACAATAGTTATACTCTAACAGAGTCCACTAACTACGTCATTACTAAGATTCTGATTGGTTAAGAAAACTAGACAAAACTGGAAATATTCCACACATGGACAGATAGTCGGAAGCATATTTCCTTCCATCATGATGCTGACAATTGGACCCTGAACTTAGGGACAGGATGTCCTGTTAAATCAGTAGGAAGTAGGAGTAAGACATGGCTCTATATCAGCACAGCTGTGATTATATAAATCACATATTTAAGGTCTAAATATTTACATTCTCATCTAAAAATCTTTATATCTTGACAAATGATAATGATTAACTGTAAATTAGTGTTGGAATCCCTCTCCCTGTTTACTGCCTTGTTTTTTGTTTATTTGTTTTTTTTTTTACAATAGAGAATGGTAAATACAATTCAAACACGCACAGTGACCTCACCCCATGAAAAAGTGAAGAAAGAGAAAGCTAGAGAACACTGTGACTCTAACAATTGAAATATGAGGGTCAAAAGTGGAAGATGGGCAGACTGGGAGAAGATTCCTGACCATTTTGGCAATTCAGTTCCAAAGCAACTTTGTTCCAGATGATTTTTCTATGTATCAAGCAACATCTTGTGCAGATTTCAATGTATCTGTGTCCTTACAGTTTTTCTCAGTCACTTTGGTGCATTTCTCACATCACTATTTACATTTGCACAACAGTTAGTTCAACCTCCACAACATTTAGTCAGTTGTGCACATCATAGTAGCAGTTTCTCATTCCTTCCAACAAATTGCAAATGCTTTTGGACAAGCATCAATTGCTTTCATACAACTCTCTGCTGTTTTATAACATTATAATTTGCTTATGTCATGTCAGTCAAAATTAACTATACTTGTGAATGCTGAATAGTCATTCCATATAAAACTAACAGTCCTCATTTCATTGCTTGAGTCATTACATACAGAAATGTTGAACTAGTTGTCAAAATCTTTTAGACAAAAAAAAAAAAAAAATTAGACACTCTTTACAGGGACATAATCCCTGAGAATGAGAGGGGTCTAACTGGAGACCATCTGAGCAAGCTTGTTGTTGTTTTGGATAATGTGCGTTTTCACCACTCAGATGTCGTCAGGCAGTGGTTTGCGGCACATGATAGGATGCTGGTGAAATATCTCCCTCCCTACTCACCATTCCTAAATCCAATAGAGGAGTTTTTCTCTTCCTGGAGGTGGAAGGTATATGACCGGCATCCACATACTCAAATGGCCCTGCTAGCGGCCATGGATGCAGCATGTGATGACATCACATCAGAGTCCTGCAGAGGGTGGATTCGGAACTCGAGGAGATACTTTCCTCGCTACATTGCAAGAGATGATATTTGCTGTGATGTAGATGAAATTATGTGGCCAGACAGAGAGGAACATCTGCATGTGCATGAATGATTACAGTACTATGTATGTTGTATGTTCATGTTCCAATATGTACTGCAATATTGTTTACAGTTGTGCACAGCTCTACCCAAAGGGAGTTTATGTTTGTTGAAAATAAGGGTGTATTTTTTCTTTTGCACAATGTTGTGAACAAATTAGAACTGCAAATAGCATATGCAGTAAAAATGTGAAACATACATATTCAGTGTCTTGTACTCAGTTACCTCACTAAATGCAGTAATGTGTAACTTTACTGTATTTTTCAAATGGCTGTTCAAATAGTATATAGTGCTGTCTTGAGCATTTTCAGGTAATGTCACCAAGATGTGACTTTTTTTATTGGAAAACATTTACAGAGTAAACTGTCATAATGAAAACATGACAGAGTCATTTGACTGTCTTGTTCATAAACAATGGTGTCAGGACTTTTCATTTTGATGACACTGACAATTTCATTGATATGCACACTTGCTTTTGAGGAATGAGCTATCCATTTTGAACAAGTGACAGGCTTTTGCAGGTTATCAACTAGGTTTTGCAGTTTGTATTAATTGTTATGAGAACGCATTAACTGTTGTGCAAATGTAAATAGTGATGTGAACGCACCAAAGCGACTGAGAAAAACTGTAATAAATGACTGCTACCTTATTGCTCTTCAAAAGAATAAAATTCACGGACCAGGATTACAGACTATAGATATGCAAAGATGGTGCACAGCTATTTCTTATGAATGGGAGAAATAGTGCAATATAGCAGAATACGTCCCTTCTAAATAAAAGAGCCAATCGCCAATCAGTAAAGTCATTGCATCACTGCAGCTGCCGTCTGAAGCATCATTTCCCATAGAAGCCTGAGACTTGTGCTTATGACTACTCATGTGCATCTTTTAATTGATGCTAACTGAACATAAGAAACAACATTCCCTGGAAAGTTCATATCATATTTTGCTGCTGCTTTGAAATATGTTTTTTAATTGTGAGTTCAGCAAGCAGTTTTTAAGATTTATGTATCCCCCCCCATTCAAATAGATAGGACTTGGTCTTGGATGTCCAAAATAGCTGCCTGGGGGAGTTGGTTAAACAGACTTTTCTCTTTAATAATAGGTTAGAAATTGTTAAGTGAGGTAAATTCTTAAAACCACCATCAAGACTGATACACAGCACAAAAATTTCCTCTTATTCATATTACCACCAATGATTCCATAATGCACTAAATGGTGTCTTGTATAATTAATCTTTCAAGATCCAGAACTTTATGTACTGTTTTTAAATCCATGTTTTAAGGGTGTGGAAGCCAGATTAAGACTCAAATAGTGAAGTCATGGAACTTTGGGTCAATGTGAATAAGATGAGCTATAAATTTTAAGCTCTTTGTCCTCAAGGGAGCACACCCCAGAGACCTCTGTAGGGGGCAGATAGAACTGTTCTATTCATAGGAATATGGTGCATTTGCAATTATGTCATTCTCTTGACATCTGCACAGTGCTAACAGACAGACTCTTTCAGGTTCTAGAAGTTTGAGCCTGTGTTGCCTTGTTCCCCAATGGTGTTGTGTTTGGAGACAAAAATGAGATCATAAAAAGACTGAAAAAGAACAAAGGAAGCAAAGGAAAGCAAAAGGATGACAGGCTTTTGCAGGTTATCAACTAGGTTTTGCAGTTTGTATTAATTGTTATGAGAACTGCATTAACTGTTGTGCAAATGTAAAGAGTGATGTGAGAAATGCACCAAAGCGACTGAGAAAAACTGTAAATGAAACTTGAATATATTGAATGAAAGTTTGAATATATGGAATGAAAGTCTGAATACATGGAATGAAACTTGAATATATTGAATGAAAGTCTGAATATATGGAATGAAAGTCTGAATACATGGAATGAAACTTGAATATATTGAATGAAAGTCTGAATATATTGAATGAAACTTGAATATATTGAATGAAAGTTTGAATATATGGAATGAAAGTCTGAATACATGGAATGAAACTTGAATATATGGAATGAAAGTCTGAATACATGGAATGCAACTTGAATATATTGAATTAAAGTCTGAATATATTGAATGAAACTTGAATATATCGAATGAAAGTTTGAATATATGGAATGAAAGTCTGAATACATGGAATGAAACTTGAATATATGGAATGAAAGTCTGAATATATTGAATGAAAGTTGAATATATTGAATGAAAGTTTGAATATCTTGAATGAATGTTTGAATATATGGAATGAAACTTGGAATATATGGAATGAAACTTGAATATATCGAATGAAACTTGAATAAACAGCTCGTTTATTCATATTTTGTTTAGTTTAACAAACGTAAAATAAGATTTTAAGCCCGATTTATCATTTTTTGTTTGTCGTTTACAAATCGGTTTATGGCTTTGATATTTCATTCACATATGTGGGAGGCGCTTAAGTCTGATTGGTCAAACCGCGCCGTCTTTAAGACGGCCTTACTTCTGCCAGGTAGAATAAGAGTCGGTGCGGCACTGTCAAATCAAATCATCCCACTTTAATGAGCTTTTGTCGCCACGCGAACCACCACTCACTGACATTTAAAGCAGAAATATGTTATATATAATCATAATTGGTGCTTCTGCGAAGCTTCGCCTCTAATGTACGACACTTGAGAGATCACAAGTCAAACAGTATGCTGACAAGGAGTTTAGTGTACTATATCTATTTCTTAGTAGGTTGATAAATGCAATGAAAATGTGTGAGTGTGTGCGCGCTTTCTCCGTAATTGAATGCAAGTGGAGCATTATATATGCAAACTTAAGAGCTCATAACTCATGGGAATGTATAATTTATTTTTTATACATTATATACATATATAATGTAACTTACTTAATATCGCTCGCTTATATAGTGTTTTTAAAAATGTGCATTTGTAATAATTCATATCGAATCTAATTTCTTAATTTTTCTAATTTCATGGAGATAACATGGACAATATATGTCATGGTTTAGTGGAAGATGGCTGCCATCTACTGAAAAACAAACATTTAAAATTAAAATAACATGAAATTTCAAGAACAGCCACTAGATGGCTGCAGAGTATCATTTCATATAGGTATCTTTTCACAAGTGTTCATTTAAATTTCTGCTTAGACATTATTATAACAATAAAAATTTATCTTTGTCAAAGTATCATCACTGAAGTATCATTTTTTGCAATTATGTCACAATGAAACATGGTGTTGTATGTGTGTGTGTGTGCAGCTAGCTCATTGTAACTGATTATTTGTTTGACAAAATATGTAACAGAGCAGTTTTATATAATATCCCATTCAAATCAAGATCAGTTTTGGTAGTATGCATTGTTATGATTAAATAATGTTTTGCACATTACATTTGACATTGTATTGACTGACTCACACATCTGTCTGGATTCAGAAAAAAAGATACAAAAGCTGTCACTGGAGTGGTGCCCTGTCAAAAGGTACATCTAGAGTGCATATTACTACCTTAAAAGGTACATATTGGGTACCATACCTAAAGTGTACATACCTAAATGGTACATATTAGAACCCTTTTAAATGGTAACATTCCAGCGACAGCATTTGTACCTTTTTTTTTTAGCCTGGATATTTCTGGTAATCCTGAAGACCTTGCTTAGCTGGTTCAGGCATGTTTGGTTGGAGCTAAACTTTGCAGGACATTGATCCTCCAGGAGCAGGACACCACTGACATGCCCTTCACATTAATTGAATGTGTGTCAGACACAGACAGGGAGAGATGGTTAGATTTAAGTCTTTTATTTGCAGACAACAGGTAAACAGAGTCATATAATGGAACTGGTGGAACTGGGTGAGTAGCATAGGGTCGAGGATGTCATCTCGAGTCACCCAGGATCTTTCCTCGGGGCCATATCCATCCCAGTTGATGAGATATTCTAATGTTGGCCCCCGGCCGTTGTGAATCCAGGATGGTCCGAACTTGATAGATCGCCTCGTCCTCAGCGATATCCGGAGGAGGAGGTACTTCATTGTCAACCGGATCTGTGGAGTGAAACAGGGGTTCAGTGAATGGTTTGAGTAGTGATACATGGAATGATGGTGCTATATGATACTTGGCTGGTAGTTGAAGGCGGTAGGTGACGTCATTCAGCTGCCTCTGCACTGTGAATGGACCTATATAACAGGGACTCAGCTTACGACAGCGAAGGCGAAGACGGATATCCCTGGTGGAAAGCCAGACCTTTTGGCCTGGTAGATATGTAGGTGTATCTAAGCGGCGTTTGTCAGTCTGATTCTTGTGTCTTCACACTGCCTGTTGTAGATGTAAGTCCCATACCCTCTCACTCTGGTGGAACAAGTCCTGAACAGCTGGAGCCTCTGACGGTTCTCCGGACCAGGGAAACAAGGGTGGTTGGTAACCTAATACACACCGGAACGGAGTGAGTCCGGTGGTGGATTGTCTCAGGGAGTTCCAGCTGTTCTGGTTCTGGTGGCAGTATGATCTCAGGTACCTCCTGATTTCTTGGATCTTCTGCTCAGTCTGGCCATTAGTTTGTGGATGATAGCCGGATGAGAGGCTGACGGAGACTCCAAGAAGTTTAAAGAATGGTTGCCAGACTCGGGAGATGAACTGGGGACAATGTCCTCGGGCAGACCAAAGTGGTGGAACACGTGCTTTAAGAGGGTTTTGGCAGCTTGGAGGGTAGTCCTTTCAGAGGAATAAGTTTGCAGGATTTTGAGAAGCTATCCACGATGACGAAAATACAGGTGTGGGAATCAGAGGGTGGTATGTCGGTCATGAAGTCGTTGCCAGTGTGGGTCCAGGGTTGTTGTGGTATGGGTAGCGGAACTAACTTTCATGCGGAAAGTTGTTGAGGGGTGTTGGTTATGGCACAGACTGAGCAGCCCCGAACGTATTGGGAGACATCCTGAGTCATCGAGGGCCACCAGTATCACTGATGGAGGAGCGAGAGTGTTCGCTGGCTACCTGGGTGTCCAGAGTCCGGTGATGCATGTGCTGAGTCCAAGAGGGGTTGATGACAGCTGGTAGGGATGTAGATACACCCCTCTGGACCTCCCGGTGGAGCAGGTTCGGTATCAGTGGCCTAGCGGATTTGGTCGTTGATCTCCCATTGGATGGGACTGATTACCATGGCTGGAGGGAGGATAGTTTCTGGAGGGGCAGAGTCAGGTTATATATATATATATATATATATATATATTAATGTCAAACTAAAAAATTTTGTTAATAAAAGACAATTATTATTTTTTCCCTATAAAATAATAACTTTTTTTTTTTTTTAGAAATTTAAATA
The DNA here is from genome assembly GCA_038088235.1 of Zacco platypus. NCBI lineage: Eukaryota > Metazoa > Chordata > Actinopteri > Cypriniformes > Xenocyprididae > Zacco > Zacco platypus. The sequence continues at coordinate 23,535,130 of CM076078.1, read as the reverse complement.
ATTTTGTAGTTTGACAATGGACATACTGCAAATCACAGCTGTAAAGCCTTGGTAAAATCGATACAGGCAAACAGCCCAAGAAACACATTCAGAAAAACACAAAGCTGAACAAAACCCTCCCCTCCCCTCCACTCTCAGCTCTCACAATGCAAATAGACGATTGATCGATTGACCCTTCACAAACAGTTTGATTGACAGGCGATCTAACCAATGATAACGCCGAATCCATCTTATGCCACAAAGCTGTCAGGGAGTAGCCTATAGTAGACTAACGTTGGTTAACTTGAAATATTGTGCGTACTCACGTCTTTCCACGGTTGAAACATCATTCCTTCTGATGTCCATTCATGTTTATTTGATGCTATAAATGAACTAGTATGAAGAGATGATCCGTTCACGAGCCGTTTGAAGGATCTGTCACAACATTAAGGAGCCTCTACACGGAATATAGTGTTTAAACTGCTTTAAAAAATTAAAATATTTTAAATATGAAACTGTTTTATACATTGTCAGTGTCCTCTTTGTATTTTTCACTGCGGGAGAACATGATGTGTGGTGTGAGAGAGCAGGAGTTGTCGGGCATTGCAACAGGGGACGGGTTTTGCGAAGGGTCAATTGCTTTGGCTCCATTCTCGAATTAATTTTTTTTTTTTCCTGAAACTACGTTCAGATTGCTGAACAATTAGCTCCTTGTTCATATCAGATTGGAATTTCTTATTGATTTGAGCAAATTGCAAATGCTTTGGCACATGTGTCCAAACAATAAGTGCAACTGTCTGCAGTTTGCACAACAACTAACTGCATATGGCTTGTTGATCAAAACTGATGAGTCGATTCTCACTTAAACTGTCAAACTCTTCACAACATCTCAATCATTTTTCATTGTGTAAGCCATCACATTCAAAACGATCCATTCAATTATGAAAACTTGGTATACATGCATGTTCAGTGGGTACGGAAAGTATTCAGACCCCCTTAAATTTTTCACTCTTTGCTTGGGACCATGTGATATTTCAGTTTTTCTTTTTTTAATAAATCTGCAAAAATATTAAGAATTCTGTGTTTTTCTGTCAATATGGGGTGCTGTGTGTACATTAATGAGGAAAAAAAATGAACTTCTGTAAAATGGCTGCAATATAACAAAGAGTGAAATATTTAAGGGGGTCTGAATACTTTCTGTACCCACTGTACAGTCGTGGCCAAAAGTTTTTAGAATTACATAAATATTAGTTTTCACAAAGTTTGCTGCTAAACTGCTTTTAGATCTTTGTTTCAGTTGTTTCTGTGATGTACTGAAATATAATTACAAGCACTTCATACATTTCAAAGGCTTTTATCGACAATTACATGACATTTATGCAAAGAGTCAGTATTTGCAGTGTTGGCCGTTCTTTTTCAGGACCTCTGCAATTCGACTGGGCATGCTCTCAATCAACTTCTGGGCCAAATCCTGACTGATAGCAATTCTTTCATAATCACTTCTTGGAGTTTGTCAGAATTAGTGGGTTTTTGTTTGTCCACCCGCCTCTTGAGGATTGACCACAAGTTCTCAATGGGATTAAGATCTGGGGAGTTTCCAGGCCATGGACCCAAAATTTCAACGTTCTGGTCCCCGAGCCACTTAGTTATCACTTTTGCCTTATGCCACGGTGCTCCATTATGCTGGAAAATGCATTGTTCTTCACCAAACTGTTGTTGGATTGTTGGAAGAAGTTGCTGTTGGAGGGTGTTTTGGTACCATTCTTTATTCATGGCTGTGTTTTTGGGCAGAATTGTGAGTGAGCCCACTCCCTTGGATGAGAAGCAACTCCACACATGAATGGTCTTAGGATGCTTTACTGTTGGCATGACACAGGACTGATGGTAGCGCTCACCTTTTCTTCTCCTGACAAGCCTTTTTCCAGATGCCCCAAACAATCAGAAAGGGGCTTCATCTGAGAATATGACTTTGCCCCAGTCCTCAGCAGTCCATTCACGATACTTTCTGCAGAAGATCAATCTGTCCCTGATGTTTTTTTTTGGAGAGAAGTGGCTTCTTTGCTGCCCTTCTTGACACCAGGCCATCTTCCAAAAGTCTTCGCCTCACTGTGTGTACAGATGCGCTCACACCTGCCTGCTGCCATTCCTGAGCAAGCTCTGCACTGGTGGCACTCCGATCCCGCAGCTGAATCCTCTTTAGGAGACGATCCTGGCACTTGCTGGACTTTCTTGGACGCCCTGAAGCCTTCTTTACAAGAATTGAACCTCTTTCCTTGAAGTTTCTGATGATCCTATAAATTGTTGATTTAGGTGCAATCTTAGTAGCCACAATATCCTTGCCTGTGAAGCCATTTTTATGCAACGCAATTATGGCTGCACGCGTTTCTTTGCAGGTCACCATGGTTAACAATGGAAGAACAATGATTTCAAGCATCACCCTCCTTTTAACATGTCAAGTCTGCCATTCTAACCCAATCAGCCTGACATAATTATCTCCAGCCTTGTGCTCGTCAACATTCTCACCTGAGTTAACAAGACAATTACTGAAATGATCTCAGCAGGTCCTTTAATGACAGCAATGAAATGCAGTGGAAAGGTTTTTTTGGGATTAAGTTAATTTTCATGGCAAAGAAGGACTATGCAATTCATCTGATCACTCTTCATAACATTCTGGAGTACATGCAAATTGCTATTATAAAAACTTAAGCAGCAACTTTTTCAGTTTCCAATATTTATGTAATTCTCAAAACTTTTGGCCACGACTGTATATTCCATATCTGACATTGACATAGTTTGTAATTGACAAATGACCTCTAATTGCAATGCAATTTGAAACAATCATTCAACCATTTAACCAATCAAGTTTGGGAGCATATATATGTAGATTGCCCACAGCAATCACTAACATTTTTTGAAAATGGAGTACTTCCACAACCCTGAAATGCAGCAACTTGCTCGTGGAAGAGCAATTGGAAGACGTGTGGTGGTGGTGGTGTGTTAGAGGAAGACATAATAGAGGAAGAGGTGGAAACAGAAGAGTCAGAGTCTCTGATGAAATCAGAGCCACATTTGTGGATCATGTCATGAATCGTGGTTTGGAAGAGTGGAAGAGGCTGGTCGACGAGTACTGCCTAATGTAAACAGGTCCACAGTGTCATCAATCGTGCAAACTTTTCGTAGAGAAAACAGGTAAATACGTATTTATTTATTTATTTTTGTTTTACAGTATGTAAAGCACTTTTTATAAACAACAATATTTTAAAGGTAAATGCAAGTCTATTTGTTCATTCTATAGAACTGCACAACAAGCTGGTGGAAGAGCAGCAGTATTTAACAATCAGCAAGAACAAAAAATTTGCAACATGTTCATAGCCAACAATTCCATCCGGTGCAATTCCAAAGTGCAATCATAAATGACAATAATGTCTTTGCAAATATAAATTCTGTCAGCATTTCCATCATAGGCAGAGTTTTGAAAAGACATCAAATGACTATGAAACAACTCTACAATGTGCTATTTGAGAGCAACGGTGAAAGAGTGAAGGAGTTCCAGTATGTCCAGGTAAACTATTGGTGTGCACTTAGTGAGTTTTACTGTACTTCTAAGATGGCTGTAACTTGAAGTTTTAGAAACCCATAAGAAGAGAAAACATTTACTGAACTCTAGAATAAAAATTAACTTTATTTTGTTTCTGTGATTCTTCATAGAGAATCATGGAGTTAGTAGGACCTGAAACAACCTACACTCTTGTTTTTGTGGACGAGGCCAGGTTCAATCTGTCCAAAGGCCGGAGATTTGGTCGCAATCTCTTTGGACACTGAGCCACAACTGACACACCAAGCCAACATGGGGCCAATATTACAAAGTGTGCTGCCATTTCAGAGAATGGTGTGAGCACACATATTCCACACATTGGCCCTATAATACCCAACTTCTCCTGGCGTTGCTAAACAAACTTTACAGAGACCTGATTCCAGAACAAGAAAGAGATTTAGTTAGACCATATTTGCCTAATTTTGTTGTTGTCTGGGATAATGCCAGCTTCCACCGAGCTAACATTGTTAGGGACTGGTTTGCTGCACATGAAAGGATAATGATGGAGTTCCTTCCACCATACTCTCCATTCCTAAATCCAATAGAAGAGTTTTTTTCAGCATGGAGGTGGAAAGTATATGATTATAGACCACAAGATCAGATGTCTCTGTTGGATGCCATAAATGCTGCATGTGAGGACATCACAGCTGATCATTGCAGGGGATCGTTGCGGCATTCAAGGAGGTTTTTTTCCCGGTGCATTGCAATGGAAACATCAGATGTGATGTTGATGAAAATCTTTGGCCTAACCAACAAGAGTGACAGGATTTCCACCAAGAATGATTTTTTTCATGGATGTTATTTTGTAGTATTTGGTATTTTTGTGTATTTGTACATAATAAATAGGAAATGTACAGTAATTGAACAAGCAATATATGTAAAATATGTATATATGTAATATAGTCATACAAAAATAAATGTACTGCAAAAATACAAATGTTCTTTTTTTTTCTATGTACTTTTGACTCTTCTCAACAAATATCATATTTTTGTTATAAAATCTAAATTTCCATGGTTGACTGTCATGGGGAAAAAACAACTAAATGTTTTAACCAGTTTGGCTCACACGATGACAAAAATACTTAGTAATTTGGCCAAGGCCACCAAAATATAGACACAATAACTAGGTTTTGAAGCATGAATGAAATGTTTTGGGTGAGTAACTACATTTTGCAGACATGCAATAAAGTTGTGAAGTTCCAGCAAACAGTTGTGACATTTGCACTCACAGTTTAGAGAATGTTAAGACTGTTTTGAAAAATGTGCCAAAGCAATTGAGAAAAATTGTAATAATGATGCTAAAACAAATTCTAGATGTTTCTTGGTTCTTGGTAATAATCTGATCTGTGGACGAAAAGCGAGAAGTTCTGAACAGCTCCTCTTATTCCCATACAATTCTCAAACAGTCTGAGACAACTGCTAATTTATCTGAATAGCTTTCATGCTTAGTAATACATTAAATATGTGGGATTGTGATGTCTGCCATTCTGGGAATTTAGATCTCTTATGAGCTGATACTCCTGACTGTAGTTTTTGGGCCTTTTGGTGTTAACTAAAGGACACCAATGATGGCACATCAAACAATCTAGAAGAAACGTGAATCCACAGATGATTGTTTTATCATGAATGTTGAAAGCACTGGGAACTCTCTGATCTCCCTCTCTCTATATCCCTCATTTAAGCTAATCCATCTAATTAAAATATGTTGGCCTTCATGGAGACAGAAAAACGGAGTCCCTCTGCTAAATCTGCTCGCCCACTGGTTTCTCACACAGAACAGAGGCCGGTTAGAGAATCCCTCTCTTTTTTCCCCCTCCACACACAGTCCCGGAACAGAGATTGAATTCATCAGATGGGCTCTTATCAGCTGTACTCGGTTGGAATAGAGCTCTTCAACATGGCTTGACTGCACGATACCCAATACACTGAAGAATCTTTTCTGCCACCACACACACATACTTCTGTCATACATGTGCAATGACGAACATTGCATAACTGAGATGGTCAAGGGCCCTCATGTATTATCCTAGAAAAACACTTATATGGACAATAATACTCAAAGTCAGATTTAAAATCAGCATGAAAATAAAATGCACTCTATTTACTTTCTTAATACATGTTCCTGGTCTTATTCTGAGTGATTAATCAGTGCATGTTATTCTAAAGGAAAGAAAACAATTAATGTTTGTGATCTTTGAAATCAAAATGTAATCACTTGAGCTTCCCCTGAAACTTTAACTTTTCTGATAAGTTTACTTATACCACAAAGGATAAAACTGAATTTGATCATGTCAACCAATAGTAAAATGTAGGTATTGTTTCAGCAGATTCACATTGTTTTTTGTTTTTGTTTTCTCTGTTTGTTTGTTTTTACTTGTATACAAGAAAATTATCAAAATATACTTAAGATGCAATAGTGCATAAGATATTAAGACTTGTTTTCAGAGAATAAATCGTGAATATAACTGTATTATATTCACAGCATATTGTTTAAAACTTGTTTATACATGGAAAAGTGAAAACAAATAAATAATATATATATATATATATATATATATATATATATATATATATATATATATATATATATATATATATATATATATATATACACATACACTAGTGCAGTAAGAAAATACACTTAAACATAATTTTACGTAGTGTTGCTTCTCAAGTAAATTAAAAGTAACATTCATGACAAATATATCTCATAATTACCACTATGTACTCTGCTGCAAATGCCTAGTGAATGCATAATCATGTGCATTTGTCTTTTCATGAGTAAACACTTTTAGTTACACACAAACACATGTGCAAACTCTACTATACATGCCGGTAAAAAGTTCAATTCAATGCTGGTGTTCCTGATACATCAAAACAAACCATCATGATTATTTTCCAATGGCAATGTCGCCTGCCTGTCCATATAAACAAAACCTCACAACTATGACATAACTCACATTCCAGTTGCCCTAAAAAAAAAACCAAGCACAACTTTATTAGCCTGTGGAGAGAGCTGTAAAACTAAACTGCAATCATTTGGGCCTTGTTAAGGATAGAGGATGTAGAGGCAGCTACCCGCACGGCTGATTTTCGATGAAATTTCTCGCAAGCCCGTATTTAGCGGACAAAGGGCAGTTGATATGAGTAGTTAGGCAGCTATGTACTGGTCTGAGAGCACATTAAGGGAGGGAGATATTAGGTATCCTCTGTTATTAGTGGCAGGGACAGAATCCCTCTGTCTCAGCCCCTTTGAGGGGATGCAGAGGGGATATATTATGGGATATTAAAGCATAATGACGGAGCTGTGTTTGCCGGGCCATGGGAAAGTGGTTAGCATGTCTCACTGCGGCCCGCTAGCCCCAAGCCAAAACCGGGTCAATCCACCACATATAGTCATTATGGGTGCATGGGTAGAGAGGCTGGTGTGGTGGGGTAGGGGGAACCCAAACCACTTCACTTGGCCATACAATCCCCCCACCACTCTCTTCCCCTCACAACCAGAACAACCAACCAATGGACAGAGACTGTGGTATTCAGTATGGTTGTTGCCATGCCAATGGAGCATCCTGGTCCAGAGCCACAGTAAGATGAGGCACACAGGAAACCACAGTACCATGAAAATAACTGGAGAAAGAGGGCAAATGCAGATTCCCTTCATTCCCTTAAAATTTAGGGATAAATAACTGTCATTCATAACAGAACAAACACATCTCCAAAACACATAAAATAGGTGTAATTATAGATTGGGCATCATTCACAAAAGTCAACACTATTTGCTCTCAACTGGCATGAACAACTGGGTCCACCTTTAAAATGTGTCCACTTGAGCTGAGGATAGCTGGGGAATAGGCATCTGTAAATTGTAACAGGTATGGTATCAGTTCTCTCTTACACTGCTTTAACAACAACAACAACAATGTAAAAGACTGTAAAATGCAATGGTAAAAATCTGTAAATTGATTAACAGTAAGTTCCCTTACTTTATGAGGTGAAAAACATTTTTTATAGTAAATTTAACTTTTAATTTTAAATGTAAAATGTAAATGTTAGCAGTGAAAAACCACGCAAACTTATAATGTACATGGAAAATGTGTAAATTGTACTCCCACAATCCTCTGTGGTCTGATGGTTTTTCATTTCAACTGTTTCTCCCTTTTTTTGTCTTAGAACTTTACAATGACTGCACCACCAAAGACCCTTCTGTCAAACTTCTGAAATTTGCAGATGACACTACCATCATCGGCCTCATCCAGGATGGTGACAAGTCTGCTTAGCCAGGAGGTTAAAGAGCTGGCTTGTCTGGTGCAGTCACAACACCCCGGAGCTGAACATGCTCAAAACAATGGAGATGATAGTGGACTTCACAAGAAACCCCCCAGAACTCCCCCCACTCACCAACATGAACAGCACTATGGCAACAGTCAAGTCAAGTCAAGTCACCTTTACTTATTTAGCGTAATTTGCAATGCAAATTGTGTCAAACCAGCTTTACAGTAATAATTGGCAAATAATGTTTGGCTGCACAGCAGCTCTCAAAGAAAATGGTGTCATTGTCCGGTTTATTCTATGTATTTGTATTGATTCATTCTGTTGCAAAGATTTACATTTAGTCATTTAGCAGACACTTTTATCCAAAGCGACTTACAAGTGAGGAAAACAAACAAGCGATTCTTCATGAATTGGCAAATAACACAGAAAGTGCTCACAATACAAGTTTCATACATTGCTCAGTACCATAAGCTAGAGTAGGAAGGGAAAAAGGGGAAGGATAGGGTTTTTTTTTTTTTTTTATGAGGGGATTAGGTGTTCACGGAAGAGATGAGTTTTCAGCTGTCTCTTGAATATTGCCAGGGATTCTGCGTTCCTGATGAAAGTAGGGAGATCATTCCACCAGCAGGGAGCAGTGAAGGAGAATGTTCTGGAGAGTGATTTTGTGCCTCTCTGTGACGGTACCACAAGCCTTCGTTCCTTTAGTGATCGCAGGCTTTTGGTGGGGACGTAGCGTTGTAGCAGTGTGTGGAGGTAGGAAGGTGCAGAGCCTGTGGTGGATCTGTAAGCAAGCATCAGCGCCTTGAACTTGATGCGAGCAGCAAGGGGTAGCCAGTGCAAAGAGATGAAGAGGGGAACAGTCAGGAAGGGACGGATTTTCCTGATGTTGCAAAGTGCAAATCTGCACGACCGCGCCGTCTTTGAGATGTGGTCTCTGAAGGTCAGTTGGTCATCGAAGATAACTCCAAGATTTCTGGCCGACTTTGATGGGGTAATGGTGGTTGTACCAAGCTGTATGTTAATGTCGTGTTGAAGAGTAGGAGTGGCAGGGAAGACTAAAAGCTCAGTCTTTGCCAGGTTGAGCTGCAGGTGGTGTTCTTCCATCCACGTCGAGATGTCCGCCAGACAGCTTGAGATCCGTGCAGCTACTGTGGAATCATCTGGTTGGAAGGACAGGTAGAGTTGTGTGTCATCAGCATAGCAGTGGTAGGAGAAACCATGTGCCTGTATGATGGGACCCAGTGATGTAGTATAAATGGAGAATAGGAGGGGACCAAGAACTGAACCCTGATGAACCCCAGTGATCAGTTCATGAGGTTTGGATACCTCCCCTCCCCAGGCAACTCTGAAAGACCTACCTGTGAGATAGGACTCAAACCACTGAAGCGCAGTACCTGAGATACCCAGTGACGAGAGGGTGGACAGAAGAATTTGATGGTTTACGGTGTCGAAGGCAGCAGATAGATCCAGTAGGATGAGAACAGATGTTTTGGAACCAGCCTTAGCAATCCGCAGGGATTCCGTGACAGACAGTAGCGCAGTCTCTGTTGAATGGCCGCTCTTGAAACCAGATTGGTTGACGTCCAGATGGTCGTTCTGTGTGAGGAAGGATGACACCTGGTTTAATACAACTCGTTCAAGTGTTTTTGATATGAATGGTAGGAGAGAGACAGGTCTGTAGTTGTCCACGAGTGATGTGTCTAGCGTGGGTTTTTTAAGCAATGGGGTTACTTGAGCCTGCTTGAATGTGGTAGGAAAAGTGCCTGTGTGGAGAGACGAGTTAATAATGTGTGTAAGTGCTGGTAAAAGAGTGGGAGAGATGGCTTGTAGAAGGTGTGAGGGGATGGGGTCTAGAGGGCAGGTGGTGGGATGAGTGGAGAGGAGAAGTTTTGATACTTCCGCCTCCGTGAGAAGGGAGAAGGAAGAGAGAAGATTAGTGGATGAGGAGGGGCTGAGTTCCTGTGTGGGTGGTGCAGAGAACTGGCTGCTGATGGAAGATGTCTTGTCGGTGAAGAAATTGGCAAATTGATCAGCAGTTAAAGATGTGGTGGGAGGTGGTGGAGGGGGACAGAGGAGTGTGTTGAATGTCTTGAAGAGTGAGCGTGTGTTTGTAGCGCCGTTGATCTTGTTGTGGAAGTATGAGGACTTAGCTGCAAGGACTCCATCAGAAAATGATGATAGCAGATCTTGGTACGAACCTAGGTCAGATGGGTCTTGTGATTTGCGCCATTTCCTTTCTGCTGCCCTGAGTTTGGTCCGGTCTTCACGAAGCACATCGGATATCCAGGGGTTGGAAGGAGTTGCTTGTGATGGTCTGGATGACAGAGGACAGATACTGTCTAGGGAGGAAGATAAAGTTGAGCATAATGTGTGTGTTGCAGTATTTACATCCAAAGATGAGAATTGTGTGTGTGAGGGAAGGGAGGATGACACAACAGAAGAGAGATGGGAAGGGGAAAGAGAGCGTAGGTTTCTTCTGAAGGAAACATGTGAAGTGGTTGGTGGCGCACAAATAAGTTGCAGATTGAAAGTGATAAAGAAATGGTCAGAGATGTGCAGAGGTGTGACCAGAATGTTGTCAGTGATACAGTTACGTGTGTAGATCAGGTCCAATTGGTTGCCAGATTTGTGGGTGCTTGTGGTGATGAGTCGGTTGAAATCAAATGAGGCTAGGAGAGAGAGGAAGTCAGAAGCATACGGTTTATCAAGGTGAATGTTGAAATCGCCCAGTAGTACAAGTGGACTACCATCGTCTGGGAATGAGGACAGCAGCATGTCCAATTCCTCGACAAAGGTACCCAATTGACCTGGGGGGCGATAGATGAGTACAAGATGAATTTTGACAGGGTATGTAATTGTAATGGCATGAGATTCAAACGAACAGTTGTTGTATAGAGCAGGGTGAGTTAAGTATTTCCAATTGTTAGAAATGAGGAAACCTGTGCCCCCTCCTCTTCCTGACTGACGAGGGGTATGAGTAAAAGTGAAGTTGTTAGAAAGAGCAGCGGGGGTTAAGGAGTCCTCTGGACGAATCCATGTCTCAGTCAAGCCTAAGATATTGAGAGTAGAGTTAGTGGCAATGGCTGGAATGAAGTCAGCTTTGTTAACAGCTGACTGACAATTCCATAGGCCTACAGAAACAGATAGAGGTTGGTTAGAAGAGGAGTAAATAGGACGCAGGTAAGTAGTGTTGCGTTGCCTTCTGCGGGTGATAGTGGAGCCACTCTATATATTGAATGCACATGTTGAGTATGGGAGCAAAGAAAAGGGGGGGAAGGGGGATACTTAAGTGTCGTGTCGGTGTCTTTGCTCGGTGGAGTCGCGCAGGTAGAGTCGCAGGTCTTTACCCGAGTCGGTCTTCACACGAGGAGGCTGAACGCTTCCGCTGACGCTTCCGCGACAGTGCGTACACACTAAATAAATAGCTTACTTACAAACGTATGAGTGGAAACAGCTGTGTCCGCCCTAACAATTAGCTCAGCAAAAGAGTTTCGCCGTGAATGGGCCAAATCGAAACTACTGCAGGAAGCGCACGTACAGCACTTAAGTTCACAGCCCAGCAATACCAAAACTAACAACCGCTACAGTTCTACTAAATGGCAGCGAATACAAATACAAACAGATACAAATCAAAGCGCAAACATACAACTAATTAAAGAATCGAACGAATCCTTCCTAGCAGCAAATAATAACTTCGCAATAGAGCAGAAACGGGTATTAAGTAAACACTCACGCGCTCTCGCCGTCTTCAGTGATCTCACGCTTGTCCTCAGTAGTTATTAGTCTAGTTAATTTATGTATATCAGCACTGGAGAAAACAGTGATGTAATCGTCCAGCTCAGCTCAGTTCGCAGACAACGGCGCCAATGCAGGCATAACAAAAACACTGCTTAATATTAAGCAAGTGTCCCCAACGAAACAAGGCAAAGGCAACAGCGGCAAGGAACCAAAACTCCAACAAAACTGAGTAAAAAATTTTAGAGAAAAATGGGGTGGGGGCGGGGGGCAGTTCTCCTCTGGCCAACAGTGAACACTTGCTTGATATTCAGGCAGAGTTACAGGTCATAAGTCCGATTTGGACAGTGGGTTCCTTAGCACCACAATCTCTCAGGACCTGAATTTGGACAATCACATGTGCTCCATTGCTAAAAAGACAGAGCAGAGGTTGTAATTCCTTCATCAGCTGAAAAAGTTCAAACTGCCACAAGCTATGCTGAAACAGTTTTACCCTGCAGTTATTGAGCTCTCCTCTGCACTGCCATAACTGTCTGGTTTGGCTCAGCCACAAAATCAGATATCAGTAGACTTTGGAGGATGGATCGGTCTGCTAAGAGGATTATTGGTACTCCCCTGACCACCCTGCAAGAACTGGATACTTCCTGATAAAATTACTCTGTATATCCATCACATCCAAGTCACTTTCTGTTTGAACTGTTGCTGTCTGGCCAGCGTTACAGAGCATAGAGCACTGAGCACCAGAACAGTCAGACACACAAAAAAGTTTGTTCCCCCAGGCAATCTACCTCATGAACATGTTATGTTAAATGCTCTCCCCACTGTGCAATGACAAATAAGTGCAAAATCATTTTTATCACTTCTAGTAATCTGACAGTAATCTATCGCTTTATTCCCTCCATGTAATTTAAACTTTATTGTGCTGTTTATTACACAACTGTACATACAAATGGTTTACTTGTGTATTTTATTTTATGTATGTAGTCAACATTTGAAATTGATCAAAAAAGTTAATCAAAGTTGTCCTAAGACAAGAATGGGTATTGTTCAAAAAGTCTGCTATTAATCAATGTTGTCATCAATGGAATTTCATGCCTCATCACTTTTAATGATGTTTTATTAACAAAATTCGGGAGGAACACGTTCAAATGATCTAACTAATCATCACATCACTCCAACCAGCTGTCATTAATCAGCAATCAACATGCCTGCCCAATCAGCATGAGCAGAAACCTATATATATCGATGCAGTCGACTCACCTATGCTTTTGGACAGTTTCAGCTTTTGGCCCATCCCAACATGTCCGAAATCAAGATCTTCCCGTCCGTCGAAAATATTTCATCCTCGAGAAATCGTTGCCACAATCCTCTGGCCCAGGAGCGATTATCTTCTACCCAGCACCAACTATCTCGCGGGCGTCAGCCCAAACAAATGAGTCCCAGCACAACGAGATCTACACGTGCCACCACGGGCGAAACATCGCGATCTCCTTCCCCATATTTCTCTGCTTCGGCATATTCAATCATTCCTGCTATAGAGAAACGAACAATAAGGCCCGCCGAGCACCAAGCTCGCGTCTGGGGCAATACCCCCCTCTTCCCGCGATTGAACGAGCTTTCCTCCAGCGTCAGGCCGCCACAGCAGGCCCGCTGCAAGCCGAGTCTCTCACCGCCAGCTCAAACCAGTAACGGCTCAGCTCAAATACTTCTGGTTTTCTGCCCCTGATCGCATCGCGTTCAGACGCTAAATAACGGGCACAGTTATGGTATCTGGATATTCCATTTTTGATAAAGGAAATTCATGTTTTATACTATTTCTATACAAATGATTTGCTGTTCTAACAAACGCGCTGAGGCTCGCAAGTCACGCGCAGTTAAATCGCCTACACAGAATCAACACTGTCCTGCGATTTATCAACAAATTAATTATGACCGAAGTCATATAGCGCATATGTTTTTCTGTTAAATGATCTAAACCCACAGCTTCATCATTGGGAAAGAGACGCTGCACAGACTGGTAGGACAAATTCATAAAAATGTTTGTGCTTACCGAATACAGTAGGAAGTGTTTCTTTTAAGTAACTGTGTTGTGATCCTTTAGTGATTGTTGAACACGTTTGAATAAATTTAAGGTGCACATTTTATTATTCAAGCTTTCAACTTTACCATAAGTCTCTTTTGAACTTGATTAATGTGCATGTGCCACACAAACCAGCGCAGATAAGGAGCAAACGATCACAAATCAGACTGTACTCTGCTGTTTGACGATCATCCAATATCAACCAATGATTACAGTATCAAAATACGTCAGAGGTGAATATGCGCAGCATGTTTTAGGCTTCTCATCATGTAAGCGTGTTATCACTTTCATAAAACCTATGGAAAAATAAGAATATTACAAACATCTAATAATCAGCCCATGTGGATTCCAGTTGCCTAGGTTAAAACCATGGGTCCAGCCAAATCCAGTGAATTCAGGGCATTAACTTGGATTGTTCACTTACAGAGCTTACTGCACAAGGGAAATCGAAAGGATTTTTCTGGTCTGGTCCGCTTTCCTAGACGGTCTAATTTTCCTACAAATGTGAACTACTGTCTTTGCTTGACCACTTAAACTTCATGATTAATGCTAAACCTGCAAGGCCGCCTTTTCATCTCATATCTCCTCTTCGGAGTCTTTGATTTGCGCCCCAGACTCCGCCGCCGCCTGGCCTCAATCCTCTCCTAGCTCCGCCGAGCTACAAACCGCAGTTTTTCCTAACACTGCTCCCAGAGTTCCTATAATAGCCCCCACCAGCGTAGGCTATCCTTTCACGGTAAGTATGCCTCACGGTAAGTATGCCTCCGCCAGAGGCTCAGGCGCAGCTTCCCCAGTCTTTTCCTGTCACTTTCTCTAATTCTCTCCCCCGTCAGTGGCCTGCAGCTCCTCCGTCTAATTCTAGCGTGAGGCTGCCTCCGCTAGCAGCGCAGGCCCAGACGCCCACTATCTTCCCTCATAACCCTTGTTTCCCCCACCTTTTCCTTCCCTCCCCAGGCACCAGGGGTCAACACAAGCGTGAGGTTGCCTCCGCATGTGAGTTTGGCCCCGGCCTCTTTTCCTGCTATGGCTTTCCCCCAAACAATATCTCCTTTCACCTTGTTTTCTGCTAAGCCAATGCCTACCCCGGGGAATGCAACAGCCCTGGAACAACCCCCTGTCACCAGCAGCATCCGAGCGCAGATCCTCACAGAAATTCAAGCAGCTGGCACCAGAGGCGGACCCATTTCCAACTCCAGTACCTCACTTTCCAGAGCTGATATTCCCATAAACCATCCACTGAAACCATTCCTTGATGCTTCTCTCAACACTATTCTCCAAGCCGTATCCCAGAGGACACTACAATCCTACCTAACTGCATGGAAGAGTTTTAAATCCTTTCACTCCACCTACAACCTGCCTTTTCCAGACTTTTCCCTTCTCACCATCACGTCATTCATTTCTCATCTCAACTGCACCAAGAACTTACAAGCTGGCTCCATCAAAGGAGCCAGATGCCATGTTCATTCTGGCCTTTTTCGGTTTCCTCAGATGCTCTGAACTCACCATCACTTCTAGCTTCAATCCAAAAGTATAACGAATATATAACGATAACGAAACCATCTCATACTTCATAAAGAAAAGCAAGACGGACCAAACAAGGAAAGGCCATTTTATCTTTATTTTCAATCTCCCATCTTCAATTCAACCATACCAAACCCTCTTAGCTTATATCCATTTCAGAAGCTCACAGGCCAAACTGCCATCCGGCCCACTTTTCACAGACGATTCCGAGCGCTCCGTCACTCGTTTCTGGTTCCAAAAACACCTCAAATCCATATTGATTCAATCTGGCATCCCAGCAGAGCACTTTTCCAGCCATTCATTTCGCATAGGTGCAGCAACCACAGCCGCCCAAAAAGGGCTTTCCCAGCAGCAGATCCAAGCACTCGGTCGCTGGTCATCAGAGGCTTTCAGAAGCTACATCCGATCAAATCGCAATCACATCAAAGAAGCCCAACGAACTCTCATCAGCTGAAACTCCTTAATACCATTCATACCAATACACACGCAGGAGTTTAAATATCACGATCATCACCAGTCACCATTTTCACCATCACACCATCGTCTCCACCATGGTCATCATTATCATAATCATCATCCTTCATCTTCATCCTCATCTGCCGACCCCACCAATGATGACGTTTCCTCAGGCTCCTGCAGGAGCACAGTAGCCTCAAAGTCTCCACTGCCGCAGCAGTGACGTTTCCTCAGGCTCCCGCAGGAGCTCAGTGGCTTTAAAGTCTCCACTGCCGCAGCAGTGATGTTCCTTCATGCTCCCGCAGGAGCTCAGTAGCTTTAAAAGTCCCCACTGCCGCAGCAGTGATGCTCCCGCAGGAGCTCAGTGGCTTTAAAGTCTCCACTGCCGCAGCAGTGATGTTCCCTCATGCTCCCGCAGGAGCTCAGTAGCTTTAAAAGTCCCCACTGCCGCAGCAGTGATGCTCCCGCAGGAGCTCAGTGGCTTTAAAGTCTCCACTGCCGCAGCAGTGATGTTCCCTCATGCTCCCGCAGGAGCTCAAGAAACTGAATTAATGAGCAGAACTGGAATCAAAATTCAAAGATACTCAACCTTGGATATCATCATGATCATCATCATCTATCACTATCATCGTCATCATCATCATCGTCTCCCAAAGTCATCAATAGCGATGTCCTCTCACCCTCCCGTCGGAGCTTATTTATATGCAACTTTCCACAGCGAACTACCAGCGAGGCTCACCTCTCTAAAGCCAAAGTCAAACTCTAAGGACGCAAGAAGCCCTCCCAATCAAGTGACTAACCCCTCCCTACGATTACGACATTTTCAGCTTCACACTCTGCAAATTTTGGGGGATTAGCAATTTTCTTCTGGCTGCTGTCCCTCGCTAGTTGCAGCTTTTTGGGGGGAGTACTCTGGGCTCGGGCCAAATACCAAGCTCGGAGTCCTCTCCTCGGACAGCACGCCAAATATGCATACTAATTTCCCTATCTGATTATTTGTAAGTGTGAACTCGTGAAATGATGTTTTATTAACAAAATTCGGGAGGAACACGTTCAAATGATCTAACTAATTATCTCATCACTCCAACCAGCTGTCATTAATCAGCAATCAACATGCCTGCCCAATCAGCATGAGCAGAAACCTATATATATCGATGCAGTCGACTCACCTATGCTTTTGGACAGTTTCAGCATCCCTCCACCACCCCGTCTCTTCACACTTGCCTGGTTACTTCCTAAACCAGAATACGGGGGGAGTACTCTGGGCTTGGGCCAAATACCAAGCTCGGAGTCCTCTCCTCGGACAGCACGCCAAATATGCATACTAATTTCCCTATCTGATTATTTGTAAGTGTGAACTTGCACAGTGTAGAAGAGTCTGGAGAAATGGTGACCAGTAGGGATGTGATGATGAGAAAATTTTCCCACTGGTTAATTAACACCAGGAATACCGGTGTCATGGGGTTAGCCTATTTATTTTTCTAAAAGTTAGCCTATTTATTTTATAAAAATATGCTAACTTACACAGCGCTTATATAAAACTGCTGCACACGGATTTGACACGTGTCCCATTTTCTCACAAATCTTTACGTTCATTTAAGACTTAATTTAACTAATGTAAAACTGTGTTTATGAGGGCACTTACGCAAAATGTGTGTTATGGTTTGTTCAAGTGTGGAAGAGAATTAGCTACTGTAGCAAGCCTAGTGCCCAGACATGACTGATTGTCACAAGGTGTGAAGTGGCTTGTCACTGCAAGGGAAATATTATTTTCTTATGTGTGTTCAATCAATGCTATAGCTCATACATGATTAATTTTGTTAATGTTATATGAGTTATACGGATTTCCATATATGATCTTTTCATAATCTTTGAAGCATGAGAAAAAAGAAATTTGATTGTTGATATATAGATATGTGTGCAACTATTGCACATATAGAAAACAGATTTTTGTTTTTTGTTGTTTATGATGTTTTCAAAAGAGTGTTGATGGTTTAAGAATGTGAGGAGATGAATTGAAGGTTAAAGAAAGTTTGCTGAAGATTTTTACCCAGTGGAGGTTAACCCACATATGTAGGGGTCAGATCCTGATCGGTGAGCACGAAGGGATGTGTTATCTGTTAGTTTTATGGCTAAGTAAATGGGTTACCATTTACCTTATACGTTGCAAGGTTAGCAAATAGTTTCTCCGAACAATGACTTAAGGATAATGACTTTTCTCTTCTTTAAGGTCAGTTAGCTGGGAAAAAGTTAGGGTTTAGGTGCCTTTAACTAATAATTATTTACATACGTTAAGCGGATAACTATTATGGAATGTCGATGGATTGGAATTTGTACTTATATGGTAAAAGGAAGTAGGATGGCTTTATGATAATTTACTAATTTGTTTATCCAATCAATTTTGAAAGTCTTTGTTACGCTGAAAAATTAATATGTATTATTTGACTGGATAAATACTCTGTTTTGTGTGGAGTTCCCTTTGTAGTTCTCTGAAAAGAGACTACCCTGAATTTCGATTTTCAGTAAAGTTGGTTTGATAATTTTACTATGGAGTGGCCTGACTTTAATCACATGGGTGAATTTCCACCACATCACACATTCGTGAAGACAAGAGTGCAGCAAAAACTGTTGGTTGTTCAGTACTTCTGTGATACACCTGAAGTCACAATGGACAAGAAATACCTCTTAAACATTATTGCCTGCAGTGCTGTGTAGTGCCTTTGTAGTTCCTCAAGGATCCAGCACAATGGTCATAATGGTGATGCACTGTTTTAAACTTAGCATCTTGAGATTTTAAATATAACATGGTCAGACATGTGGCTTTAGCTTCTTGTTATGTATGTAATATCGTTATTCCCCATTGTGCCTGTGCAATGGGGAAAACATTTACTTTCTCTAAAACATAACATAACTGGCGACGAAGTGGATTAAAATTACCAAGAAGCTACTTACTACAGTGAATCATAGTTAGGCGTTACCAGTGGTGGACGAAGTACACAAATCAAATACTTGAGTAAAAGTACAGATACATACAATAAAATATTACTCAAGTGAAAGTATTTAGTGCTCATTTTCAATTTTACTTGAGTGAAAGTACAAAAGTACCTGACTTTTAATTTACTTAAGTAAAAAAGTACTGATATGTTTATTTTGTAATTGTATATTGGCCACGTATATAATTTAATATTATATATTTTATATAACCCTATTGCTCAAAATAGTTATGAATGATTTTTATATATATTTATATAAAATTTATATTTATATTTTTATATATATTTATATTATATATATATATATATATATATATATATTATTTTATTATATTTTTTATATAATATATATATTAAGAAATTGCTACAGCGGCAGGGAAGACGAACGTGCATGCATTATTTTAATTTGTGTTAGAGTTGCACGATTCTGGATAAAAAAAGAATTTCAAAGATTTTTTTTCTTTCATATAAAGATCATAATTCTCCCACGATTCCGAACAGAGAACTAAACAAAATAACATATAATTATTTACCAGGGGACAAAATATTAATTGCTGTAGTCTATTTAAAAACATTTTATATAATTTATTTAAAAAATGGTTTTGAACAAATGATTCAATGACTCACTTATAACTACTTCACTTGTTACTGGATGAATCAATATTTTTGAACAAATCTTTTCAATGAATCATTCAATGTCAAACAGTTTAACAGTCATTTGTCGCCACTTAGTGCCATGACGATGTAATCGATACAACCGTTATTTGACGCGCCAAGTTAGTTTTAAAATTTGGTTTAATCTGTGTTTGAATCGAGATCGCGATCTGTAGACACTGGTGTGGACGTGTCCGCATTAAAGCATTTCAGTTGTCTTAAACAGATTACAGCTCTTTTTTATTTACATATTTTTAGTTACAATAATTAATCCTAAAATGAAACATTTAGGAGGCTTACTTTTCACCTCAGTCGCGCACGCACTAAGAGGATCCCCCACGTCTTGGCTAATTTTCAGTCAGACATGTAAATTCAGTTCACTGGAGACTCGCTCTGAATCATTGAGTTTTTGACTCAAGAACAGCTGCTATGCGATCTGCAAGTTTAATTCGCGAATGAATTGTTTGATGTGATTTGTGAACCAATTTATCAGGATGATTGAAAAGAATCAATCAGTTCGTACTCGAATCGGACAATTAGCTTTTACGTCTCTGAGCACGTGACGATTTCTTCATTTTAAAATAATGAGTAGCGATGTGTTTTGTGAAATGTAGTGGGGTAAAAAGTACGATCTTACGCTTAGGAATGTAGTGAAGTAAAAGTAAAAGTTGCTCAAAATAAAAAGTACTCGAGTAAAGTGGCAGTTTAATTTATTTTTGTTTGCCAACATTCCATAAGCATTATTTCTTAATATTATATATTTTTATTTTATATGTAATGGTTTCCCCTATGTATGTGTAACCCTCTTCGTCGACGTGCTCCCCCAAATGGCTCTGCGTTGTGTGAGGAGTGTGTGGTAAATGAGGAGGACACCAAAGTTGTTGGATGAATCAATGCTGAGCAGCTTTCTTTATTGGACTTCTTTTCCCATTCGGTCGCCTTTCCATAAAACAAATGAGACTGAGTTAATCTCAAATTCACTTCAAAATGACAAAATACAAAAGTCCATAATTGGAAACAACAAAGTTAAAACCACAGCTAACTCAATAGAAAGCTAATTGCTCCACAAACTAAATGCAGATGCTCGATATATATTCAAAATAAGAAGAATAAAACTATAAAATACACAAATAAACTTTAAACACAATATAAAATACAAAAAAATATGCTTCGTCACACGGAACATCGGAAACGTGCAAATATATCAGAAATACAAAACAATCTTATCAAAAATAATCTCACATATGCATTGGTAAACTTCTCAATGTCAATATATTTCTTTTATAAACACGGATGGCTAATATAATTACAGAAATTAAACAGATGTTAGGGAACAACAGTGATAGCCTTCCTTACCTTTCCATAAAACAAATGAGACTGAGGAAAGGAAGGGACAACTCCCCCAATGAGGCACAACAGACAGCTCCCTCCCATGGCAGGGAGAGCACATTACATCTTCCCCTCTTTAAATGATGTCGTCCCAGTCATCACTTAATTTGGGTTAAACACAAACAAAAAATGGAATGAAGTAATTTTAAATCTTAAGATTTTCTTTGAAGTGTGTGTGGAAAATGTGCATGAGTGAGTGTGTTGCTAAGGCAGTTCTGCTTCGCTTTAGCTTTTTCCCACACTTTCCTTCCTCTCTCTACCTTCTCCTTGTCACTCTCACTTTGGAGGACATGATTCTCCAGTGAGAGTCTATTTGGTGGGCGCCTTTTCCGCTCAGGATATCTCCTCTTTGGTTGGTCAAGATCTGAGGCTTCCAACTGTGTTTGCTCCTTATCCCCTTCCTTTTCACTCATAGTCTCTTCCAACTGACTTTCATCCTGTTCACATTCTTCGCCCAAAACATCTGGCAACTCCATACTCGTACACTGTGTAATTGTGCCACTGTCTCCACTCTAACTTGTATCCACTACTTCCTCTTCTTCCTCAGAAACACTTGAGTCCACTACAGACATTTCCTCCACCTCAGACTCTTCTCGGCCTGGGTATCTGGAACTCACCGGGAAAAACATACACTGGGCCAGAAGATTGCGGTGGATGACTCTTTCTCTGCCACCATCTTCTGGACGAACCACATACACTGGAATTCCTGGCTGTTTTTTCACCACAACATACGGACATGGTTCCCACCTATCAGCCAGCTTCTGTTTCCCCTCAACATGACAAACTTTCACCATCACTCTGTCACCAGGTTGGAACATGTGGCTTTTGGCTTTCTTGTCATAGTGCTTTTTCTGAAGACCTTTAGCATGCCTCGACATTCTGTCTGCCTCATCATAAGCATAGGTCAAGCATTCACTCAGAGTCTGGACATAATCACTGTACTCACATGGCTCTTTTACTGTTGACAGGCCAAAAATGAGATCAACAGGCAGTCGTGGATGTCTACCATACATCAAGAAGTATGGAGAGAAAACAGTCGAATCATGTTGAGTGCAATTGTAGGCTTGTGTCAATGCGCCAATGTATTCATGCCACCTGGGTTTTTGATCAGGATCAAGAGTGCCCAACATGTTCATCAGAGTTCTGTTAAACCTCTCTGTGATCCCATTGCCCTGAGGGTGGTAAGGGCTAGTATGAGTCCTTGTGATTCCTGTCAGCTTACACAGCTCCTTCACCACTGTACTCTCGAAGTTTCTGCCCTGATCTGCATGAAGTCTTGCTGGGAACCCAAATCGACAGAAGAAATTCTTCCACAGCACCCTTGCCACAGTGACAGCCTTCTGGTCTTTTGTGGGGTAGGCCTGGGCGAATCTCGAGAAATGATCAGTGACCACCAGGACATTCTCTATTCCTCCCTTAGACTTCTCCAGGACAAGGAAATCCACGCAGATGAGTTCCATAGGGGCATTAGTGTGAATGCTCACCAGCGGAGCTCTATTTCCAGCTGTTGGAGTTTTTCTCAGACAACATCTTTCACACTGCTCACACCAGGACTTTATTTCACAATGCATTCTTGGCCAAAAGAATCGTTCGCGGAACAGATTCAAGGTACGCTCAAATCCCAAATCTCCAGAGGTAAGCTGATACAGGGGTGCTGCCAATGATGCATAGCCCTCAATGAATCGCCTATAGTACCCTGTGAAGCCAAGAAACTTCAACACTTCCTTTACACTCGATGGCCGCTTCCAATCTCTGACTAAGCTTACCTTCTCAGGATCCGTATGAACACCCTCTGCAGACACCACGTGGCCCAGGTACTGAACTTCTGTCCTCAGTAGCCTGCACTTTTGAGGCTTCAGCTTCAAACCATTTTTGCGGAGTCGGCTGAACACTACTTCCAAACGCTCAAGGTGCTCTTCAAACGTCCTAGAGAAAATAATTATGTCATCGAGGTAGATAAGGAGGCTCTCAAAATTCAGATCACCAAAGCAACAGGTCATCAATCTTTGGAAGGTAGATGGGGCATTCTGCAGACCAAATGGCATCCTGTTGGCCTCATATAACCCCATAGGGGTGCTGAAAGCAGTTTTGTGCTTGTCGTGTTCAGCCACCTCAACTTGTCAGTAACCAGATGTAAGATCGAGTGTCGAAAAAAACCTTGCCTGCCCCAACGCCTCCAACGCATCTTCAATTCTTGGTAGTGGAAATGCATCTCTGGTGCTGCAGGAATTCAGTTTCCTGTAGTCCACGCAGATCCTCAAGGAGCCATCTTTTTTTGATACGACAACGATGGGGGATGCATAAGGGCTTTTGATCGGGCGAATAACTCCAGTCTCTTCCATCTGTGATATGGCCTTCCGTACCTCCTGGTACTGAGATGGGGGTATTTTCCGATAAGGGAGGCGAAAAGGTTTTGGGTCTACCAGCGGTATCTCATGTTGCACTGTGGTGGTATGTCCATAATCTATGGAATGTTTGGAGAAGACATCGGTATTCCTCCTTAACAAATCCTGGAGCAACGCCAACTGCTCCTCACCATCCACTGCTGCGGCACTAAGATCAACTTCACAAGTCATACCATTAGCAGACTCAACATTGGTAGTCTGCTGTTGACTTTGACAAGATGCTGTCACTGAATTCCCACACTGACTCGGATGCATGAACTGGTTCTGGCATGGCATTCTGCACTTTTCTCTCTCTTCAACAACATTCTGGACCAAGAAAGCATCTGCAAGCAAGGTCCTTGGATGGACAATCACATCTTTCTCAGACAGATTCAACAGACGGACAGGAACACAGCCTTTTTCCACATTAGAAAGCAGCCTGGCAACCATAAGGCCTTCTGGTACCCTTTTGGAGGACTGGCTCTCCACCAGAACTGTGTATGGTGTTCTCTTTGGTCCACCCATAACTCTGCCGATAACATCATGCACTATTGTCCTGTTGCCCATCCCAGCCTTCAGGTCTAAGATTTTATCCCTGATGTCCTTACACAGCTCTCTGGCCTGGTCTTGAGGAGAGGTTAGAGCCTGTTTGATTGAGTGTGTGGAGAGGTGTCTTTTATACAGGTAACGAGTTCAAACAGGTGCAGTTAATACAGGTAATGAGTGGAGAACAGGAGGGCTTCTTAAAGAAAAACTAACAGGTCTGTGAAAGCCGGAATTCTTACTGGTTAGATGTTAATCAAATACTAATGTCATGCAATAAAATGCAAATTAATTATTTAAAAATGATACAATGAGATTTTCTGTTTTTTTGTTTTAGATTCCACCACTTGCAGTTGAAGAGTACCTATGATAAAAATTACAGACTTCTACATGCTTTGTAAGCGGGCAAACCTGCAAAATCGGCAGTGTATCCAATACTTGTTCCCCCCACTGTATATAACTATCCCTTCATAATTTCAAAAATCTTACAGGAGCATACTCCTATTAAGACTAGAAGTGTCCCTTCCACCCACTCTTCTCCTTGGTGCACTCCTGAGCTCCGTATCCTAAAGGCTGCTGGTAGACTGCTTGAGCGTCTCTACAGGAAAACTGGTCTTACTGTTCATTATTTAGCTTTTATTGATGATCCTGTCTGCCTCGCTGCTGAATTGTTTGCGTCTGTTGCTCCTTATTGCTTTGTTTTGAATCTAATTATTATCACTGCTTCTTGTCTACTTTATCATCAACATATATCTAATATTGTCGGATATTGATATAATCTGATGTCGCTGGTTTTTAATCTTTTAAACTAAATCACTATCACAACACATTAGCATTACACCAGTTTGTAAACTTTTCTACGAATTCATCATACAACTGGTAAGTCGGATCAGTCTATGAACATGGTAAGCTATGTCATCTTTTCCTTTCATTGTTACTTGCACTGCCTGTCACATGTATAGTATAGCTTTCTCTGTCAGTGACGAGGGATTCACATGTAATAAATGCAGGGAAATAGTCAGGCTGACAGAGAAAAATCTCAGAATTAGAGACACGCAACTTTAATTGAGGATAGTGAGAATGCAAAGGCTTTACCGTTTTGGATGCGACTAGCTCAGCAACACTGTACATTGTTCAGTTCCGGCTGTAGAGCTCGTGGAGCAGGGCAATTGGGTGACCGTGAGGCGGCCTAGTCATGGGAAAAAACACCACTCTTCCGTTTCGATTAGAACATCAAACCGGTTCTCCCCACACAGTGACGTGTTGGAAGTGCCCTAGTTATTGCCGAATCTATTACACAGAACGTGAAAATAGAGACACCAGCAACCATAGTCACATGTTTGCTGGGAGCCAGAGTGCCTGACATCTAAGCAAATTTAAAAGTGCTGGCTAATGTTAATCGTAAATACTCTAAGATTCTTATTCAAGTCGGCACTAATGATATTCGACTTCGCCAGTCGGAGATCACCAAAATTAACATTAAAGAGGTGTGTGAACTCGCAGGTACGATGTCAGACACTATAATTTGTACTGGACCCCTTACTGTTCGTAGGATTAGCAGACTATCATCACTCAATGGCTGGCTGTCTAAGTGGTGTCCAGAGAATAATATAGGTTTCATTAGACAATTGGAAAAGTTTTTGGGGCAGACCTGACCTGTTGAAAAGAGATGGTATTCATCCCTCCTGGGGTGGTGCCGCTCTTCTCTATTTTAGACAGACAGACTGGCTAAATCGATCATCTGCTAACTGTCTCACGTCACAAAAGTTAGATAAATCCCAACATTAATCCGAATTAGTAAATACAAAACACTTCCAAACCCATTTAATGGTAAAAAATTTAATTGATGTCCAACAAGTAAAAGCAATTATTGTAAATGATATTTTCACAGAAAATAATCTAGATGGGCTGTGTTTCACAGAAACCTGGCTAAAACCAGACGATTACATTACTTTAAATGAGTCTAGCCCTAAAAGTTACAATTATCGACACGAAGCTCAGCGGAAAGGCAGAGGGGGAGGTGTTGCTGTAATCTATAGTAATATCTTCAGGATTACTCAAAAGTCTTTCAAATATAATTCTTTGAAGTGATTGTGCTTCATGTAGTGTTATATAATTGTAAGTGACAAATCCCATTTGACATTTGTGCTGGCAAATGTATACAGGCCACCAGGGCACCATGTAGTTAATAAAAAAGACGCATTGGGATTGGCATTTACAGATATTCTAAACTCTATTGGAGTTAGACAACACGTGTCAGGACCCACTCATTGTCGTAATCATACTTTAGATCTGATATTGTCTCATGGAATCAATATTGATGCCGTTAAAATTCTGCGGTAGAGCGATGACATCTCAGATCATCATCTAGTCTCGTGCATGCTACATTTAACCAATGCGAAACCGCCTCTCTGCCAAAAATATGGTAGAACCATCACCGCTAAAACTAAAGATTGTTTTATAAATAATCTGCCTGATCAGTTTCATCATCTTAGCAAACTTGACAGCTTAGAAGAACTCCATGTTGCAAAGAAACTATTGACGCTCTCTTATCCAGCACTCTAGACTCTGTTGCTCCTTTGCGCTTAAAAAAGATTAAGGAAATTAGTCCAATGCCATGGTATAACGAGCACATTCGGGCCCTTAAGAGAGCAGCAAGAAAAATGGAGAAAAATGGGAGTTCCTACTTGGAAAGAAATGGTTTCTGTGAGGATTTCCAGTCAGGATTTAGACCGTACCATAGTACTGAGACTGCTCTCATTAGAGTTACAAATGATTTGCTATTATCATCAGATCGTGGTTGTATCTCTTTATTAGTCTTACAAGACCTCAGTGCTGCTTTTGACACCATCAACCAAAATATTCTTTTGAATTGTAGGGGATTTTACAGTTAAAGACCCAAAAGACCAGATATGATAAATGAAGACCCGGAGTCAGAGTTTAAAAAAAATAATTTGAAGAAAATTTTAATAAAGAATAGTTTGCAGTTTCATCAGCAGAAGCCAGCTTCAAGTCTCACAAGGAGTTCGTAGGCCGCTCTCTCTCTCCCTCTCTCTTTCGTACATTCACATTTCCAGAACAATTATACTCTAACAGAGTCCACTAACTACGTCATTACTAAGATACTGATTGGTTAAGAACACTAGACAAAACTGGTTATTTTCCACACATGGACAGATAGTCAGAATCATATCTCCTTCCATTATGATGCTGACGATCGGACCCTGAAGTTAGGCACAGAATGTCCTTCTAGGTCAGGCCTATAGGCGCCTTCAGGTCTCCAGTCCAGATGACAACAGTCCACCAGTGCCCATAACAGACATGTACAGAACACTTAGCGCACATACATAGATACACATGATTCAGTGTTTCTTCAAGGCTAGAGTTGGTCTGAGCTCTGCACTGAACAGGAAACTTTTCCGAAACATACTAATAAGTTGTACTTTTCTCTCAGTCCGAGGTACAGACAATATACATCATTATTTTCTAGTGTTTTAAAATGAAAAGGAAATTAAAGGGTTTAACATAAGTTGAAGTTAGTCATTCTAAATATTTCAACATTTAGGAAGATTATTTCGTGATAAATCATTCAATATATATATATATATATATATATATATATATATATTGAAGCGGCAGTGGATTCCAGAATCCACCCCTTCAGAATAGACTTGAAAATGATGTTGGCATTAGTAGAATTGCATTGGCATGGTTCAAATCATACTTATCTGACCGTTATCGGTTTGTAGCAGTAAACAAAGAAATGTCATTTCGATCACAAGTTCAATGTGTACCGCAAGGCTCAGTTCTAGGACCGTTGCTTTTCACTCTGTACATGCTACACTTGGGAGATATCATTAGGAAGCATGCCATTAGTTTTCACTGTTACGCTGATGATACTCAGCTCTATATTTCTTTGTTCCCTGATGAAACCTATGAATTCTCAAAATCAACGGAATGCGTAGCTGATATAAAAATGGATGACTACTAAATTCAGAGTATTTTAATTTTTGGACCAAAAACTTCTGC